>QCXZ01000053.1:25680138-26313842 GCA_025024175.1 Rhyzopertha dominica
TGCCCAAACTAGGAACTCTCAAGAATATATTTAGATCTTTTCATTGCGGTCAGCATTTAAACTAACAAATTGACATGCGCATTAGAAAATGTAAATTATCTTAAATGTTGGTATTTATATTGTAAACGTGATGATAAATTTAAATAAATAGCAATACTTCTGATTTTTTGTCTTATTTATGAAACATATCTGTATAGTGTAATTCGTTCTTGCTGTTTTATAGTACAAAAATGTCATACATTTTTACATTGTCTGGAAGAGAAACTCTTCTTTCAACAAACATTCAACCGCCCATAATACTAGGTTCTGGTGAAAACTATGTTTTGGGTTTAATCGATTTTCTGAGTTATTATACAATTCCAAATGTGAGTAGTGAGAATAACAAAATTCGTATTGGAAAAGAACTGTTTACTATTCCCACCGGTTCCTACGAAGTTAACGATATAGAAAGAGCCGTAAACGAGCATTCGTCAAAGACAGCAACGTTTGTATTTACTCTCAGACTGAATCTAAATACATTACATGCAGAAGTAAAATGTGATCAAGATATCGATTTTTCGGTACCTAACAGTATTGGATCGTTATTAGGATTCTCATCAGTGAAATTATCTGCAAACAAGCGACATATTTCAAACTTCCCAATTAACATAACCAGCGTTAATTCAATTAACATTGAGTGTAATTTGGTTACAAACTCTTATAACAACAACAAGCCTGTACATGTCTTGCATATGTTTTACCCTAATGTGCTGCCCGGCGAAAAAAATCATTGAAAACCCCTCCAACGTCATTATACTTACCAATAAACACACATTATATTAACGAAATTCAGCTTAAAATCACCGACCAAGATGGTAAATTTATCAATTTCAATAAAGAGTTGATAACGATCAGACTACATCTCAAAAAAATTTAAAAATGGTATTTAGATATAATATAAACAATACAGCGTATCAAGTTTTCCCCCACTCAAACTGATATAAAAAGAAATATTTATAAAAGTAGGGGTAGTTTTAAAACAAGACTGGCAGAAGGTTGACACCTGAAAACAAGCTGTTCTTGAGCAATTTAGGTTTCAGTCTAAAGAAATAAAAAATGGCTCTTGGTATACTTAATGTGAACCAGCGTGCATATTCCGATGAGTCCATAACAAAATTTGAATACCACAGTTATATGCCCTACATAAATACAACATTCAATAACTCAGATGAAATAAGAATACCGATTCAAGCACAGGATATATACACATTACCATGTGAGAGTCTTCTTTGCATAGAGGGAAAAAATTGTGGATGACAAAGGAAAACATAGTGATAAAATAAAGCTTTTAAATAACTGTGGCGGCATACTTATTTGATGAAATGAGATACGAAATAGCAGGTTGCACGGTGGATAAAGTGAAAAACGTAGGAACGACGTCCAGAATGAAAAACTTGTGTTCGTTTAAATCTCCCGACGCAACACGTTATGCAGCAGCCGGCATGGACGTAGAAAGTGCTTATATAAGAGATGCAAACGGAAATTTTAATTTCGTGATACCAATGAAACTGCTTATGGGATTTTTCGAGGATTTCAGAAAAATTTTAATTAATATGAAACAGGAACTGATCCTAATACGAAGTTCTACTGACAACAATTTTTGTTACTATTCTCCTGTGGCTGGTGAAGTTCCTCAGCTTACAATAAATAAAATTGTATGGAAAATTCCACACGTTCAAATATCTGATATTGAAAAACTGCGTTTATTAAAACAAATTGAAAAATCGCAAGATCTGGAAATTGGTTTTCGTGCTTGGGATCTGTATGAATATCCAATGCTGCCACAGACAACAAAACACATTTGGCCTGTTAAAACTACTAATCAGTTGGAAAAACCCAGATTTATTTTAATAGGTTTTCAAAATCAACCGTAAAAATGTTTTAAGTTCTTATAGTAACCAGTTTTGATACATGTCATATAACAAATTTAAAAGTTTTCTTAAATTCCGAATCCTACCCCTATGACAACCTAAATCTCGATTTTAAAACAAATAAATATGCTATTTTGTATGAAATGTATGCTAATTTCCGTCGTTCATATTACTACACAAACGATTCAGATGCATATTTAACACCACAGATATTCAAAGATAAACTTTGCATTTTTGTAATTGATACTTCACACCAGAACGAAAGTTTGAAGTCTGGCGGTGTAGATGTTCGTATCGAGTTTGAAGCAAGCGAAAATTTGGCTGCAAAAACTACATGCTATTGTCTTATTTTACACGATAAACTTGTAAGGTACAACCCTCTTAATAATATTGTTAAAGTTATGTGATTGTACAAAAAAAAAATGTAAAATTAGTTATTTATTACAATAAAAATGTTTAAAGATAAAATATGATTTTTTATTTGTATTAGTTTTATAAAACCACTTAGTACATAAATATAATTTATAAATAACAGAAAATTAGTAGAACACAAAATAAACAAAAAATGTGGTACTTTTTGTTGTATATTCACGCTTGACACCTCAGCATACCAAAATACGCACTTCCGCAGAAGCTTCAATGTCTGAGGAAAAAAAGCTAAAATTATATTATATATTTTCTAATAAACGATAAGAGGATGTAAACATATTTCGCTGCTTCATTGATAAAACCTACCTTTACATGCTCTAATACTTCATTCTGTTGAGAATGGCGTTCCTAAGCACAAGTCTGCTAATTTTTTGCTGCTTTAGCAAATAATACATTCATTTTGCATCATGGAATAAAGAACGTTGACAAGAGTTATGTATGTTTCAACGATGGTAACGATCCGCTTGAACCTAACTGGATACCTCTAAAATCCTTAGCACAAGATGGCTTGACAGTTTATAAAATTTCAAATGTACCCACAATTAACAACCGCATTGTTCAATATAAAATTAGGTTAGTGTTCCCCAACAAAAGTTACGGGGATAGTCGGTGGAGAATGGTGTTAAACGAATCATTTATTGTAAACGAAAGTACTAACCAAATATCTAATGCAGCAGCTGAATTAGTTTCGCTCCACAGAAGTCTTACTAAAAATCGATTCGATGAGTATATTTATTGTAATGGTTTTCATGTGCATAATAATATGTACATCACATCTAGCGAGATCAATATTAAAGTATTGCATGGATCAACTGTTGCAGAAAACAATAGGTAAGAAATATACAGAAATTTCCAACTGTGATTCAGAATTAGTAATACAGCTTAATTCTAGCACGGAACATTCCGGGAACACAGTATTGATTAAACAATTCCTTTTGTAACCATTATGTTACACAATAAAAACAAATTAATTGAACACCTTCGTTTTATTTTATTCCTCAAAACAAACCTAGTAGAGTTCAGATAATATACAAATACTTTTAAGTTAGTTGAAGATAACTTAAAATGACTCCTGAATATCCGCACAACCTAACAACGCTGAGTAATTCTAAGCGGTTGGTTGCTTGAGGTCTATCAGTCTAGCCTTGTTGAAAGCATTTTACATGCAATATCTTAAAACTAAAAACGTTAAAACCGGTTCCGATTCAGCACCTGTTATTAGTTTCAGTCAGGTAAACTGTCTGCTGCAGTAAAATTCATAAAACTACATAACAACTGTGTTAGCTACACAATCTTCAGTGCAAGAGCTTACCGCAAGCTCCGTATCTGGTTATTTAGTTTAAAAGAACCCAATTCGCAGTTTAGTTGCTGTTCTATATTTAGCACCCCGTATGTGTGCTGACAATCGTAAAACATATTCAGGTTATCCCAGATTTAAATGCAAACTCTAAACCTATTGCTACTTACCAAGTATTTTTATAAACATTTTGAGACACTACACAATTTAAACACCTCACAATACAATCATAAACATTTTGCACATAATTCGAAGACATAAAATCAATCCGTTTTCATCCGTTTTTATACAAAAACTCATCACCTTGTGATGACTCTAACATGAGATAAATTTTCTTAAAAACGTGCAATTATAGCAATTATAGCAATTTTGCTGCAAAAATTTGCAGAACGTGTAGCAATCATGATGCATATTAGGAACAAATATTTACGCGCCTTGGTATTAACAGATAAGCACACACACAGTTGTTTGATAAAGAAGATCAAATGTTATCGGTTGCATTAAAATTAGGTTTCCGCTAATGAGATTACAAGCTGCATTCGTACGCGGAAGTATTTAAAATTCATATTAATTACAGAACACTAGCACAGGTAAAACAGGTGTCGGTTGTTGTTGTTTGAAAGATGGGTGAACGTTTTTGACACATTAAAAAGTTAGTTAATTACAGGTGTGCTGCTAGCAAGGTAAAAACAGGTGTGTTTACACCTGATATTCTCAGTGACGTCATCATTAGTGTGTGTTTGTTGTCTGTTCTTAGACTGCCTTCTGGTAGGATGACGTCATTGTTAACACTTCTTCAGCACGTTTTTGACACATTCAAAGAGGTTATTTAATTACAGGTGTGCTTCTAGCACAGGTAAAAAACAGGTGTGTTTACACCTGATATCCGCAGTGACGTCATCATTAGTGTGTGTTTGTTGTCTGTTCTTAGACTGCCTTCTGGTAGGATGACGTCATTGTTAACACTTCTTCAGCACTTCTTAGGCGGGTTCTTTGTGACCTTCAGCCTACCCCCCTACTGTGTGGTAAGAACCGGATGGCGCGGTCCATCAGGTTGTTGGATTGTCATCATACCCTAGTGGTATAACTACTTAAGTGGTTCGAAAATATGATGTTAATATGAAATGTGTTTAGGAATGTTGAACAATATGTAAGTGGTACAGCAATTAAGCAAGTAGATACAAATATCTTATTAATGTGTGATGATTGTTTTAGCGGGTATATAGGCCAACACTTCTGTATGAAAAAGCTGTTACTCGTCCTGGCCGGGAGTCGAACCCGAGACCTCCAGAACGAATCCCTGGCGTGCTAACCAGTTACACCGCCGAGGTGATTATACAAATAGGCGATAAAAACAATTATTATGTATCTCTGAGTTATGTAATAGTAGCAACGATGAGATGGGAGGCGGAAGCTGAAAATGAAAGGATATAGAAGCAGAGGGTATATCAAGATTGAAAGCAAGGCTCCTAAATAGCAATTTAGTAAGCAAACAAAAATTAATGTTTCTGAGAATATGTACTGATCAACATTGGCTCTATTCCAATGGTGTGATCATAACTCTACGTGAAAGCAGGAAAGTGAGAATGATGGGTGTGAGAGAATTAAAGATACCAAGAAAGCAAGTCGAACGCAAAGTACTACTGCGAAGATAGGTGTTATCTTGGAGTGAATGGGAGCGTTTAGGTTTTGAAAATGTAAATTGATCGCACAGCTAAAGATAAAAATAAGGTTACCGTACATGGACTAAAATGATGTCCTATTATATTAAACTGCAGCATATAACTAACTGCGGATATAACTAAACAATAAATAATCTAGTGCACTGACGTATCTCAACGTAGTAGCACCTTTAAATAGTGCCGCAAAAAAGCATTTCTTTTAAATGACTGATAAATCGTTAAACGCCTGGACGTTTTTCATTACTCTATAGACTTACGTACATTATCACGTAGAAATTCAGTCTCTTGAAAAATAAAAAATAAACGAAATGTGCTATTTTTTAAGCAGACATCACTTTAGCGATCACGTAGTATATATATTATACCGCACATTTCGTAGAAGCAATTAATTACAGAATGCTGATTTACGCTTTCGAAGCTATAGAACAAAAGTTAGTTTTTCCCAGCCCACTATCTGTTTCCATTTTCCGTACTCTAGGAATCGTCCAATGATTTATATCAACCCTACCATTAGCGAATATCCAAAAAGTTGGGTAGTTAAATGTTTCTGGCCTGCTTCCCCTGAATCGCACATCCGTTTCAGGAGTCTGCCAGTTAGCGCTCGCCGATTCCACATAGCACGCCAGCGCCATCGTTGCCCTGAACAAAAAACCGGAGGTTCCGGTTCTGTTGGCGCTAAATCACAGTTTGTCCCTTTTAATTCGTTTTAGGCGTTGTTTGGAAGAGAAAGAGCGCCTCTTGAAAGTAACGGTTATGGGCGAAGTTATACGTATGGGAAAATGGGGAGTGCATAAGTTATTGGACTTCTCGCTCACTGTGCATTCTCCAGATTTACTGATTGGGGCGCGAAAAGACGTAGTTTTGATGTAATTCTCAAATCTAGACAACTATACTAGTGTATGGGCGAACGTTAGTCCATTAAGCAATCTATAATCCTTCTGCAGCCAATTCTTTTCCACTATTAGCTGTTTTATTAATCTCCACTGTCCGAATTAATAGAATTTTGATTTTCATCCACGCTTTTCCATAATTACAAAATTTTTAAAAGGCATCTCTTTGTTGCAAGAAAGGAAACTGCATTTGGATACCTCTTAAAGGACTCCTACATTTAATGTAATGTTGTAATGGATAACACGCAGTGTTGCAAGTTATAATTCCAAAGTATGGTTCGATGGTTTCAAGCCTGCACAATTCGTGAACTATTCTGAATCAATTATGTAAATTTCATGCAAGCCCAATTTGTGTAAATTTAAATTTACTGATCATTTCACACTGGCGGAACGAAATTTATTAAGCAGGGGGTTAAAATACCCAAACTTACAAGTGTCAAAAAAATTGAAATTCTAGCAGTAAGTACAGAATTAGCAAGAATTTGAAACGAAAAACAAATGTAAACATTAAATTAATAAAAATCATAAAACAGAACTGTGTAGATAACTCACTATTGCTATGGCTGTCACTTAAAAAAAAGATGAATGGCAGGCTAAACTAAATAAATTATTATTATAACACATTTTCTGGATTTAATTTATATCCACAGGCCAGCTCCAGAATGACGTCACTAGCATCACCAAAATGGAGTACCTTTGAGACCAATCGTTCTTTACGTTAATACTCCATCGTATATGTATGTAGGGTATTGGTAGAAATTTAATGTATGGTTAAGTAGAACTAGTTTTTGTGATGCGAGAAAGCGCCGTTCTTTCTGTCTGTATCCAGCTTTACTTTGGAAGCAATAAACACGTTTCATTTGTCAAGTATTATTATTTTCAAAGAATACTACAGTGACGACGAGGATAAAAAGTAGTACAGACTAGTAATCCTGAAGTTTGACAGTTTGCAGTGATTCAAAGTGAGGTGCTGTCTGATGTAGATAACTGGTGGAAGATTAATGAACACTAAAGTGTAAATTATGTAGATATGCCAACGTAGAGTTCCGTAGTTTCGCGTACAAGATAAAAGAATTATCATTATCAAATAACGCTTTAGTTGTGTCCTTGCATGTGTCTGATTCTTTCACCTGTATTCCTCTAAATCAAGTTTAAGGAAAAGAACTGAACATTATTAAGTATTTGGAAATATACATATTTCAAAGTTATATTACCGTTAATGGCATATATTCTACCAGCAAGTCTAGAATCCTGGCTGAAATTTTCTGGTCAAAGTTTGAAGAAACACTCTTAGCATACAACGAAATTGTTAATAATACATTATTCTAGACTAGATATGCTATTTATGATATTTTTGGTACTGCACTGCAACTCACGGTTGGATATGCTAAGAATTTTATCTTAAGAGGGGCGTTTACCTAGAGCGAATCGGGTCATTTTAAGCACCTACCGTTTTACATTTTACCGAGTTATTCGAAACTTTTTCGAAGTGAAATTTCGACATGGCAATGACAAAAGATGTAGCTACAGCGTAGAGTTCGAGTTTTTTCTGAATTTGGTACAGTAATGTAAATATTTGTTGTTATATTTTGCTTAAAAATGCGTATCTTTGGCGAGCTATTACTCGAAAACTAAGGCACATAAACGAAGAATTCGAACTCCACGTTGTAGCTACATATTTCTTTGTACACTACCAAAAACATGAGCACGATAAATGAGTAAAAACATTCAAAAAATCTAAAACCGCAAACCCTTTCGCACGAAAGCAGAATGCGAATGCCCATCCCCACCAGGTCCGTCGCGTGGTATCCACTGAACAGTGAGGCTAAGATACAATCCTGTCGGGAATGATCGAGCGGTACACTATCTATTCCGATATGACTGGATTTCTAAGATTGTATGTCTAGTTAGTAATTACACGGGACAAGTTTAATGTTAAAAGCTCTTTCACATTAATTTACTGTCGGCCGAAGCAATGGGGAGGCGGAAGGAAAATTGTTATTAAAGTTCCTACAGAAATCATGCAGTTAGAATGAAATGTTATATAGTTCATATTTACAGAAATAAATGGGTTATTCCATATTTTGAATAACCTGGTATAATATCATAGTAAATTACTAATATCATGCTTACTTTTTTACGCACACCCTACAGTCAGCAATTTTCCGAATATTAATTTAGCCCGTCTGTTGCTCGTGCAATCTTTGCGCGATGTCAACCTATCGGCTACCCTCTTACGTCCCATGTCCCGCTGGTAATATGGGTTGCATAATTTACATTTCTGCCCGATCAGTCCAAGTAAATGCCCCTCTTAAATCCACTAAATAAAAAAGTCGGTAAAGGACGATAAAATTTGGTTAGAAATTTATAGACAACCGACATGGGGTCAATATAATATACCCGGCATGCTCAAATGAATCATTACAAATTAAGCATTCCATGTTTTACAGTTTAATATACGGGTTAGTAAATATACTGCTCAAATAGGATTGACAATCCTCAAGCAGTTAGTCTTTAGCAATGAACGCGATACAAAAATTGTGGACCGCGATATTTAAAAAACAACATAAACCTTGAATACAAAGAATGCCAAACAATGCTAACACAAACGATAAAGAACTTATTTTCACCGCAGAAAATTATATCAAATTGAAAAGCTAATAATATATCGATTGTAAAATCACAATGTTCTTTTACATTACATACTTATATGTACGTATTTAGAAATTTATTGTTTCGTTTTTAATACAATTTTCACCTTTAGCAATGCCTTTTATAAACTCTACTCCATAACTTCAACACTAAAATTAACTAAATAAAATATATAGCAAAACAAAATTATAATTCATTTTAATTAATACACAACTGGTTTACTACATAGACTGTTGTATGTACAAAACAACTAATACCAGTTAAGTTTGTATCTTAGGTACATACATCAATGTCTAATTCACATGTAACTGGACGTGGGAACTCTTTTAGTGAGGTGATTGACGGGGTCGTTTTTCCAACCGCATTTACTAAGTTTTCTTATGTTGAAGAAACTAGTATTACCTACTCATTAGGGTTGAGGATTTGGTTTTAAAATTGAAAATCTTACTAACGTTGTAGATATAAATGGTAAAATGTAACGGTTATCAATCTGTTTATGTTGGACAAACTTGTTGATATTTAAATAACTGGTAAAGGGCATAAAAAATATGTTTCAAAGAGATAACGACCTCGATAATGGGATATAAGACACTTTTTATATGGAGACATAAGTAAGCTCGGCTAGAACATACAATGATGCCAAGTTTGCAGTGGTCTGAATGTTAATGGTTCAAGAGAAGCGCGAAATTAGCATGTCATTCAAACCGGGACAAACGGATAGGTACTTCAGACTTGTAATTGTGATAAACTATTCGTATGTACTTAATTTTTTTTAATAACTGATGATTGTATTAGGCTAGTAGACTAATATATAAAGATTGTAAATGTACCTACACATAGTCTTGTTGGCCTTTCTTTTGGTTTCGTTTGTAACATTATCTATCATTAAACAGGGCGATTCGCATAAGCATCGACACAGAGCAGGAGCATGCAGAGGAGTTCAAAATATTGGGATTTAGCGCAACCTATCTGTATAATAAGTTGCACCCTTGAGAAGTTATAGGCCTTCAAAATATAGTTTCAAATATCGAAAAAAATCAATATCTCACTTAAACTTAGAAGAACCAAATTTGGTACACGTTGTGAGTGTACCAAGAGCAGTATTCAAAGGTAATTAGAGTTTAATTGAAATATTTGAAAGGGTTAATAAAGGATGATGCACCCTTAAGAGCTGACAGAATTTTTTAACACGTTCGCGGACTTGAAAAACTATTTTATGTGGAATTTAATTCTAAAGCTATATTTACTCTTGTCATTTTTCAAAAAAATCTCATCGTTTTCGAGAAACACCTGAATAACTAAAAACATGTATTGTAAGCTATTATTTAAAATGACAGAATATTCAAACACTGGCTATGAAATTAAACGTCAGACTTGGCAATAAGATAAATTAAACACTAAATTAATTTAGTGTTGTGAAAATGACCTGGAAGTTTTCATTTACGGAACAAGTTGGCATGCTAATAGTATTAATTTTCTGTGAAGGAAACTGCAGGAGACGTGTTGAAGAATATGGGAGAAGATTTCCGAATCGCGTAATACCTCATAGAGAAATATTTGCTGATATTTTGTTCTATTAAAGTATTTTTATTTCAGCTATTTKATTGATTGTCAACTCTGGCGTTTAATTTCATAGCCATTGTTTAAATTTTCGATAATTTTAAATAATGCAGCTACAATACACGATTCTTTGAAAAATAATAAGAGTAAAAATTTGTTAGAAATAAATTCCCCATAAAATAAAAAAAAACATTTTTAAGTCCGCCAACGTGTTAAAAAATAGCGTCACATTTTAAGGGTGCAATACATCATCCATTATCAACCGTTTTCAAATTTGGTTTTCCTAAGTTCAAGTATAAGTGAAATATTGATTTTTTTTTCGAAAACTCTACTTTGAAGGCCTATAACTTCTCTGGGGTTCAACTTAGTATATACATAGATAAAATGCGGTAAATCACAATATTTTGGACTCCCCTAGATGTCCCTGCTCTGTGTTGGTGCTTATGCGAATCACCCTGTATTATAAATTGTTCAACCTTAGTTGCGCCTTCTGGTGCAGATTCAAGCATATCCATAATTATTCAATGTAGAACTGGAAGATCTGTCAAAACCCCATAAATGGGGTAAGATCCTATTCGAGAAATAATACAGATAATTCAGCATGTCGTCCCTGTAATAGCTGCATGAAGTCAGCTGGCAGCAGTTGTGTAGTTCGAAACTTGGTCACTAAAATTTAGTCTTTCTTTTTGTTTGTTTTACGTTCTGTTCGTCAGGTTACTGATATCCAAAAATTTCTATTATTAAACTAATTTGCTTTGCATACCTGCAATCTTTGAAGCTATTTGTTGGATTTAATGGTATCAAATGCTAAATAAATAAATGAAATGGAAAGAAAGGGTTACGAACAGAAGAAAAACAGATTTGCAAAGATAGCAAAATAACTCAAGGGTTTATAAATAACGATACATCGGACCAATGTCACTATATTTCTGATATTATATTAGTGAATTAAAATAACTGCTTGGCTTAAATATGGATAAAACGGGAAGTTGAATAAGAGTTAGTTCGCGCATCATCATATCGGCTAAACAGATCCATCATCACCAACTGCAATGGACCGAAAAATCGAATAATGGCAAGAAGCGCAGGATAGTGTCGGAGTGGGCCTTTGATGCACCTGCATGTTTTACACCGCCCGCACCAGCGTGTGCCGCATGGGTATGAAAAACGACCCGTGCAGCGCAGCGTAGCGCAAAGCAATTGAAACATCAAAGCCAGCGTCGAATTGAAATGCTAATAGATTAATAATGATTTTGAATAATATTGTACAGTGCATGGTCGTGGTAAATGGGGAATACGAACTGGCAAAGCGATGTTGCCGGATAAGGGCTTATTGTATATTGATATCCTTGTTATTTCTTCCACTATTACTGCTATMTTTAAATTCCACTGTCAGTGKATTAGTTMGTAATAGTTGCACAATGGAAGTCTGATAATCCTTTMGCCAGAAGTTTTCGMTTTGGAAAACATCCTTTACGGTTCTTACGACATGTTTTCTTCCAATTCACCTTCTATAAAGCAGCAAATATATAACCCCTTTATTTCGGTATTTCACAACAAGAATACGAATAGCTTCATATTATTAATTATATTTAAAGAATCTTCAAAATAATCAAATAAAATAGTAACAAAATCTGCTTTAGAATTAAGCTGTGCTGAGCAGGCTTTATAATTTGACACGACTGTACACAAATTGTTCTGATGCAGACATCATGGCATAAATTTTATTTTGTTATTATGCTTCAGAACTGCATTCTTTGCAGACATCTTTGAAGATCTCTGTCAGTTTTTAAACGCCCGTTAGAAGATGCGGTACCGTTCAGAGTACAGGTTCTCCACAGCGATGGGTGGGTAACACCGTTAATTGCCAATAGGTGGATGGTATGGTGTTGCACACTATTATATTCTGTTCTCAATCAAATAAAATGTTCTTATGATTTCACAGTCAACACAGATTTCAACAGCTTATTTTTTTATTATAGCTTGACAATTTTACTAAGCTATCCTTACACTTAAAGGAAGTTGCAGAGTTTATTCCTTACCGGATAGGAAAAAGATTTTAAAACATAATCCGCGCCATAATCAGCCGCTGATCTCACTTTGGTGAAAATTTTAGCCATTAATGTTTCAAAATGTTCTTTTTTGTAATGACGAAGTTTGCTAAGAATTCTTCGCCGTAGTTCTTCATTTGTTTTTGATTCCCATCCCCCGTCGTATACCTTTTGTTCTAGTACGACCTAAAATCTCTCAATCGGTCTCAATAGAGATACATTAGGAACATTATCTATACACGCGGTATATATTTTATATTCTCTTGCTGAAAAGTCTCAATTGTATGAGCGCCATAATGAGCTGTTGCCATGTCTGGCTAAAAATATGTTTGCTGTCCTTATCAAATTTATCAAATTTTTTTATGAAGGAAACTAGTCGTTTTGTAACGAATACTTCCCACATATGAAAGTGATATTTTAAATTATAGACCTAATGTTCTTAATGACTGTCCAACTTTATCAACAGTTTATAACTTCAGCTTCTTTTTTCTGTTTGCAATAATTTTTATAGGAATTCTTCCACGTCCCGGCGGCCTATTCAGAGATTTTTCTTCGCATACTCTATACACTGTTTGTCGTAGGATCCCCATTTCACAAAAATATTTCACAGTGAAATTTTTTTTTTGTGAAATATGTTTCATGCAAAATTCACCAATTACTTGACGTCGATCACTTTCCTTCAGGGTTGGCAAAAACCATGTTTTTTCAATTACACAAAACAAACAGTTTTTTTTTGTTTAACCGTGTTTAAACGCTTTAAACACTGTTTTAAACATGCAGATTACTATATATAAGTATTAGTGAAAATTAATAGGAGCAGATGGCGCGGAGCGTAGCCGTTGTTTAAAAATCCCTAGATGACTACGATTATCAATTGTCAGTTGTCTTTTTTGTTTACGCAACAATTTTACTTATTATGAGTCGGTTTCTCTTTTCTATTTTAAGCTAGAATCAACACTGTTTTTAAAATCTAGACCAATCACATACCCCAATTTAAGGTTACTGGGTTGATTTTAGCTAATATCAACTTTAACAAAGAATAGGAACCGGCATTGTCTGTTTAAAAGTTTAAAGTTCAACAATTAC
This sequence comes from Rhyzopertha dominica, assembly GCA_025024175.1. Taxonomy (NCBI): domain Eukaryota; kingdom Metazoa; phylum Arthropoda; class Insecta; order Coleoptera; family Bostrichidae; genus Rhyzopertha; species Rhyzopertha dominica. The sequence continues at coordinate 25,693,696 of QCXZ01000053.1, forward strand.
AATGGCGTAGTAGGAACGATGCAGTGTGAAATAACTTTGACAAAATTAAGGTGCAAAATGGTAGAATTCGAGCTCAATGCAAGAAGTGCAACTTACACTAGTAAAAAAAAGTAACAATGCTAATATTTTTTTATTCTTTGTTTATTGTTTTTTATATTCCCAAGTTCTGATAACTATTTGTTTTTTTGTACTAAAGATATAATTCTCTAGTAAATGTTGAATGAACGTCTTATTTATTGTTTTGCAGTATTGGACCAAAAATACAAATTTTGATGTTATGTTAAGATTAAGATTTTTATTTGTTGTCTTGAAATGGTTGTAAATTACATCTATGAATAAATGATTATTCATTTCTGTAACTGTTGTATCAATAAAAAGCCGAATAGAATACTGCATATTATTCTTTTTTTTTAATTTGAAAAAACGTTTACGTATTTTCTAGCTGGGCCTGGTTTCGCATTCAATTCACTTTTAATGCAAATGTGGGGTGATATTATGTAGATATGTAATTACTAATAATCTTGTGTATCTATTTGTGAAGGGTAAACGAGCTTAAGAGTAAAAATTAATGAATCACACACAATAGTCGTAAAAAACACTGTTTAAAACATTAACAAAAAAACACTGTTAAAAACAAATGTTTTTGTTTTAAACATTTGTTTAAAACAAAGTTTTAAACAGGAGCGTTGTTTTAAACATTTTGTTTTAATCATGCCAACCCAGTTTTCCTTCAACTGGTTCATTCTATTTCAACAAATCATGTGAGTTTTAAAATAGCTCAAACAAACACGAGAAATGTCTCAGCCTTCAAAGCGTAATGACAGGTTTTCACATCTTATTATGTTTTAATAAAAAGAAGCATAAAAGGATGCGTCCGGATTTTTTTGTGTACTCACCCGTATATCCCAAAAATCGTACTTTTTCATGGAATATGGTGTCTGGTTTCGGTTTCTAATTGACATGGCGCATAAATGCCATATTTTTGTCACTTGGGTGTAATTTCCATTGCAAGAAAAATATCCGTCATGATCTGTCAACTCATGACACACATTGTCACATTATATTCTGCTGTTCATTAACAAATAAACAATGAAAATTTAAAAAACCGCAGTGCTTACATTACTGTGTAACCCTACCTATTGCAATATTTACTTCGTAATAAAAATTCTGGACCCCTGAGTATAATAATGTTCAAATATGTCTTGTGTCGCATATTTTGTCAAAAATGCTAACCAATAATTAGACTGTTTTATTTCAGGTGTAAGTTTAGAATTTGTATTTTATGCTTATAATCCCGACCACTTATAATGAACCAGTGGACGATCTTCTAGATACTATACTTTTTCAAAAGTCAAAATTACCTGAATATTCGAACTAAAAAAAGAAAACTTGTATTCTGAACAAAAAAGACATGTTTTCTTTCATCGTTCGAAAAGAGTTCTGAATCCAATCCTGAACAGGAGAAGAATGGACCGTACTTTACACCTAAATAACTAAAACTATTCCGTAAATAATAATACAGTTTCAACTAGCTATGACTAAACATAGCATACATTTACTCATTTGGGTATTCTTAAGTCAATTAGCGAAACGTGAGGCTGAATATAGAGCAACTTCATCATTTTATAATTCCGCATTAAATTCGGCAACTGTGCAAGCAGTACACCCACCCCATGGCCCCAGGGGGTGCAGTTGATGCATTCGTAACTCACCCTCGCGGGCGTCTAGGAAATATGCGTCATAATGTGCTGCAGCCGTGTGTAACATTTACCCCAAATTCACATGCGACATTATACATATGCAGTCGGTGGCCCAAAGCTGCGTGGCGTTTTCGTGCGCTTTGTCAGGCCAAACTGACGATTTTTTGCTCTCTGCTGGAGGCAAGGGCTGAGGGACATAAATTTTATTTTTATCTTGGATTTCTGACTCGGAATAATGCATGCTGCATGAATGGTAGAAATAGACTGAATATAGCAAGCAGTAGTAGGCATAAACCTAAAATGTTGGAATTAAACATCAAACCTTGTCATGCGTGAATTGCAGTGAATATAAGAAAAAACAAACAAAAAGTGATTTTTCCACTAATCACAGTTCTTTGGATCGAGAACATGCTCTTCCTATAGACTGTTGTTGGAAATCTAAAAGAAATCTAAAATTGACTATGGTTCCGTATAAAATTGTACAGGTACTTTTTTTTAATAATTATTTATGATTATGCCCAATAATTCTAGTAGATTAAGGATTTCACATTTGAATGCACGATCTCCGATAGCAGGTTTTGATGTATTTGTCTGGGCTGTTTTAAATTGGAATTTTCACATTGTGTGTATATCTGAAACGTGGTTGTCTGAAAGTATCACTAATAATGCTGTAAATATGCCTGGATATATCCTATATCGCAAAGATAGGGCAGCCAGGGGAGGTGCTATACTATTTCTTTCTCCAAAATTATGGTTTCTGAGAGTGGTCTACACGACCAGATATTTATTGAGGTTAAATAAATCAAGTGAAGTTTTTAATATAATATAATTTAATATAAACCATCATCTTCAAGCGTTATTTTGTTCGTAAATTATTTATAAACTATTTTGAATTTCATTAAACTTGAGTACGATAAAATCTTTTTATTAGGTGATGTCAATGTACATCATAATGTTAATAACTGTAATTTAACCGTTTAACGCGTAAAATTAATTTATAAAGCAACTCGTATTACTAGTAAGTCAAATAAAATCATTGATGTTATATAGACTAACTCCCCTGAGTTTGTGAATAAAAGTATAACAAAAAATGTCGATCCAATATCAGGCCACAGCTTTAATTATTGCGAAATATTTTCAGTGGCTGTGAAATATAGACCCAAAATCGTTAAATATGGAGATTTTAAGAGTCTAACTTTTCTGATTTCTTGACCAATCTTTCTAGTATAAATTGGGATAGAATTTTTCATCTTGAAGACATTAATAAAAAAGTTGAACTTTTGTGTTCTAATCTAATTACATTGTTTGACAAGCATATAACTTTTCGTGAGACAAAAATTACAATACGTTATGGCTCTTGTCTACCGGACAACGTCAATTGCATAATGAAAATGAGGAATAATGAATAAAGAAATTCTAAAAGTGCTAAGCTAACCACTGATTGGAACGCATATAGAAAACTTCGTAATTACGTAATCTCGATAAGAATAGAAAAAAACATATCTACGTTATTTGTCTGCAAGCGATAATAAACATTTATGGAGACCTTATAAGAAAAACATATCTCCCAAAACAAAGATGAAGAATTACCTCCTCATTTAAGAAATGTGGAGGGGATTAACAAGTGTTAATCTCTGTCCCTTTGTCTTTAGCCCTGCCTCCAATCGACCATCAACTCATAACTTTTGTAGTACTAATAAATGCAGAAATAAGCTTCACTTTATATTCAAATTTCCAGGTGTCGAAGAAGTTTAGCGAATTATTGATTTTTTTGAAATCCTACGTGGTATGGCGGAACTAATGCCAAAATGCTCAAACTATGTAGTTGAATAATTTCTCCTCATTTAACATATATTGTATGTTCTTGCCTTGAGAGACGCTTTTTTCCAGATATGTGGAAAATCCCATTTATTAAACCATTGCTTAACACTAGCAAGCCGCAGTCTGATAGTGACTTAAGACATAAATATTGTTAAATACGCTATTGATCATAAGCGTAAGCATGAAAAGATTAAAAATGAGGGTAAATGTTGAAAAACTATAGCTTTATTTGAACCTGATTAATAGTTTAAAAGTTACAGGACATTACATTCTAGTTGACAAATTGAAAAAAGTATATTTACTACTAAAAGAAAAAAATATGTAGAAAGTTTTTCATTGAAGCCATTACTATCACTGGAAAGTGTGCTTTGGTTTTTTTTTTGGCAACCGCATTGTTTTCCAACGCAAACTTAGGACGCATCTATAAAATAACCAGTGGCAAATGAAAAAGTACTACAACTGATTTTTTATAGAACATTTTATGACGTACACTCTTAGTCCTATACATCTTCATGCTATTTGTAGCCACTTCCTTAGCATTAAAAAAAAACAATCTTTAGGCCTTTTCGCGGTTTTTGTTTCCATTTAAGTAAATACCGATTCCGCGATTCCTACTTGACTCATTTATGCATTTCAAGTGATCAACGTAATACTTGTTTTCATCGTTTGAACAACGATCTGGCGGCCTAACATTCATAAATACCCTTTGGTTTCAATTAATTTATTCCCGCGACCCGGATTTGACCAAGCAGGTACTTTTTTGTCACCTGCTTTGAGCTTAGTTCCCTTATTTAAAATGGGTGAAAACTCAAAGTGACAGTTACTTAGTTCAATACATATATATTGTTCCAGAGTATTTTGGACTAAAGAAATAATTCATCTATAACTTGTGTACACATTTAGTTAAAAAGCCATGCCTTGTCATGCAAATTATAAATACTATTGAAATTTTAAATTGCCACTAAGCTTTCCACATAATAGTTACGTGTTCCTTTACCTACTTTTTAATGGCTGGATACCTTAGAATAGAAGAGAAGCTGATGTTATTGTTATTCCCTCAACCTTCTGCAAAGATTTCCATTTGCCAACACATTGCCTGCCTAAAGGGGCCTCCTTCATTCCACGTCAAATTAATTGACACCTAGCTCACACAAAAACAACATTGTGCAAGTCTCGCTGACAGGGACTTCCTTTTGTGATTCGATCTCTTAAATGGCCATCTGTTTCAGAGAAAATATGTAGATCACACGCAACGATTTGTGAAACCCAGCCATCAATAACAGTCGAACTGTAGACCATGTGGGGCTCAAATGGAGGTTCCCTCTAAGTGACAAATTGTTACCGATCTTTTATATTTTTTATCGCGCTCCGAGGGTAAATCCCGAAACACTCTTAAACTCAACGTCCACAGTTTCTTAGTACAATTTTTCTTGACGAAAACCGGGTTGGAGGGTTTGAATTTGTAAACGGGCTTTGAGAAAATTTAAGTGTGTTGAATAGGAATAATATTTGTTCCAAAATTAGGCATTTTCTATCATTAAGAACATTATTATGTATAGTACTGCAACAAAAAAATTATCGTTTTAGAATAAGACACTAACAATGAAGTAAAGCGATAAAGTACTCTAAGTTACAAATGTCTTTAACCTCATCCAGAGTTTTAGGATTTATTTTGCCGAGTAAAATCCTTGTATTGCTAACTCAAATATTATTTTTTTCTTAGGACTTATCAACTCTTGTTCTAGTTCATAAAGCTTACAAAGTTACCAAGTTACCAAGTATTATCAACAAATATAAGAGAATGACATACATATTCTGCGGTTTATACCAACTGCTACTATGTCCTTTTCCAACATTTCACGCAAAAATATTTCTATGAATAGGCGTTAATATTAATAAAATTTCTGTTTCTTATTACTATTATTTTTTACAGTCATATAAAATCTATTTTATAATCTGCAAGACTCTGTAATTGCAATATTTTATAACATATTACTTACATCGAGCAACACTAATTTTGACTAATTTGGTGTGACAATTGATGCCAGTTAGAGACCAATAGAGTTTTTTTTTACAGAGGGACGATATTGTAATTAAGTATATTGTTTGAAAGATGCCTGTAATTCTATCAGGTTTGGTATTTTGACTTTAGAAATTAGGGGTTCCTATCCCATTTTCTTGGGCTGTTGACATCATTGGTCCATTTGAGAATCGCTTGATTAATTTCTTGTTCCTTGCCATTTCTAGCGAATATTCTTCGTTCTTCCCCGACTTCTCAATCATCCTCTAATTATCTTCCTCATTTTCGTTGGTCTCGGCGCTTAGTTCCCAGGTCTTCCTTAATATGTGGTCTGCCTATCTCCTTTAGATGTGTCCCTAATATTTGATCACGTATGTCTTTATTCTTCTTATGATAGGCTAGTATGTATTTGGTTGAGGTATATTTTTGCCTTAGATTGTCATTTTCTTATTTCTTGAGTTATTTGCCTAAGCACTCCGTTCGCTCTTCTGTTTCCGTCTTTTAGGATTTCATGTGCCACTATTGTGTAATTTCTTGAGTACACTTAAGTAGAAACACTGAACTACTTTACTATAGCGACAGCAACAATATTTATAGTAACATAAACATAGTACATAACACTAGGACTCATTGTGAATTAAAKACTTTTCGATACGTGTATCCTGTTTAGGTTGCTTTTTCATGATGATGTTGGCGTTTCCGTGTGTGATTTTGATTTCATCTATGTTTGTCCAATCGCTTGATGGAGCTCTTGGTGGGGTAATATTCTACGGGACCATTCTTCTCTGTGTGCATTTTCTTATACATTAGAGATTCTTTACGGCAGTGGGCTTATTTCCATGGCTTCCTGGTCTCTAGGCAAGATTATCGCACTATCATAGTAATAGTGCCGTATTTTACAAGAGAAGATAAAATTCAAACGATTCAAACTGCGAATGGGAGAGAGGCAACTGTTATGAGTAATAGTCATCGTATGTTTCCGAAACCTTCTCCATTATCACCCTCTGCCCCACATCTCAATCGAACGGCCTTTCGCGTGTAGAAACGCATAGATATAAATTTTTCCACTGACATCCAGCATCATTAGTAGATCGAGAGCTTGCGATTTCTCCGCTGCGAAAACAAAACAAAACTGAATACCGATGATTACGCACGATACAATATTTATTCGAAGGGTGCCGGCTATAAATTTGAACAAACAGTACGTATATGTGTGTGTGCGAGTGCCTCGGATCAATTCGGGATCAACTCACCCATATTCGTATAATTTTACCCCCGGGGTGGAAGGAGCCCTGTGTGTTTTTACGATGGCGCTGTTCGGAATTGGACTGGAAATATTAAAGCGGGAAGATCCATATTGCATTTTACAACTTGAAATTGGACCTGAAGGGAACGTTTTTTTAGACGCTGATGCAGGATTTAGTCTGACATACAAAGGGAAAAAGTTGTGGTATAACAAAGAAGTGTTTTTTTAAAGCGAATGGTGATGTAGAAATACGGTTTTCAKTTGTTTTCCGGTTTGACGGATATGTAAAATGTGGGCAAKCTCTAGGAATCTGAAAACTGATGTAAAAATAACAAGTATATTTTTTTTAATAACGCCAGCCTGCAGAGACGGCTATTCACTCTTAAATATGGGGAATTCATAAAATTTTGGTTATTATTATTTGAAGTGGAAGCGGCTAAAATGATGTACACTTTTTTTTAAATAAGTGCTTTGTAGAAGGAAGGGCGGGAGGGGTTCAGCCTCCACATTTTAACACATTTGATAAAAACAAATGTTTTAGTTAAGCAGTGAAAATGTGAACCTTAACAGAATATCTTTCCTTGTTTATAAGGCCTAAAGATTAAAAATCAAATATTCTTGAAAAAAATACTTGTCTGTTTTAAAGTCAAGGGTTAAAATAGGGGGGGGGGACTGCTCCCCCCAAATTTATTAAAGATGTGTGCGTCATTTTAATGGCTTCCACTTCAAATAATAATAAATTTATATCAACCGGTCTAAAAGATATTTTTTAACTGTTCTTCTATGTTCAATAGTGAAAGTAAAGGTAAGCGGGCGTTATTTAAAAAAAAAGTTATACTGTAAAATAGCGTTATTTTTACACTAGTTTTCATATTCCCAGAGGTTTCTCAGATAATATGGGACATCCTATACATTTTATATATTAATATTGGACCTTTGTCAGATACATTTTGGTATATTTATATTTGAAGGGAGGAAAATGAAAGTAGAATATTGTAAAAACAATTTTATAATTTCGAGAATGATTTACAATGCATTTTTATTAAAAAGTTGCTTTAATATGGATATTTTATAAAAGTCCAGTATTGGCGTACCAAAGCCATTGGTATAAAATATTGTAATTTACTAATAATATATTAAATAATAAATAAATATTAAAAATAAACAATTATTTAGCCAATACTAGTTAGACCTTACCGATACTGACGCATCCAAAATATCACTCCGATATTGGACCAATAGTTTGTTGTTACGTGCGATTGCTTCAGGCCTAATTGTTATTATTCAGTGACTATTTAGAGTACTGCAAGTGTAATTTGTGCCTATTTTGAATATTTTTGTTGTTGTTGTTAATAAGTATTTGGCTCTTTCCATTTTTCAGTTTAGTTTGTATTTAAGGAACTTAATGTAGCGGCCTGATTTTCCTTTCGAAGTTCGTCGAACTGAATTTGTTGTTTTTTTTTTGTGTGGGGATTGAATATTTGGAGCACTCGGGATTGTAATCCAATTGTAAATGTTTTACACTATATAGATCTTGGCTGCCTGTATTTCGTCGTGTTAGGGTAGAATAATTAATTTTTGCTTCACCAAAATGATATTTCTTTATTACAAAATTTTCTAATACAAACCCATTGAATAGTAATGAAATAACTATCTCCTAAAACGATTCTAGCGAACCAAAAAGGTGCGACAAATAAAAATATTTGTATGTAACATTTTGATAGTCTTTTTAAAAAGTTATTTACATTATTCCATACATTGTGGACTACTCCGAATTCGTTATTTGGAATGGAATATTATTCGAAAACAGTTCATAAGAATATTTGCCCTGCCGTATTCGAACAACAAATACACTAGTGCTATCAACTCATTCCAATTGTTACTTTAGGTAGATCGGACAATTCCATACTGAATTCGTGAGTACGCGAAACCTAAAACCAACGCAAATACGTATTGGAGAGATGKTTCAAACTAACGATAATTGTACTCAAACAACGATTCACGTTATAGTTCGCTACGAAATCGAGCTATTCAAACATGCGGAATGTGGTGGAMAATGCGACTTGTTGTGAAAACCCCATTCACAATATTAAACTAGTATGTAGCGACCTTTGGTAGCGAGACCGAATTACAGGTTTCCCTAGTTACCACATTATTACAAAAGAAAAAACCCCGCTAAAAATCCCTCTGAACGTCAGGCGTGATCCCAGTTATCCCTTGTTGTTAATTACCAGTTTAAAGTTGATCTCCCAGACGTTTGTTCCCTTGGGGTACATTCCGAGCTGGAAAACGGCTACCCCTTTGCAAAAATTACATTTTGGCCACGTTCCGGTAAGGTGTCAGAAAAACTACGATTTTTGCTGTCAAACTGACAGCGACCCCCGGCAAATACCCTTTGCCACCCCCAACGAGTATTATACTCCTGATGCTTCGTCATCCCCGGTGCATACCATTTGCCACCCTCAACCATAGCATACTCCTGACGCTTCGCCATCCCCGATGCATACCATTTACCACCCTCAACGAGTAGCATACCCCTGACGCTTCGCCACCGGAATGCAGTGAGTAGCCTGAACGTTTCTCAGGTACTGACGACTAACATTGGTAAGCGAGCCTGCCCAATTTTGCTTTAATACCAGAGTGTCGTGGTAAAAACTATCTCAAACGCACAAACGCTTATAAACCCCCTTTTTTAACGTGTGCACATTAGATTCGTGTGCGTATTAGTATTGTAATAAATAAGTAGGTAGTAACATTAGAGTTAGACCGAATTTTGTCAAAGTAACACTGTTCTTGTAAATAAATTTAAGTTTATGGAGGCGTGCGTTTTTTTTTTGCGTTAATAATAAAGTTTCTTACAGTATAGAGATCTGTGGATGGTTCACTACTGAGGTGACCAGATTAATCACCTCCCCTTCTTTATGGTAGGTAACAAAAAGGAAAACAGTTGCCTATCCATAAAAATGGTCCTTCGGGCCGGATCCGTGAAGTTTCAGTTTGTTAAAAATTGTTAATTGAACTTAATTCGCGGAACGGTATTTATCTTTTTTATAAACTCGCCTTCAGCTCATATCGTTAACGCCTCCATAACACTTTTGCCTACGTGCTTATCTCCTTGTCGTTCTCTTTGTTAAAATAGTTTTAGTATTTGCTTATATTGTCAGAAATGGATGATCTAGAAGCCCACAAAAATAAACGCACTCGTGCAAAAGCTAGCTTAACTAGAGTACAAAACTGGACTGAATAAAATAAAACCAGTGCAAATAGTGTGTACCTGTTAAAGACTAAAGAAGAACAACTCAAAACTGCATTTGAGGACTATTCAAAGGCGCAGGACTTTATCGAAGACATATGCCCTGATAATGAAGACAGAGGTGACATAGAGGATAAATATCATCAAACTTTAGCTATTATTTGGGAATTAATTCATAAACTCGCCCCCACTATTAATGTTTCGACTCCCTCTGCGCCCTCTTTTGCATCACCAATGTCTATTCAACTCCCAAAAATAAATATAAAGACTTTTACCGGTAAAATGGATGAGTGGACACCATTTTATCAATTGTTTAAGGCATTAATTGCTGATAATGTAAATTTAACAGGTGCTCAGAAATTTATGTACTTGAAAGGATGTTTGGCTGCTGAACCCTCAAAATTAGTAGAAAATTTAGCTGTAACTGATGATAATTTTAGGATAGCTTTAAGTTTGTTACAAAAGCGATATGAAAATAAAATCGCTACAGTTAATGCTCACTTTATAGCACTATTTGAAGGTCCCTCTATAAATAAATGTAATGCTACGACACTCAGGGACTTTGTGACAAATGCGAATAAAAATTTAGAAGCATTAAAAAATTTAAAATACTCACACAAACAATTGTGGGAATTTCTCTCTATTTACTTGTTAAGTAAAAAATTAGATTTTGGATCCCGCAAGGCATTTGAATCTGAACGCAAAGTAGATGAACTGCCAACTCTTCCAGAGTTCATAGAGTTTTTTGAAAAAAGGTGTACCGTATTAGAGAACCTAGCTAGTACTGATACACCTCCGCAGAGAAAACCAGTGAAAGCATCCACTTTTCATACATCTGTTGTAAGTCAAGTACCTCAGAATCCGTCTTGCTTATATTGTAACGATGCCTATCACAGAATTTACACTTGTTATAAATTTAAAAATTTGTCTGTCGCTGAAAGAAAGCAATTTGTGAAAGAAAATAGGCTTTGCTCTAATTGTTTAGGATCGAAGCACTCACTAACTCAATGTAAGACTAAAGGTTGCGCACTGTGTTCCCAGCGACACCACACTCTGCTGCACTTAAATTATAGCCCCAAGAACACACATTCTCACGAGTCTAGACCTAATCAACATAATACACAGAAAGTATCTCGCTCTATACCTGAAACCAGTTCATCTAGTCAAAACCCTCAGTCGAATGGAAATTCTCAAACCCAAACTTCTCTCAACATGTCAGCCCATTCTACACAAAATTGTCATGTTTTACTCGCTACTGCTTGTGTGAAACTCTATACTTCTGAGGGAAATCAAATAATTGCACGAGCTCTCTTAGACAGTGGATCCCAGAATTCATTTATAACCGATGAATTAGTAAAGACTTTGGGTTATGCCCCATATTACAACCCCCTCTCTATTTCAGGAATCACACAGTTTAGCACTAGTTGTAATAATATGGTGAATGTAACTCTGTACTCAAATGTACTCCCTCATAAACACTTTGAAATTTCTTGCGCCATTTTACCCAAAATAACTTGCAAACTCCCGCAAGTCCCCCTAGATCCGAAAGGCTTAAATATTCCTAGCGATATTGCCTTGGCTGATCCGAACTTTTTTGACCCATCAGATATAGATATGTTAATTGGTGCAGATCTATACCCTCATTTACTCACCCAAGGTATTTTCAATCTAGGAAATCACCTTCCCGTACTACAGAACACTTATCTTGGTTGGATATTATCGGGAAATGTGCAGAATATATGTACCCGACTTAATGCACGATCAGTTCATTTTTGTCATTGCTCAGTTACACACTCAATAAAGCCCAATACGGTTTCTCTCTTTGTTCAGTCACAAGCTGAACAGACCCCAATTGATCAGTTATTGTCAAATTTTTGGAATTTGGAACAAATTCCAAACAAACTTCCTCTTTCGCACGAAGATAAATGTGCGGAAGAAATATTCAAACAAACTACAAAAATCTTGGAAAATGGTGTCTTTCAAGTTAATCTTCCTTTAAAAACTCCTAGTGAAGCATCAAATCTTGGTGATTCGCTATCAGTAGCAAAACGAAGGTTCTTTAGCTTAGAGAAGAAATTTATAAAACACCCAGAATACTTTAAAGAATACAAAGGCTTTATCGATGAATACATATCGTTGAACCATGGAAAATTCATCCCGCTTAACCCGATAAATCCACACTCTCAACCAAAATGTTTTCTTCCTCATCATGCCGTTATAAGAGAGCAAGCTACCTCCACCAAGGTGCGAGTGGTTTTCGATGGATCTTGTAAAACATCAAGTGGTCTTTCCCTTAACGACATTTTGTTCAAAGGTTTTCAGGTACAGCCTGATCTCTATGACATACTTACCCGTTTCAGAGCTTTTAAATATGTACTAACATCCGATATCGAAAAGATGTTTCGTCAGGTTATAGTTAATCCTGATCAGAGATTTCTGCAAAACATTCTTTGGAGGGATAGTCCCCAGGAGCCCTTACAATGTATTGAATTGAATACTGTCACTTTTGGTTTAAACTGCTCCCCGTATCTTGCTACAAGAGTGCTTAAAGAAATAGCTCTAACAAACATAGATTCATTTCCCTTGGCATCAAACGCGTTGCTTTATCAATGTTACGTAGACGACATTCTCTGTGGATGCGATAACGTTGACGAATTAAAAGAACTATTTATCGAACTAAACTCTCTTTTGAATGCACATGGATTTACGCTACACAAGTGGTGTTCCAATTCGGAACAGTTTTTGGAGAACATATCTGCAGAAAAAACTAAAGAGTATGACTTCAAAGTTGATGAAACTCCCAATAAAGTCCTTGGTCTTAAATGGAATCCCATTTCAGATGTGCTTTTCATATCTGTACCGCAAACACTCCCAGTAGGTGAGATTACAAAGAGAAAAATATTATCCGTGATATCTCGGTGTTTCGATCCGCTAGGTCTTATTTCACTTGTCATAGTTGTAGGCAAACTCCTAATGCAATCACTTTGGCGTCTTAAAATAGATTGGGATACGCCTATATCAAACGAAGCCATTCTTCAAGAGTGGAGAAACTTTGCAGTAAATCTTCCTCGATTAAGGGATCTAAAAATTCCTCGATATCTTTGTAAGAATAAAACGATTGTCTCCACACAAGTGCATGGATTCTGTGACGCTAGCACCAAGGCATATGCAGCTTGTGTGTATCTTCGCGCTGTTTATGATGATCGATCAGTGTCATGTAATTTAATCTCGTCAAAATCTAGAGTCGCTCCAATCAAAACAGTAACTCTTCCCAGACTCGAACTATGTGCAATGGTCTTGTTATCCAAACTCGTCACCCAACTGTTATCAATAATTGGGGACAAATTCTCAATTGACTCCACTAATTTATGGTCGGACTCTCAAATTGCCTTATGTTGGATAAAATCCCCTGCCGCTCGCTGGTCTGTCTTTGTTGGGCATAGAGTAGCTCTAATTCAAGATTTAACCTGGAGGTGTGAATGGAGACACATAAAATCACAAGACAACCCAGCTGATCTTCCATCCCGGGGTGTGTTACCTCAAAATGCTATTAATTGCAAACTCTGGTTCAATGGTCCAGCTTTTTTGCATGCTCAAAAGGTTGAGTTTTCTGAATTCGAAAACTATAACACGGAAATAGAACTCCCTGAAGAAAGAAAAGCTAATTCCTGCCTAAATCTCACCAAACATGACTTTTGGAATAATCTATTTCACAAGTTCTCTAGCTTCTCTAAGTTGAATCGAACACTCGCTTATCTTTTAAGATTTATTTATAACTGTAGAAATTCGAAGTCTCAGAACACTGGGATTATTTCTGTAAATGAACTTCAGGAAGCCCGTTTTCTGATTGTAAGAAAATTGCAGCAACAATATTTTCCCAAGGAGATCACTGAACTGAAGAGTAACAAAACTCTAACAAACAAAGGTTTGCTTTCCCTAAAACCTTTTTTCCAGGAAGAGAATCAATTGATTCGTGTGGGTGGTCGATTGGAAAATGCTGACATTCCATACGATCAAAAACATCCCATTTTGTTACCATCTAACAACTACGTGGTCTCTCTAATGCTCAAGTATGAGCACTTACGACTGGCTCATGCCGGAGCACAAACAGTACTTTCTAATATTAGATTGAGGTATTGGCCCTTAAATGGTTTAAGACAGATAAAAAAAGTCATACGAAACTGTCTCATATGCCATCGATTCAAAGCCCAGCCGGCTCAACAGATTATGGCTGATATTCCCAGAGATCGCGTGCAGATTACGCGTCCATTTCAAAAGGTTGGAGTAGACTACGGTGGACCTTTCTTCTTAAGATCTTCCAGTTTGCGAAAATCATCCCTTATAAAATGTTATATAGCTGTATTTGTTTGTTTTGTCACGAAGTGTGTTCACATAGAACTTGTGAGCAGCTTGTCCACTGAAGCCTATTTGATGACTTTAAAACGATTTATCTCTCGTAGAGGAAATCCCACACTCATCTACAGTGACAATGCCACCAACTTTCTAGGAGCCAGCAATCAGTTAAAAGAACTGCGTGATTTCTTTAAAACAAAAAGGCATTCAGAGGCAGTTCAGGAATTTCTCTCTAACTCCGAAATCGAATTTAAATTCATCCCTCCAAGGAGTCCTCATTGGGGAGGCTTATGGGAGTCAGCGATAAAGGGCGCTAAATATCATATAAAAAGATTGATAGGTAATGCTCATATCACGTTCGAGCAATTTTCAACCATACTTGTACAAATCGAGGCTATATTGAACTCGAGACCTCTCTGTCCCCTATCTAACGACCCTAATGACTTAAGGTGTATTACTCCAGGTCACTTTTTAATAGGATCAGCTCTAACCACATATCCTGAAAAGGATCTCTCACACCTTCCCGATAATCGCTTATCCTTTTATCAACTGTTATCCAAAATACAGCAAACGTTTTGGAAACGCTGGTCGGTAGAGTATCTTAATAGACTTCAGCATCGCCCAAAATGGCTACATTCTTCCGCAAACTTAAACGTTGGTGAAATTGTTCTTCTAAAAGAGGATGACTCCCCTGTGATGTGTTGGCCATTGGGAAGAATATTAGAAATAAAGGTAGCAGCTGACGGAAAGGTCAGGCTTGTTAAAGTCAAAACGCAAAAGGGAGAATATTTCCGCAGTATAACAAAAATTTGCCCCCTTCCCCAAGATGATGGTGCTTGTGCTAATAGATAGATACTCTTAATTTGAAGGTCCCAGACTTCAACCCGGGGTGTATGTTGTGAAAACCCCATTCACAATATTAAACTAGTATGTAGCGACCTTTGGTAGCGAGACCGAATTACAGGTTTCCCTAGTTACCACATTATTACAAAAGAAAAAACCCCGCTAAAAATCCCTCTGAACGTCAGGCGTGATCCCAGTTATCCCTTGTTGTTAATTACCAGTTTAAAGTTGATCTCCCAGACGTTTGTTCCCTTGGGGTACATTCCGAGCTGGAAAACGGCTACCCCTTTGCAAAAATTACATTTTGGCCACGTTCCGGTAAGGTGTCAGAAAAACTACGATTTTTGCTGTCAAACTGACAGCGACCCCCGGCAAATACCCTTTGCCACCCCCAACGAGTATTATACTCCTGATGCTTCGTCATCCCCGGTGCATACCATTTGCCACCCTCAACCATAGCATACTCCTGACGCTTCGCCATCCCCGATGCATACCATTTACCACCCTCAACGAGTAGCATACCCCTGACGCTTCGCCACCGGAATGCAGTGAGTAGCCTGAACGTTTCTCAGGTACTGACGACTAACATTGGTAAGCGAGCCTGCCCAATTTTGCTTTAATACCAGAGTGTCGTGGTAAAAACTATCTCAAACGCACAAACGCTTATAAACCCCCTTTTTTAACGTGTGCACATTAGATTCGTGTGCGTATTAGTATTGTAATAAATAAGTAGGTAGTAACATTAGAGTTAGACCGAATTTTGTCAAAGTAACACTGTTCTTGTAAATAAATTTAAGTTTATGGAGGCGTGCGTTTTTTTTTGCGTTAATAATAAAGTTTCTTACAGTATAGAGATCTGTGGATGGTTCACTACTGAGGTGACCAGATTAATCACCTCCCCTTCTTTATGGTAGGTAACAAAAAGGAAAACAGTTGCCTATCCACGACTGTTCGAGTGTTTTCCAATCTGAACAAAAAGGTTGTTGTGTTGTTGATTACAAAAAGAATGCCTTTCACATATTTGATGCTATTTTTGGTCAATTGATTTCTATGAAGTGGTCGCTAAAAAAGTGGCCCTCTAAAAATACAAAAAAATGCATTTGGGGTATTGCTCCATTTTAATAGTACAAATACACTATAAAGTATGCATGTTTACGATAATTAGAAAATTTTTATTGCTATATTTGTTTTATATTGAAGGGCTGCATTTCTTTATTGTTTTTACTTTTACGGGATGTTCTGCTACGCTGCATTAAAATATACTTCTTTACATCGCAAACCTTTCATTATTTATTAGATGAAAAACACTTTTTAACATTTTTTTGATTGATAACGGCCTTGCCATTTGACAACATTTGTTATAAGTACATAAATTGTATTATTTTGGAATTCAGGAATTACTTTGGGTAGGTATTTAGTTAGATGTTAGTTTAGAAGTGAGTAGTTCTAAAAAGTAATAGAATTCTTTCCTTCTACTTTTTGTGTACGAGAGCGTCGGTTTAGAAATTCTAAACTTAATGAAAGGCATTGTTTATCTAAAATTCACGATTCTGGAGATATTTTAGCATTCCTATAAATTCCAGTAGTTTTCAATAATTCGTTAATTTGATGCGAAATTCTCTACATGCAGTTTTTAATGTAATTCAGTGTAGTATGAATGTACCTGTCTGTGTCAGATTGATATGAAGCACACAACAAAAGCCAAACCATATTGTTTGACATTTACAAGAAACGTTTGGCATAAAATTATTGACTTAGTTGCATTAGTGTTGCTTCTGAAAATTAGCTGTAGATTAAAATTTGTCTGTGGACAAAATGAAGTAGTGTACTAACTTGTTCTTTATTGCGGGTGTTCTGATCGACGTCCTTCAAGTGACCATGCTTTATAGAAATTGTTCGCTCGATTTGAACAAACGGTCATACTCCACAAACCTCGTTCCAGGAAAATAACTACTACTACTATTCAGTAAGACGAAAACCTATATCAAATTAAAGCGTATTTTAACGGAATTGATGCTCAAAAGCTAACTGAGGAGTCACATTTCACTTCCATTAGTTCATATACCGATATAACTACAGTGAGTCGTCAAAATTTTCATTATTATGGAAATATAAATCCGATACTGTATAATTTTTGGGTCATCAGCATAAGTTCTTGATAAATTTATTTAATCATTAAGTCTTGCATACCAGTAGTTGTAGAAGTAGACAGAAAAAACATAAGAAACAAACAGGAAAACGTCCTACCACAGAAAATGAAACAGTGGACAGATGGAGGCAGTATTTTGAAAAATATAAATAAAGCAAAGAGATAAAGTGAAATTAGGAGAGTCCGCCAGTCAAAACGAAATTGCATCATGCATTATTAAGTATATGAGAGCAGTTTTGAGAATTACTAAACGACACATCTAGTATACATAATAAAGTTTTCACTATAACAATAGAAAGGTTACAAGAAAAATTAGAACCAACAATGGGAAATTGATTTAGGAAAGAAAGAAGTACGACGCAGGATACAATACTTGGGCTGAGGAACATGTGACAATAACTAATAATGAAATTATTGTATTGTATTGTAACACAATAAGCAGAAATGATATCTGGAAGTTTGTGAAACAAAGCGGTGTCGAATCCTGTACGATAAAATCCCTATACAAGAACAAGATAAGAATGTACAATCAAGAGTGAGAGAGATAAAAAGCGATTTACAGCAGCCAACTAGTAAGAGAAAAATTTTACTTTACAAGAACAACTGCTATTTGCCGACGTCATGGTCCTGGTAGCTAGAACAGAAGGAAAACTACAATAAAAGCTAGAAAAATGTATCACGTCTTAACATATATACTGAAATCTTGAATAATGCAATACCATGTTTACTAGAAAATGTGTCCTGCTAACATAAAACGTACATATTGTGGTATCATAATGATGATGCATAGTACTACTATGCCAGGAATGTACGGTTTTTTTAATTATGAATTTCCTGATCAATTTACCGGCTGAGGGCGTCCTGCTATGTCTTGAGAGGTTGCTAGACCTTAATGTCCTTTTATTGGGTTTCGTCAAAGTAAACGAATTTAAAGAAAAGTCTATTTATTTAAGAGACAATGTGGTTGAATCCCTATAGCGAAGACTTGAGACCGAATTTTGAGCAAAAGTCTCTATTACATAATATTTTCTCGGAAACATCGCTATCGCTTTAAAACACTAACAAAAAGTTATTAGTCTGACGTTTCGATTACACCTGTAACCTTTGTCAAAGACGAAGAACCTCAAAATTCGTCTGACACTAGATCAAACAAATTTTGAAGGTAAATAAATAAATCACCAAGGAAGCGAGACGTTATAGAAACAACGTGCCAACCTGATAAAATATGAACCTCACGACCAAAAAGGAACTACCTACCTACTAGATATACACAAACTACTTGATAAAAGATAACTACAAAATAGTATTCCAAATGTTACCTAACTCATAATTTCCACAATCCCTATTAAAATTATTAGAGATTTCTATAGCTTCTTTTATATAAATATGAGTGTTCAGCTACGGAAGATTTATCTATCTATTGCAGCCTAGAAGCACATATCTGTTCTTTCAAACGCGTACCTACTTTTCTTTTGGTTTAACCTATATAACACTTGCCGCAAAAACAAATAATTTTGTAAACACCTTTACTTTCTAAATGTACTTTATCTTTAGTAGTAATTTTATCTAAATTATTATACGTACTATCAACAACTAAAATATCATGTTTTCTAAGCATCCTCTTTAGTTTTTCCGAAACACCTTGTACATAAGGCAAACTTAACTTTAATATACTTTGTCCTGGCTGAGAATTTACTTGATTTGGATGAGCACTTTTATTTAAAATTGACCAAATATTATTATTGCTATAACCATTTCTTACTAGCGCTGATTTAAGATGATATATTTCTTGTTATAAAGAACTTTAGTCTGAGATCCTTTGTGCTCTGACAGATAACGTCCTTATAAGACTATTCTTTTGAGAGGGAGTGTGGTGAGATGTGGCATGTAAATATCTGTCTGTGTGTGCTGGATTTCTGTAAATCTTGTGTCCTAACTGTCCAGTATTTATTCTGTAAATATGGACATCCAAGAAAGGTAAACTAATATTACTTTCTAATTCCAAAGTAAATTCTATGTCAGGATTTTGACTGTTCAAATAATCTAGAAACCTATACCTAACTCTTCTATACCATGGGGCCAAATAACAAATCTGTCATCTACATACCTATAGCAACACTTTGGTTTAAACTGAAAACTACAGGACTTATAGGTGAACCCATTACACAACCTGATTTTCCATAAGATATACGTTGATTTTAAACAGTGTTCAGACAATTTGGATGTCGTTTCACCTAGCGGATCTCTATTAAGCTTGACTTTGATGATATCTATTGTTTCAGGTATGGGTACCTTCATAAATAAAGAAACCACATCACCTTCTGAAGTACTTAAACCTTTTATAAGGTCAATAAAGTCTGAAAAATTTTTGATGAAACTGCTGGTTTTTCCTGCATAAGGTTTTAAATAGTTATCACAAAATCTTGCCAAACTGTAACAAGGACTGCCAATCGTATTAACTATGGGTCTTAACCGGACATTGGTTTTATGGATTTTGGGCATATCAGACAATTTAGGTACCTTGCAATCGGAAACAGTTAAAGGAGACTTCTCCTCATTCGAAAGATTTGAACTTTTGATAAGATCATTAGTAATTTTGGAAAATATTGAGGCCGGATCTCGGGATAATTTTCGAAATGTTTTCTCATCTAACAATTATTTAACTTTATTCTAATAATCTGTTCTATCTAAAATTACTGTGGCTGAAAGCATTCAACCTCGTAAAAGTCTCTATTATTGCGTCTCCTTGTGCTTTTCGAATTAATTTGGTTTCTTGAATAGAAAATAAGCAACTGTTGCAATACTGCAGGTACGTTATATGTTGATATATCTCCAGAATCGTGTATTTTGTAACTATTTTTAAATTCGAAATGATTTGCAATGGTTGATATAACAGTTACCAATTGTTGCGTTCTCGCCTATTGACGCATAACCATTATGACAACTATTAGATTAAGGCTTTGATTGAAGTGATATAATGCTATTAACTAAAATGCATTAACTTCCTTTATGTGTTACTGTTAACTGTTTCAAACTGCACTAAGAATCTTGTCTCTTTTCAGGTGAGTACAACAAACTCTGCCCTCTCGACGCGCGCTGATCCCTTGGCTCATTCAAGTAAGTACTCCACATCACTTTCAATTCTCGGCTTCATCCAATCGATTAGCGTGCTGCAAATCGCTTAGGGGCCACGAAGGGAATCGCATCTAAAATAATAACAGTGATCGCCAGCTGTTTATAAACGTCATGTCGAAAAACACCTCCCGGGGTGCTTTGTAATGTAATATTTATAGACGCGAGTTGCAAGCTATAGGGGTAGATATTTCGTGCTTTTAACGCTTCCTCGAGCTGTCGCTTTCGATATACTCGCAAAGAGACGAACGACCTAGGGGTGGATATTTAATGAATATTTGTACTGCGTTTTAGAGGCAGTTAGCTTTGCTTGTAAGTTACCTACTTTTTGATGCGATTATAAAATTAAATGCTAGGGCTAAGGATCAACCAACTATAATGTAGGACAACAGTGTTACTTGATGAAGCACTGCACCCCTAAAGTTAAATATTAACGAAAATTTTAACTGTTATACTGTGTTTCAGACAACAAATTGCTCAGATGCTCTTTCTTATATAATATTGCTAAGTTATACAGTTCTCTTCCAACTGATCTAATATACAGCGCCGTTTCTGCATTTAAACGTAATTATAAGAAATTKTTTTTGTTGCACATGTGAACCTTGTCGACCTATATTCAAATACGCAGCTCAGTACTTTATGCCAATCTATTTTTTTTTCTCTGGCGACAATTTTGCTCACTATCTATATGTCAAGTTTGTTCACCAGCCCTGTCCAATGTTCAGTGTCTATAAGTATATAACAAGGTACATGCTAATAAAATTACAGTCACTACAGTGATTGTGTGTTTAAGTGGTAGAACAGTTACCTTTGTCCTGTAGGAGATTACGAGTGTTTTATATGTGGGTATTTATTTCATTTGAATGCGTGAACATACTTATTCCTGAGTTCATTCTAGGTCAAAAAGGCCCTACAACATACTGGTATATCTTGCATTATTTCACAGTTTATTTAATACAAGGTAGACATCTATATTAGAACTCTATAATCAAATTTAAAAGCATTTAAATTTAAACGAAATTACTCAAAATATCCACCTATGTTATTAATATAAAGCTGAGTCCTTCAAATAATAAAGAAACGCAGAGGATCAAAGTTCCTGGGTCATTTGCAACTTCCATTATCGTTTCGACTTTGTGTTGTTACAAAATAAACATATGTATTTGTGTGCCCTGCGGGAGAGTGGCTGTGCTTCACTATACAAGACACGCATTTCACACCTAACATCCCAACAATTCTAGCAGTACTTTTCGCAAAGAGTTTGGGTACATTTTCCTTGTCATTTCTGACAGTAGTTTATAATACAGCAACATACACTMAAAAACGGTTTTTTGTAAATATTTTTATATCGTCCCATGAGAATTTTCTTCTGTGGGTGACCACCAGTGACAATTGCGTCAATACTTATAACTTCTATATTGGGCACATAATGAGATTCTCCAATACATTAGTAGACACTACTTAATACCCTCTATTTGATACACTCCCATCAGGAACAAAATATTGGCCCATTTTTGATTTGAAAATGTCACTTCTGTTTAACTTAAAATTGAAAGTTACTTATCCAACAACGTACTAGCATACTAGCACCTATAGAAGTAACATTTTGTAAACGCTGGAAAAACAAAAGCAGCTTGCAGATGCTGGTTTGTTTACCTATCAGCAATGTAGCTCGTTAGCCTATAACAGTTCCAATAGATAATTAATTTATCGACTTATTTCAGGATATGTGTTTATTAGGATTTTTTATTGTATATTTGCTATACCTTAGAGTTGTGAAACACCCTGCAAGATATGTCAGTCCTTGAAAATGTGGTTTTTTCATAGGCAAAAGATTTAAGTTAAGCATGTCCGGAATTAGTTATAAGATCATGTCAAAATCAGCATGGTATTAGGTGAAATGTCTTTAATTTTAAAATCCAAACTGAGGTTTCACTTCTTCCTTGATTTTTTGTCAGCTCGGAGAATACGCTGACGAGTTTGCGACTTATTCTTATGAGTTCACTTGGAAATTACTTTACCGCAAAATAGGTTTTGCATATGTATAAACACTGTTATACCCTATAATTGAAAAATCTAAACTTTACCAAATTTCTACGTTTGCAGCAAAATGTAATTTGTAGTACTTATCAGTGTGCGATAATAGAGGTTAAGGTAAGTTTTCCCTTTGAGAAAAAGTTCGTCTCTTCTGCGGGCTGTAAAAACTGTAATAAGGCTGTCACCGACCTAATTATTTTATAGAGGCTAAATTTCTAAATATTACTGATAGAGGTGATTGAGAAAATCTACTTTGAAATAATATATTTCCAAAATTTTCTTCAATTACAATTATAAAATTTACAAGAGACCGAAGTAAAACTTACATTATTACTATTACTCTGTTTCACATTTGTAACGATTTTTTAAAAGGATATAAAAACAGTACCTTTGAATATTATTTCGTTAAAGTTCAGAGATTTAAAATATCACAGGTTTGCAAGCTTTTTAAATAATAATCATATCATAATCTTTCAGCCTCAACTTAGAAAACTTGATTGACTAGTTTATTATGTTAATTAATGTCGACATTTTCGCAAATTAAGTTATTTACTTAAGTAGCTGTGGTTTGCATCAGCTTTGTTATTGTGTGATTAATGACCAAACCACAAGTTGCCTTTCTTTAGCTGAAATATTTTCTTGCGTTCTATCTGATATATAACAAGAAAACAAGGAAAGCTTTTTCGTTTCATTTAAAACTATACCAGATGGTAACTGTAATAAGTCGAACGAGTGAATCGTATTTTTACTGTCTACTTGTGATATACGGTCATCATCCATAGCAAGTATGAGCATAAAAAGCTACTTGAACAAGAGCGGAGAAAACTGCATAGGTGGGCTTAATTAACAAAAGAGCTCGTACTAATTAAAGGAATTTTTATTTCAAGGATTTGGATTGCGTAAGGGACAGGTATTAATTTTTACCCTATCGTACATTAAGGATTTATTTCGTGGTTTATCGCTGTTTAGGGAATCCATATAATGTAATATAAAATATATGACAATTCCGTATTGGTATTGTTAAATACAAACAGTATAGCAATATTATTAGTAAAAAATGCAATTAAGGTACTTTAGAAGGCAGAAACGTCATTGGAGACTAATGCAAAAGAAAACCTACTAGCTTACAGAACATTTACGTAATGTACAGGTAGTAGACTACGGTCAAATTTAAATTCAGGAAATATCACATTTAATTATTACATTCACTCTTCTATACCAGACAACGTCTTCGCCCATACAAATTGTATTTCAAGCGTAATCCTGAGGTGCAGTTGCGTGCGTATCCCAATAATATTTACAAGTCACAAATGTGTGCTGCTTAATAGATTTTGTGAATAGAATATGAAGATTACAATTTCTTCTTTCTCTTGTTTATTTCGAGGCCAGAAATCATCAGTTAAATCAGTTAAAAAGGAAAAAGTTTGGTACTTTTCAGTAATTTTAATAAATAGAGTTAATGATGAGATTAGGTTTAGTGGATAATGATAGGACTTATGTAAAATATTAATGACTACATTTGCTGTTCGTTGTACCTTTTTGAGAACACAAAGCGATGTAAACGTTTATGACGAAACCTATACATATTTTGTACTTTCCAATACATTCGAACTCGTTTCGAATCTTCTGTAAAAATGAAGATTTGTATGTATTTCAGAATCGATCTTGAATTAAAAATTGATGATACAGGAATCATAATTGTGTACAACACCGTGTTATCTATTGGAAATTAGCGGTGTCATCCATCCGTCTCTGTGTGGAACCTGTAATCCTGTCTTATATGATACCTAAAAGCTACCACTGAATTATGATATATACCGCGTAAATGTTGAACTTTAACAACACCACATTAGAACTAATCCAAGACCGACATGTAGCAATGTGTTGCAGTCGGTGTCAAAACTAATGAAACGATCATTGGTGTTAGATCGCTTCAAGCCAACTGTTCACTGCGATACTGTTTATTAAATATATATGTTATTTATTCTTTACTAACCCCCTCTTCTAAACAAACGACTTTAAAATGATATTTGATTTTACTGTGACGATTCCTCTAATTTTAGTGTTTCTTTAACTTTGTCACCGACTGAACAGACTTTCTACGTTTTCTCGCATTGTACCACTAGTTGTAAAGGATCAACATCATTATCGACTCACTGCAGAGCGCAGCCATAAAGTCGAACCACAACTATTGTGTTTCCTCGTTTGCCGTAAAGGAGCGCCCGAATCATCCTTTCTGCGTTAGCATTCGCGGAAAAGTTATAAATCTAGCTAGACACCCCATGTATTAGTGGTTCCTTTTTGCTTTCGCCACGTACACAAATCTAAACTGAAATTGATACTGGCTTTGATTTATCGGTGCGGCGCTCGTAACCTTTCTGTCTAATAAAATTACATGCACTGTGCAACCCCTTATCAATCGACGCTATCGTGTTTCATGGGGAGACTAACTCAACGAGATCTGTGTTCGGCCGTGGGAGTTATGATCTGGAGAGCATTTAGCGACGTCGATGGCTTTGCCGATTAGAACATTTCGCTGTGCAGAGTGATCGCAGTAAAAGTTTACCGAACTGGAGTGTCATTGTTTTATCGTAACTATTACCCTATCATAGTTATGGGGATGATTAAAAAAGTTTCGAAAGGTTTTGAAGTTTTGAATCAGGAACATGTAGACCTCTAGAATCGCTGTGTGACATTTTCAGTCAATGTGGATGTCTAACCAATGAGTTTGGTGTATATAATGATAATAATATTTTTTATTGTTGTTGTTACATTAAAGTTAACATAACTAAAATATGACTCTAAACAACAAAAGGTACACTGTTCAGATGCTGAAATCAGTAAGTAACAGTGCCCACTCATAAACTAAAACTATACTATCCTAAAATTACACATCACCTAGAAAAAGGAATTAACAGAAAATGAAATGCAAATGGAAAATGAACAGTAATAGATAGACAGTGAGAACACGCAAGAAACATCAAGAAGAGAGAAAGGAAAGGAATAGGAAGAAAAAGCGACATTCAGAGACAGAAAAAGCGAAGATGTTAAAGTCATGCAATGTATACCATCAATCCAGAATGATGTGATGATAATATCAGCAACAAATGTCACTGCGGTCGAAGCAGTTGTTGCTTAAGCTGTAATTTAAAAGCATTGACGGATGGCGAAAACCCAGCCACATCCAGACCATTCGTGACAGACGCAATGTTGTAGGAAAATGAGCGCTTAAACAGTTGCTTTTTATGCTGCTGAATAGTAAGTAAATCCTTTCTAAGGATGTTAACATTGTGTACGTCAGTCCTGAAAGTCAGTCTATTATACAGGTATGGCGGGGATTTATATTTTATTATTTTGTAGAAAAAAACATGACATATGCAGCTGACGCCTGTTGATCATACTGAGCCAACCAGCTTTCACCAATCTGTGGGACACACGACATCTGCGGAGTGTACCGTAAATTAGCCTCAAACAGGTATTCTGCAGTTTCTGGATTCGCTTTATGTTGAAGTTATCCAAACAGGGACCATAAACAACGTCGCAGTAATTTAAATTAGAGAGCTCAAGAGAATCGCAAAGAAGCTTTTTTAAACCAACGTCCAAGCAGTGTCTTTGGCTATATATCTGTTTCAACGATGCATAAGCTTTACGTAATATATAGGTAACGTGTTTATCAAACCTCAGCCCATGATTTGTCATAAATAAACTTTCTGCAGCTTTCCGGGCAGAATACAATAGCGACACAATTTGCAGGGTTAACATGCAATGAATGAATAGAACAAACGTTTTGCAGTGCTTGTAAATCTCTGTTGATACTATTTCTTAGGTGTTCCGCAGGGAACGGTGTTAGATCCTATTCTGCTCCTAATCTATACAACTGACTGGAAAGACAAAAGCTGATGTTACAGCTAGGGTGACAAGTGTTCCAAGGATCATCAATATTGGTAATACTATCAAATCTAGTAGGCAGCCTGATATAACATTCGAAAGCAAGGTTTCATCTTAATTTGTTGAGTAGTTGCATGATTTATGTCTAAACTACGATATTTGATTATATTTCATAACATCACGTTATGATGACTGATTGAACCACTCCTGGATATACTGCCGCGACGGTCACGTCTACGCTTGTTTACTAGCAGAGCGTCTAGCTGTGTATGAAAAATGAGGGGAGAAGGTTGCATGATATACATCCATTAGGGGTTAATTTGCTATTTGTATCATTAATCCATCCCTGAATCACTTATTTCTTATATTTCGTATAGTCTCAGTCCCTCAGGAGGAATTTATTTTTTCTTGCCTTTGCAAACCATATTTCTGCGTATATCGCTAGCTTCTGAATTATTCTTTCTGCAGTCACTATTTCAATCCAAGCTTTTTTAGTATGTGGATGTGTCTCCTGTATTTCCTCACATAAGTTTATATTTCTTTAATGACTATTTGTCTTCTAAGAATTCTGCTGATCCTTCTTCTTTATCCTTCACCGCCTTGGTCAGTAATTGTATGATGATCATCCCTACTCTTCTTTTTAACTTTTATTTGCGACCTTCTTCAKTCCACACGTTGTGACTGGTGCCATGATTGATGTACCTTTATAAATAATTTTGTAGCTTCCAAATTTTCTGCAGAGAGTAAACCGTCCTTAGTGCTATGTGGAGCAGTTTTTGTTTGTTCTTTAACCGTTTCTCTACGAGCAAACTGGCTGGTTATAATAAATATACAGACATTTCATTTAGTTTATTGTCCTTCATAATTTTGTGTGGTCAAGTCTAATAAGAAAGATGTAATAGTACAGGGTTTCTGTAAGTGATTCATGCATGCAGGGCGTTTATGGAAATTATTGATTGAATTAATTTTCCGCCTATCATGAAAGTGACCTATACTTCTGTCGATTTTTGAACTATTTGATATATTTTGATATGAGAAAATGCCTGGGAGCGTGTGTTTTCAACATAGTCTGTAGTGTTTTGTGGGATAATTGTCTCTAAGGTTGTAGAAAGCTGACATTTCGGAACTGCGGGATGACATTGATCTGCAACCTTTAAAACTATCGCCGTGCATATTGTAGCTTGGAAGCAGTTACAAAAAGGCGGCACAAAGAATTCAGAATTCAACGCCGCCCGCGTTGCATGAATCATTTATAGAAGCCCTGTACTAGTAGATGTTAGAATATTAACCACCTTCTGTTTACTTCTTCTTGAGCGGTCTCCTTTGATTGATGGCGCTTACCTGCTTGGGTAATGCTAAAGCACTGTTTGCAGTGCTTATTATATTATGTTACCAAGTTTATTTCTACATTAGGAAAGCAATTTCCTTATCGTTCTAGAATGATAAGTAAATAAACCACTCAATGTATATACATTTTTCATACGGCGTTGATTTTAAATGTATTTATTAATTTTGAAACTAAGTGTGCAGTTGGTACTATTATTTACGGAAACAGATGAAACAGTGCATGCCTCTTAATTTCGATTTCAGTTATATTTCTTTATAGAGTAGAACTAGCTATTGAGGCCCGTTAAAAAGAAACTGCAATAACAGCAGGTAATGTTTGAGGACATGATTAAGAAGTATTACAAGATGATATCCCTATCGTGAAGAATTTTTTCGCAATACTGCAATTTGTTTTGGGGGGAATTTTCGACCTAGCTTTCGGCGAGGGTCGAGGACTTTCATCCCCATGCCTTTTTCTACCCGAGCACATCGTCCACACCCCCATTAGCTAGAAGGGTGCATGAAGTACGGCGAAACGAATGACCTGTATAATTTGTAGCTGATTTTCTTCGACGACCAGTTTCCAATTATTGCTTTTCCTACTACGCTTATTGCTACTTCTACTTTTGGTAAATTTCTATATAATGGATATTTGCACCAAACCTTTAATAATTTTATCGGTATGACAAGTGCTTTTCTTTAAATAGAAAAATTAGCACACACTAGCTACAGTATTGTCTTTTTTTCATGTTAATAAATGTCTGAATTTAAAGAATTAGACATTTTCTCTTATACCTTGTGTATTATGGACTGGCTGGTTAATATTACATAACTTCACGTGTATTCTATACTTCGTTACAGAACTGCCCAGTTTCCCACTCCTTCGTCCATAAATATACCTAGTTTGTTCCTTTCCCAGGATTGCCTCAGAATTACTTTATAAAGCCATGTTGCCCAGGGATGGTAAACCGCATTTGCTTTGATGCATACTTGATTTATTCTGATTGATTTGTATGCAGCTACCTGTCCTGTAGGTGCATTTGAATAATTTAAACAAAGTGAATCAAATATATTGAGTGAACATAAAGTTCTGAACAAAATCTTCAATCGAACAGGTCGATTTCAAATTACTATCTTTTGGCACATTTTTTTTAATTACGTCGGTATAAGTTTAAATTTAAAGAGAAATCTAAAAAGCGAGCTTCGGTTAAGTTTTCTTAAAAAAATAATACACTAGCAAATGGCCCCCAATCAATGCAACCCACACGTTTAATGAGACAAAAAAACTCGGAAAAAATATGCTGTTTAAAAATTTTGGGTTCTACTCACAACGCAAAAACATTACATAATAGCACCAATTCAACACCTTCCGATATTTCTTTAGTTGATTTCTATGATTTTTGGGATGGCAACCGCTGTCACAGCGAAATGTCAAATTATTTTTTGATGAAATCATTAATAACGGATAGGTGTGCTGTTTAATTACGAGGCATGTTTTTTTAAGTAAGTACCGTTTTGGAATTAAAAAAAAAGACGTGCAAAGATATCGCAATAATTTTATCTTACATGAAAGCCTGTACCTTAATCTACTTTCTACATAATTTCCGTGAATATTGAGGCCCTTGTCATAACGTGGCACCAGTTTTTGAATACCCTCCTCATAAAATTCTGCCGTCTGACTTGTTAACCACTGTATCACAAATGTTTCGACTTCGTTATCGTCTTGAAGACGCTGACCACCCAGGTGTTTCTTCAAGTGCAGGAACAAATGGTAGACGCTGGGTGCCAGATCAGGGCTGTATGGAGGATGATCTAGAGTTTCCCATTTAAAAGATTTGATGAGATCTTTGGTCCGATTAGCCACATGTGGACGGGCATTGTCATGCAGCAAAACGATACCTTTACTCAACTTGCCACGTCTTTTGTTCTGGATTGCACGACGCAGATTGTTCAATGTCTTACAATAAGACGCTGCATTGATTGTCTCATTACGAGGCAGAAACTCCACTAGCAATACTCCTTTTCTGTCCCAAAAAACTGTGCACATGATTTTCCGGTCAGAAATTGTTTGCTTAAACTTCACTTTTTTGGGTGATGATGAATGTCGCCATTCATTGGATTGTTGTTTCGATTCTGGTGTGACGTAGGCCACCCATGTTTCGTCACCAGTAACAATTTGGTCTAAAAAATCTTCACCTTCATTGTGGTACCGCTCAAGGAAAGTCAATGCGCTGCCTAAACGTTGGGTTTTGTGCAAATCAGTCAACATTTTCGGAACCCAACGTGAACACAATTTCCGGTAATTCAAGTTCTCGGTCACAATGCGATACAAAACACTASGAGAATATTGAGGAAAGCAGTCGCACAATGATGAAATTGTAAATCGTCTGTTTTCTCTCACCTTTTCGTTCACTTTCTGCACCAAATCTTCATTAACGACCGAAGGACGCCCACTCCGTTCTTCATCATGCACATTTGTGCGGCCATCTTTAAATGCTCTCACCCATTTCCTTACCATTCCATCACTCATAATGTTTTGTCCGTAAACTTCACAGATCTCACGATGAATATCGATCGGTTTTACGCCTTTAGTACTAAGAAATCGTATAACAGCCCGTACTTCACAATCGGCGGGACTCACGATTGTCGGAGGCATCTTAAACACTCAGTAAACAATGTATACAATGAAGAATCAAACTGTAATGGCGTCAGTGCGTAGACAAGAGATGTAGGTAACCAGCGCGCATGCGCGGAACGCCGACCGTAGCGGTGCGGCGGCGGAATCGCAAAACGGTACTTACTTAAAAAACAGCCTCGTATATCAATTGGAGTACCGTTGTACAATAAAGAAATAAATTCCCATTAACAAATTTAATTTAAATTTGTTGCAATGGAAAGACAAGCACATTTATTTTTTTTTGGGAACATCAATCACCACAAACTTCACCATTCTGTTACAAACTTGAGTAATCGAGCAACCGTTCAAAACAAATCAACATTTATCTCACGTCGCCACCGAGCCGCAAAAACACAACCCGCATCCATTCATGCAAATTTCTGTCCTAACCATAACTTCTGGTCTGAAAATTCTGCATCATTGGGCACTTAGTCATGTTTTAATTGAAGGTCGTAGATGCCACCTGCCGGGCACTTTTAACCCCGAATTAGGCCCAGCAAAAGGGCAATTGGGCTGCGCCGAGCACCGCTCTTCATTTGCATACTACCCCCTACTATCATTAAGGAGCAACTCATAATTTATTACCGCCTACATGGAGTGCAGTAACGAGCTCGGGGACGTTAAAATTTTTATCACCGGAAGAATTTACATCCAGCGGATGGGGTTTGGCCAAGATCTTGAAAGGTTTGAGTGAGGGTACAGAGCAATATGGTATCTAATAATTCAGAATTTGGGACCCATAATTCGTGATAAGACTAGGCAAATTCTAGTACCAACTACATGTTTAACATGGCTAGATAACTGAGTTTAAGCACGATACACAAATACACGGTATGCCATTACGCATATTCACAGCTCCCGTAGCACAGTTCTGACGTCACTCTCGAGCGAAAATTCGTATACTAAAATAAGTGTAAAGCTCATACAATTTATCGTGTCGCTTGTCTTTAAATGTGGGCTTTTTTCTTGAAAAAGCTTTTGCTCTGCGCGGTTGTTAGCTGCACAATTTATTGCCGGGCTATACAACTTTGTTACTAAACATACTTTTGCATTAAATAATAATTCAATATTGCTTGGCCACTAATATCCGTGATTTCAATTACAAAGCTATATTTCGCAAATAAATGCTAATAAATCGGCGCCATCTGGTCAGCTGAAATGGTATGGTCACTTGTCCAGGTTGGAAGCACCAGTGAAAAGTATTTGGGATGTGAAAGTGATTTTCTTTTTGGTAGCTAAAAACTTGTTATTGTACGTGATCTTGCTCATGCTTTCTTCAATTTTCATCCATTAAGAAATATTTGTGTGTGCGAGGGCCAACTCTACTTTTATACGTTTCAAATATGTTTCTATGTTTCAAAATGCAAAATTGCTAACTCTGTACCAGAATTTTAGTTCAAACTTTTAAAATATATTTTGTCGTGAAACTATTATTACAAATGCCGAAATGATATCCAAATAAAACTGCCGGCATGTTCCGAGGTAAACATAGTTATAATTCAATAAATTCTCTACAGTACAACTGTTAAAGTCAGAACTGAATACGATTTTATAAAATTGACAGTATGAAAAAAGGTTAAATTATTCCTAATGCAGGAAAGATATATTGTGGCACAAAGTGAATATGGGAACCTGACTTTTTGACATAACTTTAAAGTAGAAAAGATGTAAACACATGTAATTAAAAATTTCTTTTAAAGTCTCCTTTTTAACATATAACTGCACAACTTTGTGCTTGATAGATTAACACTTTGACTATTCTTGGGCAGTTATAACCATACAACGTTTTGTCGGTAGCCACCTGCAGTAACGGTGTGATGGAACTAAAAGTTAAGCTACATACGAAGAAAACATTTGCACGAGTTTTTTTTTGCAGTTACACTGTATTCACTCATTTTTTGCATAAAGCAAATATCGATATGCCATACGTAGACAAAAACTGAAGACCAAAATAACTTAATAAATAAGAAGAAAGATCAAAGTATTTAACAGTTTTCTTCTGAATGTTTTCTATTCTCAGGTCTATTGGCCCATGACTTTCTTAACAATTGTTCTCCATATTTATCAGTCACTTTTTCTCTCCATCCAACATCCACCTCTGTCAAGTCTGCTTCCACTTCCTTTCTTTTATCATTTTTTCCTAGTCTCTCTTGCTTGTCATTTTCAACGCCACGTCCGTATTACCATGCATGCCTATCCTTTCCTCTCTTGTTAGTTTTTTTCTTCTAAGTTGGCTTCCTAACCAGCTTATTTTCTGTCTCACTCCATACCCCTTGTTCTCCTTCCAGTGTTAATCTTCTATATCCCATTTTTACGTTCTTTCCATTATTTTTTCTTCAGGCATTATTTTCCTTATTAGTACCTGCACCTCCTTTTCTTGTCATGTTAGATCACCATCTATGAATATATTCTCGTTCCTGCTAACTCTCTTTTAGCTTTCATAACTGTTCTTCATTTGTACTACTACTATTCTTTATTTATTTTTAGTTTCAACTAGCCTCACATGTTCGGGATCTCCTGTCACCTGCATCTTTTCTTGTACTAAATCTTTAACTTTTTTATCAAAATTTTAGTTATCCATCATATCTGCTCCCTTTATAACCAGGTTCTTCCTTCTGTACTTAATTTCGAGCTTACGAACAACCTTTTCTAACATTTCTATTCTATCCTTTAACATTTCATTGTGACTTCCTGCAATGACTCTGTTGCTCCTCAATCTTATCCAATTTATCCAGCTTTCCCTAGCACTGGTTCTTTCACTCTTTAACCTCTCTTTCAGATCTCTACCTATTTTCTGTGTTTTCCCCAACCTATACGTTTATTTTTCCTTTGTCTTTACCTGTCTGTGTTTTCTCTTTATTACACCTCACTTTAAATCTACTAACCTGTTTGCTCGATTGAATATCATCTTTCAATTCAGTTAAATATTCCAATCTATAGCCATCTACAGCTGCATAAGGAAAAGTGTGGTATTGCTTTTTCTGCAGAAACGCATTGTTTAACACTATCGAGATTTAAGTCTAATCAGTTTGAAGATGTATAAAGTCATTAGAATAATTAATGTTCAGGAAAAATTTAGAATCGTCTATAAATAAAAGAAACTTGGAAAATTGTATTTCATTTGTAATGTCACTGATATACAAGAGAAACGATAAGGAACCTATGTAAGTCTCCCGAAGAACCCTTGATGTTGAAATGAATAGTTCGGATATGTAACCATATACATTTATAATAATATAATAATATTATATTATATAATAATAGCACTCTTCCATGGTTGATGCTATCGAGAGCTTTGTTGAAGTCAGTGTAAATAGCATAAACTACAAAGCTCTCTTCCAAACAATTGCTGATAAAATTTACATAACTACGTTAACAAATTAGTAGCAGTCGACTTATCAAACGTGTTGTCCATCTATTCTAGTGTTTTTAAAAATAAAATTTAATGGTGTAGTAACAAGTTTGTCAAAAATCTTTGGGATGCATAATTAGATACCTCGGATTTATCGTCTTTTCCAAAAACGTGAATACAATAGGATAAGATAAGTGGGCAGATGATAGTGAGAGTTTAAATAAGCAGTTGTGTGCATCTTTGTTCGAAATATCACACCTTGTTACAACACACATCCAGAACAAATCTGCCCCATCCCGTTAACGACCATTATCCGTGCGACAGGAATATCTTTCCACAGTTTTCACCTTCGCCATTTGTCAGCGGCGTCCGCCTCGTTCCGTATTGTTTAGCCCCGGCGGTCCTCAAAACAATTTGTTTCTGCCGGGGCCACATGTTCGTTTCCTCTTCAGCGGACAACTTTTTGTCATCATCGGCCGGCTGGCTCGTTTGTCTGGGCCCCTGGAAATAATTGGAGTACGTTCTGCTCTCTCGTCCTCTCATTATCGCGAATTTGCATGTCTACACAACGTTCCGAGATTGCTCGTCCGTTCGGCATTGTGCTTCTTGATTTGAGTGGATGGATTCCCGGAGAAAAGGCGAATTGTAGCCATTCAGCGGTATTCAATGATCCCCGAAATGCCAAAAATTACACTTCAGTTCCACTGCAGAGGGGAAACTTTTTGTTTTGCCTAATGCTGAAGGAAAAATTAGTCTATTTGACATATTTGAACTGAATTATGTGTATGTTTGGGACTAGTAAGTTGTTTTCTTTTCAACACTTCATAATTATCGGAGCACTCGCAGTTTCATTCATCTGAAATTAAAAATACACTAGCGATAACGTGTTGGAATTTCTTGTCTTGCACGTTGTATTTGCACTTTCCATCGACTTTAATGGCATATTGACCGAGAGACATTGATATCAAAAAATTTAATTCCAAAACTCATAAAATGAAAATATATCAGTTACTTACGGTGCAAAAAGCATTCGTGCTACATGTCAGATATTTTGCCAAATATAAAACACTTTTATTACAAACTTAAATCGTAGATACAGCAATATGTCGCTATATAAGAATATGTTGTTATAAAAATCTAAGACAATACTGATTTTTTATTTCTCAAACTGTTTTAATAAAGAGTATTTCTCCACGTCTAAATATCAAAGAAATCTGCATGTAACCCTGATTTGCTTGGCTTTCTTTTTGTTTTCACAAAGTAACTTTCCCAATTGGGTATTTGCCATGTATTTATATTTTATTAAATTGTATATTAATAGGTAGCATCTACTCCACAAAACAGCTGTGTCAGCTTATAAATTCCAAAAAATGGATCGTAAGATGTATTTTTAATATTAAAAATGTGAATATTTAAAGGAACCGCCAAAAAGCGAACACATTGGCCGTGACGTCGGGTGTCTTGTAAATGGCCGATTGTTTACATCTGGGGTCAGCGCGTCACGCGTCAGCCTCAGCCCGTCAATTTATCAGTTTGTTGTTATGGTTATGKCTTCTGAAGGCATATTCATTGTTATGGAATTTGTGTACAGCGACGAGCGG
The DNA here is from genome assembly GCA_025024175.1 of Rhyzopertha dominica. Taxonomy (NCBI): domain Eukaryota; kingdom Metazoa; phylum Arthropoda; class Insecta; order Coleoptera; family Bostrichidae; genus Rhyzopertha; species Rhyzopertha dominica. The sequence goes on from QCXZ01000053.1 coordinate 25,729,094, forward strand.
TTTAACGCGGCGGAGATGAGGAACGTAAAAGCAACGGCATAAATGAACTTTTATTATATTAACGTAGCATTGATAATTTGATCACAGTGAGTTGTTGGAAACATACTATTTGTAAACATAAAAATGTAAGAATCAAAAAAGGTCGGAATAAATATAAATTGCCATTTATTTTCGAGGCTCTTGCTGCTCGTTTCCGGTCTGGCTAACAGTCGAATATATGGGGAACAACGTCGTTCTTTATTATGACATTTCCCTCTATCTACTTAAAACGCATATAATTTTTCACATCCTCTTCAAGCTATAACAAAATGGAAACTGAATGGTAAACACTTATAACCCCAAAAAGAATAATAAAACTTACAGTAAGAATTAAGATGATCTTCACAACAGAAAAACAAACTTTGCGATTTCGGCATATCACGTCTAGGGACCTTAAATAACTTTTTCATACGTTGATAATCTCGAGGAACGGTTACAAAAATTTTGTTAGCTGAACTGACTGAAGTACTTTTATAACCATATACAAAACACTTGTTTTGTTTTCCATACATAATAGATGCTTGTGAAACTACACATATCACTCTTTGGTGCGACCTCTTACACCGTCCTTTCAATAACCACCACACAAAAGCTTTTCCAATACAAGAATGATACTACACCATTAAACAGCACGCTCCTCGGTAATGTTTACGTGACACTTGACGTCACGAGTTGAATAACCTTGGATGGAAGCGTTTTGACGGTGACTCCTAAGATTCGAATTTCAGACCTGAAATTCTCTACCTACAAATATTTTTTTTTGTTTTTTTAACATGGCGTACATTATATATGCACTTCAAGATTCGTTTTACGTAATTTTCAAGAAAGTGATAATACCCAATTGTATTCTCCAAACAGCCAATTTCACTATTTGCAAACAATCGATTTGCTAATGACATGTTGTTTTCCGGGTTGCTTCCACGTTGCTTATTTTACCTCTTTCAGAGCTACTCCTGAGGAAGACACCGACATGAGTGTCGAAACGTCAAGGTCAAATAAGCAACGTGGGAAGCAGCCCGGAAAGCAACATGTCATCGACAACAACCTCGGAAGCCTTCAAACCAAAATCTATTTGCTATTTGATTGAATGAAAAAAAGGTTCTTAATCATCGAATGTTAAATTTCGTATAGTTTCTTCTTCAGCTTTTACATAGGCGTCCTCTTAAGCATCCGCTTCGAATTTAGTTAATATTTCATCGTCGATTAACTTTCCAGTAAGTTCTACTTAGTTATCCACATAATCTTGCCAGTTATCTTTAGAGGAAATATATATTTGACAACTGTAATTCTTACATCTATTGTGACGATGGAAGTTTGTCATCATTTTTTCGTGTTTCCAGCGACGACGCAGTTGCTAGTGGCAGTTCATCCTATCATCAAAATGCACGAATAAAGTGTCCCAACATACTTACGGAATATTTAATTAACAAGAAATTGTCTAAGCTCACTTTTCAATAATGTAACTATCTCACTAACGCTATAAAACACGTTGCGTATTCGTCCCATCATGGTTTCCTGATATATTGGAGGATTTTTATTTATAAACTAACAGTTTGACGTAGCAGCTCGTTAAGTCCGGCGATCGCGCTGGGCATGGCGTGACCATCTAATTGGAAATACTTCATGTAGGTACTCTCTTACGTTCCTAGCACAATATTCTGCCACTGCTGGTACCACTTTAATTGTCTTACAGTAGGTGGCACACCTTCTAAAATGTCCGGTAAAATGTTTTTAGAGAAATGTAGATAGGTTTCGCTATTCAAGTTTCCATTAAAAAAATCTAGGCCAAGGACGTGTCGTCCTATGATGCCACCTCAAACATTCAAAGACAACATGTGTGATTATCTAACTGTCTTATCCAGTGCGGATTCTGTGTACTATAGTAATGTCAGTTGTGTCTCAAAATTAAATCGTTTTTTTTTATTTTGAAAGGATACTTCTTCCACAAAAAGAACAATAAAAAAGCTTTTTTCTGCTCCTCAAATTTATCTAGTGCTCAATCGCAGAATTCTACGCGGTTGTGAAGGTCACCACCATCCAAATCTTGCACCATTTGAACGTGGTAGGGACGAAATTCGGTGCAGTGCAGTATTCGTGATGCATTAGCTTCACTCACTTCTAAATTCCTACTTATCTTTCTTCTACTTCTATGTGGATTTTTATAATAGCTTTAGAAAACATTTTTTAATGAAAACCATGTCTTGCTCCAAAAACAGTGTCGTTATTTTTACAATTAAGTGTTTACTGAACAAGCGTCAGGAAATTACGACTAACATGATGAACACAATATTAAAAATTTCAAGAAAAACAAATACCTCAGACAGTGCATTCAGCCAATGAATGCTTTCCTTAGATGTTTAAAAATCGTTGTTTGATTCCTCTTTATGTTGCTATTTCTTGATGGTACCTACGCTTTGGGTAATTTCGTATATGCTTATCCATTAGCTTGCTAGATCTCTAGATGGGATGATATTACTCTACCGGAAATTTAGTCGTCTTGTGTATTAGTATCTTTTTCTATACATTGGAAGTTCCTTAGGACTATCCCAATTTTTGTGGCTGGACTAGTTTCCATGTTTTCCTTGTTTCTGTACAATTATTTCGCAATGGCATAGTGCTTTCTTACTCTTTCTGTTCTTGTCACTATGATTTCTTCTTCCAGCTTTTCTTCTTATTTTTCTTACAATTGTTAGGTGTCTCGCCGATCGTGAGCTAGCTAAAAGCTATATTAATTTTTCACCTTATATATGTTGCCAGCATATTCCCCTTTTCTTATACATTATCTTATTCTTCTTTCGTTCATTGTTACTGTAAGAATTTTTTTTCTGTTAAAGCTTCTGAAAAGACAAAAATAGTTTTTATTATTTTGCTGGTTAGTTGTTCATTTTACTTGTTACTACCACGGTATGTATTTGTTATTTAAGCTTCCTGAATGCTTTGTGAGTTTTCTAGAGATCTAGTATCGCACTTGAAACAGGTCGGTACCAATTAGATCGTCAAGATAATGTTTAAAAATTATATATGGGCCTACAGGCACAGTAATAAAAAAGTTCTCTTACCCAAATCTGCTTCCCTCTGGATCGATTGAAAGAAAGAAAAATAGTTGGCTGCGAAAGCAGTGGAGATTCGCTGTGGTAGCTCTGCTTCATTAGTGCCACTAGCATACAGCAGCATGCAATGCTCTTGTAAATTTGCATCCAACCCTCCCCCCATACAATTCGAGTTGGTATCACTGTTCCCGTGAGTTGCGCAGCGATTTTCGCACAAGGAAACAATATGCATATTTAATTTCTTCAATTCAAAGTTTACCGTCGGGTTTATTTGCGCCGGAAACTCAATTCCAAGACGGCCCCTGCGGGAAACCACCACGTATGCACACCGTAACCGCAAAGTTTAATGCACACGCTGACGCATCACTGCACACAAATCAAACACGTCCGAAATGTGGACTGCGAATGCCGAACTGGCAGAATAAATACGACGAGCATGTTGGTTATATTTCAGCTCTATCTGGCAAATTTTGCTTAGTTCGGCGAACAAATTTCAAGATAATTTATATTCAATTTAATAGTGATTAGACTGGTTGAGGAGGTGCGAAAAAGTTCGACTTGATTTTTTGGTACAGTTACAAAACTTTTTTTTTGTCTTCTTCAGTAACTAACTAAACAATTATTATGAAACAAAACAATACAACAGGTAGTTATCACATACTGCTGTCTAACAAGCCAGACCATTTACTGCCAAAAACCACATGAAGTTACCTGTGATTCTATATATGTTCGCTTTACGCCACAACTCAGCTCTCGCCAGCTATTTCCAAGTCCATTTGTGTACCAACTCTCGTTCTTCTTACATCACCACCAATTTACTACTTCCGTGTTTTCTGCCCTTTATACTGTAGTAACCCGTCCTCTGTTGATTTTTATTTGGAACTGATGATTTAGTACTCGGTACGCGCATACCTGACCTCGTCGCCATACTATTTGTTGTGTCGCAGAATTAATAAGTTAAAATTCCAAAATAGAAATACTTTTATTCTGCCATGTTGTATAACATACAACAAAACGTGACCGCTCAACATTGGACTACGTTAAGGTGACCAACTTCCCAAACCAGAAAATCCGGACGCCTCCATGGTGCTATTTGTAATGTAGGATAATGAAAAGGATGGCCAGGCATTAGGTTATGCCGGCTACGCAATTGCGTGTTGACACCTAAACTAAATACCTAGACCTATAAGTTTAAAGCAATAAGATTTTGTGATAAATAATCCTCGAGCAGGTAGGGCCAGACGCACTCGCAGTAAAGATTAAAATATGGAAACGTTATGGCAACGATACAACAAATCTGTCGCACATTTGGCTAATCGCTATTCACTTTGTCACACTAGCGAGTTACCGCGCAGACTCGCTGCCCTACGAACGAGCAATATGGCAACTTACAAGTCGTTACAATATTTTCTCGCGCATGCCATAACAATTAGCCGTCTACATAATGGATTAGATGTCTGTGGTCTGTGGTCGATATTAATGTGACCCATGAAACTATGAAGTTAGCTACGTCTGACGGCATGAAAAGACAACTGACAACAATAAAAACTATAAAAAACCGGACAAATTCAAACAAAATTGTGAAAATCGGGACAAATCCGGATAGCACATTAAGTACGGACTCATAAACAAAAATACAAACTTGTGCGGGCTAAATCCGGACGGTTGGTCACCTTAGACTACGTGAACATATGAACGAAAACAAGCCATCTATCAGTGTTGTAATATATTCACAATCACCACATTTCATTTAACATTCAACGCCATTCGATCACGTATGAACTTTTGCCCTACAAGAAGCTTGCCGGATCGTTCCCGGCCAATTCTCATGTGCACAAACAGCAATAATTAAAAACCACGTAAATGTTGCAATTCCTGGGCGTGAGCATTATACATCATAAAGTGATACAGGAGAACTATTTCATAGTTTTATTATTTGTTCATTATGCCGATGGCGTGTTCTTGCACTGTTGTCCTTGTGTTGTGGCCCATTTTTTATTTCCCAGAATAGGAAGTGACTTCATAGTTAACTAGAGTTGCATGATTGCTCCTGAACGAGATATTGGGTGTGCCAGAAGGAATAATAATTTATTTAACTTATAAAACAAAGAAATTCTGCTTTGGGTTTGCCTTCGTTAATATCAATATACTATTTAAATTGAATGAAATTGTTTGCGGTCGTTTATTTGTCAATATTAAGCTGAAATATCTTGGGGGAATTAATTATGTCCTTAACGAAAGATGGGAAAATATCGATCCTCATTTTAATTGTCTTAAATTACAATCTAAAATTTAAAGAAAACAATTGTTTTTCGAGATGTTACTTTTTACTTTAGATGATAACTATTTTGCTTATTAACGATAAATTTTATAAACAAACATTTGGATGTGCTATGGGCTCAAAATTAAGCCCCATATTATCACAGTATGTAATGGACTATTTATTAGACACATGTATACCAAAATTCGAATGGGGGTGTTCCATTTCTTGATACAAAAGTTATACGTTATAATAATAAAATTATTTTAGATTGGTATCAGAAACCTACAGCCTCGGGTAGGTACATAAATTTTCAGTCTGATCATTCTACGAAAACAAAAATTAATTTTGTTAAACAAATGAAAAATAGAATAACGAAAATATCAAATCCAAAATTCCTCAATAAAAATTTATCAAAGTTAAAATCCTTACTTATTTAAAACGGATATCCACCTGGTCTAATCAATAAATTTCTTTCTTGCACTTCTTCCACTGCACAAACTGAAATTCTAGTAACTAACGATAATGAGAATGAAGTTCAGGCCACTGAGATTGTTAAGTTTGGATCATCACCCAATATTGCAGGATTAACAAAGAAATTAATAAGAATTTTCTATAAAATAAACATAAAAATTGCTATAAGAAATCTTTAAAAAGGTTCAAGTTTGTTTACAAAATTAAAATCCAAAATTCCAATAAAATTTCAATCGGAGGTTGTTTATTGTTTAAAATGTGAAGACAAGTATATTGGCCAGAACTCACAATGTCTATCTAGTAGATTAGCACTACACAAAAGTGATATAAACACAAAACATATAAGATGTGATCTAGCAACATGTATTAAACAACAACCATAACATAAATTGGGATAGTGTCAAAATTTTAGAAAAAGAGCGAAATACCAATAAAAGACTAATTTTGGAGATGTACCAAATTAATAAGACTAATAATATTATTAATAAAAATCGGATACACAAAATTTGAGTAATATATACACATATTTGTTATCGAGAGAGATTTTACAAGATTAATAAAACCTAAATTCAAGTAGTTATTGGCGATTTCTTTTAAAATCTTTTAAAATTGACGTTCATTGTACCATAATCCTTTAGGAAGTATTGCTGCAATTTTGACATTAACATATAAGAAACTTTTAATAATATACATAATAAAAAGTTTAGGAATTGAAATTTGAAATTAAAATAAACGTGGTTTGTGAATCTGACTAGCGACTACGACGTATATGTTACCTTATTTGTTATGATCATTATATTGGATGTAAAATTTCTGGATTGTGTTATATGTGTATTACATTTAGCATATACTGGTTAATATTTCGAAGATGCCTTTCCCTAATATAGCTGCCTATTTAAAACTCAAATTAGTAAGTAACATGTTATTGTTCCACCTCTTGTAAAATTAATGTAAACTGGATTGTTGTTGTAGTAAGCCCTGAAGAAGATTGTAATAAAGCAATTGGAAGCTTGGCCAAAATAAAGAGTACTCATTAATCTTTACCACCAGGTCGAATTTTCCCAAGATATTTGAGCTTAACATACTATTTAATATGTATTTATTTACATAAATATTACGTGATCATCCACTTATCTTATCTTTTACGTCATAGTTCAATCCATGCTTAAGCTTTGTAAAAATCATGCAGCTTTTCGATAAAGCTTGCGCGTCACTCTATGTAGCCATCGTTCCATTTTCAGAGGAGGGACACTATCTAATCAACCGCGCAGCGAATTCATTTAATGGGATTTGCGAAGCCAGATATCGACGGAAATGCATTAAACAGGTACTGTTCGTTAATTGATACCAACACGAATATTTTATCGGAGTACGATTGAAACAGACGCCTTGTTTAATTAACATGATACGAGTATGCATTGCATCACTTATTCTGCGGTGGCGCGATCGCATTTTTATAAGGAGTGCAGCTGCCATTGGTTTATCAAGTCGATTTGACTGTACAATCCTAAAGACGAAGTATCTTTTAATTAGTTTGTGAATTTATAGGTATGCGCATTGCAGGAAGTGAAAATCAGTTCAATGCTGTAGTATATAATTTAAGAGTTTTACTTGTAGACGTAACAGTAATTTATTATGGGATGTTACGATTGCTAGAACGATGGTTCTCGATAATAATGATCTGCTTAGAGAAGTATAATTGATACAACCGCGTTCATCTTGCAGATAAGATCTCACCTGGTTAGTTCCCCTAGTAGCCTTGTTTTTTTAGTTTTGAAGTGTAGCTCTCTCCTCCTGTCATCATCATCATCTGGATGTAGTTGTGCATAAAATAACCAGTATACCACCACATTGTTTTGGGTGTGTTTTAAGCAGATGTACAAAAGTTGTAATCTAAAATACACAGTTTAGTTAGATACTTCATATTGTTTCAAAACTCAGAACACCAACCAAAATCGCAAATTCGAAGTGCAAGTTGGGCAAGGTGTTGATTAATAGCAAAGCAACTGTTTATAGAACATCTTCAAGAAGATGATATGTGATTGATTAATGTCATTCATCTTTTTCTTGTCAGAAAACTTCTAAACAGTAAAAGAATGTATTGTACGATAAATCTATAGGAATCTCTTATTTTGCGTTCTATTTTTGTTAAATTTATTCATCTGTAACTGTTCTTTATAACTCGTAGAAACGACATTGTGTATTTTACATAGTTACTATTACTAGCGACACAGCCCGGTTTCGCACGGGTAGTAGAGCATATTACGCCTACAACACATACCTTCCAGTCGTCACTTCCATTCGCTCCAAAAGTCTGTTTATTATGAGGTATAGTATCAAGCAACGATCTATGAGACTGACTTATGCAGAGGATTTTACAGCTTGATGGACGGCCGTCGTAAACTATTTTATTGTAAATGAGGATTTTTACAACCTTATGGTCGACCGTACTAAACTATTGGCATTAGTTGGCACGCTTCAAAGTTCCTACATGGGCCGTATTCAAAGAAATCTTGTTTTTATAATACATTTTATTCAATGCAGACCTAATAATAACTGGTGCGACCCGCGATCTATTTTTATGTAATCTTTAAATTTCCAGATGTATAGAATAAAAGCTTTTGCATGTCATAACGAATTTATACAAATTTAATATAAAAAACATACAAATTAGTAACTAGAAAATTACTTACATTTGTTAAAAACATTTACAACAGTGCACAATAAAATTTATACACGGTATCGATTATGTTAATTGCAGCTCGTCACAAACTAAAAAAAATACTCACTATCACTTTCACTGCTAAAATCACGATTAAATTCTATTATTAATTCTTCTACATGATTCGCTCTGTACCGATTTTCAATGTCCAGTACATGTCGCACTGAATTTCTCCATGCATCGACACTTGTTATTTCAGCTTCGTGTCTAATTTTTAGCAGCATTTCATTGCTGAATTTTCCACCGATGTTCCCTCGTCGAATTCTTCGTTTCAATTGCCCCCATATCATTTCAATGGGGTTAAAAATGCAATGATATAGAGGTAGTCGTAGAATGGTGTGTCCATATTCAGAGAATGTCAATTTAATATTCCAATAATTGTTTTTTTGTGTAGCCCTCTTCGAAATATAAATCTTTTTTTCTTAGAAACTCTTGAATGGTTGCCTTATTAGTTGTATTTGGAATTTTATCCAGTTGCTCCGAATGGTAAATATCGTTGTCCATTACTATGACGCTGTTTGGTGGCAATTTGGGCAATAAAATGTTTTTGAACCAATTTTCGAACACTTCCGCATTCATATCAGAATAATAATCGGCGCTTGCTTCTTTTAAGTTTTTGCATCCAATATACAGGGCTCCAGGAACGAAACCATTTTCACCTCACCCTGCAGATCTCATTAAATTAGGAAAGAATACAATTGCGTCATACTATTAGATAAGAAATATTTGTAGTTCAAATAATATTTTTTTAATACCAAGTAATGCTCATTGATTTATGTGTACGGAAAAAATCTAAAAAAGCCTAAACACCATTTTTGGATACGGTTCACTCTGCTCCAAAACAGTGGAACGTGCCGAAACCGTGTGTTATTTACGACAGCTTCAGGTAATATTTGTAAACCACTGTGAGCGGTAATCGACTGTTCGTATAATGAGTTTCTTGATCGTTGCTTGCAAGTATACCTAACGAGTACTCCGTATTGATATTGATTATACATCAAATTCTAAGCAAGAAACTACCAAAATATAATGCACCAAAATAAATGGTATCGAAGATAGCTAGCTGATCCAATTACCATGCTTATCCACTTGATGGCTTTATTTGAAATTTTAAAGAAAGATAAACAAAATAGAGGCCAAGGAACTATAAGGTGATATTAGGTTTTCTACCAATAATAATGTGCCGCACCAGTATGTAATTCTATAATAATTTTGTAACAAAGTATATATAACCTAATTTTATAACTTGTAAAAATATAAATAATAATAATATTGAACATATTTTATACTGCGTTTTACTTATCCATGGGTTTTGTATTTTTATAGGCAAATTAAAAATAGGTTGTACTTAGTTTTGCAATTTTATTAATTTGTTACTGTTTTAACGGATATAGAGCAATGATTATACTTTAAAAATAAAGTATAATTTGACAGGTAGGCCGATGTTCTCCGTTCTGGAGATCGGGTTTACTCACCTTAAGTAATTCTACACAAATTATGAATTTTCGTCAAAGCTACTTACTCTGTGAGCTACCTACCCCGGAAATAATGCTCGATATCGTGTGTACCGATCTCCAGGTTAGACTTTGTGGCTTCCCAACACCAAGCCCCCCAGCGGGTGGTGACCGCTGTCCACCTGCAGTTATAAATTACATTAAAAGTGCTTATTAACACCTTAGCTGTCAACTGACCGCGCAGTTACAGGGAGGTCGGGGCGTTGCAAGGCTTAGCTATCGCTATTAAAGGMCAATTGTTTGGGTGCTTAGAGGAGTTGTATTCAATAATTCACACAGTGGAGCTAAACATCCGTTGGGGTTCTATAAGGAAAAGGCATGAAGATTTAATATGATAAGGGAATTGCTGATATTGTATAGCGGTGGAGTAGGTACTGCAATAGTGATGAGGTCATTTTTTCATGCAATTGCATATCTTCATTTATTAGACATAGTAAGGTATATAACAAAAGTTTTGGCAAAAATTTATGAAGAGTAATACAAAGTAGAAAATTAACAATACTGAAAATAATGAAATAGTATTACATTTCGTCGCTAATTTAGAGCACATTTTAAGAATTATATCATTGACAAGGATCCTCGGTCTTCGATGGCACCTGGTTTTGTCCTTATATGTCGCAACAGCCTTTGGACAATTCCAATATCTATTTCATGCACCTTTTGCTAAATGCGCCTTCGCAACTGCTCCTCGTTTTGTGCTTCCCAGCCGTTAGCATAAACCTTTCTACATAGTAGACTACAAAATTCTTCGATAAGTCGTGCTTGTAGACGATTTGGGGAATTGTCTTGTTTTGGTACAAAAGGTATGTGATTTGTAGCCAACCATTTCCCTGCTGCTTCAGGCATAATGACAGGATGCCAGATCCAGCCAGAATATAATTTCGCCTCCATTATGACATGTTCTAATAAAATTTAATAATTATGGAAGACATTTTCGCGTATATATATTTGCATCTATAGCTTTACTTCTAACATATCCAACATAGGGGCGTGAAACAGCAGCTTCAGAAATCGCATTCCATATCTAATATTTTGTCGGCGAATATTGCTTTACATTTAAATCTAACATTATCCGGAATGTTCTCGATATCATCTGTATAAAGTCAAAAAAGCCAAAGTAAAATACATAACAATCATTTTGTTGTTTACAGAGTGAACTGTCGGCAGCATTTGACAACATCGCGGCATCCTTTGTAATTGGGCATTCGTATATTTAGGACATTTTTGTCTTTTACGAAATTTTAAACCATTTCTAGCAGTTTGTCTACTGATAGTTATAAGGGACAGTTTTTGGGGGCAAAACTCTTGGACGACTACTTTTTGGTAGGTTTATGCAAGGAATTCCTTGCTCACAATCCTTAGTCGTGCGATATAGTGCGAGTAGTAGCACAATATCCCTTTTGGGGAAGTTGGGCAACTAGCGTATAAATACTCTTAAGTATATCTATTTAGTAAAACATTTTAAAGTAATTACAAACCAAACCAGTATAAATGTCACAAGTATTGACAATTACTGTTATTGTTTTGCATGCAATGGTAATACGATAATGCTAATGCAATTCGAAAAATCCCTCAAAACTTTTGTTACATACGGCATTTCGTGTAAAAGTTTCGTGCAGCTGTCACTTGGAAGAGTGGGACATCATCGCAGGAATTCTTCCAAAGGTTACTCAGTTTAATTTTTAACACAGTAGTCCAAGATAAGCAAAAGTATGCATTTATTTGGGAATACATGCTAATACAGTACACAGTCTATCAGTTATTACACATTATCTATACAATAAGTACACCTTTTGGCCTTCGAGTCCTTTGTCATTCGTTTGTTTCTTGTTGTTACGTATTGCTCGCCTTTAGAGCTAGCGTTGTAGTGCAGACGTGTTTCTGGTTTTGGGTAATTTACTTAATAAAATTGTTATCGTCGGGATCCTTTGTGTTTTACTATACAATAAAGTTTGGATTATTTTTTTCTAAAGGCCATACAAAGAATTAATAGCAGACACAACACAAGCTTCCACAACAAGAAATTTTAAAAGCTATCAAAGACATCTACAAACAAATCGATTGTATTATATCCCATATTATTATTCTAAAAGAAAACATTAGTGACACAGACGGACTATGGCAGATACATCAATGATCTTTTCATAATAACACCAGCAAAAAACGAAATAACTACTAAATTAACAATTACCCCAGCAAACTTAAACTCATATTTAAAAACAACAAACTTGCAGAATACATAATACAAACCAGTAACTAAAAAGATGCAAAGCGATGTTACAAATCTGTATTACAATATCCAGTGGATATAAAATCGGCTGTAGAATTAAATCTGTAGTTTTATTTTGTCTGTAGATTTGCGTGGTATACCGGATAATATTTGTAAAGATATCGTTATGCTTAAAATAGTTTTGTTTTTGTTTTCAGGTACCTATCTAATACCATAGTGTTGATCGAAAGTATGGAATAACTAGTTTAATTATGCAAAATATTAACAAAATGTCGTTAACAAAACTTTTTTGTTTAATATTTTGGATATCAACGTACTTACATGGCAGCTTATTTTTATAATGGCAACCAAGCAATTTTTTGCGAATTTGTATAGAGCTATTTATATTTGATAGAATATCTTACAGATTAAATGCAACTCTATAGACTTTTTTGTTAGTTATTATAACTCCCTAATTAAGCAAGATGAATTTGAAATTTGGAGGTTGATATCTTTCTGCGTTTCTTGGTTATAGTAAAAAAAACTGCGAACCCATCCTTGGGTTCGACTATTTCTTTCCCTTAAAATATAATTAGGTTATATTAAAAAAAATCATCGTTACTCATAAATTACGACTCATTATGTTAGTTTAGATGGGTGATTTAGCAGCAAAAGCGGACATTTTGAGGATCATTGATAATGTTTTTGTTATAGTAATTGTAATATGTTACTTTGTTATGTCCTATTATTTTATTGTTGAGTGACCATTACCACAATAATTTAGAGAGTCTCAATACGTATTTCGTCAGCTAAGCTGCCATCTTCAGTAGAGTGAAGTACTTCTTGAACGTCTGGGCGCGCATTAACCGATATATTTTCAACAGAAGTGAAGTAAGGTCAAAAGAGCATCATTATTTATTCTACTTAAATTTCACGCTCGAGTTAATCCCTTATCTAATCAGTTCAAACAACGCGGATCTTGGTATCGCGCCTAAATCTAAATTCATTAAAATATCTTTCTTCTTTTGGATAAAGATGCTTTCAAACACATTCAGTTCCGTGTTGTTAGAAATTTGTTGAACTGTAGTTTCAAGCTTTTACAAGTTAGGGGATGAGATGTGACTTTAATGTGATGTGCGACACTTGGCCTTATAACATTTATTTTTAATTTTATATAAAATACAAATTAAAGGAAACAAATACGTGCATACATTCTTCGCACCCAAACTATCGCCCTGGTCTTTCTTGAAAATAAAATGTTATTATTACTTTATATTAGGTCGAAACAGTCAACTTACCTGTATAAGCAACCTGGGTTGCCTATGTGAGGTTTGCAGTAGTATTTCGTGCTTTTTATCACATTTTGGCTTGGCCCTATTTTCCACAAAAATTACCATTCTGTAACTGACATCGAATGGCAGAGCATGCATTTATTAAAGCGTTGTTGGAATAGTCCAAATTGTGATAGATACTCGTATTTTTTGAGATCATCAATCTTTTGAGAGCATCTGTAAGTTACGCTACGATCCAACAAATAACAATTTCTAGCAAACTGATAAAATTACCTGAGAAAGACCTTCAACAAGTGATGTAACCTTGTGCGAAATAATAATTATTACAGTGTACCTTACATCTAAAAATGTAATAGGGTCTTTTGGTGGAGGCTTAGAGCTAGATCCAGTACAGTTTTTCTATCAAGCACTTATTATCACCTGAAAGATCAAAAATTGGTTCGAGACCGAAGCAGCAGCCCCGTTTAGGAATACCAATTCCCGGTTACCCGGCCATATCGCGAACATCATTCAGTCAGTACTTACTTGTTTTCTTGTTTATACTTTGTTGTATATTTTGGTAATGTTATGAATCAAAGGGTAGCCCGCTCAAAGCTTTGAAGGGGATGCCACGTTTGTTCTTACACAAGTACACATAAATAGCCGTTATCATCAGCAAGCTGTATAGTTGCACGGTAAAATAAAATAATAATATTCCAACCGGACCGACAATCGCTTTATTTTGTCTGCATTCTAGTTTCCAATTTTTGGACACTGTGTAAAATTGGTGGCGCCCTTAAAATCATATAAAGTCCACGATCCCGCTCTAGCCGAGTATCTGGCTGCCGTCGCGCTGTGTACAAAAAAAATAAAAGAGAAATTTTACGTTGCTACCTATCAAACCTCCCAAACCTGAAATGAGCTAAATGCTTTTTTACATTACTCATATTTAAGATTACAACTACTACATTGTATTTAATATATGCCTGCTTTGTCTTTTTCATCTATTTTACCCATCGAATTTCCTAAAAGATTTTGATAGAATTATTCGCATTAAAAGTCAGTTTTAAACGAACGAATTTTGAAAAAATTTATATTCTAAAAACAAATGTATATTCGTAAGTAATTTTCTACTGCTTTACTAGAGTTAGTACTTATAATGAACTGCAACATCTTGATATATTTGAGTTCTTTTTCAAAGTGAGCCTATTGATTGGGAAATTCAAAGTAGAAAGGTTACGTTGAAAAGAATGTTGCGGCGTATTTCTTGTAAACCTATTTGTTTTGTATTTTTTCTGTATACACTAAACTTTATTTCGTGGTTGTTCTTTCTTGACACCAGTACATCTAGAAACGGATGACTTCCTTGTTCTTCTTTTTCCATAGTGAAATTAATGCTTGTGGAACGAGAATTAAGTATTCTATAAAGTTATCCATGTTACACTTATTGGTGTCAAAGATAGCAAGAACATCAACGACTTAACTCAACCATACGTGAGGGAAATATTGGTATTTATTTCTGAAATACGTTGTAATGGGTTTAATTTATAACAACATTGTAATTGCATCTTTTTGGAGAAAGAAACGATCCTTTGATATATCATATAAAATGTGCCACCTAGCGGCAAAGTTCCGTGTTTTGTGACGCGATATTTGTTTAAAGAAAATCCGCAAGATAACTAGTACGATTTATTTACAAGATACAACCGCTATCAAGCCTTTCCGTTGTTATTTAGTAGATCTTTTATTATTACATATAAGTATTGATTTAGCGGTGAAATCACTGTCTTGAATTTTGAACTTGTCTTAAATGACTATTTTCAGCACAATGTTGGTCTTAATTTTTGCTTTAGTTAGAACTTCTCGGCTCGATTGTACATGAAGGATTGTTCTTATAGACTGACAACCATTTTCTGCAGTACTAGGTGTATTAATAAGTAAGACTTAATAATCACCTGCAAAAAAATTGAAGCACTTAAATTTTTTTGTGAATAGAACATCCAAGCCTTGAAATATCCGGTTTCAAGAATTTATACGTTTCTCAAGTGCATTTTATTTTATAAGAGGTTCATTAATGAAATTTATAAAAATCGTACCTTAATTTTTGTGTTGACAATCGTTTTTTTACCGCAAATAGAACAAAAACTAATCAGGGATTACGCAAATTTGAGGCTTATCCCTAGTGTCCGCCCATCTCCATCCAGGATTCGTACCCTTCTGTGCAGGATCGGGCTCCTGTCCGGGAATACCCGATATCCTTTCGCCTAGCCCGCAGCTCGCCAAACTGAATCAGTTGCGCTTACGCTCGCTGACGAGGGTTCGCGTTCGCTGGCTCTCCGAAACAGCGCTTCGATCACGTAACATAATTGCAAACGTTCAGAATTAATTGTTTTCCTGGAATTTGCCTCGGTATCGCTGACGATTCATTGCAGTGTAGTTTCTACGTGCTTAGCTAGTGAAAGAAAAGTGCAAGTTTGTCGGTTTTGCAACGAGGTTTGGGTGGATATGTGATATATTGGATTGAGTTGGAGGAACTTGTCAGTATGGTGGATAATAATTGTATCATTGAAGGGAGTGTGAAGTTTAGGGATGGAAAGAAGGTAAACTATTGATAATATATATAATGGTGGTGTTTTATTCCAAGGTACTGCTGATTTTAATTAATATAGTCAAAAAAGGTATTTTATTATCTTCGTAACTGATTATCTTAGTCGATAGTGTCATAAACTGTTCGCTCAGCTAAACGATCTGTGACAATAAATAAAAAACTGATTTGGTAAAACGGCGTATGTAACTTATTAAATATGGGCCACTATTAGGAAAGGAACAAGTATTTTTTTATCAAACACTAAGTTTTCTCAAAATAAAATTACTGAGGAACTTCCAATATTGTGTAGGTTTAATATCTCGTGGCCCATTAAAAATTTTCAATTTAATTTGAATCTAATAACAATGCGTTATTAACCAGGGAACATTCAAGATTGCAATAGCCCATACGATCAACCCAATTTTTCAGAACATTTTCAACTATACGGAGCTTAATTCGACCAATGGCGCCAGCAGTTACGTCCAAGATCGTCAATTGTTGCTTGATGGTTAGGGTATAATACTTATCTTTAACAATTCTCCATAAATAATAATCCGATGGAGTCAAATCGCATAAGCGGGCCGGTAAATTGACATCAGCATTTCGGCCGATTATGGGATTTTCGAAAACAGTTATCCAGTGACTAAAACGCCGCCACCCATTTCGTTAATGTCGAATATAAAACAAATGTTCTGTCATTATACGAATAAAAAATTTTAAACAATCGAAATAACCGGTAGTTGAAATTAAAAACGATTCATGGTCCACCTGATATGTAGAATCTTTTATTATGCCCGAAAGACTTGTATTGTTAATCTTATATTATTGGTACCTATCCCGAAAAGTACATACACATAATTATACGTACTTTTTTCGCTGGGGGGTGCCTGTTCTTCACATTTTCCGTTATTGTTGAGTCTGCTTAGAAAATATCACACTGATCATCATGATTAACTGACATTCCCGATAGCCTATGAATTCGATATCAATTATGACTTCTTCACAACCAACAAATAATCTTGCTAACCGCAAAAGTGATAAGATAAAGTTATTTAGTATTTAGATAATTTAATCCGGCAGGCGTTATGGCAGGCAAGATCTAAAGCATTATTCCTTGAAATTTCACAGGTTTATGACTTTCTGTGTTGAAACTGGTAATCTATCCATATCTCCGACCGTATAAGTGGTTTTGACGGCACACTTGACATTTATAATCTTATCTTGATGCGTCATCTTAGGCAAAGTGGCATTTTCAGTTAGCTGTTAACCTTTTAGTTTGAAGCACTACTCCATTGGCTTTAAATTAGGAAATTTATACACAAATACACCATCGTATTTGTTATCTTGCACAATGTTGAAAAGTTGCTTGAAAATATGTCGAGAAATCGGTCTAAATTGATAAATCAGCATGTTTTCGATTCTTTTACAGTACTCGTTTCATATTATGTATTCAAAACCTTTTAATAACTCTTGGTAACGTTTAGAACACTACGTGCTTTTGGAATATACACCTTGCTAGTATATTCATATAAAGGCAGTCTGTTTATTTTTGTTGCTAAATCTTCTCAAGCAAGTTCTGTAGCCATTTGAGATTAATTTTATTAAAATTTACACCAAAGTGATGCTATCAAAATTGTATATCTTAATTGTGGACTACTTTTCTTTATTTATTTTTTAATTTTCGAATTCCCTATTTCCGTGCCATTTTGTATAAAAATATTTTGCGAGTCCTATTGGCTACAAAAATATTTTTTTGTTGAAACTATAAAATCCAGGTATTAGCAAACAGATTAATAAGCAAATAATTGCACGAAACGAGCTTTGTTGCAATTTTTTGCATAATGTGGGTTACAGTAGGATGTTAAAAAATTATTGCATAGTTATAAGAAAATTTACCAAAAATGGCTTAATCACTCCTCATAACGTTCCTCATGTAGCCTCCAGAAAACGCGCATTGGGGTAGAGTCCGCCAGTTTGAATTTCATTATTTCAATCATTTCAATATTTTTTGTGTTATCGAATGGTGAAAACCTAATTGGGCAGATATATTCAAATATTTTGAACAGTCACTTAAGTTACTTAAGCTGTTAATACATCACTATAACGCAGGTTCTTTCAGTATTAGACCACTTAGCGATCATTTTAAAACAATCTACCGCAGTTGCAGTTTTGTTTGTATATTTTTAAATAAAACAAAAAATTGTGCTAGATCCGGTGACCACTAAAGATGACATGAAAGCGGGAGTTTACTAAGCATTTCATAAGCTACCTATTCAGCAGCTATTGCTAAATCTACAGATAAATCCATTTTAAGGCGTAGAACTATATCTAAATAATTTTGAACATTTGTTCCCCTTGTTTTTAACTTCGATAAAGCAGATATTATGAATTATTATTAAACACACAACCATTTGATGGATGCATATTTTCAGAAATCTCTTGATTCTTTGAAAGCTGCTGATTTTAGCTAAAGACCACCTTATACCGATAGATTCAGAACTAAATTTCGAACAATGCCAATAAAAATGGGTAATTCCGTTTGAAATAAAAAAGTTATTACTTAACGAAGCTTAGTAAACTTCGTAAAAATTTTTGCACACCCTTTAATATGAACAAAATTAACTTTTTGGAAACCACGCTACTAGTACCTTTTATTTTCGGCGTAAATGCGAATAGCTCGTTAACCGGATATTAAGTTTTGTGCCAATATCTGTGTATTCAAAGATGAAAAAAAAGCTACTACTGCGATTTAAAAAAAATAAACTTAATCCACACTTTCGATGTAACCAGAAGATCTAAGGATTTACGGTGTATCTAAATACACTAGTAAGTCCATCTTTCATTGTGGTTTGCAGTACTTTATGGTCAAAAATATACTTGACAGCATTCGTTATTTATATTTTCAAGGAATTTCACCTAACAACAGACTGCCAACATGCCGTTTCATCACTTTCTTTTCCTTACAGTTATTATAGTTGCAGAACTCTGCGCACCTTTTATCTTAAACAAATCACTAGAACTACTAAGCTCATCTATGTATGAAATGTAAAGCGMCCTCCAGTTCTAGCATCACCGGTTMTGAAATGCAAAGCAGACCCACTGGACTATCTTATTCATGCATCGCTTTTACGAGATAGATGCACATCTAATTTGTTTAGCTCCTTAGCGTCGAAACAAAAATCGGTTGTTAAACAGGACCTATAAGATAACGGAGAGGAATATCTTTATTCCGATGCGCTTGTTTACATGCAGGCAATAAACACAAACGTTTAAAGGCTCTTGACACGAGGTATGAAAGAAGGGAAAGTTTTTCTTGTTTGGTAGACTTATTAGCGGCATCCGCTTAGATCATCCAGTATCCATGGGATTCTTGGATGATGCCAGGACGGAGGTTATTTGCGCTCAAATTATTGGCACTTTAACATTTACGTTAAAAGTGCTCGCGATTATACTGCCGTATTTGCCTACCGCAATGTCCTTTACAAAGAGCTTTGAGAAAAACCTGACGTACCTGGGGCAAATACGTATTTACCTACACCTTTTCAAGCCACCAACGTGTGTTACACCGCCATAAACGTTGGATACGACCGCAGTTTGCCCGCCTTACACAGGTAGACCGTATTTTGCTGAATAAAGACGAATTTATAACAGAAGCCCGTTCCGGTTCTACACCGAAGATAAGGATTTAGACGACAGCCACTTCAAAAGATGTGGCGTAGCAAATGATGTTAAGGGAAGTTATAGTTATCACCCCTGGGGGAATTTGGTCTTGCATCTGTCTATTGTATCGCTTAAGGGGATGTTCGCAATTTTGTGGATTTCTATGGAACATTGAATGTTTGGAATGCATTGTAATATTACGTACCAAAAACGCAAATTAGTATTTTTCGTACATATGTATACATAATGCAGAAGATATTAGGGCTTCACGAAATGAACTACTATTCCTTAGCATAACCATCTGTTAATTGATTTAGTTATCGCTAGGGCTGGACAAAGTATCGAAAACATTTAAAAGTACAGAAACTACTTGAAAGTATCGAAAGTATACTTAAGAGTATAGAAGTATCGAAATTATTCACAATTAATGAAAGTATTTAAAAGTATCGAAAGTATTCAAAAATATCAAATTTATCGAAAATGTCGAAATATTGAAATAATTTAAAATAATCTTCGATAGGTACTTTTGATACCTTCGATATTTTCAATATTTCGATACTTTCGATACTGGGATATTTCTGAGTAATATCTATATTGCACCAGTATCGCATATCGATACCTGTCTAATGGAATCTCCCAGCTCTAGTTATCACCGCAACATTCTCAGAATCAAATGTTCGTATAAAATATGCATTTCTCATTTAACAATGTGTACAGTACTGGCTGTCGACTGGAAACCTATATTACTAAAGTAATTTATTTGATAAAAGTTTGCGGTCGCACAATTTTTATAAAAGGTTGATTTATAGCAATCTCAGAATTTGTAAGTTAGATGTGTAATTTATAAGTGCTGTTTTTACAGAAGCCCTGACGAAGACTTTAATAAGGTCGAAAGCTTGGCAATAATTAAAGAGTTCACTCTATTATAAATAACAACAAGGTCGATTACCCCCTAATTTAAGAAAAAAAATTACTAAAGTAATATAACACAGTGTCCAAAAAAATTAGGTGAATTCGCAGGTATTATAAAAACACTTTTTTATTATTTGTGGTACTATTACTATGTCTGATTTTATTCAGCAGTTAAATGTTATTTATTACATTTTACTTACGGAATGAATATTATGTCGCAGAAACATTGAGGGTGTTGCAATAGGCCTTTGATGATGAGGTTATGTCGCCAAAAATACTTACGAGTGATACATAGACTAAAAAAGGTAAAGAAAGCATTAAGGACGATCAGCGTCCTAGAAGACCATAAACGTGTGTGAACAACATGTTAATCAAGACAAAAATCGGGTACTCGAAAACCGTTGATTAATAATAAGAGATTTTGGTGATATCGTTGGGATTTCTAAAGATTCGGTGGATATAATTTTAAAAGGTTTGTTATGCTTCAGACACATCAAATCTCGTTTGGTTCGAAAAACCCTCAACTATTTTTTTAAGCGTCGCGTTGACATCTGTGAAGCAATGATTTCTATACTACCAAGACGTCGTGAAACGCATCATGGGTCGATACGAGACTTTTTTACGCCTACGACTCGGAAACAGCCGACTAATCGAGTGAACATTTATTTATTTATACACGGGAAGCACAAACATAACGAACCTAAAACAGTGCTTATCACATTTTCAACAATTGACAAAATTGACTGGTATAGCATAGAGCACACCGCAAAACAGACACTATTACAATCTAAAATTAATAATAATAATTCATGATTCTAACATTATGTTATAAGAAAACGAAAGAGAAAAGAAAGAACCTGTTGTAGAAACACTTAATGATTTTCCTCCGAAATGAGTGTGCAGAATCAATAAATATATCAACTTCAAGTAATGCATTAGTTATCCTGTCCTTAAATTCAGAGTAAATTCTAAGATAAATCCAAGATTATTATTTGCTTTTCTAGTAATGTAGGAAATGTGCTCACTAAACAGTATCTTTGAATCAAATATAACATTTGAGTCTAAATTAACCCTATTTAATAAACTACCGTTCATACAATAATCAATTTTTGTAATATTGTTATTCCTTATAAATGACATTGAACAACAGTTATCGATGTTAATAAAATACTAATATTCTATAACAGTACAAATATCCTCCTGAAGAAGTTTACAGTTGCCTACAGAGGAAACACTACATTAGATTTTTAAATCATCGGGATACATTAAAAAAATTAATGTTTGAAACAATTTGAAATGTCATTGATATAAATATTAAACAACAAAGGACCTAGATGTGATCCTTGAGGAACACCTGAAGCTGTTTGCAAAAAAAATCGAACCATGACCGAAAAAACCACGCCAAAGTCACTCAAATGTCAAGGTCATGTTGACAGTTCCCAATGGTTATCGTGACCTATGGATTGCTTCCAGTCCAAAAGGCTGGAATTATAAGTAAACACTCTTGGTTTTTGCATCATGATAATGAACCGGCTCACACAGCATTAATAAATGAGACCATTCCGCTAAAAATTCAACTCATATCGTTCTGCACACACCGTATTCGCCTGATTTAGCTCCGAGTGACTTCTGGCTTTACCCTAAACTCGAAAGACCTGACGTAAATAATGCTACTGGATCTTAATATCGAATTAAAAAATTGCAATGTGAAGTTTGATGCTATGAGGTTTAGTTTTAAGGATTCCAGTGATCCTTCTTTATCAAGTGTCGTGCTGACTACCACTGCGGTTTGATTCGCATCAGAAGTAAAATAAGAATAAATACAATTGCAAATGTTTTGTATTAGCGCGTTATCTATATTGTTAACACTACCAAAAATATTTAAATAAGTATAATTAAGAAACGATGCTCCTCATTAACATCAGAAGTGTTCAAGATTACTTTCTTGGAAGCTGTTTTATTAGTGGAAGATGTCACGTAATTCTGTAAAGTAAAACAGAAAATAAACGACCACGCTACAAAATGAAAGTAAAGTGAAGAAAATGAACCAAGTAATATGATCTACATAAAAATTGTAGTAAATTATTAAATGCTCAACCCGGAGAGGCACATTTCTAGCCATTGCAAGKTTTGTATTTAGCTATTCGTTTATGGCCTCTTGTTGCCTTTCTAAGTTCTAATGCGAATTTCCAAATTATTTCCCATACTTAAAATGCAGTCCTACATGGTTAACGGGGTTACCTCAGGAGGTGTTTAACGGTGACAATCTTTCCCATTTTTGCTCTACAAAGAAGCCCGTTCCGTCCAAGGCTTTCGATAAAGTTAATCATTGTGTTTTTATGGCCTGTGACTTTACAGATAGCCTTAGCAATAAAGGTGTAAAGGTGTTAAAATTTATTGTTACTTAGGCTGAGTCATTAAGCGAAAATCGGTCTATAGTGAAGGTATAAGTTTTGCACTTTGAAAATGAAACAATCTAGGAGAGTTGTGTAGGTGAGATAACTTATTTTCTGGTAGTATAACACCATCATCTGAACAAACAATGCTGCCTCTATTAGTTTTATTGTTTATTATTTTATTCCACTATGATACATACCTGTAAATCCTGTTGATTAAGTTCCGGTCTTTCATATTTTTTGTACTAGTGATGAACAACGTTACTTTTACCCCACGTGTTCCTTTGATTAGCAATAATAGGTAGTATTAAAAGCTTACTACTATCTTAAATGCGTGACTGAAATTGATCTTACAGCTTTGTTAAACAGTTCCACATCACGTCACTTGATTCCTTGGAGCTAGTAACTTTTTGTGCTTGTGTGTAGAAGTTAATTAATGTTCCTGACGTGTTGTAAGAAACTGCAACTAGAGACTGTAATACACTTTCTTATCCATCTTGTGCAACATCCTAGCACAATTAATAATCATCTTCCACACAATACAATGCCTTGGGTACCAATTACCCAACATTCACAATGAGCAAAGTAACCTGACCCCGATATTACACTTTTATTCTGGTAATAGCCTGAAGTAGCAGTGTACAGGAAGCATCTACAAACTGTCGAAGTAGATGGATCTGTGCCGTAGACACACTTCCATTTCTCGAGCAATAAGGATATTGTCCCGCTTGATATCATTGAAATAATCTTGGTGTAGGATTGAGATGTTTCATTGAATTCATTTAACTGACTACATATCAAATTTATGTACAGCCGTCGAAGTTTTATTACTTTTTTATGTGATTGTAACCGAGCCTGTAGTCACCAATCGTAACGCTATATAAATTGTATTGACATTAAATGTTGGGACAGTGATAGCGACGCATCGAAGACCACCAGGAATGAATAATACTTACTGTTATCTTTTAAAATATATACATGTTGCATTAAAATTGCATAAACAATTTATCCGACGATGATTTATTTCTAATCGCGCGGAGATATATTCGCTTATCAAAATCATATTTGAATTACTCTGTCCTGAAATGACCTCATTCGGTGCATTTCTGTATTCCCGTTATTTAGGCCGCATTACAAATCATACAAAAAGATACTAAAACATCAAAATAAAATATTAACGAAAGCTTCTTGCAGAAAGACAGCAGCAAAAATATACAGCAAAGTAACTTAGCTAAAGCTAAAAAGGTATGAAACAAGAAAACTGATTCAGCTCTAACAATAAAAATTCGATTAAAAACACAAAGTACATCTAGGAAATGCTATGTACAGTAAACTGATTTGATGGTATTAAGATTGGAGTGTAAAATATACATACTTATCATTAATGCGATTGTAGTACTGGCACATAGTATATATAGGGAAAGATACCAAAGTATTGATACTTGCAGTGGGTACAAAAAATCAGTCGATTTAATAAATTGGCGTCATCAATTTTGCCGTTGATTACCGAAAATAAATATGCAATCGAAAGATACGTCGTTTCTTTAGGCTTATGAACGAGTGTCTGTTCAGAAGTTCATTGCGCGGAGTACCATTAGAAGGATATGTTTTTTCTGGTTTAAGATAAAGAATCAACACCAACGGAGACAATACCATACTAGCATATCTATACTCATCACCGTTTGCATACGATCCTTGGCCACTGTCCAAGGATTGCAACTATTATGATGACATACTGCAACACGTTCATTAAGTTGTCCTGTAAAAAAGAACGTTCCGGAAGTGAGCTCGAGGTTTTTGTGCAGGCACCTATTTTAAAATATGCAAAACAGAACAGCTTATTGTTCGCCTCTGGTAACACGATGTATAACAAAGTTTGAATAGACGGTCAGCGACCGTAGTGCATAATTTAAAAAGGATTTAGTCAGATTATTTTACAGTCCGAAGTGGATTTGTAACCTGTTTATGTTGATCGTTGAAATCATGTCTGATTTACGTATTTTACTTTTTAGAAGGTTTGCGCGGTTAACGTCTTTTGGCATTGTTATCGTACGTTGCAAATGTAGTAATTAAAATACATCCATATTAGTTTCTTTGCGCCCTAATAAAAATGTATTGAGAGCACTAACCTAGATTGATATCCACACTACTGAGATCAAAGCCACCGTTGTTTTTTTTTATGAGTTATCTAGACTTTACTAATCCCTACGGAATGTGTGCCAAGATTTCCTTTGTTTGCATATCGTTCCATCATGTTTGCCGTAGGATCATTCATTTGTTTTATTTGCTTTACAATCTATTACTAATCCTAGCATTACGTAATATTGAAAAGTGAATTGGAAAACTCCTCTATGCGATTGTTTTATTCAGCAAATAATGAAATGCACTGTTTTATCATTAATAAATTTAGTTGATCGTTTTTCATATTCCATAAGCTTTTCTATTCATTTTCTTCGCAGACTTCAAAGCTCCATTCTTCCTTTTTGTTTTACCATTCAGCGATAGATGGTATCATTTACCCCATTGGAAGCCAGAAGCATTTCTTTAATATCTCATTCCTATCTTCGTTTGCAGGAATTCCAGAACATCGGAAGTTATTCGACTGTCGTTTATTTTACCCCCTATTTTGGAGTAGCCATTTGTACTCCAAGTATTTTGAATGCAGAATCAAGATTTGTTTTGAAAAGAACAGTTTTTCCTAACGAAAAGTAATTATAAAAAGAACCTAGTATGCAATGTTCACGTTCTGAGGGCCTTGGCTCTCACTTATATACAAGGAACTACTAAGTAAAAGTTAGGGATCATTGTGTATGCTATTGGCTATATGTGACATACTTTTCGCTGATTCAGTGTTATGATTTTGAGAATGGTAGATTTTTACGAAAATTGTGTTTCGGCTAATGTATGCTGTTTGTGACGTGATACTTTTTCACTCTAGAAAGTCAAAAGATTTTCTCTCTAGAAAGTAGAAATAATTTCAGACCTAGAGATAAGTGTGTTGCCATGGTAACGAGTTTACTAACAGTAATTAGCAATGCGACAGTCCGTTTGGAATTGAATTAAACTTGAAAGTTATCAGAAATCAATAATTATAGATTCTAGTTCGAAATGGGTGATCTGGACACACCAACGAACATGGTTGACAAATCCATAGAAAGGGAAATATGAGTTTGTATGCATATGTTCATGGGTTAGAGCATAGCCGGGTATGATTGAATAAATGATAACCAAATAAATTCGTACTCTAAAACGTGTTTCTGGCTTGTGCTGAAAATTTTTTTAAAGATGTAAAGCCATCCTTGTTACGCAGTACCATCAATATCAACATTGTATGTGGATATTCCCAATACGCTAAGCTACAAATTGAAATATTTACCTTATCCCTAATGAACCTGAAGATAAATTCTTATTTACCAAGGTAATGCTTAAATTTGTTATTTTTTATGAGGAAATAAGTTTTATTTACTATAGGTAACATCCATTTCTGGTATTATCCTGTCGCTCATGTGAGCTAAGAGATTTGGAAATAAACAAGTTCAGCATTTAAAAAAAGGGACAGTTATAGCTATCCCTAACACAAGAATCAGTGTACATATATACGACACGTTGTTTTGCAATTGTTGCTAAACAATTTGATTACAACATTTATAAGAAATATATTAACCTTCGCCCGTCAGGAATAAACCACAATACCCCGATTTTTACAGATTTAGCAAAATAACAGATGGAAAAGACAAGTAATACGGATCAATAAATTTTGAGAACGTTTCCCAGTAAATTACAGCATTTCTTAATTTATCGGATTCTAAACTATTCAATAAGAAGGTTTTCTACCACTGCTCTTGCAGATACTACAGCTAATCTCACAGGATGCAAAACAAGTGCAGTAGCAGAACAATACATCGAAGACTCGATAAATTATTATTAAAATTAAAACGAGAACGAAAATATTTCAATTCTTGAAAATGTGTCACTAAAATAAGTGATCTGTATATCTGACGAGTAAAAAAACTTCCATTAGCTGAACAAATTCTAATGTACATACATAATGAATTTTTTGACATTAGCAAATACAGACACCATTCACTGGGAAATAAAATTATGTATTAAAGAATCTTCTGTGTGTGCACAGGAAAATCGTAATGTGCTATTTACATCATAAGATAATATTTTGTCGGATAGTTCGCTGTCACTTGAAAACACTGACAAAAAGTTAATAGTCTGACGTTTCGATTACACCCGTAATCTTTGTCAAAGACGAAGAACCTCAAAATTTGCCTGACACAAGTTCAAACAAAATTTTGAAAGTAAATAAACAAATCACGGTATAGAAGAGCTGGGTAGGTTTCTAAATCATTTGAACAGTCAAAATCCCGACATAAAATTTATTATGGAATTAGAAAGCAATGGTAGTTTACCTTTCTTGGATGTCCAAATTTACAGAACAAACACTGGACAGTAAGGACACAAGGTTTACAGAAAACCAACACACACAGACAGATATTTACATGCCACATCTCACCACCCTACTTCTCAAAAGAATAGTCTTATTAGGACTTTATTTGTTAGAACACAAAGGATATCAGATGAAAGTTCTGTACAAAAAGAAATATATCATCTTAAATCAGCGCTAGTGAGAAATGGTTATAGTAGTAAGAATATTTGGTCAGTTTTTAATAAAAGTGCTCATCCAAATCTAGTAAATTCTCAGCCACGACAGAGCAAATTAAAGTTGAGTTTGCCTTATGTACAAGGCCTTTCGGAAAAATTAAAGAGGATGCTTAGAAAACACGATATTTTAGTTGTTGATAGTACATATAATAATTTAGATAAAATTTTAAGTTCTACCAAAGATAAAGTACATTTAGAAAGTGAAGGTGTTTACAAAATTTGTTCTTGCGGAAAGTGTTACATAGGTCAAACTAAAAGAAAAGTAGGTACGCGTTTGAAAGAACACATACGAGCTACTAGGTTACAACAGATAGATAAATCTTCCGTAGCTGAACACTCATATTTGACTAAACACATGATTGATTTTGATAAAACAAAAATTTTACATAGAGAAAAATATTATCACAAACGTCTAATAAAAGAAACTATAGAAATTTATAGGAATACTAATTATTTTAATAGGGAATGTGGAAATTATGAGTTAGGTGACATTTGGAAGGCTATTTTGTAGTTATCTTTTATCAAGTAGTTCGTGTATATCTAGTAGGTAGGTAGTTCCTTTTTCATCGTTAGGTTCCTTTTTTATCAGGTTGGCACGTTGTTTCTATGACGTCTCGCATCCTTGGTGATTTGTTTATTTACTGCAAAATTTTGTTTGAACTTGTGTCAGGCAAATTTTGAGGTTCTTCGTCTTTGACAAAGATTACAGGTGTAATCGAAACGTCAGACTATTAACTTTTTGTCAGTGTTTTCAAGAGACAGCGATCTATCCGACAAAATATTATCTTATATTTATGGACGCTGAAAGCATTCACCCTCGTATTTACATCATGATTTAAAAACGGGAAACAACTCTCTAAACTACGCAAGCGTATCAATTTTTTTCGTTATTTGGGCAGTGTTTTTCATAACTGCAGTAATTCGAGCCAGCCAACGAAACCCCGCGTATACATCCAATTAGTGCAACGATTAGAACGTATACTGCACCACTCCGTTCGGTTGCTGCCCGTTTAAAACCGTTTTCGAAGATTGTTGGAATTCAATTCCACAGTCTGTTTTCCCTGTTCAAAGTACTTCGGCCGGTCGTTATTTCAAAATGAGAAACTCGGAACGAGAAATGTATAAAGGGAGCAGCAACCCAATTTAATAATTTTCTTGAGGGGGATTCAGGCATAATGTAGTCGGATCGGGACGTAATTACAGACGAGACTTCTGTACAGGGTCGCACGGTCTAAATATAAAACTGATTGGCTTTTTTGTTATCAGTGATAAAGTCCGCTCATTGTTTCGAGTTGCAATTATTATACGTACGTGGAGATAAAAGTGTTAAGTGCACTTGCGGTTCAAGCACAGTGAAATATCACTTGAACTTTGTAACGCAAGTGCAGCGACAAAAGTTTGAAAATGGCAATAGAAAACTTCGGTTTTTATATACAGGGTGATTTTTTGAAAACTTCACACCTTAAATAACTTTAAATAGAGGGAAAATTTAAAATTTTGCAAAACCAGGCAAACTTTTGTTTGCAGGGGGACAACTTTTGAGATAAGTTTTTAATGGATAACGCTTACCCTCTTAGCGGGGCAGATACCCCTTCAAAAATTTTAAATGAAACTACTCATCTTACGATACATCATTTAAAAGCTTATTACACAAGGAGTCTTGCCATGTAATTAGTTTTACTATTTTTTACCCATTGACGGGGTAGTGGGTCAAAAAGTGCATTGTAGCAAGTGGCTTATAAAATGGAATATTTTGGACTTTTTTTAACAAAATTTATTGTCTTGCAGTTACAATAAAGATTGTCCTTACTTAAGTCTAATAAACTTATTAAAAAATAATTGTTACACCTGAGCAAAATGCCAAAAATACTTAAAATTTTCTTTCGACCTTACTTGATATTGCAACTCGACAGTTTATACTGAATTGGCTAAATAATTATCTACTTTGTGTTTCCAATTTTTTGTTTCAACTTTTTGGCTACTTCTTTGGCACGACKATCTTTTTGTTCACATTCCTTTTTATAAATCGCGTGKAAMTTTAAAGTGAGAGTCCAAGTGATAATGGTTTATTCAACTGCCGAAAGGGTAGAAATAATTTCTATTTACGGTGCTGAGCATAGCTGTGCTCGTGCGTCAGCAAGGGTGTTTAATGAACGGCACCCCGATAAAAATGTTGACGCTAGGTACATTCTCGATCTCGTGCAGAAATTTCAAGATACTGGATCTGTAGTAAACAACAAAAGGGCAGGGAATAGAGTCGTTGATGAAACGGCCCAACTTGAAGTACTTGGTCATTTTTCAATGGATCCAACTAGCTCTTTGCGTAACATTTCTACAGCCACTGGACTTTCTTATTCATCTGTAAGGAAAGGTACAAAACTGCACAAATTCCATCCCTATAAGATGAAAACTCTCCAGGAACTCGGCGACGAAGACTTCGATAGAAGACTGCAATTTTGCGAAATTATGACAGAAAAGATTATAGTAAATCCAAATCTAATAAAAAATATCTGCTTCAGTGACGAATGCACATTTTTTGAACGGCTCTGTAAATAAACATAACGTCAGGTACTGGAGTGACGAAAATCCTTATTTTTCGAGAAGATCATACACAAGTTCCTCAGAAGCTGAACGTCTGGGCTGGAATACTTGGCAACGCAATTGTAGGTCCAATTTTCATTGATGGGACGCTAAATGGGGGAATGTATTTAGAATTACTTGATAACGTTATTGATCCTTTAATCACATAGCACTTAGAAAACCAACGTGACCCTGAAGGAAATCCAATGTTMGATGAATACGAAMTGTTTTACCAACATGATGGAGCCCCACCGCATTACGCCATTAATGTGCGAAATTGGTTAAATCATAGATTTCCTCTTCACTGGATTGGTAGGCGTGGAACAATTGAATGGCCGCCACGATCATCCGATTTGACTGCTTTAGATTTCTTTCTATGGGGTCATTTAAAATCTGTGGTTTACAAAACACAACCTACTAGCCTGGACGATCTGCGAGAAAGAATTATTAACGAGTGCAGGAGGATTCCACCTGAAACTTTCCGAAAAGTGCAGCAGGAGTTCGAGAACCGTCTGTATTATTGTATGGAAAGAGGTGGTGCACATTTTGAGAATCTATTGTAAGGTTTGAATTTCTATGGTTTTGTTCACACTGTTTTTGGAGTTACAAATAAATAATTTTTCTTTTTCGTGGACATGAACTTTCTAAAAAATTACATGATAAATACTTTAATGTTAATAATAATGTTAAAAGAAAATTTTCAGTATTCTGGGAGTTTTTTTTAAGTGTCATATTTTTTACAAGTTGTTTGTTTAAATTTTGGGTTCTCGTAAGGACAAATTTTATTTCCGCTCTAAAATAAAATACATTTTGTTGAAAAGAGTCCAAAATATTCAATTTAATAAGCAACCTGTTTCGTAGGCACTATTAATCTATTACCCCGTCAATAAGTTAAACGTGGTAAAACTAATTACATGGCCAGACTTTTTGTGAAATAAGCTTTCAAATGATGTATCACAAGATGGATAGTTCCATTTAAAACTTTTAAAGGGGTGTCTACCCTGCTCAGAGAGTAAGCGCTATCCATTAAAAACTTATCTCAAAAGTTTACCTGTTTTTGCAAATTTTTAAATTTTTGTTATATTTAAAGTTATTTAAGGTGTGAAGTTTTCAAAAAATCACCCTGTATAAGTACAATATGTCAGTGCGGTTAAAAGTTAAAATGGGAAAAGATTTGGATAATATCTTGTTTTTTTAACTCAAAACTATTTTCATTTTTAAGACAAATTTTGACATCTTTGGATACTTATTTTTTCATTTATATTTGCGAAAATGTGATTGAAGGTAATTTGTGTACCCCGATATCTCCTTTTAAATTGAATAACTCCCAAAATATCAAATGCATATTTTAAGTAGAACAGAAAGCAAAACATTATTCCTTTATTCAAGATATATTAAGCTTCTGGCATCACTAAAGGAAACCGTTACAGACATTCCTGGCATTATTATATCAGCAAAATCGAATTGGCCGTTTTCTTAATATTCGTAATAAAAACACTAAATAAGATTATTAAATTTTTGCTCCTATCTACCGCAATAAAAGAACTGAAAGCAGTCATGTTGCAACTGATAGAAAGGAGTTCTTGTTTGGTTTTCATAACATGAATCCTAAATATCCTTAGTCATAGCCTCCTCTACATAAGAACGCGGTACGTGACAGGTTCAAACAAGAAGTTACAAATTGCATGTGCTTGTGTGCAGTACGATGAACAAGCGAGTAATTTCCTTACCAGCTGCTGGAATAAGCCATGCAAATTCCGAGAAATATAGCGAAAACCTTTAGCATCGTGTATACTGTAAGCTCATGTTATTTTTATTGCTGCAATATTGCAGGGCCATCTACATGGAGCTAGGAGTAAATAGAGGCTGGCCTTGCTATTGAATTTATACCTTAATAAAAGCGAACACTTCTGGTAGTCTTTTAGTATACTCGTTGGAATTTGCCCTATATAAGCAAACGAGAAATTTCAAACGATGGCATCATCAATGTTGCTGTTAACGTTATATCACTTCAACTACATCAGATCTTTATTCAAATATCTATGGGTAGCATGATGACAAAGCTGTGTGTCAGTCAGAACATCTAGACGGCGATATTCACTAAACCATTCCTCTTTGAAAATTTTTGTTCCAAAGATTTATCAAGTTCATTGGATTTCAAAATTGCCATCCACAAACTTTTAAACAATAACATGAAGTTTGTAGGCAGTACGAGCAAGAAGTCATCAGACGTAAAACACAATGCTAGATTGTTCAGATATTGAGGTATAATAAGCCAATTCGAGAAATAATTATATTGCAAATCGAAAACTTATGTGTACTGGGAAGAGAGCTGTGTGAGATATTTCTTGTTAATCTTTTAATACAAAGGGTGTCTTAGCGAACAAATACTGTTTCTGATGGCTGCAGCCAGGTAACTCATATTTGAAGGATAGCATGTAATTGGCTGATCAAAAATGCTTTATGTGCTTGTTTTTCTTGACCACAATATACGCTCTCAGTTTTTAGGTCCACTAATTAAAATCTTTTCAAGGTCAGGTAGCATATGCCCGTTCAACCTTGAACCCCGTAAGTACTTGTCTGTACAATAATATTAGCCCCACAAAAAATTCACGTTATAAGTGTTTTGCGATTGAAAACAAATTAGTTTTAAATTCGTTTCGGTATGAAAAATTATGTAACAATGACAGCTTGCTAAATTTTTCGTTTTATGTAAGTAATACCTTGCAAGCTAAAGTGTCGTGCAAACAGTTTTTTTAAGAGCATTTTATTAGGTGGATATGCAGTACCTATTCGCAGAGTTACATCCTTCATTTTAACTATATACACTGCGTTTATTTTTAGCTGCAGTATCAGTGCTGAAGTATAATTATTTTGATAATAGCCATATGCTTATACTGTAATGGATACCTTATTACTCTATTACGTAGTTATGCCATCGCATTGCATTTCCTTCAACATCATTTGTGATGGCCATCGCTACTTGGGTTTATAATATGTTAGAATGGATTGCTAAAATGCTTAATTTCTTTTGTATCATTGCTAAATAATGCATATATTATTTGCTGAGGCATATTGATATATTAGACTTGTATATAATTGGCAACAGTCAATCTACAAAGGGATTTGATTGGCCAAATTTTTGCTATCAAAGAACTGGAAAGAGTGAAGCCAAATCTTTGTAAAGACGGCACAGAAAACATTTCTCACGTTTTTTAAATTAAATTTTAGTGTCTCTAACTCCGTATTTATTGATAAACATTATATTGAATGGCAGTGGTTGTATTATCAGCTAAAAGGATGAGAAAAAAAACGCTTTTGTTGCATTAAACAACTAACATTCAAATGATCATGTGAAGCTTTCGGGTTGGAGGTATGTGGTTGATGTCTTCTTTTCTTCTTCTTCTTCTTCTTCTTCTTCTTCTTCTTCTTATTCTTCTTCGTCTTCTTCTTTTTCTTCTTCTTCTTCTTCTTCTTCTTCCTCTCGGGATGTTTCGCCCTCAACTGTGGCAGGCATCTTCAGTGGTGAGATTGTGATCGTGAGCGTAGACGTCTTGCAAACATGATTACAAGCTCACCACTGAAGATGCCTGCCAAACTAGTAGGCGAAACGTCTGAAGACAGAAGAAAAAGAAGAAGAAGAAGAATTTGACACATGCATTTTGGATCCAGTACAAACATGATTTTTTGCATATTTGCACATTAGAACAAACAAACAAATCTGCTTCAGATAAAATGAATCAAGAAAAACTTATGTTCACTGCAAGGACCCTGTCATCGAAGAAAAAAATCTGCTTTTTTCTCGGCGTTGTTTTATCGATGTGGCGTTTACTTCTCGTAGCTGTGAGTGTGAAGCTTAACTCACGGAAATAAAACCCAGTGCTTACAAGCACCTGAAGTGCTCTCTACATAAGAAGTTAATCGGATTTTAAAATTGCAAGCGTCACCCTACAAGCTGCGAAATAAAACGCGCAAGGGGCACGGTACCCAGGTCGATACTTCCTTTGAATGGACGCGGACAAATACGTTCCCTTGTAATGCGATACCGTGGGCATAGTAGTTTTTCTTGTGTTATTTTAGCTGGCTCAATGTGTGCAGAAAAGGCCTGACCGGCGCGCAGTAAATTATAAGGGTGGGTCGGCGGGAGCCTCGGGCGGTTTTTTGAGGCTGCCAGAGACACGGGCCATGAAAGAGCCGCACGCAGAGCGGAGAAACAGGCTGCTGTTGTTTTGTTAAATCTTCAAAGGATGTTGTACATAACTTTTCGAAGCTCACTCGAATAGCGGACTGGTTATTTTAGTTTAGACTGATGATGCGGTATGGTTCCTAAAGTTAATCGTCCATCAAGTTATAGTGACTTAAGGTCAATAAGCATACTTTCATGTTTATCTAGTGTTTGGAAAAAATCGTCTCCGGACGAATTAAAAATTATTTAGAAGTGCATAATATACTACCTCAATTTTAATCAGGTTTTAGATTCAATCGTAGTCGCGTCTCAGTTTTATCACTAATTATAAATGATATTCTAACTGCAATTGATAATGAAGAAGTTTCTGTTCCAATATTACTTGACTACACGACCGCCTTTGACTGCATAACCCACGAAAATAATGCATTACATAGGCTTTAGAGGTGATGACATTAACTTCTTTAAATCATATCTGTATAAAAGAAAACAAAACGTTAAATTAAATAATACTTACTCAGATGCTGCTTTGTTGAATTATGGTGTTCCACAGGGCTCAATTTTGGGACCATCGTTGTATATTATTTATACCAGTCATTTTAATAAAAGTACAAAAAAAAACTGTCAAATTGCTATGCGAAAGATACACATACTTATAGATCAGTACAAAAAATGGTGTCCAAGAAATTAATTATCTTGTAAACAAGGAATTGCAAGCTCTAGTATCTGTATCCAAAGAGCATGATTTACTTATAAATGCCAAAAGGTTTTTTGTAGTGATTTTCGGTAATCAAGGAGGAATGATTTCAATATTGTGCTTGATGGTAATCAATTTAATTGCGTGCTGGTATGTAGAAATCTAGGGCTGATTATTGACTCAAAACTAATATCGATAATTGTATTTTTTGCCAATTTACAAAACATTTCTGAATAAAGACCTTTTAAATAAATCAACTATTTTACATTTCTGCGATGCCTTAGTACTTTCTTTACTTTTTTCCTTTTACTATGTAGTTGGATGTTGCCACATCTAGGAAAATACAAATAATTCAAAATAACTGTACTCGATTGATTTGTAGGTGAGACGTAGGGAAAGTATCTCACAAAACATAACAGACATGGGGTGGCTAAACATGAAACACCGTCTTCTCCAAACTGCTGACTTATACCATACTATTATGAACTCTCACCAGCCAATTTATCGCTACCCGCAAAATAAGGTTCAGAACTGATGTACAGAGCATCAATGTTAGAAAGGAGTCACTTATTACAATAGCACAACACCGTATTGCTATATTTCAGAGATCTTCTGTTTATAACGTAGCCCTAGTATAGTATACCTAAACAAATAAAGCTAATAAATAAAATTGGCGAAAAGTAAATTTTGCGTTCCTTATATTGATTTTTAGTAAATTTTCTTAATTTGATTTTTAACTTTTTAGAATTGTATTGTAGATACCTCCTTTTTTGTTGTAATATAAACACAAATATTATTAGGTTGCCTGTTGTAGGAACTTTTTCTGTTGCATGCTGCCACACTGAAGTGAGTTGTTATGTAATATATTAATGCAACAAATACATAGCTATTATTATATTTGCTCTGTTTCTGGATTTGAATTTGAAATGTTCTGAAAAGGTAAAAGTACAGCGAAACTTTCATTGATTGCAATTAGCGTACGGTAGGCTTTTCTGCCACTCTCGGAGATACCACCGAATCGGCCACATCTACTCTACTCTTGCGTAAATTCCCAACGAAAATTTACATAAACGTTAGGGATACCATTTTAATGAAATTGTGAAAAATCTCCGTCGACCCCGTTTGTGCAAAAAATTTACGCAACGTCAGAATTCGCATTAATAACTTCGATATAAATTTGTAGTATCCTTTGTAATCTAAATGTATCTTTACTTCAGTTAAGAGCGAGTTTGCCTTAAATAAATCTAAAATCTTGGAAAACAGAAGTTAAAAACCGCGTCTTCTATAAGTAAATTCAACGATAATCAAGCAAGTACGAAATTTAACTATATTTTATTGCCTGAAACGTATTTACTTGCTGCAGCAGCTGAAGGGGTATAAGATAGTGACTTACTCAAACTGAACTGCTAAATATCTACAAGATAAAAAAAAACTATATTCCATAGTGTTGCATTCATATTATATATAGGTCATCCAGACCCACATTTTTGATATTTCAGTGATAATCATATTCAAACTTAACTTATTTTTACGACAACCAGAACTATCTGTTCCTAATTTCTGCGGTTCAGTAAAACCTAAACATCAATATTTATATCGTAAAACGACTTTTATGGTTGACATGTTAATTTATTTGCCATTTCCAAGCTGGTACAACTCGGTTTACGAACTTTTTCCAGATAAGACTCACGGGAATTGCATTTAAAAAAGGAGAAATGCCGAAATTAGTTTATTGCCCACCAGATTTTTATACCGTTTTGCAATCCAATAAAATATTTGACCGTAAAACAGGAGGCGATAGACTGACTTCACGTGTGCGATGGCGCCACTCTGATTTGTTATGCGAAGCCGTCATCGATTAACATAAGGAGTAGACACCTTTAATCCCATCTATATACAGTTCCAGGTTCTTAGAGCAGTCACACGGAATTTAAAGTTTGTCGATTTGTAATTTGTGGTAAAGTAGAGCTTGTTAACTTTATGTGTACATACATGCAAATGCATAACGCGCAAAAATATTTAAGAAAATCAGTGGTGTTTGCATTTGTAGTAAAATGTTTATTTTGAATATATACTCAATGTTCCAACAAGTTGGGATGTAATATTGATATAAAATGCGCTGAACAGAAATACGAAACCAAACTTTTGCAGTTAATATAGTAAAAACAGTGTTTACAGAATAATTTATTTTACAAAATGGAATGTGTGGACATGATGGATGTGTAGGTATGTAACACTAACATATTTTTATATCTCAGTAAAATTCTTACGCTGCTACAAAAATTATTAATACATGTAACATTTTAAAGTTAAAAAAATACATACCTTACTCTTCCCATCTACAAATTAATAAATTATGTTCAATTAATGGTGAGTGGAATAAAAACATTTTATAATCATATGCCTTTTTTGGCGATGATCTAACTTTTTGTCTAGATATAATCTGTGGTGGCACTTCACTTCTATACTTCCACCTTTCGTATTTTTATTGCATAAAATTTGAAAGTCCCTGTTTATTTGTCCTATGTCCCTTTTACAGGAATTTTTTAAGTCTATAGTTAAACTAAAAGACATCGTTAAACGTTAGCCTAGCTTTTCTAATTTGTCAGCAATTGTTGGAATTAACTTATATAATTTATTGAGGGATAATATATAACCGAGTTTAGTTTGAGATAAGTATTTATCTTATTACTTGGATTCGCAGCGATCCTTTAAAAAACATCTTATACTTGGAGTTGTTAATAAGATTGTTAATTTTTAGTAATTGGTGGTGAATTTCTTTTAATACCGTGTGACATAGTTGTTTAGTATAAAATATTTTCAGATTTTCAGCAGCTTTGGCCAGTAGAGAGCAGCTTCCAATAGTATATTAATATTTTTTTTTATAAGAGACCAAATGTGGTAACCTACTTAGCATAAATCACGCTATTGTTATATTATTAGTCTGGACCAGTTTCTTAGACTTTTGTCAAGTAACTTTTATTTACAAAGGCTTCATGCAATTTACCATTGAAAAATGTGCAATGCATTGACCACAACCGTGAGTGGTTTCGTCCAATACCGAATAAATATAATTATTTTCCATTATAGTTTTGCAAAATTTGTTTTAAATTTCTGTTATTTGATATCTTAAGGAAATGTTATATGATACAAATGTGTGTTGTGATTTTACTGATTTAGTAGTCTTTTACTTTAGTGACTTTTCCAAAATGTAACCGCTATTTGACATGCTGATAACTAAAACGGACAATAAAAATAATATTACGTACTACGTCGGATAAAAAACCTCCTTTACATCAAAGGTAAATTTTAAATAAGATTTTACTGTTTGTGCAGACGTACTGTTTTTAAGTAGAGTGATTGTAAGAACAAGAAAACGCATAAAATTAATAGGTTCTTGCAATCTATTACCTGTTTTTACAGTACCTTCCGCAAACAGTACTATAACCAGATATCGCAAATTTGGGCCCAATTTCCTAGAACTGTGTTATTAAAGATTATAAATATTCTTGCATAATGTTACTATATATGCACAGTGTGAAGTCACCCTTAAAAATATGGACATTATAAACATAATTATGCCTAAATACTTTGATTTAATATAATTTGTGTACATTTACACAAATAAATCACTAAGGCAGTGCAGTTGCACATACGAACAATTCTAACAAGATTTTTTTCTTCGTCTTCATGATAATGTGTAAGTCTCTTCAAACTGAGCTGTACACTAGCAAGGCCTTCTCTGCCTCTTCTGTTTTCTCGGGGATGACTAATAGTTTAGGCTGGCACCCTCCACACCTTTTCCTTGTCGACACGTCCCGTCCCGTCTAATAAATATGTATAACTGTTACCGAGCTATTTTTTCCCGTCCGTTGTCACCTTAAACCGACAAGAAATGATTTTGCCGAAGCCAATCTGGGGCCTCGGACAAAACTTCGGGGAAAGTGCAAAACTAGGACAGGAAGAGGATGTGAGGGGTGATGTCCTTAGGGACGAAACGGATTCAACTGTGAAACTTAGTTAGTGGTTATGGTTAACATGTCTAACATGTTCGTTTCGCTGTGATATGGGATAATTCTAATTTTAGTAAAGTTTGACTCCATCCTCTTCTATTAGTTGATGGGTGGTATATTGCTGATTATTTTTTAATTTACTCATTATATAATTGGCTTAGATTTGATCAAAGTTAATTTGACAGCCTACTGTCAAGTGACAAATGATTATGTAGCAAATATGGCAAATTTTACATGACATAAAACAATATGTATTTAACATCGATCTGACATCATCATCCATGGTATTTAATCTAGTAATGATGTGTTTACTCTTTTATTTTAGATACTTGTACCTGGTGTTTGTTTCCACGCATTGTGGAAATGTGGAATCCAGCAAACACGTATTTATTATATTAGCTTAAAATTGTAATATATATGAAGTGCATAAAAGTAGCATATTAGTACTAATCTCATCTGTTTCTACTGAATGGGCTTTAATTTCTAAAAAGCATTTACGTGTGGTACACTCCGACACGGTATAGAAGGAAAATGTTTCTGAGCAATGTAGATTTAGATTTGAATTATAATAATTTAATGTCTCTTGACCTGAACCTCAACCATTACGCAAATGTTTGCAGAAAATATCTCTTTATTTCCTTGGGGTCATCTATGGAAGCAGTCAATCTCTCTAATACATCTTCTTAAGTTCACAACCCTTTACTATATTTTCTATTGCAACAGAATATACCCTTCTTTCTCTTTGCGTAGCGCAATGTTCACCACATTCCTTAAGTTTTTGTAATATTCCCAGTGTTGAGGATTCCTAGACTTTTTTAACCTTTTTAATGTGGAATCTCTAAAATTCGTCATTCCAGTATGATTGTTAGTTAACCAAGGTGGTTTTTACTTCTTAATTTTAATTTGTTTTACTAAATATGATTTCATTAAAACGATTTAACTAAAAGTTGATATCTGTGCCTTTGAACAATATATGAAACGGCGCTTCACTCAAAAAAAATGCAATAATCTCTGTAATATTGTGTAGATATTTAGGATCAGACATAGCTGAAACGTGAAAACGAAATCTTTAATGTGTGTTAGTCCCAGTCATTTTAATATTTAAACTTATATATATTCAAGGAACACATTAGCTAATTTCGTCTTCAGCTTGTTATGTAAGCTACTGTTGCTTAATTGAGATCGATTAAAGTGTATATAAATTTAATATGGCCACATAGCAAGCTTATAAAAAAGCACTCAAAAATGCGCATAGAATATCGACATGATGTCAGTATATCCATTTGTATTTTTGCACGTATCTAACATTAATACCCAATTAAAACGAGGCTTCACCAGTGTTGTTTAATCTGGTTATTTAGTGCGTTTGTATTTCTCGCCGGTGGAAATGAATTTTCTATCACAGATTTGCCTTTGTGCTCGCTGAAACCTATTTGACGAGTTGCTGGTGGACATGTCAGTAACAAATACACATCATTTACGTGTGTTTATCGGGAAAAAAGTACATTTACGACCAATTATTTTCAGCGCAAGGTCTTTACGTAACCATCGGTTTCGAATCACTGTGGTAATCAGTAAGTAAACGCATCGTGCCATTCGCCGCCTATAAAGCATTGTTAGATAACTGTCGAGAACATCACCTGTAATTAGGAAAGTTTCACGGTTTCCAGAATTTCGAGGTCTTATGTCAAGCCGGTACACCGATAATCGATTTAATTAATTGCGTTTCGAGAAAATTGATCTGCGAAGATATAAACACGCATTTTTACACCGTATGTGTTTAAGTACCCTGTCAGCGTGACCATTAAATTGAAAATTTAGAAAACTACACACATGAAAAAATTTTGATGCAATAACAGAGAGACATTATTACAGACTATACAGATAATTTTAATAAGGGAAATGTTAATTGGGTGGGTGGTATTTGGAAGCCAATTTTGTAGTTTTCTTTTACAAGGAACTTTTTTGTATCTAGTAGGTATGTGCTTTCTAGTCGATCGGTTTAGATTTTACCAAGTTGGCACATTGCTTCTATGAATTTGCGCTTTCTTGGTGTTTTGATAATTTACTT
Source organism: Rhyzopertha dominica (assembly GCA_025024175.1). NCBI lineage: Eukaryota > Metazoa > Arthropoda > Insecta > Coleoptera > Bostrichidae > Rhyzopertha > Rhyzopertha dominica. The sequence goes on from QCXZ01000053.1 coordinate 25,770,406, forward strand.
TCAAGATTTTTCTTGAAATTGTGTCATGTCATGTCCTGGACAGTTAAAGCATTCGCCTTCGTATCCATCGAGGTCTAAGTATGTACGTTTAATTATTGTGTAAGTATAATATTTAACACCTTGTCAACAACTGGTACGTGGTTACGATGACGAATCGTGCAAAGCCTCAACTACAGGAAACTATTCGTCATTTACTATATTTATTTTCTTCACATGTATTAGCTATATCCTCAGTTGCAATGCATGTATTGTGGTACGTGACATCCCAGAAAGGAAAATTTACAAATTTTAAGGACGCTACGCAAAGATTATATGAAAATAGCTTGAATAGACCAATTGTTCACGTGAGCTTAAAAGCTTTGTAACCTTAAAATTCACCTTAGGTGTATATATAAGCAACTTTGGAATCTCCGGCAGATGAATAAATTTTCACTCAAAGTTCGATATCTCGGTAATAATTGTTTATATCTCCAATAAAACTATAAAATACTTTAAAAAGAGGAATATTAAGGTAGCTATGAACATCGAGTTCGGCTTATGTGTATTGTGTCACAGTAATTTAAGTTGACAGCGGCCGTCGTAAATTTTTTGTTGTCTGTCCCTAAAGTAAGGCATTAGGAGACTTCGTGGTGCTTTTGGTGAAGAAGCCCCAGGTTGGGGACTATGCGCGGCTTGAAATGACGACAATAGAGAAAATTTTGCATCATCACCTTCGGGTTAGATACATTTGTTGTCGCGGGATCCCCAGTAACTTGACAAATGCGCAAAAACAGCGTCTTGTGAAATGGTGCCAGAAAATTTTAAGAAATATCAGAATGGCTTATGAACAACAGTGTATGACATTATGACTGGTGACTAAACAGGGATATTGAACCTTAATCGAAAACTCAATCCACTCAATAAGTTTGTCCAACCGGAGTCTTCGACGGTCTAACGAGCCGGGAAGTGGATCGCGTAACGTCAAGATAGTGGCCGATATCTTTTTAAAGCGGTTAACGGGACATTGGGGTCGCTCAGAGCTATATAACAAAACCCTGGAAAATCTGCGACAGACACGAAAAACGAGGAGAATAAAATTTTCTGTAAAAAAAGTCTGCTGCGCATTTGCATTTGTTTCGGCAGCGCTTAGATTTTAAGGTGACGCCAACATAAGCAGACTTAAGAAATCAATTCATTGAAATATGGCGGTGTGTTATAATATTTGTACCCTGTTCGTTGATATCTATAATAGGTTAGACTGAAGATGAAAAAAACTGTTTAGTGGACCTTGTAAATTATTGAAACAATGTACATGTAAACACTGACAAAAATATAATCCAGAAGAATAAACAATAACAAGGAAAACAAAAAGATTTTCGCAAAAATAAGTTATCGGAGATACGCTGGATGGTCCAATTATCGTTCTTTAATAGCACAAATACTTCCACTGCCTAAACTATCTGAACCATCTAAACCTAAGCATTTTCGGCCATAAGTATCGTTCCAACTTTGGCAATAATATTTGAACGAATTATTCATGACCAGCTTAGCTATCATCTGACTGATAATAACATCTTGAATGAAAGGCAATCATCAGGTTTTCGAAAGAATCACAGCTGTGCACTGTTGGATCTCACAGATGTTAATGACGGACGGTGTACGGCTTTGGTRCACATGGATTTTAGMGAGGCTTTTGAATATTGCAACATAACTTGGTGCGTGCAATMTTTAGGTATATTGGTGTAGARGAGGGTTCGGTTGCTTTAATTAAGAATTACTTATACGATAGAGGTCAGCACGTGAAATTGGAGGACAGTTCTTCATCACTGTTAAGCCTTTCTTCTAGTGTTCCGTCGGCAACCATCGTTGGGCCGCTGTTTTTTTTCCATATATACTAACATATATAACAAAGTACATTGAAGTTCATATATGTGCTGAAGATGTTCACCTATACCATTCATTTGAACCCGGAGATTACTGCCACGCACTTGCTCAGCTTAATCATGATTTGAATTTGCTATGCTTTGGTGAAAATAAAAAAAGAGTACACGGTAACTGGACCAGCTGGTATATCTCAGAAACCGTTCATTTTAATTTCTTTCATTAAAATATGAGGTTTGGCCCGGAACTCGAAAAATGAACACCGTGTATATGTATGTCGTATCCCTTTATCGAGTACTTCTTATGTGCTATAATCTTTATTCGAAACATTTTTCTCTAATATTTTCCTCAATTCGGTGAGCACAGTAATTGGAGAAATCTGCACATAAATGTGTATTTATCGTGATTATGCAAGTTGTTAATGCTTAAACTAAAACTAATACCAATTGTGAGTAACGCGACGAATGCGTTTACAACGCTAGGTTCACAAAAGTGATAGGCTTGTTGCCGGTTAACTTTTTAAGCATAACTAAAAATATACTMAAATAATTCAAACTCATATGCCGCAAATACCTTACAATTTTGGCGGAATTTAACCATTCTAAACTTTTACTATCTATTCTACGTCGGCTTATAGTTTTATTGACGTTAGTACATACTTTACATRGTATTCTTAAGAGGAAACGCCTACTGCGAATACATGAGTATGTCGAAGGCTCCGGTCCAACAGACCTTAATTCAAAAAATTGCTTGTTTAAAAAATTATTTAATCGAAAGTGTTGCTTTAGAAAAGTAACAGTTATCATGCAATGGTACACTACAGTTTGTTGGCCCATAGTTTTCGAAAAATTTCGCTCGGCGTTTTCTGGATATAGATGATGCTGTTAGTTTATTAAAACGAATGAACGTATAGGGGTAAAGGCGAATACTTTATAAAACAGTAAAGGCATATTTTCTTTTTATTCACTATTTGTTATTACAATTTGCAAAAGTTTTTAGTACATCCTACGTACAACTAGCTGTAGTTTAAAGTACGATGGTAATTTTAGAGTAAAATAGTACAAGTACTACACTGAATGGTGCAAAACCTCTCAATCAATTATATCCACGGAGCCAGCTTTTTGCGAGGGGAAACGGTTAACATACCTTCAATAATGTGCATGCCAGACTGACGAACAATTCCGCATATTTAACAGACTCGAAGCGTACATCAACGGAGCGATTTATTAGCTCTGTTTGCAACAGCTCTGAAGTGACGAGTCACGAGAATTTGCCGGAAAAAACTGACAATGGATCTCTTGAAAACGGAAATTCCAGGATGTATTCGTAACAGGGTAAACACCAAGTGCACTGTTTGATGGGGGTGGATGAACTTATAGTAATCTGCAAAATACACATAAGTGTGTAAATGAGCATTAAAAAACAAGTTGCTGCAGAATTCTGTAATAAAATGCTCGTGGCAAAAGCTCGAATGAATGAAATGTGCGAAGCGTTAATAACAAACAAACAGTACCCCTATTATTTACTTTATTTTTTATTCATTATGATTTGTTGATTTTATCTTTGATCGCATCCGATTAATGTGTGCTGTAAATTTCCCTTAATTTTATTAAAAGGAAAACGCAATTCAATCAAAACGCTTTATTAGCTAGACGGATCAAAATTATATAGCGAGGAACAGTTATATTTAATCCTTAAAATTAAAGTGCAATTTTAATAATATGCTCCGGATATTGCTGATATATTTAAACCCGAATTAGACGTTTGATCTTCATTTATAGTTGAATAATATTTTTCACTTATATTTGCAGTCGATTTAGAAGCTTCACCATTTCCAGCATTTACTCTGGATATTTTGTTGTTCAAGGCCATAGTATCTTCAATATATCCTGATCCAACTGTGTCACATTTTCACTTTCGTTGCCGATGTTCAACGTAAACAGTGGTCCATGTAATCTTTGGCATACGCAAGATATTGTGAAACTCGAGATCTGTAAAGCTACTCAACTCCAAACTAAAAAAGGTGTCTTTGAAAATTCAGAAAGATCAAATACGTTTCGGGAATGTCGAGTATCCTTATAAGAATGTTTTTTAATGTGAAGGAATTATATCTGCTGCAGATAGTTACTACTATTTCTAAAATAAGAAAGCGAAGGTTTCCACAAACGAAAACTTTTTTCATTATTTTGATTGAGCATTACAATTTATTTTCAATAAATCATAGTTTTTACTTTACAACTACACACACAATTACTAATTATTGCCAAAGTTTGTATTTTAAGAAACACCGTTAAAACAAGAATCATCATAGGAAGTGATTGCATCTGTTACAACTTTGGCACTACTTCGACTCATTTCTGATACAGTCTCTTTCAATGAATTCGATCATTCCTTAACAACACTACAGGTATTTATAATCAACGATAATTATCGCCTGGCTGCATTTTTTAGTTAAAATAAGAGGCCAACTTATATTATGAAAAAATATTACAAACTTTGACCGGAATTTGAACCGGGACCTTATAATTAGTAGTCAAACGTGTTAACCACTGCAATATCAAAGCTCTGTTCAAATTCGAGGTCAGAGTGGCATATATTATACATCAAAGTTTGCATTTAACGCTGTTGCAAATGCAAAAAGCTTTTTCTCATTTAGTTAAGTGATTTGCCTTCAAATGAAAATGTTTCCTGACTGCATTGATAGCTCGTACTCCAAAATATGTTTTTGGCTAATGCTTTCACTCCAAATATTCTTTTTGTTGAATCAGGTAACGCATATTTGGCAAGTATGTTGCTCATACAAGTTCTTGACCCATAACCTCATTATCTGGAGTCGATTTATTACCTGATTGATTGATTGAACCAACGTACAGTAGGCATTTTTGCCGCTCCCGTATGTATCGCCGAGCTGGTTACGTCTACGCTGGATTGTGTGGGGTTGACACGGTTGTTGCTAGTGAGTTCCCACTAGTGCACGTTACTATAATAGTTTGGGGATACTTTTTCATTAGTCTCCGTATTGGATAGTAGCTTTGTTCAGCCGCATTCTTGTTCTTCCTCGGACGAGCTGCTGTCTGAGATTGTATACAGCTTAGGACATTCTTGTCTTTTACGATTTCTGACCACTGTTCTCCAATTATTCTTGATTTTGCTATGATTCCCTCCATTGTTATTCTCCACCTGTAGCACGGTCGTCCTACTTTGAGCTTGTCGTTGTTCATTTTCCACACTTCTCGTAGTATATGTTCTTCTTATTTCTTTTGAATATGTCCCCAATATTTCATTACGTATGTTTAATTTCTTTTTGTGATGGTCTTTCCCTTTAGTTCTGTTCCTCGATTTTCGGTTTCTTTGGCAGCTTTGGCCAACAATTACATGATATTTATTTCTGCGTTTCTCTAGCTTGTTCTGTTAACTGTGGTAGTAGGGGTACTTTGGACTCCGTATGTGATGACGGGCAGGATTACCGATGTGTATATATTTTTTCGGATGCTCTATTCCGGCTTGTGTTTCTCTACAAATGAAAGTATAGCTTTTGTCACTCTGCGCTGTTTTTGGAGCCGATTTATTACTCTCGATTGATGAATTTCGCCAAGTTTCACTTTACCCGTGGTGTCTAATATGAAAAGTAGGAACAATTCGTTCACACAAAGTAAATTTTACAATAGGTCTGTATTTTAACGCTTTCTATTTTTGAAACCTGGCAGCACTATCCGCGTATGGTCCAACATTTTCCACAGAGCTAACTAAAAGCAATTTTATTGTCCATTATTTTGTTAAACAACAAATGGGCTTATACAGAAATAACCCTCTGTTGCCGGTATGGCAACCGCTAAAAAGTTCGTCCCATTCAAAGCGTATTAATCCCGATTTCCCGATTGAATTCATTTCACGTACGGACGGTAAGTAGTTCAATTAAAAGATGCTTAATGAACCCAACGAGGGAAATAATTGAATCTCGTTGTGAGATTGCTAAATCGACGAAACGTGTTGCGGCATGGGAATTTCGAACGATGTCGCGGTGCACGACAATTATTACTGCACACTTACCGACGAGCCGCAATCGGTCTTAAATTAGGCTTCGAATTACGCGACGCGTTTCTTTCAGCAGCGATTCGCGTTTTCCACCGTTTCGTCGGGACTTGTTAAAAGTTTCTGAACGGTTTCCTGGTTTGAGAGTGCGGTTCTTTAAGCCGATTTAAGAAAGTACTGCTGCATGCTAGAGACGCTATAAATGCAGTAGATATATGTTCTGTCTTTTGCTATAAGTATATGGACTGTTTTTAAAGTTTTTAAGTCGGACTTGTGCAGATTTCATTCTGGACTCTTATTTTCTCAGTAGGAGTCAATAAGATACTTATAGAGGATATTATAGGTTTTAATATATAGGGAGGCGCATATGTATGGAATAAACGGTAGTAACTTTTTAATGCGCCCTGTGTAAAAATGTTGTAAACAAAAGTTTTTTAGCTATTCTTTTGTACATTTTTATTTCTACGTTGAAAAGTTACAAAGATGCATTCGTCGTGAAACATCCTGAATCAATTAGGTAGCTTAAAAACACGCATATAAATTATGCAAATTCGCCAACAATGTCTTAGCACGATTAATTCAATGCCAATCCGAAATACAGCCTGATGAATTACATAGGCTTCGCGAACAATGTAAAAGAATTATGAAAAAACGCTATTCTTATGTTCTTAGATTTGTCTGATCTTTTCGCTTCTATCGCTCTAAATGGACTTTTAACAATTCTCAAAAATAAAACAGAAAACTGCCACCTACCAAACACAGAAAAACCTGAACTATTGAATATTGTGGAAACTTGCATGGATCAAAGTATTTTACGTTTAATGACACATTCTACAAGCAAAACGATGGACTGCCAATGGGTTTGCCTTTGTCTCCAGTTTTGGCCGAAATTTTCTTGCCGAATTTCGAAGAGAAGCTTTTTGCAATGTATTTATCAAGAACCTATTAATCTGGACCAGAGATGTTGACGATATTTTTTGTACTTAGACGCGACCGCCGTTGGATGTATTCTTAAATACAACAAATGAAAAGATTCAATTTACCCTAAAAATGAATAGGATGGAGTTCTTCACTGTCTGGACTTATATATGTCGGTAAAGAACAATAAAATTGACTGACACAGTCAGATGTTATAATTGCTTAAATTAATCGTTACAAATTAAGCATTCCCTGTTCTATAGTTTAATAAACAAACTATAATAAATATACCGGTTAAAAAAAGAAAATTTTGAGAAAGAATTGATAACGATTAAACAAATAGTCTTTAATAATGGGAATGACACAAAAATTGTGGACGGACCAAATACTTCATAAGCGATATAAAGTTAGAATACAAAGAATGCTGTGCAATGCTAACTTAAATGATAATAACATATTTGTGTTAGTGTTTGCATTAAAAATAGGCTGAATAGATTCTGAATAAGAGCAATAGAGGTAAATAAGTGCAATTTGGGAGGTCCTCTAATAAGCCAAAATCCAACAGTTTGAACAATGTAACGTCAAACGATACCAAAGAAAGACATAAAAAAAACCTGCCCTCGCACAACGCCACGACAGCTAGTCGAAAGGGGCTGGGGTCGTCAAAAACGGCACCAGACAATCGATTTTTTTTTTATTTAGGGTACCATCGACTTATTTTGTGGCAATTGATTGGTCAATAGATTTAACTCGGATAATCTATTAGCAATGAGAAAACGTGGTCTGCTTATAAAACAGTATATTGTCGTGAATAGTATTAAAGAAAAGTATGTTTATAGAGACAACATCATAAAAAYGCAAGAAACTGTACAGGGTCGCTACAAAAGATGGAATCACCAACATATTTCAGGTTGTGTTCGACCGATTTTTTTGAAATTGTGCGTYGGCCTATGGYTAATTAGAATGCATATTCTGGAATTTTTTCAACTCCGTGTCAGCTCTCGCTTCCGAGATATGGGCACAAGTTGCATTTTGTTAATGGGAAGGGGAGGGGTCAAAAGACACATCATTGAAAAGGATATTTTTCCCTGATTTCAAAATTGTATCACACTTGTTGTACTTGTAGCTATTAAAATGGAATTAAAGGACATGTTGCGAATATAAATTATAATAAAAGCACAACAGGTTTTGCCGACCATAGCATAAATATAGTCCTTACTTAGATGAAAACGACATCAAAGTCTTACACTGCGAAAGGAAAGGTAATAAACTAAACCTCCTAGAGCTTTTGAAAGATAAAAAAGCTCAGCATCAGAAAAAACGTCCAGTACACCTTTGATATTGCTGAAATTATGAAGTCGGCCTTCAAAATTCAGCCCAGAGAATGTTACAACTCTACTTTACAATAGCCTTGCATTAGAATTTCTTTAAAGAATAAAATTTTGCTAAATATAGGTAAAAATAGAAAAAAAAGTTTTGTCAAAGTGTGCAAATGAACAAATCACGAAAGAAGCGAGACGTTATAGAGAAACAATGTACTAATCTGATTATCACCTAACCACTATCCCTATTAAAGTTATTAGTATTTCCAGAAATTTTAAGGGGGGCGTTTACCTAGAGCGAATCGGGTCATTTTAAGCACCTACCGTTTTACATTTTACCGAGTTATTCGAAACTTTTTCGAAGTGAAATTTCGACATGGCAATGACAAAAGATGTAGCTACAACGTAGAGTTCGAGTTTTTTCTGAATTTGGTACGGTAATGTTAATATTTGTTGTTATATTTTGCTTAAAAATGCGTATTTTTGGCGAGCTATTTTTTGTAAACTAAGGCACATAAACGAAAAATTCGAACTCCACGTTGTAGCTACATATTTCTTTGTACACTACCAAAAACATGAGCACGATATATGAGTAAAAGCATTCAAAAAATCTAAAACCGCAAACCCTTTCGCACGAGTCCGTCACGAGAGCAGAATGCGAATGCCCATCCCCACCAGGTCCGTCGCGGGGTATCCAGTGAACAGTTAAGCTAAGATACAATCCTGTCGGGAATGATCGAGCGGTATACGATCTATTCCAATATGACTGTATGTCTAATTACACGTGACAAGTTTCATGTTAAAAGTTCTGTCGCATTAATTTACTGTCTGCCGAAGCAATGGGGATATGTTATATAGTTCATATTTACAGAAATAAATGGGTTATTCCATATTTTGAATAACCTGGTATAATACGATAGTAAGTTACTAACATCATGCTTACTTTTTTATGCACACCCTACAGTCAGTAATTTTGCGAATTTAGTTTAGCCCGTTTGTTGCTCGTACGATCTTTGCGTGATTTCAACCTATCGGCTACCCTCTTACGTCGTTACGTCCCATGTCCCGCTGGTAATATGGGTTGCATACTTTACATTTCTGCCCGATCGCTCCAAGTAAACGCCCCTCTTAATAAACATTTGTAACAATATTTATTCCACGTAATTTTTTTGTTTTATCAAACTTAATTGTGTTTAGTTAAATATGAGTGTTCAGCTACATAAATTTATAGTGTCTATGACGAATTGTCAGATTTGTTATTCTGGAACCTAAAATGTATTCATTTAACCATGCAGCTTATATTCGACAACTTATATTGATTTTGTAGAGGAAATAGAGTTGCGGCTATAAGATCCAAATCTGAATAATCTCAAGTTAGAACAGCGCCTGCAAGTTCCAGCAATTACTTTACAATGAGCGTTGCAAAGGTACATCAGAATTGCATTTCACCTACTTATAGCGAGTGTAGGGACTACATCAGCGAGAAGAGGAACGCAGGCTGAAATTCTGCGGTGTCTGAGTAGTCACCCAAAATCACAATATTTACGGCCCTCCCGTTTTACCACCTTGTTTGAGCAGCCACAATTTTTTCGTTATTATCAACATCATGCCATGCTAGCGAATAATTAGATAATGAGAATTATCCACACCGTTGTTCTTTTGGAACAACTTTAGGAATCTCTCAAGTGTTGAGTTATGATCCTCTTTGACCACCTTGATAAGTTTTTTCATCAGATATTTACCGAAGCATTGCAAGTATTACATCTCAGCTCTATTAAGACTTGAGCAGTCTAAGCTTACGAGGTCAAATCGTTGAATGCAGTAGAGACTTGTGTATACCAAAATATTTAAGAAACCTACTGGATAATTAGCTCTTCTAGGTCTATTTTTTTCCAACAAAACAAAATTTATTGTGTTTAGAGTATAAGTACTATCGAAAAATATAAAAGATTATGTCCGACAAACATCAAATTCATTCCCAAGTGATATCGTTTCTTCTTGAAATTATGCGACCGGATAACTGTTGTTGTGCTAAGTTATTTACTTTAGTTGTAGGGATAATAACTTCTCTATTCAGGAGGCAAAACTAATTACTTTTATTAGCTCAAATTGATTAAGATTTGTCCACTTTTTTGTGGCTTAAGAACTGGGCCGGTTACAGTTACACCGGCAATCGTCTACACGTGGGCGATCCAATTGGTGCTTAGGAATTTTAAAATTAAATAAAGGACAAAAAATTTTTGGCAACCAAAATAATTTTATTTTTTATTTGAAAATGCATCTAATTACAATTATGTTTAAAAATAATTGTACAGTTTAAATTAAATTTCGCGCTACTTTCTACACATCCGGCAATAGCGCCTCAAGCGAGAGGGGATGTAGCTAAGAGGAGACGCCATTCTGATAGTTAACCTAAACTCTCGAAGGTAAGCGTACCCACTTATAAGAGCGCGGAGCGATGCAGTGATAAATGATAATAGCGGATCACTGCAAAAACAAAACCTACGGTACCACACCGAACATATGGTCCTTCGAGCCGGATAAGTGTATATCGTTTAATAAACAATTCAAGTGCGAATTTGCGAGTTCCTTGAACGATAAAGTGGTGTCGCGGGTGCAGTGCGGCACGGGCGGCGGCATCAGATTCAAGGCCAAATACAACAATTAAAAGGTGCGTGTCCATTTTCCATTTTCCTGTTAAGTGTTTCCTTCCAACATGTCTTCAGATAGCGATAAAAAATCTTTAACAATCAAGCGTGGTCAGCTTAAAACTCAACTTACAAAATTTGCGAACTACTTGGCGTCGGTTGATAAAAGTAAGGTTACTGAAATTAAAGTGCGTTTAGAAAAGATTGAAACTCTCCTAGACAAGTTTGATGCAATTCAATCGCAATTAGAGTTTTTAAATGAAGGTGACACAAGTGCTGATGCTAAAAGGCAGAGAGATGTGCTTGCACAAGAGCGCGATGATTTTGAAAATGCGTATTATTCAGCGGTGACCTTGGCAAGAGATATAATAGCGTCAACTATGACGTCAGCTAATGATTCTAACGAACAGATGCAAACGGCGGTACGTGCAAGTGCTACGCTTGCGCCTAGCGACAACAGCCAACCCAATTCGTTTAGGCTTCCCGCGGTAAATTTACCAGAATTCGGAGGAGAATACCATAAATGGCTTCAATTCTCGGAAACATTTACATCCTTAATTGGAAATAATAATCATTTAACTGAAATACAGAAGTTGTATTACCTGCAGGGTTGTCTAAAGGGAGAAGCCCGTCAAGTTTTGCAATCTCTCGATGTCACTGGTCAAAATTTTGTCGTAGCGTGGGAGTTGTTGAAAAAACGTTTTGAAAATAAGCGCGTCATTGTAGAGAAACACGTGCAGGCGTTATTCGACATCCCAGAAATTACCAGAGAATCAAATTTAGCTTTGCGAAATTTATTAGATGCGTTTGAAACACATACTCGGTCTTTAAAGTCATTGGGCGAACCTGTCGATACTTGGGACACATTATTGGTTCACTTATTGAAATCCAAACTCGATTTTATAACTAAAAGGGAATGGCAAGAAAATTCGATTGCCAAAAACGATAAAAGGTTGCCATCTTTAAAAGATTTCACCGAATTTTTATCCAAACGTTGTCAGTTATTGGAAACACTTGATGCGGCTGGCAACAAGACGCGAATGCGAAATAATGCGGGCGCGGATAATAAAAGAACATTAATTGCTGTTTCTGGGAACAAATTTTCTTGTTACTTTTGCAATGGCAATCACTCCATTTACAAATGTAAAAGATTCTTATCTTTAAACGTTAAAGTCAGGGTAAAGGAAATAAAGCGTTTGAAATTATGCGAAAACTGTTTGCGACCGGAGCATTCAGCAAAGGAATGCAGTAATTCGGGATGTAGAAAATGTAATCAAAAGCATAATTCACTGTTATATTGCAATCACAGTTKAGATTCAGAAGCGTCCTCGAATGAGCAAAGAAATCAAGCGTCGGATGACTTAACCAAGTCGGCGACATCCGTCGTAGCGCACTCCACGCGCGATATCAAGGCAGAAATTATTTTGTCTACTGCGATTGTTTACTTAATCGGAAAAGACGGTACACTACATAGGTGCCGCGCACTGCTAGACTCTGGGTCACAATCGAATTTTATTTGCAAGAGTATTGTAAATAAACTTAACTTAAACGCGTGCGATGTGAACGTTCCTATATCGGGGATTAATCAGACGACTACTTATGTTTCTAAACAGGTACATGCGACAGTACAGTCGTTGCATAATAATTTTCAAGCGAAATTAACGTTTCTGGTTTTGGACAAAATTACTGAAAATATACCTAGTTGTGATTTGGATGTCTCTAAAATAAGTATTCCCAACAATATCACATTGGCAGATCCAGAATTCTATCGAACGCATGAAATTGATATTTTACTTGGCGCGAGCATATTTTGGGACCTATTATGCATCGGTCAGATTAAGCTAGGTAATAATCAACCGACATTACAGAAATCTAAATTTGGATGGATCATTGCGGGTTCATTCATGTCGTCAAACTCAAGTTTCTCGAGATCGTTGCGTTGTAACACAGCAATTAACATGCAGGCTATACAAGATAAACTAGAAACATTCTGGAAACTTGAAGAGCTACCAGACAAGGGCCCTCTTTCGCAAGAAGAAGCGGCGTGCGAGCGGAACTTTGTTAAAAGCTTTAAGCGGGATGATAGCAATCGTTTTGTTGTGTCTTTGCCATTTAAAGATAATGCGGGTCAACTGGGCGACAATTTAGAAAATGCTACCAGAAGATTTAATGCTTTGGAGCGTCGTTTGTCTAAAAATTCCGAAATACGTGAAGAATATTCGAAATTTATGTCCGAGTACGAAGCGCTAGGGCATATGAGTCTTATTAGTGATCCTTCAGAAACAGATTGCGACCGTGGGATATATTATCTTCCCCATCATTGCGTAATAAAGGAAGACAGCTCAACAACAAAGCTTAGAGTTGTTTTCGACGCTTCTTCCAAAAGTGACAATGGGATTTCACTAAACGACATTCTCATGGTCGGTCCGACCATACAGGAAGATCTACTTTCAATTCTATTACGTTTTCGCGAACACGGCTATGTCATTGCAGGCGATATTGCAAAAATGTATCGACAAATCAATTTAATTGAAAACGAGCGTGACTTGCAGCGAATATTATGGCGAACAGATCCTGATAAAGAAATAAAACACTTTAGGCTCAATACGGTAACGTACGGCACTGCTTCTGCCTCATTTTTATCCACTAGATGTTTACATCAAGTAGCCATTGAAAATAAGGCTAGTTACCCAGTAGCCAGTAACGCTATCATACGAGATTTTTACGTGGATGACGTCCTGACGGGAGCCTCTTCTATTGAAGATGCTATTCAACTAAAGCATGATTTAACAAATATTCTTGGCCAATCGGGATTTGAGCTCCGCAAGTGGATCTCAAATAACCATTCAATTCTTGAGGCAGATTGTACACAGATAAGCGAAACTGATAATTATTACATAAATGATGACAGTAAAAACGCAAAAACCTTGGGATTGTACTGGAACGCAGTTAATGATTTTCTACGCTATAGGGTCAGGAACACAGAACTTAAGTCAAATCGGGTCAGTAAACGAAGTATACTGTCAACAATTGCCCAAATCTTCGATCCTCTCAGTCTAATCGGACCAGTCACAATTAAAGCGAAACTTATTTTGCAACGTCTTTGGCGTTTAAATATTTCCTGGGATGAATCTGTGCCAGTCGATTTATATACTTCATGGAAGGAGTTTGTTCTTCAAATGTCAAAATTGAACGATATCGAAATACCACGTCACGTGTTGTGTGTTAAACCTATTGAAATACAATTGCATGGATATTGTGACGCTTCAGAAGTAGCGTATGGAGCGTGTCTTTATTTAAGAAGTGTTGATGAAAACGGGCAGGTTCATGTACATTTATTGTGTGCAAAATCGCGTGTTGCGCCCCTCAAAAGCATTTCATTACCTCGTCTCGAACTTTGTGGTGCGCTGCTGTTGGCACAGCTAACGCGAAAGGCATTAAATTCTATTTTGTCGAAAGTAGAAGAGGTATTTCTCTGGTGCGACTCCAAAATAGTATTGGCATGGATTGCAGCACAACCCTGTACTTGGACTACTTTTGTAGCGAACAGAGTGACGCAAATTCAGGAATTAACTCACGACTGTAACTGGAAACATGTTAACTTAATTTGCAATCCCGCAGACATCATTTCTCGTGGCGTTGAGCCATCGCGAATATCAGATTTGAACTTATGGTGGCCCGGGCCAGCGTGGCTAGCGCAGCATCAAGAGCACTGGCCACAAGGAAATATAGATATTTCGTCAGATCCACCAGAGCGCAAGCGAATTAAAATGATTTTTAAGGCTAATGTCTTAGACCAAACGATTTTTGAACGATATTCTTCTTTGTACAAGCTACAGCGTGTCGTTGCGTACTGTTTCAGATTTTGCAAGAACGCGTCGAAGAAAAATTCTGTTTCACGCGAAATTGGTTCTCTAACGGTTGATAAACTTGATCATGCCTTGACAGCCCTATTAAAGGTAGCACAGTCACAAGACTTCAATAGAGAACTTGCAGCATTAAAAGAGTCACAAGGTTTACCTAAAGATAGTAAGTTGTTAGCGTTAGATCCGTATTTGGATGAAAGACAGCTTATTCGCGTTGGTGGGCGACTCAGGCACGCGGAAATAGCCCATGATAGAAAATTTCCGGTTGTTCTGTTTCCAAAACATCCTTTAACGAAACTTATTATTTTAAACGAACATCATAGAAATTTGCATGCCGGAGCGCAAGCTATTTTGGCAATTTTAAGACTTCGTTATTGGCCTTTAAACGGCAGGGAAACCGTTCGGAGCGTTCTCAGAAAATGTGTTGTATGCTTCAGAGTTAAACCTTTTGACATCTCGCCTAAAATGGGGAACTTGCCAAGATCACGTGTAATTCAAAACAGACCTTTTTCAGTGGTGGGAATTGATTTTGCCGGGCCTCTGAATATAAAGGATGGTAAAACAAGAAACAGGCGCCTCGTGAAAGCATATATCTGTGCATTCGTTTGTTTCTCAGTTAAAGCAGTTCATTTAGAAATCGTTAGTGATCTTTCCTCTGAATCTTTCTTGAATTGCCTCAAACGCTTTGTGTCTAGACGAGGAATATGTCGAGAAATCTATAGCGACAACGGCACCAACTTTGTTGGGGCTAACAATGATTTAAAACAAGTTTTTGACTCGTTTTCGAATAGTACCAAGGATGACAATTTTTTACATTATCTTGCTAAAAACTCTATTAAATGGCACTTTATCCCAAGTCGTTCACCACATTTTGGTGGTATTTGGGAATCGGTAATCAAATCTACAAAATTTCATCTTAAGCGTGTTTTGGGAAATTCTGCTTTGACTTTTGAGGAGCTATATACAGTAATCACTCAAATTGAAGCTATCTTGAATTCCCGTCCTTTAGTTCCACTCTCGTCCGATCCCAGTGACCTTACAGCCCTAACGCCAGGACACTTCATCATTGGCGAGTCATTGTCTGCGATACCTCAGCATGATGTGCGCTATGTAACAGAAATTCGCCTAAATAAATACGAGCGGCTACAGAAGATGTTGCAGCATTTTTGGACACGATGGTCACAAGAGTATTTAGCCACCCTACATCAACGCCAAAAATGGAAAGCCGGTGAATCACCTAAACTTCAACCAGGAATGATGGTGATACTAAAAGACGATAACTCTCATCCATTAAATTGGAAACTAGGTCGTATATCGGAAATTCATCCTGGACCGGACAACATTGTTAGAGTCGCGAGTGTTAAATGCGCAAATGGTGCTATCGTAAGACGCGCCGTGCGTAAATTATGCGTACTACCGTTGTACGATGAACAATAAAAAAAAACTATTCATACGTTTTTTAAGAACCTAGTTTAGTTTAGTGTAGTGCTTTTTGTGTTGAAAATTACAATTTTCAAGGGCGGCGGAATGTACAGTTTAAATTAAATTTCGCGCTACTTTCTACACATCCGGCAATAGCGCCTCAAGCGAGAGGGGATGTAGCTAAGAGGAGACGCCATTCTGATAGTTAACCTAAACTCTCGAAGGTAAGCGTACCCACTTATAAGAGCGCGGAGCGATGCAGTGATAAATGATAATAGCGGATCACTGCAAAAACAAAACCTACGGTACCACACCGAACAATAATATCGTCCAAATGTCCACCACCACTTTGTTACGGTCAATTCCATCTATTATTACTCTTTAACACATAGGACCGGTTCCAATTAAGATTTTTGATGTTAGTCTTTAAACTATTAATTGTTGTTGGACCCTGTCCTTGGCCATCTCGATGAAATGAATCGCACACCACACTGTAGTTTGTAGTCAGTGCAACGATGTTTCCTCGTCCTATTGAACATTATTCACCCCAAATTGTAGTTCTACAAAAATGTGCCCCAGCCAGTTGAACTAGTTGAATTTTATTGGATGCAAACCCAAGTTTATAATTTTCAAATTTGTTTACGACATTTAGAATTAATGATATGAAGCTTCCTTCTGAGATGAATGAATGTGGTTAATGTCTTCCTCTGTTTCTGTTTCCAGACGTATCGCCTATTCCTGTAACAGGTATTTTCAGGTAATATGTTGACCGCGACATATACGTTTACGACCACAAGTTCACGACTGAAGATGCCTACCACAATAGTAGATGAAACGTCTGGAGACTAAAAAAAACAAAACAGCAACCACGARTATCCAAACCTTAAGTAACTTTGAAGTTCAGAAGCTTTGCTAAATAGATCGTACCCACTAGATACATGCAAATAGTAAAATTGTACAAGAAAATGGTTTGCTATAAATAATTAGGAAAAGTAGAAGTAAATCGACCAAAAACTGGATTAATAGCATACGTAAGCTGTAAATTCTAAAACCGACTGGCACAACTGAAAAGGAACTTGGAGTTAAACGATCTCAGCACAATAATTTAGTGTTCCTTCTACCTCCACACTTAGAATTACACGGTGTATGTAACACCCATCAAAACAATAATAGCTGTTTACATACTTAACAAGTCCTATGTCTTCAGCTGATTCACAAACAATAAACTCTACTCCCACCGCTTGTCTTCAACATCGTCGCGTGCTGACACCTGGGGAACGTCTACACGTGACCACTACACCTTTCATTAGTTTTATTAGCTGCTAGGAGGAGCGCAAACACCCACCTCTTATAAATGAAACACAATCGGCACAGGAAGTCGGAGTTAACAATAAAACCCGGTACTCGATAAACCGCTTTAATTGCATCAACAAGTCAGTGAAACAGCGTATTTATTGGCTTCTGGCTAGGAAGTGTATTTCAAATCATCGCGTATTTAGGTTAACATCCGTAAAGTTTGATGGCGAAAGACGTTCCTCAAATAAACGGAAGAAGTGACTGGGTAACGGATGAGTGACGTTTGTAAACAAGGTCTGTTTGAAACTGAATCGATTGATGATGTTTCGGTGAATAATTTGTCTTCAGGCAATGAAACTTGTTGGCATTTTTACTGCTTGATACGTTTGGGCATGTATTTTCAATAGAAGTAAGTACTTCACATCGAAGCGGTTTAGACCGTATGTAATAATATTACAGATGTAGTAGGATCTGTAGCAAGTATTATACCTGTCTATAAACAAATGACGTCCTAGAGGAAATAATTGTGACAGTTTTTCGAGGAATCGAGTATATGCTTTAGTATCACGCAAGATATATCCCCAATTGTTAGTAACGATTGTTGAGTATCTTTCCCGATAAACTAATAAAAACTCTTAATTTGCTATTGGTAGTGCCGATTTTACGACTAGACAACGTAGGCAATTGTGTAGAGGCGTTTAATCGTCTGCTTGTTAACTAATTTCTAATGTATGCCTATGGTCAAACAGTTGAATACTTTACGAAAACATATTTTACAGGACTCATATCAGTGGCACTGAATTGAAGTCTTGATTCTTCTAAGAGGCTTAATCAGGGCACAATCCTAACGCCAAAACTACGTTAGCGCTCTGACCCTATCGGACCTGACCTGACCTGACCGTATTTAAAAAAAAACACCCAAAAAGACCAAGATTTTAATCTGACTTTGGCCGCAAAAGCTTACGTTTGCACATCCTCTTTACGGAATTTAGACAGGGTTGCAAGCGAGAATTTGCTTTGTATGTTCCTTGTTTTGCACATTAAATTTGGTAGGTGTTTCTGCGGCAGAATGTTGTTTAAGTGCAACAACATGCTTCATATTTATAATCTATTTTTCCAAACTCAACTGGAAAATGGAACAGGCTAAAAAATATTATAGAGCACAACCATATTAATGTGTGTTAAAAGAGTAACAATTGGGTATTTGCCATGTATTTATATTTTATTAAATTGCATATTAATAGGTAGCATCTAATCCATAAAACAGCGTGACAGCTTATAAATTCGAAAAAAATGGATCGTAAGGTGTATTTTAATATTAAAAATGTGAATATTTAAAGGGACCGCCAAAACGCGAACACATTGGCCGTGACGTCAGGTGTCTTGGAAATGGCCGCTTGTATATCTGGGGTCGGTGCGGCACGCGTCAGCCTCAGCTCGTCAATTTATCAGTTTGTTGTTTGCGTTCATTTTGTGAAAAGCGAATTAAATTACGCCAAGAAAATGTGAAATACTTATGAGTTATGACTTCTGAAGGCATGTTCATTGTTATGGAATTTGCGTACAGCGACGAGCGGTTCAACGCGGTGGAGATGAGGAACGTAAAAGCAACAGCATAGGTGAACTTTTTATCAAATTAACGTAGCATTGATAATTTGATCTCAGTGGGTTGTTGGACACATACTATTTGTAAACATAAATATGTAAGAATCAAAAATATACCCTAAACTTGACATTTATTTTAGAGGTCAGAATAAATATAAATTGCCAGAGAAAAGGTGGTGGACGATTTAGCATGGAAATTTGATAATACAAAAAAAGGTTTTGGTTGATACAATGAATACGTACCACATAACCAATAAAATCTTGCATGCTGTGGCAGCGGTAAAATTAATTTAAGGGCCTAAAACATTTATACGAAACAAGAAGCAGTAAAACAAAGTGGCTGTTTGTTAAAATGTATAATGATAAAACATCGATTAATCTAATTTCAAACATGATAGTTAAACATATTGAGTAATTGTAGACTAACACCAAGGCTTAGAAATTGAAGAGAGATTTGGGTTTCTCAACGAATTAAAGAGTTTAAGTAAAGTAATAATCATTTGCAGTCAGTTTTTTGTTTAAACATAAACGATGATTTTCCAATGCAAGTTGTACACTTTAAGGAATTTCTGCTGGATTATTGTTCTGATCTTTTAACAGTACGGTTACACAATAAAAGACAGAAACGTAATTTTCTAAGCTAAACTGTAAAATTCTGTAGTTCCCAGTAAATTGAAAAAATTGACAAGTAGAACGTTTTCTGTTACTTTCTAATGCAAATTTTCATTTATTATTATTAATATATTAAACCAGACCGTAAACTTAATATGTATTTCTATTTTCTTGGCCGTTATGGATCTTAGGAGGAAGGTACATTATGAAATAATTATCAAACCGACTCTGTATGAATTAATAAAGTCAAGATGTCCTGTTTGTTAAATAGTGTACAAAAAAAGTGTTGATTGGTTACTTGGTTCTTGGACCTAAGGACACATTCCTTGTGGTATAAAAGAAATGGTGTTGCAGCAAACAACAGATTATGTTTTCTTTCTTCCTACGTAACAGTCAATAACTTTTTTCATTTAATTTGCCTCCTCTGTTTCACTCCTTTTTTTTAAATAACCTTAATTTTGTCTTTCTGTGGAATAAATGTCTTCACGGAAAAGAATTTTAGCAATGTATAATAACATCGGCTACTTACTTTTTTATTGCTTCCTCTACAAGCATCTATTCAGTACAGCATTTGTAGTAATATTCCTTAAAAGAACCGTTTAAGCATTAAATAACGGTTCGTATATTTGGGTGCAAAGCGGGTGCCGCGCGAGCTCACAGTTGCCCAAATTGATGATCCTGAGCAGTGTTTGGAGCTGTTCTATATGTTATATAGTAACAAACCCGAAATTTTGCGTCGACATGAATACGATGAAGAGGTAATCGCCGAGACTGAGTCCTATTTTGAAGCAAAATGCGAATTGAACTACAAAAATGATATCGAAAACTCTGAACACGCTATAATCGGTGTATCGCCTTCGATAGCAACTGTCTTGCCAAAAAAAAATGTATTTTTCTTTAAAATGATACGAACTTTTCAGCTGAATTAGTATACCTACTATCTGTGATTTGTTTTGAAAGAAACTGCGGCAATATTATCGACCAAAGCTTTGAATATATTGTTACATGTACAGCGAGAAATATTAAGTAATCGTTCTTTAACGGACGATTTAAAATTTCCATCGCTTAATTCCTCGTAAAGACGGTTATGTCAACTACACCATATCAATAACAGTATGCGTGACCCAGAAGTGTCATGTACGCGGTTCATTTAACTCTTGACTTTGTCTAATGCAACCGTTCATTTGACACCACATTTAAAGAATCTGTTTTTATTTACTCAGATCGTGTTAGCATTCCAATTAACCCCGCCGTCAAGAAAAGTCAGTCAACAAGTCGGCCGAGTTGTTTCAACACAGAAAGATATGCCCTGTCGAGGGCTTCGAAGGAACTAAGTGTTAGGCGGTAAATATTTGAAATTTCTTTTAGTACAATGGCTGGTCTTGCGCACCTAGTCGAGTAACTGTTAAAAGCGGGGAAGGAAATGTCGTGTATGTTTAAATTCCTGATTTAGGTTTAGTGGTTCCATAAATCAGCAGTACCTGGATTTTTTTAATCTATGGGAGCTTAATAAACTAACTTTGTTCTTCCTTGTTTTTCAGTGGAAATCGAGATGGTGTGTTGTAGGGAAATTATCTCCAGTTGCAGGTAAATGATTTTGTTTCAGTAATTTATTTCATTATTTTGTGGTTATTGAGTAAGCGCCATAATATTTCCTAAAAGAAATGTGATTTTAGTTGTATATTATGTTTGTCATTTACGAGAGTCACGAAAATTGATTAGTGATCTGTTGTCATATTTATTGGTTATCTTAGAAGTACGTACTTTTACGTAATATCTCAAGAAATAATTCCAATTGGCTCTCTTGACGATGTCTTTATTGTTTTTCCACTGCAGGTATGGACACTGGATAGCCCAACATAAAGAAATCCTTCTGCACTATAAGTGTATTAATATTCGTCTTAATTTTAATCTTTATAGCAGCTGCAATAACCATCGGTTATCTGTAGTATGGAGCCGAAAGTAAGATAACCTTACAGGCATATATCCATACTCATTTTTCATTTTACATTTTTTTGTTCAAAAACATTTCTCATGTAGCCTAAATACGATCGCTGTAGCTTAGAAATTACCAAAGTGAGCTAATACGGGCTCCAGTTTTGAGAAAATAACATCATATCAAGGTAAAGTCTTGAATTGTATTTTATGCGAGGCAACAAGAATTTTTTAATGAATACTCTATTTAGACGGCGTATAATAGTTCCTTTGAAAGCTTACGTTCAGCCTATTGTGCACTGAAAACTATCAAATCTGATTTTGGGAAATTATATTGACAGATTATGTCAGTATTACCTAAACAGTAGTTTTCATTGGAAGCGCTAGATATTATACATGGTAGAGTAACCATTTCCGTCACTAAATCGGAGTGAAAATGGCGTCTTCCTATTTGAAACAAGACAGCAATGAAGGCATGGGAGAAGATCGAGCGATGTATTTTCGGTACATCGATAATTTTTGTAGTGTTTTTTGTATTATGCAATTAGCAGACAATTTTAAATGTTAGGCTCTTATATTTGTTATATTAGATGATCTAATGATAATAATAATATTAGATTATTATCCTGCTTTTACCGCCAAATTTCGTTTCTGTCCGGACTTCTAGACCTGCTAATGATATAATAGTTTCTAAACGTAACAGGATATAATGCTGCTAATTAATAAAGCAAATCGCCTTAATCCTCTTTTTTCCACTTGTTCATCTATAAATTGCTGCATTTAAAACATCCAGGTTAGTGTTAGGTCCATTACTCGATTATTTATAAGGATATTCCAAATCGGCACCCAAATAAATGCTTCCCAACGTCTTTTCACCATAAAAATTTACATTTAACAAAACTGCAAACTACCATCTGTATATGTATGCGTAAAATCGTAGTGAAAAGACGTACTGCTACTTTCAGATAACCTGTGGAAAGAAGAACGAAAGCTGCAACATTTTTGTGTTCTTAGAAGGAAGGATGTTCCGACGTTCCAATTTCTGTCGAAAATTTTGAGAAATCCCTAAAATTATTCTTTATCGATATTTTAAGCGATTTACAGTACGATTAGTCTTTTGGTAGCTTGTGTATAATATTTTACTTCTACTAATGATATTGCCACAGGGAGAACGTATGCAATAATCGATCCATGTAGTCAATTTATTGAAGGTTTGTAGATGCTTTGATCAGAGATGCGCAATAGGTATTTGATTTTGGTGGGATAATGTGTGGGGTTGCACTTTCTGCAAAGAATGTCATCAAATTTATTTATTTACAGTCTTTTAGAATAAGGTCCTTCATTATTAACCCATTCATGCGTATAAACCAATCATCAAACATGTTTCATCATCATCGTCAGAAAAGCGTCTTCCTTTAAGTTAATTTAGGAAACAATCCAAAAACATAGTGTGCTGCATAAGGCCTGGACGAGGGGCGGTCAAACATCGTAAGTCTAGAATTTTGCAAAAAAAATGCCTGGGTAGGATCTGCACTGAAGTTTACTCATCTTTTAATATCCTCTTTTTGTTTTTGGTCTTTCTTGGGACATCGGCATCGTCTCAAAACTTGTTATGATACTCGCTATATCACAAGAGTTAGCAGATTGAAACCACTTCAGTATCTCTCAGCACCTCCTAACGCGATGTTCCTTTCGTTCAGGTGTTAAATCGTGAGGCACCCACAATGAACAAACCTTTCTACCCTTTAAACACTCATTTAAGTGCAGTGCAATCTACAAAATCTGTCGATATGTGATCCGGCGACCCACGGTCAACAGTTTCACAATATCTACAATTTCATGTTCTAGAGGGCATTTTTAAAAATCGAGGTATAAATATGGCATAGAAAGCACAAATAATGAAGTTTTCAAATAAAAGTAAGATCCAAGATTAGTCCTCAAAGAACACTGAGCAGGTCAGTACGTACATAGGTAATCTTAGATGTAGTCGACCCTAGACGTGTTGAGGAGATTTATGATAGCACTTTCAGAGTGGAATTGGTATATATAAAATGATGTGTAGTGTCCACTTCGTCTACGATAATACATCTTTCATTAATATATATGTTAAGGTCGATTTAACAACATGTTTACACTACTGGTTAGAAACGGACAATGTATCTGAAATAACTGCAACTCTACTTCGATTTCCTCTAAGCAACGAGAGCATTGGGGTTGCTGACGAGCTCCATTATCACGGAAACGTTCTGTAAATATTACATCCACGATCTCTATTAACATAGACAAACAGTCTGGCAAGAGTTTCGACAATTCGATGGGCGCCACTAACTTTAATGGCAAGTCGTTTCATTTGCGGAAAGTGTAACCGGGAATTGGTAACTCGGACCGTTCTGGAGCAAACTTCGGTGCTGACTTATTAAATACACGCCAGTGCAAGTATTACTGTTTGCCTTTCTGCATTAACCGAGTCGTTGGGCCAGATAAATCMTTGGGTGAACCTGATATTTMGTTGTGCTCGACCGAGAATTGTGTGCTCGTTGGAGTATGTATATTAAGTAATTGAAAATACTGTATTTTGGTAGTCAGTTAGAAAACTAATGACTTTTTGAAGATGGGGACATGGAATAAGCTTATGTTGCACCTAATAATCGCTTGACTTTGAATAATCCCCCGTTTAGCATGGATCAACCGATGCTCGATAAAATAAAAGTACAGTTTTATTTCATATTTACTTATTTATTAATCATTTCCACTGTTATCTCTCTCAGTTTCTCCTTCAGTGTCTTCACTGATAACAAATCTAGGAATATTAGCGGAAACTTAAAAATCTCCTACTCCTTTAACTAGTTTAATGTAGTTTTCCCAAAACCGATGGTCGATTTTCTCCATTTCTGTCCATATCAAATCTTTTACAGTACCACTCAGATTCGGGCATTTATTATCTTTTCGGATGCCTATTTTCAGTTTGCTCCATACTAATTCTGTTTTTATGAATACACAATAATAATACTTCTTCTTGTCTTTCAATTTTATCAATTCTGTATAGGTTATTGGAAGATTAGGTTCTTTAGTAACACCCAGCAACTGCTTTTTTGTTACTTTTGCCGGACTTTCAATATTGTTATTTGTCATAAACGAAATAATTTCTCCTTTATTTGTTGCTTTTGTAGGTTTTTTATTTTGCTGTTGTGAAAGGTATTTTGAATTGTCCATGAAGTTTACTGAATTTGCAGGTAAAAGTGGAAATAGTTGATTGGTAAACCATATTTCAAACAATGACGCGTACATATCCTGATGATAATCAGCAGAGCAGTTGGCAATTTTTTGTTGATATTAGCAGAGCATTTTGTGGCCAAACATTTATATCCCCAGCATGTACAATTATTATTCATTTCCCTCGTAATGGTGGTGCATTTAAATGACGATTATTTGTGGGGGCTATACTTTCTGCTAAAGGTCTTCTTCTGTCAACATTTTTGCTTTCGAGAGTGCCCCTTTGTAAAACATAAGTGTGAGGTAACTGCAGGAGATCACTCTTCTGCTAAGCGATTGTGAAGATTTAAAGATAAGTTCTTTCGCGTTGGTATGAAGTTAGCGTGTCATTTTCCGAGAAGTTTCGTCACGATCAGGTTCTCCGTCCTCCGCCATGTAGTTAGTACCAAAAGGTTCCTCAAATTCATTACTCCGCAACTCCACAAAACACAACTAAGAAAATCGGTGTTGGATCGATTTGGTTACGAAAGTTTATCTCTTTATTTCTAATAGCGATCAAAAGCAGATATGCTGCGCGCTTTAAACCCTTTATGTCCTGTATGTATTATAGTTTGGAATAGTAAGCTTACCTTATGGTTTAATGTCCGTTTTATGTTTCCTTATTTATGAAATGCTGTTCAGCAGAACGGCAACTGCTTTTAGTTTTCTGTTTTCTGTATCACACCAAAGAATTTATATTCATTGAACTGAATTTAAAGAACTCCCTCAACACAAGCGAATCTCAATAACCTTATAGGAGCGGATTTGTATACCCAAATGCAATGTGGTGTTCACTGAATTGTTATTTATGTGATATGTTACCAGTATGTTCATGTCTCAATTAATCACTTGGCCTACTGTGACTACCCATGAATGCACAATCCGTTATTTTTACTATAAGCATTTTCTCAAGTAGCCATATCATGCCACGTAATTTAGTTTAATTTTATGCGCATAAGTAATATGCTTCACTGGACATATTAAGTCTAGCGGGCTTCTTCTATTTGCATATGACGGATATAAACACGTTTCTTAGTGAGCTTTGCGGTAGAGCCTGTCGTCCAATTAAATTATTTGCTTACGTAATCGAATGATGGCTAAATCGATATAAGTGTTTATATTTGGGTAATCGAAAACCAATACCCTGTGGCCATTGCAATTAGCATTAGTAATAACTAGGTTTTTAATGGACCAACACCAGAGTAAAAGCTACTTTATATTTGTTACAGGAAACTGGCTTTGACTCTATAAATCCCTCTATATTTTTAAAAACTTGTGCTTTCTTTTTTCATTCGAGTTTACAAACACAGTTTGTATACAGGATGTCGCAATAAAAAAAAACACTTAGCTATGTTTATGTATGTTTTTTAAGGAATGAACCCAGTTTGATTTTATTTTTGGATTCTGTGCTAAATTACGAATCTCCTTTTATGAAGGTAGGTTTTACTTTCTCTCTGTCATTACTTGGATTTATGGCTTTTTTGTCAGAATGTCAAGATGCAGGGGTCTGTTAAAAAATTCTTATCTTTCAAACGCTTGCAAATAATTCCAAGTAATTACTAGCGTTCCAGGGTAGTAGTAACCGAATAAGGTAAAAAATTTAAAAACATTAAGAAAAAGATAAGCTGTTTTACACTTTTCTTTTATAACAGACTATTTTTTTAGTATTATGTCTGTCTGCATTTATTAAACGGAATGTACCACATAATTCTTTGTTTCTTCTCCACAATTGTTGATCGAAGTTTATACACGTTTTTTTAACAAATACCAAAAGGGAAGAACTGGAGTAAGCTCAGGGGATCGTGCAAGGCATTGCTTGTTCCTCTGTCTATCCAATAATGGTTTGGAAAGGTTTCATTTAAAAATTGTCGAACTACGCGATGATACTCTGTCCTGTCTATCCTTGACGTATGCCGATCCGTATTTTCCATCAGAAATAGGAGATCATCAAACATCATCAAAAAATAAGATCACGTTAACCCAAGATTTCCGCACAAGACATTCAGTGACCGTCTATTTTGATGATCAATTTTATGCATCCATTGAAGATAGATTGACAGACTGATCACTCCTAAATGGTGATTCCTAACTAAGTAGGGCGGTATACATAAAACTGCAGTCATCTCCGAAAGGTTCTTGATGTGGCACAAGGTGGTAGGGATTAAACTTGCATTTTAACATAATTGGATTAATACTGGTTCGCAATATGCCAGTGTTTGCCTCAATTTCTCTGTAGCTCAACTCTGGATTTTGTTATAATTTTAAAAGGACTTCCAACTGCAGAGTTTCTTCTATTTCTCATGCTTTTCTTGTACATCTTTTTTCAGTTTTTCAAATGCAGCTGTTTGCGGTATTTTTTATTCTAGATATTTTCAGCTAATAAAATGTTACGATCCGCTTCACTAAGACTATAATGTATCCCATATTAATTAGTTCTTGACGAATAAAATACGTTTCGAAGCTCATAATCTTTACAGATTGTACAATTTGTAACAGTGGCAGAAGTCCATTCGATTTTTATTGTCCAAAACAGAAAAGTTTCTTGAAACCTAGTTGTCTAGAATACCAACCTAGATTTGTATATTTGACTATACAAACCTTATATTGATGGAAAGCTTGTCAAAAAGTGGGTGACATTTGAAAAACAAATGAGTTTTTGACATTCTTAATTTGCCATGTTTAAACATCTCAATGCCATAACTTCTCTAAATGAATGAATAATGTCTTACTAATCGTTTAAATCTCGACGTTTCCAATTGTTTTATTCTTACTTCCTCTAGAAAACTCAATATAGTTAACTATCAATATAAGGTTAACGGTATGTTTTTGAACACTAGTTTACCATTTGCAATCACATTTTGAGCACTATTAATTTCCCCTACAAATCCTACGGATTTAAATCTTAGACTTTTTGGGTTAGACCGCGTCTGATTTTGGAATATGGTCGAATTTGGAATATGGTACAAACCTAACGCGAGAAACATGTCAGAGCTGAACCAATCCCAAGGAGGAAGGAAAATGAAACGATAGGTAACGCTGTACTTGACGTTAAGAGGGGGCTGGTGATGCTTGGACGGCCGAGGCGGGATATTGTGAGAGTGGGGATAGCCGTTGGGTGATTGAGTACCAAATAACGGAGAGATAATAACCATCTTTGCAATTTAGATATTCAGATGTTTGTAAATTTTTAAGGCTTCTCGGAATTTTCTGGTTGTGAAAAAGGGGACTTTCGCTAAAACTGACACATTGTCAAACAAAATATTGTGGCTGGTTTCATGCTGATGTTCGGCTACTGCTGAGTGGGTAAAAAGACTGACTTTGTGTAGCGTTTATGTTCATTAAGCCTGGTTTCGCCTATATGTACGCCACCGCACGAACAAGGGATGCTGTAAATACCTCTAGAAGATAGAGGGTTTATTTTGTCCTTCGGAGATGAAAGAATCTGTGACATTTTCGAATGAGGATGGAAAACAGTACGGATGAGTTGTTCCTTAAGAATTTTGCCAATTAATTGCGGATTGTATCTCACGGTTATTATACCCATTGATGGACAGACTGATGACTGCCATAATATATCTTCCAGTGTATTTGTTGATGGCATTTTTTGCAAGATTCATTAATGATGCTTGTGTCTGTGTTTTCGATGTAATGCCTTAGTTGACCATATATTAAGTTTTTCTTCTTCGTTTTGTCTAGGGTTCAAAGTATCTGCGTGATGGTTTGTTGTCGAGAATCGAGAGATGTGTAATTTTTATCGGTTTTGACTACTGCTTGCTGGGGAGGTGCATGTTTATTGTGAAGGAGTTTACGGAGATGTTGGATCTATTTGGCTGTAGGGCTTTAATGTCAATCATATATTTTCCTGCTTTGCCCTGTCTAGTGAGATTCCTTCTGTACAAGAGTTTGGGTGGTATTTTCTACGTTTGGTAAGCTTCGATCTTATGAGAATGTGAATGTTTTTCTAGGTCTGTTAGTGTCCACTTTATTGTGCCAAAAGAATATGTGAGAATACCTCTAATAATAAACAAGGTTCGGGCTTTATTAAAATGTAACTGTTCTGAAAGACATTCTATACACTCTATAACCCGAATATTTCTACTGTTTCGATATTAAAGCGGATTACAAGCAGCCTCTCAAGGTTCAAGGTAAAAGTTTCCGAGTACATCCTTAATGTTTTAATTCCATAGCATTTTAATACTTAACGAAGGCCCTTTAGGCCACGAAAGTAGCACATTTTATAGATTTTATCTTCCCAGCAGTGGAATTAACTCCAAAGGGTTTTAATGATCCAGTTGCTGAAGGATAATCTGACCTATCTAAATATACGGTTCTTCCCAAACGAAGCGCACCTACTGTTATTAAAACTGTGTCACTGCTGTGCAGTTTTAATATCGCGAAATTGTGCAATCGAAGTAGGTATTTAATTACGAAGTCGGGCCACTTTGAGTTTTTCTTATTAAATAAAATTGTCAATTGCTTATCGACTGCAGCGTTGCGTGATGAAATCGCTATCGAAAAACGCAGTTAAATGGAAATTACCAGGAATTTCAATCAGGCTGCGATGTAAGAAAATATTCAATTTCTCTCGGACAGGACTTTTTTCAGCAAGTTTAATTTCCATCGCGTTAGTTCCGTCCCGTTGTGCAGTCGTTTTTGATATTTTCGCAAAAGTTATTTCAAGACGGATGCTGATTAGTTTGAATATTAAAAAAATCGGCACAGATACAAACCAGGCCAATGACATTTTTCTGTTTCGTTCGCTATTTGAATCCGCCGTATTAAAATAGATTCCTTGTCTAGGTATCCATTTTAAACAAAAATTTAGGCGCAGATGTGTCATCAATCAAGTAACGAACAGGGAACGTATTCAGGGAGACAGATAACTAAAAACGTAAAGGCTGGCGCAATCAGTCATTTTATTTCGGCTTATCGGCGCTGCCCTTATCCATTTATTCTCGAAGGCACATCCCCAGATTTGACACGAACACGACGCATAATCGCGCTGAACTTTTTGTTCATTGCCACGTTGTTATGGAACACATATTTTGTGGACATTAAGTTTTTTTGGTAACGCAACATGGCAGATAGGTGGTTGAACTTAACAGAGACTGACTTATGCAGAGGGTTTTACAGCTTGATGGTCGGCCGTCGTAAACTATTGTATTGTAAATGAGAGTTTTTACAACCTTATGGCCGGCCGTCCTAAACTATTGGGATTAGTGGCACGCTTCAAAGTTCCTAAATGGGCTGTATTCAAAAAAATCTTGTTGGCTAAAATTTTAACTTTTCCACTAAAAAATTTTTTGTAATTTGTTAATTGTGATAATTTAGTAATCAGTAAAACATAGAAGCTTTTATAACAAATTTTATTTAATGCAGACCTGATGCTAACTGGCGCGACCCACGATCCATTTTTATGTGATACTTTATTGGGTTTAAATTTTCCAAAGTATAAAATAAAAGCCTTTGCATGTCATAACGAATTTATATAAATTTATTATAAAACATACAAATTAGTAAGTAGAAAGTTATTTACATTTGTTAGAAAACATTTACAATAGTGCCCAAAAAAATTTATACGCGGTAGCGATTATGTTCATTACAGCTTGTTCATAAACACATTACAAGAGTCACAAACTAAAAGAATTACTCACTATTACTTTCACTGTTAAAATCACGATTAACTTATATTATTAATTCCTGTACATGCTTCCCTCTGTACCAATTTTCAGTGTCCAGTACAGGCCGCACTGAATGTCTTCATGCTTCGACAGTTGTTATTTAAGCTTCGTGGCTAATTTTTAGCAGCATTTCATTGCTAAATTTTCCAATTCTTTGTTRCAACTGCCCCCATATCACTTCAATGAGGTTGAAAATGCAATGATGTGGGGGTAATCGTAGAATGGTGTGTCCACATTCAGAAGCGAGAATGTCAATTTTAAATTACTTCGAATTTTTTTTGTGCCAAGCACCTCCAACAATTGATTTTTTTTGTAGTCCTCTTCGAAATATAAATCTTCTTTTCTTAAAAACTCTTGAATGGTTGCCTTATTAGTTGTTGTATTTGGAATTTTATCCAGTTACTCCGAATGGTAATCGGCGCTTGCTTCTTTTAAGTTTTTACATCCAAAAAACAGGGCTCCAGGAACGAAACCATTTTCACTTCCTGCGTTTCCTTTTGATGCCGGAATATTGACGTTGCACTTCCCTGAGTCATCAAGCCATCCTTTTTTTTATTGTATCATGGGTATTTTTTAGATTTTAAATAATCGTATATCCACTTTCTTATTACCTGGCTATCCATCAAGCATTGCTTCTCCTCCACCTTCTTCATTGAAAAGCATATGCCTCCCCAAATTTGTATTAGTTGCAAAAAAGTATAGTTTTTTGTTGCTCTTTTCCGTTCTTTTATATTATAAGTTGATTTTGCAGTTTTCTACAGTTGCCTTCTCTTTGGAAATCACTCAAAATTTTTCAACTCGTTAACATTCCGATACGTTTGGTAGATTCTTGCCCTTTTCCACACAATCATCAGCATTGTAAAAAATTGTTAAGTTCAATATCCACATAGAAAAATTGTTTGCCACGCCAGATCTTTTTTTGCCAAATTTTCTGTGCTTGTAGTTTTGACCTGTGGAAGAACTTCGCCATCAAAAGCTGTACTCAAAGTATTGCGGACCTAAATGAACTAAAGTTCTCATTGACGTAGCTATCGTCGTCCAGCATTAAGCACGTCCTAGCGCACTAATCAAATTGTGTAGCTTCCTTGTGCTATTGTTAATCATTTTCTCCTGTTATTCTGTGATTTTTGTTGAAAAATTTTGCTTTTGTACGTTGTTAATGCAGAACGATGCTTGCTTGGCCCCTTTCTTATTACTCTGGGTGGACGTGCTACAAATTTTGTAGTTCCCAATTTCGCATATTTCGCAACCAGTCAATTCACACTTGATTATGCAATCAGTTCTTCTCGATTTATTTAAGTACACCATATTTACAGTAATTAGAGATTTTTATTTAACTGACTTTATATGGATGAAAGTTATGACCATCTGAAAAAAATAGTCTAAAACCAAAACATCCTTTACTTTTGACTAAATGATCTCACCATCATACTCAATAAATAGCCTATCATACTAGATTACATAAACGTGTGTAAAATTGTAAAATGCATTGTTTTTAATGCATTGGCTTATAATCATACACTCGTGTAGCTAAAACTTAGCAACTTTCCCGACTTAGGTAGCTTTAATATTGAGCAAAGTATTATAACGTTTTCTTTTTGTATTATGATGGAGGTACACTTCTGCAAATGCGTTTATTTCTATAAAATATCTACCGTCTATTTTGGAGCAAAGCATAAAATCCATCTTTATGCTGCTTGCTAAATTCGAGATCACTGGTGTTCATGGTTATCTTTTAGTCAGGATTACATCGTGTGATTTTAACAGATTTTAGTTTTCGGAACTGAATATTTGTATTTCGCAGGTATTTTGGCGAGAAGTTATGTTTGAGAATTATGTTATTTGACATACCTTGAACTTATTTTGTCTTTTGATATTGTTGAAATCAAAACAATTTACTTCTCTCTTTAGTGGATTAGGGCACAAGCTCCAGGCTTTGAAATAGCAACTCATAATTTCTATGTATCTTGAAAGATTTTGTTCAAGTACAGGAATATCTTTACTTTGTAAAGCCGATGGCTGCATGCACGAACCTTCTCGATGGAGTTACTGGAAGGTCACTTATGTAAAGAATGGGCGACAGAACCGATCCTAGTGAAGACCCATTATTCAAAATCCTGAATTTGCTACTTTTCTCTCCCAGAAACGCTCTGAATTGACGTTAGGATAGCATTCGTTCGATAAGCTTTACAGTTTTTCCACACTTGAGAGTATTACATATATAGTTTGAGGATCAATTCATCCTTCCACACAGATCATAGGCCACCGATAAGTTTGAACGCTAATCCAGATTTCAATCGTTTCTGACAACCAACTTCAGCATATGTTGTTAGAGCCAAGACTTGGTCACATCAACTTCTGTTATTCCTAGAACCTGCTTATTCTTCAATTGTAAGAGTAGTAGAGTAAATTCTCTAGTAACTTGTAGCAGGCAATGGGTCGGTAACTTCCTACTTCATCTGGAGGTTTCCTAGGCTTTAAGACAGTTTAACGCAGTTTTCTGAAACAAACTTGGAAGAAAAATATTAATATGGAACAATAATAACCATTTTAAAGCATTGTTACAGAAATTGTAGAACAAATTTTTGTTCAAACTTCAGTTATATTTAAGTGGATATTGCAGTAAGTAAATAGAAGTTTGTTTATCTGAGACTGTCAGCCACTGCTGTCTCGAAAAGAAAACCTATTCCAAACCCATTGTATAAAGATAGATTATGCACAATATGCAGACTTCCGAGCAAAACACTCATTAATATTTATAAGAACCTATTCCTTTCGTTGAAATTATTTCGGCGTCTCTGGCGAACAGTCACGCAACTATTTACATCGAAACCCGACAAGAAACATCTTGCCGCTAATTTCCAAGAACACAATACCTGGCAATGTATATTAGTATTAGGGTACGCGTGTACAATCCCTTTGACGACGCAACACCCTTCGGGCCTCTGCTCTCTCATTTCAAGCCAGCATAATGATATAATTCGCAACGGGAAAGTCTGCATCACATTAATAACGAGCCAGCGACTTCAGCGCCCTCCTTCCCGTGTTATCATAAATTATTAAATCAAGAAAAGACACTCTTTTAAATGAGCGGCAGTTTATGTAACCTATTAAGTCAACGATGCCGCCAAAGAAAGAGCAGCCTAAGTTTAGGGGGACAATTTAAATAATATGCTGGGCCTCCATGCTACTCTGCTGCCGGAAATTTGACGAGTAACTTTCGTCGTAGAAAGTTATTATGTCATTAGCGATATTATGTTGATCTAGTGTAAATCTCACCGGTAAGAGTATTATTTGCAAGCTTTTAATATAGCAAATTGAAGACATAAGTCCAACTTAATTATAGTAACGCATAGAAAAGATATAAACATTTCTTTGCTTTCAGCGTTTCTTCAAAAATCATTAACTTTGTCACCCACGTTTGAGTTATGTGGTCTAATATTTCCACACTTTTTTCTTCTCGGGTTGCTTACAACAGTATAGACGAAATACGACTAGCGGTAAGGATGGCAAGGACGCGCGTTCTACCAAGCTTATTATATGGAATTCAACTTTTCTGGGGTCGTAGAAAAATATTTCATGCTCCAGATATTTTTTTTTTAATTTTCTTAACGTGATCACAGCGTTTCTTCCGGCCCTCAGGTGTAATCGTAAACGTGGTATTTTTTGCCATAATATTGTAGTAGGGTAGGTAAACTGAAAACTGCATGTTCTTGATTTTTTGGGGTTGCAAACTATTTGGTTAAAAATATATATTTCTGTCATAACCTGCTATATTTCCGCTATTTTCAGATACACTATAAGTGCGTTCATAATCTGCTTTCAATCTTTTTAAAATTTATGTTAGCATTACATCGTTTTTCACCAAGAACTTGATTATGATTCGCCTTTTTTATCTGACATTAACATGACTTTTAAAACGCATAGGCACTACTTAAGTATCAAGAAAACTGCCAAAGATAACTAAGATTAAAATTTATATGAATGTTGTGATATTGTTGGTTAGATATAAAAAAACCGGTGAAGGTTAAGTTCAATTGTTAGAAGCTTTGTTATACGCGATTAAGAAGGATGCATAATGTCATAAATGGTGTATATGATAGACGCATGAAGGAGTGTTACTCAAACCAAAGGGCGGATACAAGGAATGAAACATGAAGTTGTAGGTACTACGGTCCATTTATGCACTTATCGGCGTTTAAGCATTCAGTCAGTTTGGTTGCGCTAAGGATTTTTTCAAATTTAGTATAATAAATACCGACGACAGCAAGACTTGATACAAAGAAAAAACTTTTCCAGCCRTGCTATTACTTAAAATGTTTGTTAAGTTTTACCAATGCATTTTGTCTTAAATTTGGACCGCTCTTTGTCCAAGCCTGTAAGACTTTTCTTTCTTTATCACAAGTTTGTTTTATTTCCCCTTTTATATCCTCATATTTTCATCACCAATTTAATACAGGTTTAAAACTCGCAACTTCTCTCTATGCTTGGTAGATAATTGATAAAAGTGATTTATGTCAGTTAGTT
This sequence comes from Rhyzopertha dominica, assembly GCA_025024175.1. Lineage (NCBI taxonomy): Eukaryota > Metazoa > Arthropoda > Insecta > Coleoptera > Bostrichidae > Rhyzopertha > Rhyzopertha dominica. The sequence continues at coordinate 25,805,382 of QCXZ01000053.1, forward strand.
TCGAGAAAAAATTATCTGTTGTCGTCCATGTTAAGAAGTTGAATCATGTTTTTAAATGTGTTAATGGATAATATGCAGCTTCCTTACTTTAATATAAATTTTATATAAATATAACCCAACATTATGAAAGTTGTAGTGATGATCATAGTTCGCTTATCATTTCCCTTACTTTCACCGACGTCATCTTTGGACGTAGGGGAGAATACGCTTTATTCAGGGCATACTGATTGACGTCCGTAACGAAACGATTTGAACATTACACTGTGCCTTTCGTTTATCGAAATAGCATCGAGAACAAAAACATGCCGTGAAATTAATTGGTAACGTGTGATGTCCGATCGATAGGTTGTGTAGGCGGACGATCAAAAAGCTAAATGCGACCTTGAACGTACTTTTTACTAAAAGAATTCATTATTATAAAGGAAGGGGCAACACGGACGCAAAGTGTTCGACGTACATCGCATGTGACTGTTACTCGAGAGATTTTAAAATTTTCGTAAAGGTAATCAAATTCAAAGCACCTGATTAGGACAAATAGCTATGTAATGGTCCAGTACCAGCGCGTTAAGTTACAAGGTTCGTCTATAAATATCGCTTATTTGGCGTAAGCAGTATGTATAGTATGTGAAAGCGAGTATTCAAACATCAGGTACAACTTGCATAGCAATCAAATTGTTTGCAAAAAGTCAAGGCGATTATGTCACTTGCAAACGTCGGTTTTAGCCTTGCTTGGCAGTTAATGCAATATTTGCGTCAGACATTGGAAGCAAACGTGTCTATCCAAAGGCAATCGTATATTAATTTCATTCTTCCTATACGTGCATTATTTTTTGCATTTTCAATTGTTTAAGCGGTACAGATGTGTCGCAGGTGAATTAAGTTTAAATTTAAGTAGTTTAACACCAAAAAAATGTGCAAAGTAGCAGGTATTCTGGTGCAAGTTAGCATAAGAAACATTAAAACAATACTTTCCTAAAATAAGGGACTGTATATCATACTATTTGTTAATTTATTAATAAAAAGCAAGTGAATGGTGCTTCGATTTTATAAAGTACAACTAACCACGTCATCTAAAACGCATATATCATAATACTGTCACAACCCTCGGTCTTGGGTTGTGCGCCGTTGTGCTAGTGATTACCTGAAGAAACCTGAAACAGAGAACTAGGGGCGAAGGCAGGAGAGATACGACTTAGGTTCTATACGACTATTTATTAACAAAGAAATCTGTAAAACAAGTAACATAAAACAGACATTAATAATTGTAGCATACAGAAATATATTAAAATGACAATTGAATATTTTACCTGGTTACTTACATTGTGCTAGGAGGGCTAGCTCCTGCCAGAAGGACAACGTTTTACATTGTGCAGTTCCCTAAGTTATTTCCCAGTTATTCACGATCGATTTATCCGCGTATTTATACTCAACTTGCTAATACGTCATAATGCTTCGCTAGCATTATACTCGGTGCTAGCGGGAAGTGCAATGACACAAATATGCTGACATAATTAGTAAACGTTTTGTTCTAGAATGTGTAACGATTTGATTAAATGAATTTAGAATAAATTCAATATATGACATTTCCCCCCGGCTTAGACAAGCTGGCCCTCCAGCTTGCACTGGAAAAGTGGAAAAAGAATTAAATATTACATTGTACCAAACCGTGAGCTCAAAAATAAACAAAAAAAAGATATACTGAAATTAACAACAATCAAATATTAACAACTGCTGAACATTGATATATAAAACAAATGCAATGTGCACAGTGTTAGAAATTTGGAAAAACAAAAAAAAATAATCAAAACAAAAAGAAACGTTATTTGACTTTAAACTTATTTATGACACACATATTTGGCCCATTTCAATGTCTACAATCATTTTATCACTGTTCTTTGGATACACACTAGCGATCACACTTTTTTAAGTACGGCACTGTTCACTTTTCACTGGATACGGCTCTGTTCATGTTTTCACTAATTGCAGTCTTTGGTATCAAGTTGCACTTGCGATGAGTGGGCGATTGTGGTTGTTGCTTGGAATGACCTTCATTACAGCCGGTGGAGATTTCTGTAGATTCAGCAAATTTGATTTTCTTTTCCGACACCGTTGTATTTCTTTGTGATCTACTGGTTTGATGTTGGTGGTTCTTCAGTTTGTTGGGTGCTAATACTTCACTCTGAAGCTATCTTGTGGGTCAATAGGCGACGTCTTCGGTTTTCCTGTGGAGTCTTCTTTGGATTTTGGTAAATTTTTGTGGAATTTAGGATGGGATAGGTGTGATTTTTGGATTCTTGTGTAGGTGACCCATTCTTGCTTTACTTCTCTGGAATTGACTGGTTTTGGTAGATGCTATATCGTCGTACTCGCCTTTGGAGTCGAACGTGGAGCCAGTACTTTGAAAATTTTGGGGGTCGTCTTGCTGCCAGTGTATCGTGCCTGTTCGTGTGATGTGTGGGCGTGTGTGCGGGCCGAGACATGGAAAATATAAACAAAAACGGTAAGTAAATATCTATGGTAGTATGAACTTGTATAAAAATTTTAATATTAATGCTTTAGTTGTGCCTATTTTAGTGTTTGTTTCTACTTATCTTAAATATATTGTACAAAATTTTAATTTGCTTATTGATCTTAACTTCTCTTGCTTATTTTCCTATAGAAATAATTCTATTATATATAGTATAAACATCTAAACCTTGTAATTACTAGTATAATTATCTTTTTTTTTCGTCTATAATAATGACGTTGTTTAAGTGTTCTAAATTTAAGCAAATTAAACCTTATTAGATAATTTTGTGTAGGTACCTACTTAAAAAAAAATTACAGTTAACTTATTAATTTCGTGATCGCAGGATTAGTGGTTAGTACCGTTGGTTAGTMTTATTTGTGTTGATTAGTACCCATATAAATAAGACCAAGTTAGTGTACATMCATWATTTTTAGAGAGAACCCATTCTGTAATTTTCTCACTTCACACACACGCATTTTCTTTGCTCACTTTTATTTGCGCATTTACTGTAAATGATGCTGCAGCTTTTCAAAATTTTGCATTCCTGTATAATAAATTTTGTACAGCGACGGCGACGATCGAGGAGAACTTATGGGACGTGCTTTGTGAAACAAAACACGTAGGACCATACTGCATTAAAAATTATTTGCCAGGTCTCCCGATTTTTAATAATTTGACTTACAGCTGTATTAGCTTTTCTCTGGCAAGCAATAGGTCCTTTGAAAATCCCTTATGCTTTACTTCACTTGATATGAGTTTAGGTACCTATTTGTAAGATTCTTCTGCTAAAGCTTATTTTTCGTAGGTTTTGCGTTTTTACTGGCCATTGACTTGTACAAGTATTACTGCAGTATAGTGTGTGTGGGATTTGCTGAGCTCAGTGTTGCAACACTTGGGACCTGCAGGAGTTTCCCGTTTGTTTTCAATGGCGTGATACCTTTAGGGGAAGCTTAAACTATGGTAAGTCTTAATTTTTAAACTTAAAACAGTAATATCCTTGCTATACTGTAGCTACCTATTAATCGTCCTGTAAAATCAAAATTCGTATTCCTTTTCCGTAACCTACGTCGGCTTACATTTATCATCTACTTTTACCTTATATTTGTTACCTTATATCTCTACTGTAAATACGAGCACATAATGCATCCCTCTTTCTTCTGCTTACGTGGAGCTGGCTTGCTGTCTCGCTTTTCCTACACATGCAATGTCTTTTGGGAAGTCCATCGTCTGTTTTCGTTCTGCATTCGATATTACTCTTATTGGTCCTTTTAACTTTCCGCTTACAAATCACCTGTTTCCTTATTTTTCGGCCATTCTGGTTTCTTCCGAATTTTTTCATATGGTGTTCCTTTCTATTAAAGAATACATCCCCCTTTCCAGTATCCATGTTTGAAGATGTCAAGTGCGCGGTTTTTAAATTTATATCTGATTGATTGCTGTTTGATTCTTGACAAAGCTTTTCCATGTTTTCTTCTGCAAATAGTGTACAAAAAATTGTATCTTCTTCAACTTCTTTTACCTCTTTAGTTTCTCGTAGATAACCCAAAACTGCGTTTTTAAAAATTCTTTGACGACTGTTGCTCATTGTAACAAGTTTAAGATATAAATCGTTTCCTTCTACAGTTGGAGGTTTCGTATATATGAGACCTTTTCTTAAGAACAAATTTTGATTTTTACTAAATTCACAATTTTGAAGATTATTTGGTGTGATCCTTGAAAAATTATTTGCAAGTTTTACTTTTATTTCTACGTTTGGACGTATAACGTAATCCCTAGCACAAATGATTTTGAAATTCTGTCCATTGTGATTAAATATTGAATTTCTCTTTAGTGTTCTATTTTGATTGTAAATATAATATTTATTGAAGTTAGTTTGAAAGTTTCCTTTCCTATGATAATGTGCAGAATATTTTTGATTTTTCATTTTAGTTAATTTAAAACATTGACATTTTTTAGTTTTTAATAATTCCGATTCCTCATTTAAATTTAAGGTGTGCGTAGTATTATTAGTGTAACCTGACCGAACTGATAATATTCGCTCTCTTACATCGCTCAAATGTAAAACTAATCTATGAAGTTCTTGCATATTTGTAATTTTATGCCTTAATAAATAGTACGATTCATAATATGAAGGATGAAGTCCGTTTTCGAAATGATCAATGAATTTTTCAAATGGCATATCATAATCAACCACGTGTGCTAACGTTACTAAATCGTAATAATACCGTTTAATACTTTCATTGTGCGATTGTTTGCGTGAATTTAATTGAAATTTTAATTTTCTTAGGGCATAAATACCACCAAATTGATCTATAAAATCTCGTTTGATTTGACACCAGCTTTTATTTAAATTACTTTGTTCATTGATGTACTTGCGATACCAAATTCGTGAAGCTTCGTGCAAGAAATTACATAAATATAGAATTTTATAGTTATCTTTCCAACCATTAAAATCAGAAATTTCGTCATATTGCCTAATAAAGATTATTGGGTTATCTGCAGCAGGATTAAAAATTGAAGGTGCTCGAAACTTTGGAAATACAGGAGGTGGGCGGTTTCTTAAGGCTTCCTCGATGGTTACTTTGTTGGTCATTGCTTCCCTATGTGCTTCTATTTCGAAATACCTATTTTCTGCAAAAGTATTTTAACAAACGCATTTGCATTTACATTAAATTGTTATAAAAATCTGATAGTATGAACCTAAGCCGTAGTTTAGGGTGGGTGGTAGGGGGTCAATTATATTTCTTACTTTGGATGGTGGGTTCCTCCTCTCGGCATGGGTTGCAGAACTTCCTCGTATAAATGCCCATTGGCAATGACTGCCTGTTCTTTTTATTTTGGATAAATAGGGAATAAATAGAAATATGAGGTTCGATCTGTTTAGGAGGACTTCGGCTTGGCTCGCGCAAGCTAGATCTGCCTGCCTACAACCAACAGTCTGAGACTATGAGGGTTTACGCAGACTTATCTGGCTGACCTTTTAGCTATATATTAGCTAGATCTGCCTGCCTACAACCAACAGTCTGAGGCTATGAGGGTTTACGCAGACTTATCTGGCTGACCTCTTAGCTTTAGTAGGAGCTGAAAGCCTTGAACCCCTTTGCTGACCGTCTTCTCATACTCTTAAATAATAGGGAACAATGGATAAGTTTAATGTTGGTTGAAAGGTTAATTTTCATTTTGTTGTAGACCACCACCATTTGCCACACTGGGTACATCTGAATCGAAAGGCCGCCTCCACCACATGTCACACTGGGTACATCGGAATCGTAAAGGCGCCTCCACCACATGTCACAACCCTCGGTCTTGGGTTGTGCGCCGTTGTGCTAGTGATTACCTGAAGAAACCTGAAACAGAGAACTAGGGGCGAAGGCAGGAGAGATACGACTTAGGTTCTATACGACTATTTATTAACAAAGAAATCTGTAAAACAAGTAACATAAAACAGACATTAATAATTGTAGCATACAGAAATATATTAAAATGACAATTGAATATTTTACCTGGTTACTTACATTGTGCTAGGAGGGCTAGCTCCTGCCAGAAGGACAACGTTTTACATTGTGCAGTTCCCTAAGTTATTTCCCAGTTATTCACGATCGATTTATCCGCGTATTTATACTCAACTTGCTAATACGTCATAATGCTTCGCTAGCATTATACTCGGTGCTAGCGGGAAGTGCAATGACACAAATATGCTGACATAATTAGTAAACGTTTTGTTCTAGAATGTGTAACGATTTGATTAAATGAATTTAGAATAAATTCAATATATGACAATACTCTACTCTATAATCTCTCAAGTGACAGCGATTTTACTTCTTAAAATACAATTAAATAAATTTAGAATACAGTACGGCTGAAGATCTCTGGCATTTAATACAAAGCCTAATATACAAAGCTTATAGCAAGAGCTAACAAGTTCGTCTATATGGATAGTAAACGACAATCTTGTATCGAACGGTGCACCCAAATCCCTTGCTATATTTTGACGCTACAATAATATAGATCGTCTATACTGTAGTCAACAACCATTGTATCATTTCTTGTACTAAATGATATTACACAGCACTTAACAATATTAAAACAAATCTTATTTGGGCTTGACCGTTTCCAACCTCTTGTAATTCCTCGGTAGCGAGAATCATCTGCAAAGATAAGGCCTTCAGAGAAATGTAATCTAATTTTTGGACAATAATAAAAGAGGGCCCAAGTTTAAACCTTGCGGAACTTACAACCTGATAACTGTACGTACAGAAACTGTTTGCCTATACAACAGATTCAAATACCTTTCCAAAGGCTGACAGAAAAGTGAAATAGGCCTCTAGTTATTAACAAGTTTTTTTCCCTTAAATACATGACATTCTTTAGATCTCTTCCACATTTCTGGAAAAGTAGCAGACGAAATGCTAGGATTAAAAATAATACCAAGATGCTTTACAAGGATGTCCAAACGCCCTTTAACAACATATCCAGGGATGCCATCGCTAGTTCCATGCAATTTTTTTATGGCAGATAATATTTCAGTCTCTGTCATATTATGCAACCTTAGATCATTAAGTGTCGGTAAACAGGTTCACTTCTTCTATAAATACTATTAAAATGATCTGCAAATGCACAGGCATTGTCAGAAAGGTGTGACTATACTCCACAATCACTTAACATAACTGAAGGAATGGTAGATGTATTTTGTTTGTTTTGTATATATCTCCAAATTTTGTCTGGGAGTATATACAACAATGAAGTAAAAAATCTTATTGGTGTTAATACATAACTTTACACACAACATATAAGCGCCATCTCATCTGTAATTGATTTCTAGTGTTTCACTTTTGATATATTTCCTAACCGCTAACAGAACACCACCACCACCTTTAGACTTGTGTGTATTTGAGTAAGGTTTATCCTTACAAAAGTTCAGACGACAATACAGCATCACATAGCTAAGTTTCTGTAATAGCCACATCATTCACAAAATCAGATTCAATTAAGCTTAAAAGTCCTTTGTCTTGGCTCTTAACCCACTCACTTTCTGGTAGCAGCATAAAAGTACAGGATGACAAGCATTGTTCTATCTTTGAGACAGATCATCCAAGTTTAACAAGTCGTAAATCCTGATTTTTTTTTTCAAGGTAACTATTACTTTTTGTGTATGTAAATATTTATAACTTTGTGTTGTCCTAATCTAATGAGCCTTCCAGAATAGATGCTTGTTGAATGGTGTTAAATTCTCCATTGACATATACTGAAATGCTACTCAAATAAGAAGATATATGATTTTTGATCTCCACTTTACACTGTTTTTCTATTATTGTTTATGTTTGTATCCTCTGAGCATTGGGGATGGCATCAGGTATAGCCAGCTTATACGTGCGACGGCTTCAACAATATCCAATACATTTTCTCCTTCCTTTTCATTAACTCTTTGTATTTCGACATTCCTATTTTTTTAATACTGATCCAGATAAAATGCCGGAAACTTTTTAAACATGATGATATTGATCGTTGATTGGTGCTTCTAATAATAATTAACGAAAATATTAAAGCTATCTTCAGAAGAAGATGGTCCTTTGCTTTAACTACGCGGAAAAGAGTTTCCAACGCCATATTTGTAATATTATGGTACACATCCTCCCTTTTCTCCACAGAGTGCTCAATAAACGACACCTGCTTATTATGTATTAAGAAAAGACGCCTTTACTATAACATAAGCTTTATTCTTAGACATGTCAGTGATGATTGCCCCGGAGTTGTTTTCCACTGGCATCGCAAGTGCCAGGCCAGTTTTTACATTGCTGGAAAAAGCAACCTTGCGATAGGCATACCGGGTTCTTGCGAAACCCGTGGTTTTCAGCTCCATATATTCGTGATATACAACACTGCTGCTATTGGAGAAATGGAAACTGAATTTAAACAAATACCTGTGCTGCTCCCACCAAAACATGACACATGTGTGAAACATAGGATGCATTTATTTAAAAAAAAAACAGTAACAAATACCTTTTCAATGGAGAGCACACACAAAGTTTATAAAACTGGGAAGTTTAGTATTCTTCACGAATATTGTCAAGGGGAACCTCTTGTAGAGACTAAACAGATCACACGCTTGAATAGCAAGTCAAGCTTTCATTTATGTTGTGTAAAAAAATGTAAAAGTTGTAAGGCAACTAAAGTMGTTTTKTATGTATATTGTCAGAGTTGACAGGTCCCAACTCGAAAAAACTGCCACTGTTATATCCGAAACAAGCAATATCAAAATGTGTAGAGAGATCCTTGCATATGATCCACATCTCTTTAACACAGTTTATATGGACTTGTAAGCCTAAATAATTCACCAGGCACGTCCCAGAGTGATGCATTATGAAATCCACGTTGCAAACATTATTCTAAACCTAATTTCGTCCAGGTTTCGGTCATATCGTTTACGACTTCGCCCTCTAGAGTTACGACAGCTCCTATGTTCGAAACTAACACCACAAGCCCGATAGTGTAACAACGTAACGACACCCTTATCTCACCAACTTGATGAAGTACGTTTGCTGTGAACTTCACACACTCGACCACGATCCGAGCCATAAACCAGACTTAGCACCAAGCTGCATGCTCCACGCGGCTATCATCTCGGTTTTGCGATATTAAAAGCGGGCTTCATGCTAGGATTTGCTTGGTTAAGTGGATGTAAACAAGTCGGGCTTATTCGTGTGTATTGCGGAACAGTGTTGCAGCAAGTGTCGGTACAAAATGGGCTTCTATTCCACTGGATGTTTCAATGAAGCCGAGCCATCCTCAATAATTACCATGAAATACAAAATCAAGTAAAATCCTGAAACAAGTCGATTATATTTTTCACCCCCTGTAGCTTTCGTGTTTAATTTTTGATTAGGAAAGTAGGTTAGTAAAATACCTCCTTTTTAAGGTCTTTTGAAGCCCTTATTGAAAATTTTCAATTTGTTTTCCAAAGATCTAATTTTTATCAATTTTTAATATATTATTAATGATTCTTTCGTTCTTGCGATACCTTTCGAACAGATTGTGTATTTTTTATGAGAACAACATAACTCAAAACTGTAGCAGCAGTGCTTCATCAGCAACAAATTGTCTCATCTTCCTATATTTTCCCATCAGTTCCAAGACTTACTTATTATGGACAAGTTTATCTAGATGCAGTTCGCTGAAAATACTAGTAGCAGCTTTAACAGAGTCGTTATTTTTGTAAAATATAACTCACCATTTCCACATGTTTCTGGGTGATAAGTAAACACTATTTTCGATTGATAGCTTGCAAAGTTAGGTATCAATCACTTACAAAATGCAAACTGGTGATGTAATGCATATTAGTATTGATATAAAATAATTCTGTTTACACGGTACGAAAAAGTCGGGAAGGTTATAAAGCTTCATAAAAAAAGTTGTTTCAATTTGTAATACATTAGACATCCATTGACATGGGCGTACTGAAGGGGGGGGAGGGCAGCTGCCCCCCTCCCTGGACCCGGGTTGTCAACTCCGGGCCCATCCAATTTCTCATACATTTAGCTGGTTAATTATGTGTGTATACCTTGAAATTGTCTTATTTACAAAATTGTAATTACAGTAAAATTTATAGGTAAGTTTATTTGATAATTTTCATGCAGAGCTCATATTTGACCCTTGCAAATGACCTCTAATAAGTCGTTGGCAACTGCAGCATTCTTGTTGTTACGAATCGTTGTCTTAGGGCGGATATAGCTTTAAAAGACTATATTGGTCAGGATGAGTCATAACACGATTTCTGCTTAGTTCAACTCTTCTACCTTTTCCTATAAAGATTGTTCAACTAGCTACTGTTATATGGAATCACATCAGAATCTGTCACATATTCGGTGATAACTGTAACTTTTGTACCAAATTTCTAAATTCACATTACATTTTAACAATTAATACAAAAAAAACTAAAGATCCATCCGAACTCACTTTTATGAAAGTCAATTCATTTAATATAAGTTTTAGGAATCCAGTAAAAGCATTATCAGCACGAATTAAAACCCGGTGTGTTATTAAAAATGCAATTAAATATATTTCAGATTATTTAAATGGAGCTTAATTTGGTTAAAATATTGAGTAGTCGGTTAATTCTTGAAAGCAATCCACTGGCAATCTAAGAAGGTTGACTTGACGCATGATGCTGAGGCATTTGTCATTCTGAGTTTTAATAATGTTAGTTATCCATCGAGTTTCTTTTCCCGGGGAGTAAAAATTACTACACCTGGGTATACATATGAACTCCCAGCTTAAATTTCTAAAGCTTCTAGTGTGAGAAGTTGAAACTGTACTAAAACCGCATCGGTTAATGCATTAGTCTTTGATATGTATTAATTCTGAATCAGAAATCGTGCTCCTATTAGTAGAACTTTTAAGGTGAAATTTGTGTTCCTTTGGTACTTCGTATGATATCATCATATGTGTATGTATCACGCGAGAGCGATGCAACTGAATGCGCCTCACCTAACTGAGTTAATTAATAACTTAATTAGTAATAAAGGGGCTTTGTATGATCAGTGAACATATAAATAATTTGGGTCTTTATTTCACCGAAGATGTTTTAAGTCACCTATATCTTATAAACATTTATTATTTCTATTCATGTTGAATTATACAGGACGTTTCCTCCGCCTTCCCCCCTCCCTCCCTAGACCAAAAGCTGGGTACACCCATGCCCATTGATATGCTTTTAAAGAAACAATAGAACCATAAATTGTATAATCAAAAATAATTATCGCCTGGATAAATATAAGAAATAGTTATTGGGATAGCTAGCCAATATGTTATGAAAAAGTATTTCCAGCTTTGACAGGGGAATTGAACAAGGAAAAAAGTTACGGTACTTCCCGCAGGGGGGCGATAGTTTCGCCAAATTTCCCGAACCGCGTTCCATATCAAAGTATATCCCTCTTAGATTTGTAGTATGCGACGTGGCGTTTAAAAGTTACAGATGAATATTCGAAAAACCATCCATGTTGGGCGCCATTTTTGACTCGTCGGGATTTGACGTTGAGTGTATGATAGTACTCGTAGAAGTAGCTTGTTAAGCTTTTTGAAAATTTAATTATTTTTGCCCACCGTTTAGGAGATATCGTCGATCAAAGATTTTCTATAATTTTGTTTTCGTTTTTCTGGAATGCACAATGCGATTATGATATTTGGGTCCATTATGAATTATATGGATAGGAAAGGTGACAATAGCGTAGTTAAGAGTTTTAAAAAATATATAACTATATACAATTATTTTTTCAACAAACTGGTCGGTAGGTATGCAGCCCTATTAGAACCAATTGTTTCGAGTAAAATTGGGATGTAAAACAACGAAATATGACGTTGCATTATAATAAAGTCAAATTTGAACGTAGGTAAAGTGTATTAAAAATATATAGTAACATTTACTGTAAGAAAATAAATAGCAAGTAAGTACTTATATGGTAGAAAAAAAACACAAAGAGCTAGAACAGCCATTTGAAGATCCAAATATTGTACAAGTAATAGAGGTCAAAAAATAGAAGATAAGTTCAGAAATGAATAGTGGCAAAGATGGTGAATGGGCCTACTAAACACGAAGTACTATAGGAAAGAGTGTGAAATTTTGAATGAGTCTTACTTGTAGCTTTGTCCTACGGTAACATTTTATCCTTTATCTTCTACCACAACAGGGCCTTTGCTTGACTACAATTCATTCTTTATCTAAATTTTACTGGGATTCATTTTTTCCAGTTTCGACAAAAGTACACTATTTATATAAAACACTCAAATTTAGATTAGAAATCCATCAAGTTTCTTTTCATACTCGTAGATATATAGAGAACTTAATAGCTTTTTATAGTCGATTCTAGAGATATTGCAGTAAAAGACATTTGCTTATCTGGGCGTCCTATATAATATGATTGCACTGCGTGAACTCAGCACTTAGAGTTCTATATTTAAACAATGTCAACGTCCAAGCCTTGGCTGCACTTCGCAGCATAATATGCAAGTAAAACAGGTGCGATAGTTCCGCTTTGCTCGATCCGCGGTCATTACATTGACCTTACCACTTTTACGTGTGATTTCACAACCGGACAAAAATACGCCGACAACAGATAAGCATACCACACAAAGGAAATCCGACCAGACCGCTTGGTTTTGTATAAACGGCCTTGTAATTGCAAACGCGGATTAGAAAGGCCGTAAAGATAAGAGCAATTCGCAGGTATTATGAGAGGTAACAATGGTTCAAGTAACGGTAACTGGTCGATTATTTTATAAATCTTGACTCACTAATTACTATCTGTAAACTTTGTGTCCTAACTGTCCAGTGTTTATTCTGTAAATTTGGACATCCAAGAAAGGTAAACTACCATTGCTTTCTAATTTCATAGTAAATTCTCTATGTCAGGATTTTGACTATTCAAATGATTTAAAAACCTACCTAACTCTTCTATACCGTGGGGCCAAATAACAAAAGTGTCCAAATTTACAGAATAAACACTGGGCAGTTAGGACACAAGGTTTACAGAAAACCCTCCCTCTCAAAAGGATAATCTTATAAGGACGTTATTTGTTAGAGCACAAATATCTCAGATGAAAGTTCTTTACAAAAAGGAATATTTCATCTTAAATCAGCGTTAGTGAGAAATGGTTATAGCAATTTAATAAAATGTATTTCGGAGAAATTAAAGAGGATGCTTAGAAAACACGATATTTTAGTTGTTGATAGTACATATAATAATTCTACTAAAGATAAAGTACATTTAGAGGGTGAAGGTGTGTACAAAATTATATGTTCTTACGGCAAGTGTTACATAGGTCAAACTAAAAGAAAAGTAGGTAGGCGTTTGAAAGAACACATACGTGCTACTATAGGCTGCAACAGATACATAAATCTTCCGTAGCTGAACACTCATATTTGACTAAACACGTGTGACTTTGATAAAACAAAAAAAAATTTACGTAGAGAAAAATATTGTCATAAACGTCTAATAAGAGAAGCTATAGAAATTTGTAGGAATACTAAAAATTTTAATAGGGATTGTGAAAATTATGAGTTAGGTGGCATTTGGAAGGCTATTTTGTAATTATCTTCTATCAAGTAGTTCGTGCATATCTAGTAGGCAGGTAGTTCCTTTTTCGTCGTTAGGTTCTTTTTTGTCAGGTTGGCACGTTGTTTCTATGACGTCTCGCTTCCTTGGTGATTTGTTTATTTACTTCAAAAATTTTGTTTGAACTTGTGTCAGGCAAATTTTGAGGTTCTTCGTCTTTGACAAAGATTGCAGGTGTAATCGAAATGTCAGCCTAATAACTTTTTGTCAGTGTTTTCAAGAGACAGCGATCTTTCCGAGAAAATATTATCTTATATTATGGACGCTGAAAGCATTCACCCTCGTAATAACTTGACCAATTTCGGTGACATGAAGCATGCAAGCAGGTACAGTGGCCTTCAAAAGTAATGTCGTACGGGACGGTGGCGAAAATAACGATGCGCCCATTTCGCTGCAACCCGATATTCAGTTGCGGACGACGTAGATGTCGCAAAAGAAGAGATACATGCTGCTCCTTTCTTTAATCCTCAAGTGGTATACTCAAACAAGTGTAAGACTGTATTGGAGAGGAAGCTCGACTGTCTACTTGAATGTAAAGAAGTAGACTAAGCGGGCTTAGCAGTTATTAAAGCACAAGTTAACTCTTTAAATTCTGGTGAAGGAAGCCCGTTTAGTTTACCCTTTACATGCAATATTAAGTACTAAAGGAAAAAATTTTAATGTGGCCAGAAAACAATAGTTTTTAATAAAATTCATATTTTCTGTTCTACCATTCCACCTCCTAAAAATTTAAAATCAGGTATGTTCATGTGATATCTGTCTTCTTTATAAAATAATACATTAACAAAATTGTAGTAAATTCATTTAGTATACAGAACAGTACATGATTTCTCGCATTAAAAATTATTTAGCTTACAGTGTTCATTGCTTTGATAATATCTATTTTTTCAACAAAAACCCATTTAATTTACTTATTCTAGGGTCTAACTACTAACAAATTATCTGCAATATTTTTATAAGAACTATGTATTGAACTTATGTATTATTAATTTTACGGCAAATATTAGATATATAGACAAACTGCTATAAAACTTCACCAAATTCATTTTCAACGTAAATTAGTTTTTGTTTATAAATATAAGTATACCTAACAAGAAAACATTGTCAATCAACTTAGACACTACTACTCTAGGTGAAATTAATCTAGTTTACGCGCAACTTTTAAGCAAAATGTTTCCATAGATTTTGGACGTATTTTTCAGCATACGCGTATCATTCACAAAAACGCTCATCATTATTTCATTGCCTCTCTAAATAATGATAATGAGTAACTTATTTCTTTTTATAATTATATAATATAATTTTTACTTAAGAAATAATATTATGTAAATGTAGATAATTTTTTCTTACTTTAAACTAAAAACGTTTATAACTGAAGATAGAGAGGAAAATTTGCAATTTTGGAGTAACGTGGTTTACTGTTAGGTCGACGAATGCAGATAAATATTAATATTTATCAAACATGCAATTAAGTTTACAGTTAAACAATTTTATTATGGGAGATGCAACATAAACGTTCAACGTCTCATTCAAAACAATTGTTTGAGTGTAAATCTACGTTAATATAATTCTACAAAATGGCTAGGAACAAATTCCGATTTTTGGAGGTAAGAAGGAAAAAAAAATTCTTGTCCCCGCCATTTTATAGTGTATAGCTTACCTTTCCAATATTTCAAAACAAGAATAAAAATATTGACAAATAAGAAACTTATGACACAATGATTTATGCTTTTTGGATACAAAGCAAAATAATCTAAGATTTACAACCCTGTTCAGTATTATTTATGGCTTGCAAATTAGCAACCCCAAGTAAACAACCGAAAGTGCAAATGCAAATGTAAGATGTTGGCCTTTTACTTTGGTTCAGTCTCGGTATTTTTCTTTCACGGTACAGAAATTACTTGACTGTTGTTTGATTTGGACTGAATGCAGATACCTATGTTCATATTCCAGGTGGTTAGTTACTCCTTGCCCTTTGCGTCAAGTGATGTTTGGAATTTTTATGTCTCATTTGGTGGTTTATTGTTTATAAATTCAGTTTTTTTAGTTATTCTAAGAAGTTAAATATAAGATATAGTGCTTGTTACGGACAATGATTGTTATTTGTTAAGTGTTGAAATATTGCCAGTCTAATAGTAATAGTAATGCGGAGAGAAGAAAATTAAGTAGCAGAAAAAGAAATAAGAATTGTAATGGAAACTTGCGAAATTACTGGACTTAAAAAAGGAAACACTAAAAATTTAAACCTTAAAAATATAAACATTTAAAATGAATTTTATAGGACGAAACAAGTATAAATAATAATTGGGGTAACATCAATGTCGCATCAAAAATGAATCCCGGTAGAACAGATTTTATGCAGGACAGCTCATTTAGCCATAATTTGATGGTAAATAACTACACATATTTTAGAAATGTTTAGTAATAGACAATGTTTTTGCGATTATTGAGGTAAATGTGATGGGTGAAAACAGGATTGTTGACTTTCAATATATCTTTGCTCAATTATAAGAAATGTGTGCCTATGGCAAAAACCTAGCTATATGTTTATCGCAAACACCGCAAGAAGTTTTTTGATTGACGCCGCCATCAATATTGTTGAAGAATTTAATTTTATTGACGGAAAACTAATTAATTATTCTTTGAAAAATTCGTATGAAGCAAGATGTGCTGCAGCTGTAATATCTCACAGTACCAAAATACTTCATAGTAATTCAAAATAATATGGTAGTTATAGAAAAGTAGAGGTAAGACGACTATATCTATTAAAAAAGACAAAATCGGACAAGAAGAAATCAGTGACAAATGTATTTGCGAAGTAATTTACAAAAGAGTGATGGAAATTATTATGGTGAAAATTGTCATCGCCCGGGCATGAATGAGGAAATATATAAAGAAGTTAATGATTTTATGGACAAATTGGTGAAAACAGATAAAGAAAACACGAGAGATCAAAATGTAACGGCAAAGGCTTTGACTTAATGTTTTCTCATATCGGGCACAGACGGATCCGAATGATTTGAAATCTGTGTAACGTCAAGTCCCTGTTGGTGATTTTGATACGAAAACAATTAGCTAATATTAATCGTGTTAGATTAGTGACAGCGATTTTCCGTTCTACATTGCCCGTGTATATAATTTAATGTGATTCTGCAAAAGTACCTCTACATTTTTTTAAATGCAAAAATGTTGGCAAACACTTAGTTTGTTGTGTGTAGATCGTGCCATAGTCCTGGTTGCATTTCTTTCCTAAATTATTTGCAATCGTCGCCGGAGATACCGATAACATTTACCTGAAATGCTTGGCCGCGTAAGGCTGCTGTTTGGGATTTCATGGTGGGATTATTTTTGCACTGGTGGTGGAGTGCACCCGTCGTCATAAACCCATAAATCGACCCTCATTTGCATGCCGTTACTTTGTTTGAATTTTTACTCACTTCAGGTTCGGGAGAAACTGACAGGCGAACAAAATTTGTACATTTCAACACTGTTGATAATGAACGCTCTTAATAAGAAAACAAGAAATAAGTTGCTCGTCATTATAATTTAGAGATGTAATAAGATAATTGAGTGAGATGCAAAAGCTGAATAATCAGTCTAAAGAATGGAAATGGAAAGCTGCATATACATTAGTTATTTTTCACATCTTTTTTTTAGTAGTATTAGTATAGTAAGGTTGATAAACAATGGTTTTTGTTATAGTTATAAATAAAGACTAATTTACGTTAAAAATTAACTTGATAAATTTTCTAGCAATTATTATGTATAACTGCTATTGACTGTAAAATTAACGAATACCTAAACTATATAGCTTTTATTAAAAATATTACAGTTATTTCGTTAGTAGTTAAAAGCTAGAATATATTTAAATTAAATAGGTTTTTGTTAAAAAATAGAAATTAGCAAAGCAATAAACATGAAAAATTAAATAATTTTAATAAAAGAAATCATATATGTGGTTGCAACAAGCATTGCTTTTTTACAAAGGGGACAGATATCATAAAAGATGTTCTTACAATTGTAAAATTTTACGCCTTTTATTAAAAATTGTTTTTTCTCTTTTCTTTCTGATTGCATTAAAAATTGTATGCATGTAAGGATAAACTAAGCGGGCTTAGCAATCAATAAAGCATAAGTTGTTAAACACACTAGTCTCAAGCTTTCGGAATTTATTTCTATTCCTTCATCAGGATTTAAAGAGCTAACTTGTGCTTTAATAACTGCTAAGCCCGCTTAGTCTACTCTTTACATACAAGTAGACAGTCGCGCTTTCTCTCCAATGCAGTTTTAATATTGCATTAAATACTAAAACTTGTCTGAGTATACCACTTGAGGATTAAAGAAATTAGAAGGATGTATCTCTTCTTTTGCGACATCTACGTCGTCCGCAACTGAATAACGGGTTGCAGTGAAATGGGCGCATCGTTATTTTCGCCACTGTATCGTACGACATTACTTATGAAGGCCACTGTACAACGACGGTGATTATGAAACTCGAAATTTTTTTAATTAGGTGTAAATTTTTGATTTGTTTTATATTACTTCTTTTATTTATACTATTTGTCTGTTTATTATCAAATCAGTGTGGTTGACTATATCTCGTCTAAAAAATGTAATAATTGATATAGTTACATAACCGAATCAGAATATTCTAACTTTAACAGAAGCAGCCTCAGAACGGTGTTCGCTGAAAACCCTGCTGAAACAAAGTTTCCCCTTATACAATGCGAAAACCCCAGCCGGCCACGCTGCACTAACCGAACGATTTAATCAACGTCATTGGTTGACGGAATGCGTGCGGTCCAGAGGGTATAACGAAAAAAAATTTTGTCGGGCGAACATATTTGCGGGCGAGATAAACGGGGTTTCATTTGTTCAGGTAGCGGAAGATTGTGCCTTTAATACGTTTCTCATCTTACAGCGGGTGTGCGGCTGACATAAAAGCTAAACCATTCCTGTAGGTGAAATCTGGAATTGGATGGGAAAGCGGTTATCTTTTTGTTTTCGTTTCGTTCTGAAACAACTTTGCCGATGTTGACGGAACAGAATCATT
Source organism: Rhyzopertha dominica (assembly GCA_025024175.1). Classification (NCBI taxonomy): domain Eukaryota; kingdom Metazoa; phylum Arthropoda; class Insecta; order Coleoptera; family Bostrichidae; genus Rhyzopertha; species Rhyzopertha dominica. The sequence goes on from QCXZ01000053.1 coordinate 25,824,052, forward strand.
CTTGTTTTATATTCAAACTTCGAACAACGGCGTTTTTCCAGAGAGTGGTTAGTCTTACATTGCGGATATTAAATCTGTGGAATTATGGCCTTCATATAAACTCGTGAAATTACAGGTTTTGGTCTGATAATGTGTAATATCGGAGTGTCATGAAATATATAAGTATTGCGTACAACTTCGATGCACTAATGCAAGTTGCGTAAGATTCATCTTAACCAGTGCATAATTTGATATTAAAGCCCCTGGTTTGCTGAWTATCTCATGGGATCTACATTTATAGTTTCCTTGAACTTGTAAACTACGTTTAATTATTACGCTGTATCAGACTTCTCCTTATATTAGATTGCAAAGCAATTTTGGAGAAAATAAATAGAAAAATGTACGTATTAGTTCTAAACATTTTGTATCGGGTAGATTGTCTGTTAAATAATGTTGTGATCATAATATTCCAATAATTTTTAGGTTTAACTTAGGGCAATTAGCCAGCTCATTATGTATATCTTTATTAAGCTATTAAATTGTATAGGTACATTCATAGACAAGTAAACCCCACAGGTTTATTTGTCTATTATCAGACATTTACAACACCCATGCCCTGGGCTTGACTCCAACCTAGTCGAGGCCGACTCTTAGGTTATTTTTTTTAAATTTTTTATGACCCCGTCATCTTAGAATAATCAGCCAGTTCATTAGTTTACACTATTCTTTTTCGCAAATAACATAATATACGAGTATGTAGGGACATACACAGACATCCATTCCCTTAGCGGGACCCGAACTCACAGCCTGGCAGTCCAGAGTTAGGTTATTTTATCATTGTTACCAACATGTTTGCTACTTTGACAGGAACAAATTTAGAATTATTTCACATAAGACATAAATTTCGGAAGTTCAAAAATATATACCATGGGATTGAGGTATCATTTAACCCTTCTGGTTAACCGTATATGGATCGACATCACCAATAACAGTGATTTTCTGTTTATATCTCTCAAAGAATATCATCACCATCTCTTTCAAGACGTCGATAATATTCACTGCATTCACTCATTTTCGTTTACAGCAGCAGATATTTACAAACAAACACAACCTTACGTAAATGTATTATGCTAATGCTAACTAATGGAGAAAACAACGCTTGTTTGCCTCCAAACCGTCATTTTTAAATTGCCAGGGTCACGTGTTCCAGACATCTCTATTCTACGTGGAAGTTACCTAATCTAGAAATTGCAAACCGCTAATTGTGGTGGTACAAGCAAAAGCACATTGTTATTACTTACCTTTGAAATGCGAATAGAACCGTAAATTGTCGGGAATTCTTTGTAAAACCATCAATTTCATTTGATCCGCCTTCAGTACAGTATATTGTGCTTATTGTAGCTTGGCAGCAGTTACAAAAAAGGCGGCACACATAATTCAGAAATCCACGCCGCCCGCGTTGCATGAATCATATTATACAGAAACCCTGTAGTATGTGCCTTAATTGCTTCATAATACTGCACACAGGKACAAAGCTCGCAAATTAAATGTATATTTTTAAAAATTGCAATAGTCGTTCAATACAATCCCCTTACATATCCAAAACATGTTGCCATCGCTTCGGCAGTAATATAATGGCGTTAAATTTGCCATTTTTGTGAAGATGTTTCAGCAGTTGGAACGCATATGTTGTTGCAGGACTTTTATCCTTCCAAGTCTTCCCCTTCCCACTAGAAGAACAGAACGAAATCTGGAGGACTCATATCAGGGCTGCACGGGGGATGTGGGAGAATTTCACAGCAGTTCTTCTCGCAAACTCCTTTAGCTGACACTGCTTTATGCGATCAAGCGTTATCGTGCAAGAAGATTACGCCGCTGTCTCTCACATCTCGACTACACTTTTCGAATCATGCATTTAAATTTTCTACAAAGAAGACAAATACATTTGTCTTTTGATATTTGTCTATTGCTTGTTTGTTCATGCGGTCTTCTTTCATAATTTTAGCCACAATAGCAGCAAAAGTGTTGTTGGTAGCAGTATGAGGTCTCCAACATCTGAGGTCGTCTTCAACACTAGTCCAACGCTCTGGATCGCTTGCTCCATCAAGTTACTGTTGAACTATCCACACACGACTCCCGGCAAGCTTCTTGCAACGCACCGTTAATTTCGGCAACCGTTTTTTCTCGCAGTGTTGGAATTTTTATATCCACTTCAAAGACGCGTTCCATTGCATCAAACTACCACAATTTGAAGATTTTTTACACATAAACTGAGTGAACTACCTGCACTCTATATATAGCTAAGTTATGTCCCAATGGGATGTTAAATGTTGGTAATTTGTCCAATATTTATTTTATTTCTTGTAACAGGCAAGTAGTGGTCTGCATTTGCTTGTGAAGCTCTGTAGATATATCGTTATTAATTGTTTACTAACATGGTAGGATGTCTACATTGTTGTAAATTCATATTTATTTCTTTTTTTTAAAATATTATTAACAAAAGGGCAAAAGTTTAGTGGTGCATAGTGACGTTGATATCTTATAGAGGTATTTTTGCCTGCCTATATTTTTAGTCAACGTACACCCAATTAAACATTTCTACATCACCTCTAATTGCATCCATGCATTGCGTAAATTCTTCCGGTWGCTTTTCCCCCAATTTACCGTAACGATCGTTTGGAAATCTGTTACGCACCAATTATACCAATTTCGGCGGCCATAAATCTCCGGCGGTAAAGCGATATGCCTCAAATTAAGTGTCAAATGGGTCGCACCGAACCAGAAATTATCCCCGTATTCAAAAAAACGCACCCCTCTGGGAGAGACGAGTCTAATTTGTGTTTCGAATTCTGGAAACCGACACCCACCAAGTTTGTCTTTGTATGTGTCGAAGTTAACTTTATACATGCGGGATATTAAGTTCATTAGAAGTTCGGGCCCAACAGTATAGAATTACGGGATATAAATAAAACATTACCTGCGCGGAGATGAAGATGGAGAGGTGCAGCAGTAGTTGCTTGATAATTTGATAGTTAACAATACGCAATTTCGGATTCGTTGAAAATGTAGGCTTTTTATTGAAAAATCGAATTGTGGGTAAGAATCCCTGTGAAAATATTCAAATAATAAAATTCATGCGCGCGATAATTAGGCGCAGCTGGATATCTCGAATTATATCTATCCTCAGACATAAGTTTTGCATAATATGCGATATATGACAATGCTTATGACAAGAAGCTGACCCTGTAAGTTTCATTAGCCAATTAACTGTTCTTTTTTGTTACAGGTGAGTGAGAGAATGACAAGCATTACATTATGTGTAAGTAATAAATATTAGGCTTATGATGGATGTATGTTAATCAATAACCCATCACTTTACGTCATCGATTAATCTAACCATCATTGTACCCTACCAAAGCAGAAAAATATACCTCGCAAAACGTCACTTGTAAAATTCGTTACTGTTATTTAAAGAATTTTTTTAAAATATACCTGAAGCATTAGAAAAATCTGGTTACAGTTACAGTATACTCGTATACCGAATAACGATACTCCAAATATCTATATCTTTGGGTTATAAACATTTTAATAGCAAGAGGGGTCGAGTAACACATCATTTTGAAGCTGTATTCGTTGTGTATGCAACCATATCTTTTCTTTTTTTTTAATTTGAACGATATTTTTTGAGAATACTGCCTGGATTACAAATAAATATAAATTAGTTGCCTATTTTAATAGCTTTCAAGCACAACTTTCGTTCAGTCTCAGTATAATTACGTTTGGACGAGCGACAACTAGATATAGGAGAATAATAAGATAATATTTTGTCGGATAGATCGCTGTCTCTTGAAAAACACTGCCAAAAAATTAATAGTCTGACGTTTCAATTACACCTGTAATCTTTGTCAAAGACGAAGAACCTCAAAATTTGCCTGACACAAGTTCAAACAAAATTCTGAAAGTAAATAAACAAATCACCAAGGAAGCGAGACGTTATAGAAACAACGTGCCAACCTGATAAAAAAGGCACCTAACGATGAAAAAGGAACTACCTACCTACTAGATATACACGAACTACTTGATAAAAGATAACTACAAAATAGCCTTCCAAATGTCACCTAACTCATAATTTCCACAATCCCTATTAAAATTATTAGTATTCCTACAAATTTCTATAGCTTCTTTTATTAGACGTTTGTGATATTTTCTCTATGTAAAATTTTTGTTTTATCAAAATCAATCATGTGTCTAGTCAAATATGAGTGTTCAGCTACGGAAGATTTATCTATCTGTTGCAACCTAGTAGCACGTATGTGTTCTTTCAAACGCGTACCTACTTTTCTTTTTGTTTGACCTATGTAACACTTTCCGCAAGAACAAGTAATTTTGTAAACACCTTCACTCTCTAAATGTACTTTATCTTTAGTAGAACTTAAAATTTTATCTAAATTATTATATGTACTATCAACAACTAAAATATCATGTTTTCTAAGCATCCTCTTTAATTTTTCCGAAAGGCCTTGTACATAAGGCAAACTCAACTTCAATTTACTTTGTCGTGGCTGAGAATTTACTTGATTTGGATGAGCACTTTTATTAAAAACTGACCAAATATTCTTACTACTATAACCATTTCTCATTAGCGCTGATTTAAGATAATATATTTCTTTTTGTACAGAACTTTCGTCTGATATCCTTTGTGCTCTAACAAATAACGTCCTAATAAGACTATTCTTTTGAGAAGGACGTTATTTGTTAGAGCACAAAGGATATCAGACGAAAGTTCTGTACAAAAAGAAATATATTATCTTAAATCAGCGCTAATGAGAAATGGTTATAGTAGTAAGAATATTTGGTCAGTTTTTAATAAAAGTGCTCATCCAAATCAAGTAAATTCTCAGCCACGACAAAGTAAATTGAAGTTGAGTTTGCCTTATGTACAAGGCCTTTCGGAAAAATTAAAGAGGATGCTTAGAAAACATGATATTTTAGTTGTTGATAGTACATATAATAATTTAGATAAAATTTTAAGTTCTACTAAAGATAAAGTACATTTAGAGAGTGAAGGTGTTTACAAAATTACTTGTTCTTGCGGAAAGTGTTACATAGGTCAAACAAAAAGAAAAGTAGGTACGCGTTTGAAAGAACACATACGTGCTACTAGGTTGCAACAGATAGATAAATCTTCCGTAGCTGAACACTCATATTTGACTAGACACATGATTGATTTTGATAAAACAAAAATTTTACATAGAGAAAAATATTATCACAAACGTCTAATAAAAGAAGCTATAGAAATTTGTAGGAATACTAATAATTTTAATAGGGATTGTGGAAATTATGAGTTAGGTGACATTTGGAAGGCTATTTTGTAGTTATCTTTTATCAAGTAGTTCGTGTATATCTAGTAGGTAGGTAGTTCCTTTTTCATCGTTAGGTGCCTTTTTTATCAGGTTGGCACGTTGTTTCTATGACGTCTCGCTTCCTTGGTGATTTGTTTATTTACTTTCAGAATTTTGTTTGAACTTGTGTCAGGCAAATTTTGAGGTTCTTCGTCTTTGACAAAGATTACAGGTGTAATTGAAACGTCAGACTATTAATTTTTTGTCAGTGTTTTTCAAGAGACAGCGATCTATCCGACAAAATATTATCTTATTATATTATGGACGCTGAAAGCATTCACCCCCGTATAGATATAGGAGATGTGTTCTTAATACTCCGTAAATACGTTCACATTCTTTTATGCAACAAAACTCTTTGGAATTACGTAGCAAATCAACCATTGGTGCTACCAGTGTAGAAAAAATGGAATTACTTTCAATATTTTACCCACCTCAGTAATATCCTTAAGACATCCTAAGATGACTTGAATTTTATCCGGATCGACATTAACACGTTTTGCGTTTACCACGTAGCCAAGATATTTCTTACGCGATAAGGTCAAATTCGCCTTTTAAGATGGTTGAATATATCATATAATACTGTTAGGTGTTTTTCGAACGCTTCTGTTATCAAGATGGGCAACCACATTAGCTTTTGAACGCGGGGTCCAGTAACTTATCCATTAGTCGTTGGAAGGTGGGAGGACCAGTTGTAAGCCCGAATGGCATATCTTTAAAGTGATAGTTACAACGCTCTTGTGTAGCGGAAACTGTACTGGTACTCGCCGGATGACAAAAAAGCTACGATTATACAAAATACAGTACGCTAAAATATTGCTAAGTTCTTATTTGGAAATCCCAAGAGTTATGCTTCATTAAATTAGATAATGCTGACAACCTGCCTCTTTTAAGGAATCCACAGAATGGCAAGATTATATTTCTAGCGCAACAAAATTATCTGAAATACTGTACAATCCTGAAGTTGCCTTATACTCCTGAATTCTAATTTGTCGCGCACCTCCGTTCTCTGCATAAAATCCACGTCCCCAGCCATCTACTTCCATACAATTCTTTGTACTGAAAATTTGCAACTTAAGCGGAAACTGTTTGTTAAACGCATTGTAAAAGTTATAACCCTTCACCAGGCGGTTATTCAATTCCTACTTCTTGAACGTTCAGAACGCAAACTTGCCAACAAACCCTTCTTCGGCTGCCGAAATTCAATATCCATTGTTCGGCTGTTCTGGTGTGGTCCTCAAAGGCCCAAGAAAGTGGCCCGAGAGTTGCGAACTGTTGGCGGCAGGCAAACAACACAGAGAGAGCGCGAGAGGTTTTTCAGCGGGCACACAACTTCCTTATTGCTTGTTACCAAAGTTATTGGAACTATGCATCGGTTGCTGCTTTCGCATCATCGTCTGCGGCCGGGCCGCTTTGTGCAAAGGGGGAAAACCCGGAGGAATTTGCGTTTGTGATCCTCCGAAGAAGTGCATAAACGTTGGTTTTAGAGGTATGGGGGCCAGAACTCGGTGGCCTGAATATGGCGGTTGAAGGAGATTAACTAATTAATTACGATCTAAAGTTTATAAGGTTTATTTTTAGCAACTCAACACGCTTTCGTGAATTGCTAATAAAATAATGTTAAAGTCATGATTAAAGTAACCAAAACTGAATAGCGTGAGGCAGTTTAAAATTTCGGAAGTAGCAATAAGAACAAATTTTTTTGCAGAACTAAGTAGCTTTATTGTTTTTCAAAATAGTAATACAATTTTTCAACGCTGAAGTATCCATATTCAAAATGAGAAATTGTAATGTATTAACTGTTTCTTCATATTTAAAAAAGCGGTCGTCAAGCATTTTATTTTTGATTATAGGAAACGTAAGAAAGTCACTCGAAGCGAAGTCGGGACTATGGGGTGGATAAATCATTTTTATGTCATTATTAATATCGATTGCAGAGCTAGTAATATGGGGTGGTTTTTTCACCAGTCATCATTGAATTCTGCTAAAGCAGATTGTATACCATTCAACATAACATGCTGTCGATGATTCTGTAAAAGAATTGTGTATAATAATGTTGTTGACGTGTTTAGAAGAGCCACTATTCAATTTCTTTACTATTCTGTGCACCATTTGACGCGATTTCTTTTTTGGACCGTGCTCATACTGTAAGGTATCTAACGAGAGCAAAGTTTCCCGAGTCCCGACTGTTAATTGCTCGTACAAAATGGAATGTGTTGAGGTCCGAGAAATGTGCAAGCATGCCTGAATTTTATCGCATGCCACATGATAATTTTGTTCAATCATTCGATGTACGGCAGCAATATCTTTTCCTGTTAGCTGCGTTTTCACGTGACTTCTGATAGATTACAACCCGATCAGGATAGATTATTCCAGTAGCAGCATAAATCCGAGCTACTAGATCTCCGAAATTTTTCGACTGTCTCATGTATTCCCTTCCTGTTTCTATACAGGGTGATTCATTAAGATTACGCAATCCCTGAACTGGAGATACTTCACACCAAAATATGGTGATCAAGCTTAACATGCCTTATACAAATGTTACAGGTTTACGAGATATAGGGTGTTCAAAATTGGAATTTTAATTTGAAATTTCTCAATAATTTAGCGATTTTAAGCAGTATCGTCTGGAAAATTGGCAACTTTATGTTTTTTGGCAAGAGAATTACGAATTTAATGCTAAATTTAGTTACACCCTGTTACTTTAGTAAATTACAACACTTTTTTTTTGCCTAACGAGTTATGGCTAAGATGACTAGAAAATCTAAACGGCAGTTCCATTTTCAATGTTTTGTTCTTGTTTACTTCATGTAACTCTATCAGTTTTTGAGTTATTTGGATTTATACATTTATTGAATTTGGTTTGGTGTAAAATGAGAATTTATTCTTTTAAATTACTACAATGCGGGTAACAACAGTAAAGGCAACACATAACAATCAGTAACAGTAATAAAAAAAAACTTCAAAGTAAATGCTCAAAATGATCGCCTTTCACTTCAATACACTTTGTAAGGCGTATCCTTAAAGATCTTTGAATATTAAATAACATTTGTCGATTATTTTTAATAATATTAGCAGCTTCTTGAATTTTCTGTGTAATTCTTCGATGGAATTAATTGTTTCTTTTTAAACCATTTCCTTTATTTGTGACCACATTGAGAAGTCTAGAGGGTTGAAATTAGGACTTTAGGTGGGCAAACAAATTCACTGCCACGCCCAGTCCACAGTTGAGAAAAATATTCATTCAGGTATTGGCGTACTGGCAGAAAAAATGTGGCAGTGGCCCGTCTTGCATAAACTAGTAGTACATACATCTTCTAGTAGTGTGTTTAAATTTTGTTTAATGAAGTTTAAATAGAGGGGCCCGTTCAGATTAGGAGGACTAAGCCCGCGCCAAAAATACTGTTGAGCCCTCAATCGGACAAATGGACACCTTTCAGGAGTAAACTGTAAATTGTGACTTTATGGTCTTTCTCATCTGTAAATAGAAGAAGGGCAACTTCATACGCTACCCTTGTACTTTGATCGCAACCTTTTTAATTGCAGGTCCGTTTTATTGTGCTATAATGAGAGGGTATTCAAGGTGTTTCATGGATGATCTAGGTATATTGATCTAAAGAAGCAAGTAGCAAGTGATAATTGGTTATAGTTTCTAGGAAACTGCTAAGCAAACATGAAATGTGTTGATTAGGAGAGGCCTGCAATTCGACTACATTCACCTATATATGCGATAAACGTTAACTGTAGTCTGTTCTTTGATAAAAATGTACCGCAAGGGTTGATTTTTCGTCCGATACTCTTTATTATACATGATTTAATACAGAAAATGCTTGTGTAGGGCAAATACTATAATAAACTATTATAGAAAATCTTTTGAAAAACTATTAATTGAATAAGAAGCCACTTCATTTATCTATTTTTCTTGTATCTAATTTTTACAATGCCTGAAAAGTTTTTGGATAATGTTGATGAAAAGTACTAGTCCTACGTAAGATCCTGATTAATAAAAGAGAAATGTTTCACCTTTACCTAAAAATACTTACGTATAATCCATAAATCACTTAAGAATGGAAACGTTGCTTTAATAAAAAGACGAAGGTAAACGATCTGAATTATGATCATTTTCCGGTATAAAAGTATACCTAACTTAGGTTCTTTGGAACTGGAACAAAAGATGTGATGTCAGTGTCGTATTGCAAAAAAAAATCAAGTTTGTTACTAAAAAACTTGATAACTAGTCAAGGAACTGTGAACGGAGGCAAAAAGTTAAACTGAAAAAAAGTTTCAGCTAAACAAGATCAAAACAATAGTTCACCAAATGCTAGGTGGCATACTTCAAACGAGCAACACATCATGCACGTTCCCATCCATTTCATTTATTGTGAAATGCATTGGCATCTGATATTTCGTATATGTGCAAATCCATTTCCTAAGCATTCAAGACATGGCATTGACATGAAAATCCGCCATGTCCGAGAATCAATATTTATATTTTATATAAACGCAGTTTAAAATACAGGGTATACATCAGACATACTAAGCTCCAAAGAAACATCCCATGTAAACAGCAAATAGAAGGACGAAAGCTTCTGGGCATTTATTTAATTGACTGTTGAAATCGAGCACTAAATTTTGATTCAGTCAACAAGAGAAAAGGAGTTCAAGCAGTAATCCATGCTTAAAAAAAGCCTCTGAGCTTATACAAAGTGAAACTATTCACCTTGCTAACAGTGTATTTTTCATCTTCGCTATGTGGTTAAACAAACAAAAAAGCTAAAAGGAAAGCTACGCAGCGAGTTCCACTTCCATCTGTATACGTTTAACGCTTTTCAGTTTTGAAAGGGATTCTCAGCGATATGATCCGGTCGTTTTCTCGTCGCCGTTTTAATTTAATGCGTTACCGGCAGTGATGATGCTAAAACACGATAAACGTTTTAGCGCCGGCGGACGATTATGTCCGTAGTTTTCGGCTTTCAGGTGAGCGGATATTTGCTCTTGACTGATTATATTAAAGGTGCCAGCGTTTGGGTTTGTTTAAAAGATTGCCGGTTCTTTAAAACCTGTAATTACAAGGACAGCAAATTACGAGTCGCCACGCAAGTGACACTTATGGCCTAATAATAATTGATGTAGTCATTAAACAGTCGTTTTCTTTAACATGTCCAGTTGAGCAAAATGATAGCAGTCGTAAATATAGACTAGGTTTCTGCCTAAAAGATGACATTCTACACTTCTATTTTTTTAAATATGATGGCGATTATGTTATAAAAATTTTTGTATTGGGCATACTTCACAATTATATCCTAAAGAATGTATTTGTCATGTTTAAAACTTGTTTAATTCTTGCTACTTCAGCTAAGATTGTTTGTCTTTCCTAATTTCCAAAAACGTGTCCATCATAATCTTTCTCATTTTTCTTTCGGCATTATCAGACCAATAAATATTCTAGCACTGCTCTTTTTCTAGAAACACTTCAAGATGAGAACATGCACTTCATCAGTAAAGATACACTACTTTTGATGTCTTGCTGCAATTATCGATCAAGCCTCGTAATATTTTGCTATGAAGCTCCTCAAGTTCATGCCTTTCCCGAAAAAAAGCTTCGCATTTACTTCCGAAATCACTCACTGGCTACCATGTATAAAAGTTTCAGAGTTTCATTGTTCTTAGTTTTAGTCTTATTTGGGGCCTAGGTATTCCATGGATAATATTTTCGAAGTTGCAAGTATTGGCGATAAATGAAAAAATAGCATGTCGGCAGCCCTTGATATTCATGCATCTGTTGTACGGTCGATATTAACTAAGCGCCTGGCACCCTAGCTTTTGATAACCTTAGATGTATGTTTCATGCCAGAGTTGTTAATTGAGATGGCTATAAATTGATTAGAAATGCAGTGGTGCTGTTAGCAGTGATAGATGAAACAGTATATGTTAACCATTCTTAAAAGACAAAACTGTTATAACTTCTGGAAGTAAGCACCAAATCAACCATTTAAATCTAGGAATTGCTTTTCTATTTCCAAAAATTTTGTGGTGGAATTATCGCCAATAATAATAATATCCCTTTTCAATCTAAGAAACCAGGGTAATGGACTTTACTGTAGCCAGCAGTTCTTTCCTTGTGGCGTAGTAGTTTCCCTTATATTTATTTAATATCCCACTGTAATACTCTATTACTTTTTCTTCACCTTCGTGCATCTGCAGCCACACCAAATAAATTTTCCATTTTTTCCAGCTGCTGCACAACCCTGACTGTAGTTTCCTTCCTCGTGGACTTGTTTCTAGACAAAAATTGTCTTATCTTCTTTAAGTTGGTGCAATATAATTACCTACAATTTTTGCGAATGCTTCCACGAATCTTATATACTAAGTACAGATTACCAAGATGCCGCACTTACTACGCGTTCATCTGGAAGACGAGGCCAATTTAGTATGACCTTAATCTTATTCTCGTTGATCTGTATTCTTCCCACTGAAGCACTGACCAAGGAATTCTCCATTTGATTTGGAAAAGCGCACACTTCTTTAGCTTCAGCTTTCAGATTTGCTGCTCGAAATCTGTTGGTTTCTGCAGGTTTCGTAAGTGCTCTTCAAAATTGTGCCCCTTATTCATTCAGGTAGGCTAGATAGATTTTCCACGTAAATTCACATAATAACAGTTCCATCATTAGTTCAAACGTATCTGAAGCTTTGCATAGGCCGAATGGCATGGCAGTGAACTGGTATAAGCCGGTGGTAAAAGCTGTCTCTGCCCTCTCTTTAAATCCAACGACCAAGTAGATCCGGAAAGAGTAGTCAAAGTGTCGTTAATTCTGGTTAATGGATCTAGCATTCTTTTTGGTGACCAACACTACTGGTGAAGACCAAATACTGCTATAGATTCCGCACTGGAAGAATGCCTCACCAAAACTTAGTAAACTATCGAAGCTTGAGGCCAATTAGTTTGCTTTCTACTTTGTCAAAATTGTTTGAAACTTGTTATTTCTAGGTAATTGCAGTTAATGAGGTTTCAGGGCGGGCTGCAGCTGTAACACTTTCCTTATTAAGATTATAGAGATATCTTTACTGAAACTGATCGAGGATAATTAACTCTATTAACTTTGCTTGACTATCAAAAAGCCTTCGGCATGATTTCGTACTAAACCATGTCATGTACTTTACATTATATTGGCCTTAATACCTAAATCTTATTAGCAAGTTATTTAAGCAACCGTTCACAAATCGTGGCCTTCATGCAAAAACTTTTGATAATCAAAATATTGACAGAAGAATACCGCAGTGGTCTGCCCTGAGTTTTGTATTATTTACCATATACACTTTTTACCTGAACTGCTATACAGACATACTCAAATTTACAATTGCATCAACTAGGACTTTTCTCGTTGTATGATATATCATGTGCTGATTCCGGGATCTTAAATGAATTGAATATAAATGATATGGTTCTTTACCGTTAATGTGATAGATTTGCAACAAGAGATGCAATCCACATTTGAGTAAATGGAAATCCACTGCAAGAAATTCTGGTGTGTACATTGATTCGAACTAATCTTGGACTTGGTACTTATGTGTCTAAGGCTTTACAAAATGTTTATTGCACGCTTGAGTTTATGGAGTATGAAGCGTATTTAAACAAATAAGCTGGAAATTTCAAAACTTATTAAGTGCGACTCTATACCATCAATCCCTGAAAGCTGCTCCCGAGTGTACTGATTTACTGATAGCTAAACTTAGTTGACTGAATATGAACGACTCATTAATTGTCACATACAATGAGATGCGTTTTCGCACCGGGTCTACCYTTTGAACCTGAGGCACAAAGGGTTGTAGGGTAGCGAGCATATAGTTCTGTGTTTTAATGTCCAAGGCCTGTATACCTGCACAWATTTCATTTTATGGTACAATGCGTGTGGCAAAAGCTAATTACAGCGTAATGCCCTCTGGCAGACATCACCCACCAATAAATATTTCGTGTACGTGCCACCCCCACTGACGTTTTCAATAAATGCTGACCAATATTGACTTTTAAATATTGCCATTTTGCAAATGTAAACATGTAAACGGGTCGCTTGCAATTTGAATACTGTATCGACTTACACACCAGTGGCGTATCGCATTACCCCAGCTGGCAAGTGGATGTTCAGACCAACGACTGATAAACTGCTTTCGCTGCTTTGGCTTTGCGTGTAACTTAAGATCAGAAGGAGGTATTTGTTACCCGTGGTGCATGAAAACTATCATAAGTATTATTGCTCTCTAAAAAAATTGTCTATGATATTGGACAGTTACTCTTAATAACTGTACGCATTAATACAAGAGCGAATTTTTACGAAGCCATAAACAGCTACTATAAATGTATCGTATTCATTAAAGTTTTAATAATCGTGTTCAGCAAATTGCTTTCGATGCAAGCAATAATTACGTACAGCTGCCAAGGAAATTCCTATAGTGGAATTCAAATAGCGAGGCCTATAATTAATCATATCATCTGGACAAATAAGGTTTTGTTCATTGGTCTTATAATCTACGAGACGTAGAAATCAATTACCAGTTCATCTCCATTTGAAACTTTGTCTTTTTATTTTTGATTGTGGGGAACTTGATGCGCCCGTGTTATGTGAGTCCTAAAGTTCAATGTAAGCAAAGATCAGGGGGAAACAGCCATGTCCTTGACTCCAGCAGGTGTCTGCTGAAATACAAATGGCATTCAGGCTTCTCGGTGGCCAGCTGGCAAGCCAAGTATTATATGCTTGGGTATAACGGGCTGCCATAGTAAGTCACGAGCAAATTGGGATCGATAAGTCTGTCTTTTTATAGACGTAATGCTTGAACTATCAACACTTATTAATACAGAATCCATTGTTTCCTTGGCACATGTTTACAGTTCTTTGAAATCCGATCACTATTTTTTGCACTATCAAGCATATTTTGTTCACTTATCAAGCTTGATTCTACGACAGTAGGATATAATTACTAGATTTCATTGCCATTTAATGTAATGGTAAGTACATAAACCACTAAAAGTATATTTTTGTCATAGCATTAATTTGGATGTTGGTTTTGCCGTTTTTCCAGCTCATCGGACGGACGATACCGATACAGACAGGCCATAATAAGTAAATAAAATCAAAGCTACTGGTCCTAGAAGTGTCAATTTTGACAATTAAAGAAACCGTGACTGAACTTCATCAAACGTCAATAGATTTCAAATTAACTTGTTTCGCCAGTTTATTAAGGGATGTCATCACTTCGTTATCATTTATTTCTAGTGCGCAAAAACTTTATGAACGTTGGTTTTACCGTTGTCAGACAAGACTATACTGTTAGTAATACTTAATATGATATTGTTGATTAAGTTTAATCATTTGTACATTTTTGCGGATTCAATTACCTCAATTTTGTCACACCTCAATGATAGTTGTTTAGACTTATCTTTGCCAAGTGTCATCAGCAGTTACATCCTGAGCTAAAAACACTGAACTTCTTGTGGAAAATTATGCGAGTAAAGCCCGTTTTCAGCTGTTGCTCTAAAAATAGAACTACCAGCTGCTAATTTGCGTTCTGACCCGCCGGCACCTGCAAATATTATCCTAGCTGCAAGGGTAATTAGAGTAGTTATGTAAAAATGCAGGTGTACTTTTAATGAGATAATATGCGTTATTATTTTTTTGCTAGAAAAAGGTACGCAATTGGTAGACACAAATATAAAAGTACTGGCTGGATCTCAAGGGATAAAAGATCACGGAAAGAAGTATCGTTTCAGTAGATGAACCTAATGGATAAGCACATTTATGTCTTCATCGTTAAGGTAACAAATCGACAGCGATATGCCAATTAGTGTATAAGCGTAATCAGTATCGCTCTAAGCGAGATTCATAAGTTGCATCTTGTCACACTCTTCATCCGCTTACATTTGGAGCCTAAAATTTAAACTCCTAACTACGTTTTTATGCACCGGCAGGTGGTTTCTTTTAAACTGTCCAATGATGCGCGTTGATAAGATATGAATCTGTGATGATCGTTGCAATTGATTCATATCCACATAAGCCTTAGCATAATTTTTTTCGGCAGAGATATATAACCTTTTGTGTCAGCCAAATAACTTGGAATTACACAGTGCAGCTGCGAAGATGTGTGCAATGGAGGATCTAAAATTACCCTGAAGTAAAGCCAAGAACACACTGAATACTTGTAAAGGTCTGTTATAAATTTCGAGCCGTTCGTTAGTTCATTAGCACCGTAAGAATTTATATCTTATTGGTCAGCAAATGCATATGCTCTAAATAAATGCTTCAGTAGTCTTTTCTTGATTATAATGTAGTTCAGTGACAGTACCAGATGGCTCCTTCAATTTTTACGATGAAACTGATGGCATTCACTTCTTTGCAGAATTATGACGAAAATATTAATCCAGTACAATCTGTGAAACGGTTTTCACTCTCAACATTCAATATTATATGCCTGTAAGATAATTGGAATTGTTCAGAAATACACAATAATATATGTAAATAAAGCTTTCTTTCATCGTCTTGAGCTTTAAGACCCTTGACAAGATTGAAAAACAATCATATCTTGAAATATGGATGTTCTTCCCAAGCAAACGAACTAAAACTGATTTTCACTTTGAATTGGTTCGTATTGCATTGAAAAACATGTTTACGTTTTGAAGCATGCCACACAGAATCATATCTTTTCGTAAATTACTGCCTATATTTCAGTTTTACCATAAGGGTGGGCATGATGTTACAGTTTCGTTTACTTCGAAATACGACCTTTATTACTCACTTTCTTTGCAAGTATAGTACTCGACAGCCTGCTTAGGTGGAGATATATTGGGTGTTTCAATAAAAATTTTGTTCTTAACCAGCTGAATAGGGTTCTAGACTTGTTTTTTTTTATCTGCCCTGCTTAGTTTAAAACTTACCGGATACGCTCGTAAGAGAGGATGATGATCATCCGACATTGGAGATTATTCGCAAATTAAATGTAAAAATGGGATAAATTGTCAATACTTGCTACATGTTCTTATTTTAGGGTCCCCCAGCAAGTGTCCACGTTTTGACTGTGATTCCTCGAATTAATATTTTGAAATACCAATTTAATTTGTGTAACAGCTACAATGAGTTAGCTGATAAGACTTATATTTTTTCTTGTAGCCTTAAGGGTATCAAAATGTACTACTTGGATTAAAATGTTTGTACTGCATTCACGTTTTTTTTTATTTTTCTTCTGATTTCTTCCTCTATGATATACTTACGTAACTTTGCAGTAGTATTATGCAATTTGCAATGGTAGATATTTCATGTAATTTTTGTGTTCTGTAATTGGGTATTATTCACTTGTAGAAGGTATATCAAAGACTTTTTGATAATGCMTAGGAAAAAGAAGCTGTTTATGAAATTACCACAAGCTTCAAATGATTAAATTTTCAAAACGACTTCGTCAACTTTAATACTAACGTCCAGTGGCGACTCTAATGCTTAACTGAAATTTATGAAGATCCCTGAGTCAACTACTAGCACTCAGACTTTAAGTGTCCTTAAAGGAAAGCTCTAGAGTTGTAAGGTCTGGAGATCCTGCTGGGGATTCAATAAGTCGTTTCCATCCAGTCCAATCAAAGCCTCAAAGTTTGATGGTCTGCGAAAATAAGTGTTATGTTCGAAACGACCATCGGAACCATCTGGTAAAACTCGTGAAACAAATCAACTTGTTTCTAAGCTACCTAATTGATGGAAATATTGTTGGCCGCTATTATGGCGATTGAACGACGATGAATTAGGATCTGAAGATGATCACTACATCAGTGGGCGAAACGTCAGCGAAGAGACGGATTCCGGCCGTGATAGCGTTAACCACACATGATGGAAGTGTGTTGTTTTTGCTGGAAAAACTAATACATACTATTATGGTTTTGAGTAACAAAAATAATCGCGATAAATTAGCAGCGCTTTGCTGGTCATGCCTTTTTAATTTGTCTTCAGCACAACGTGGATGAAGTAGTTAAGTTTGATAGCCCGCTTAATTTGTTAATGCAGTTGTGACAGCTTGCAAACATGCTCCGAACAAAAGCGCCGTAATCTCGATTAATTAAAAAGATTGGCCGAATACGTCGACTCTAGTTAAAATGCACATAAATTATCGTGCTAAAATGGTGCCGTAAAATTTTAAGTATCATCACTTGACTCCATTTTTCTTCTTTTGAGGGTTATTTTTACCGTGCGCAGCTTGCATTACATCCGACATATGTCGAGATAAGTCTCTGAAGGTAAGTGCAATATTGACGTGTTTATGCACTTCATGTGCCACCGAGGGAAGTGGGAGTTTTTAATATTTACAAATTTTATGACGTGTAGAAATTTTTTCTACTTGCTCCTGCATTGGATTGACAAACGCAATGGGACGGATGCCACTTAGTGAGAATTTTTTGTGAACAGCTGCGTGATTTAATTTATGGCTTTAATTACGCCCAGTACTGATATATAAAGATATACATCGGAGTGTACATGTGTTGTCGGCGTGTGTCGCAGCCAAATGGCAGATTGTCACGAAATCTTGTTTTGTGTAACGAAATGAAACATGTATTTTAATTTAATGGCTTTCATAAAAACTTTGATTAATTAAGATTCTAGTGGGAAATATAGCCTATAAAATATAACAGCTGCTTTTTCATCATTTTAAAATTTATTCAAATAGAGGAAGTCACGTGGTAAACTAAAAGACTAAGAATTACCCGTCTTTATTATGTTTGCGAGTTGTTAAATCTCATTAAACTTATTTTTTTTTGTTCAAGTTTTGTACTGGAAATACCCATCAACAGAAATGAGGCACCCACCATAAACGTATCGTAAAGATACTTTCAGTACGTGATGCCTACAACATGTTTTTTCAAAATTTTGAATTTCAAATTTTTGATAATATAAAAAATTACTTATCCACGACCAAATTCTTAATACTCGGCTTCGATTTCATAGCATTTTCTCTAGACTTATTATAATATTATGATGTATCGCAAGAACGATCATGTCATTTTAACCGAGAGATTATTAAAATTCACTCGATAAGGAGTTTTTGAAAGATTGGAAGGGCACACAACTTTGTCGACATCAAGCAGGACCTAGATTTTTTCAGCAATTACCATCTTACTGAATAGATTCTTCAGCAAAACATTCCTCTACTGTAGTCGACTTCGATTCAAAGTTGTGGTCTTTTCAAGACCGAAATTGATAATTCGGCTCTATTGTCATATGTACAAGGAGTAAAATCGTTTATCAACCAGAGTACTTTTATGATCACTTATCACTATAGTATACTTTGTTATAAGGATTACAAATAATCAGATACATAATTAAATAAAATAAGAGCTGTGTATGGTTTTCTATTGTAATCAAACTATAATGATTTAGAGAGCCTAAATACGCATTTCGGGAGCCATCTTCACTAGAGTAAAGGATTTGTTGGTTGTCTGGACGGATTAACCGGAGGATATTCCCCACTAAGTCTTCGGGGGAAGACCATCGTTAAAAAAATCTGTTATTTTTTGTAAAATGTTATGAAATATTAGGTATGCGTTTAAACGGAAACATCACTTTCGCAGTTATCTAGTATTAATCATCTACCATTTGGCTGAAATACCCAATTATAAAGGCTGTCATTTTAATATATGAAAACGCTGATATCAGCTGTTACCCTAAGATACCATCATTTTTAAATATAATTCATAAAGTTGTACGCCTAGAGAAATCAAAGATATTTAGTAAAGCTCAAATTATTAAATAGTTAAACGTAGTGATGATTTTGAATTTGCTGGTGTTTCTAGACTGTAAAAGTTGATATTTGTGGATGGATATCCCATATTTGAGCTCCGTAATTGTAGTTAAATTATTTTTTACAAAAATAATTCTGAAGGAATAATTACGAGGGTCATACCTAAATTTCTACACACAAGGATACAGCACGCAAATGAAACGTATATTTTGCAAAACCGCAATAAAGTCATTCAATATTATCGTTAAATTACGCCATTTTGTCAAGATGTATCAACAGTTGGAACGCATATGCTGTTGCAGGCTTTTATCCTTCCAAGTCAATGAATTGGACTTCACGAAATTCTCGTGTCCACTGGAGGAATAGAACGAGATCTGGAGGACTAATATCAGGGCTGCACGGGGCATGTGGGAGAATTTCACAGTACTTCTTCTCGCAATCTCCTTTGACTGACACTGCTATATGCGATCAAGCGTTGTCGTGCAAGAGGAATACGCCGCTGTCTTTCTAATATCGTCTACACTTTTGGAATCATGCTATTTTCTACAAAGAAGACAAATACGTTTGCCTTTTGGCATTTGTCTATTGCTGGTTTGTCCATGCGGTCTTCTTCCATTATTGTAGTCACGGTAGTAGCAAAAGTATTGTCGATAGCAGTATGAGGTCTCCAACTTCTGTGGTCATCTTTAACACTAGTCCAACGGTATGGAATGCTTAATCCATCAAGTTACTGTTGAGCTATCCACACACGACTCCTGGCAAGCTTCTTTTACGCACCGTGAATTTCGGCAACCGTTTCTTCGCGCTGTGTTTGAATTTTGATATACGCACATTAATTCGCTACGGTGATACATTCCATTGCATCGAACTACCCCGATTTGAGAACTTTTTACACATAAACTGAATGAACTACCGCACTCTATATATAGCTAAGTGATGTCCTGATGATAGACTTTTATAATTTGACAGTACTTGTTTTTCCACCATCGTCAGTTCAGTGCCAGCTTTATATGTGCTGGAATTATGACATGATCCACGTAAAATTGGCCCAGTATTTGCCACAGCCTTTTATAGTGGTCATTATTCTATGGGATTTTCCTTGTCTTTCTAAGGTTGCCGAAGGTTACTTTAAGGGCTCGATAGTAAATAAAAAAAAATGTTTTCGAGACTAGCGAACGGTCTGATAGATACTTCCAGAGGTATTATATTGTCATCAGCTAAGTTAATGCTCTTATTGGTGCTAACACTGCTAATAGATCAGGACATGAGTCAATATTAGCTTTAAATAATCAAATATATTATTAAGTWTTCTAACTTTACTAAGTTTTATTTTCAGGTTTCTAAGAATTACCTAATGTACAAGTTTCGATTCATCTATAAATAAGGTGTTCAGTACTGTAAAACCTTTACGTAATTTTGGCACAAATTGTGCAAAATACTTTGATCATCATTCTAACTCTACTTCGTACTATTTTTTTATGTTTTCTTCAGATACTATAATCAAATTTATTGTTGTACTGGCAAAACTGTGCTGTGGCCTTACTTAACCAAAAGTATACTGAAGAAACTAGAATAATTGACAGCTTCCAATTTATTTTAATATTTCTGTTTTTGTTCCAGGTAAGTGGATGTCCCGCAGCGAGTTCTTCAGCCACGCGTTTACGTAAGCAACATTTCCTCTTTAGATCTGTCATAACCATCCATTATCCAACAAGCCATGCCACACATTCGCATAGTTAGCTTCATGTTTGCGGAATGCCAGCAGTTGCTGTTTTCCCGCATTCGTAAAACGCGTCGTTTGATTGCACAAGCAATCGCAGTTTGTTTAACGTATGCACTTGTGTACAACAGTGCAGCGCTGTTTGTGTTTATTTTTAGCTAGGACGGCATCACATGCAATGAATGCGTTGTTTCAAAGGCAGCAGTCAGTCCGATTACCTCTATGCGATACGGCCTCATTAGGCAGAGATAAGTCGGGAAATATTTCAAAACGTATTAAATAGCTCACTAACAATGAAGTTATGTGCAGCTGCATTTTCAAGACTTGTAATAACCTAGGAACTAACAGAACTATTATTTAGTTACCATAACCATATTCCGAATCATTTTATCTTTCACAAACTGACCTGGCAGATGTCCTATCTAAATTTAAAAAGTGGTCATTTTTCGAATTTGTGAAAAGCTATTGGAAATATTAAATTGTTCTAGTATTCGGATGAGGAATGAGAACATTCAGAAGTTCTCCAATGAGAAATTTTACATGCTGAAATGTGATGCTACTTTTTTCCAAAATTTAAGTCACAATTGAGTTAGTCAAAATTTCATGTCAACCAAATTATTATTTTTTTCCTTGAATTTGATAACTTAAAATCACAATCAATCGCATTGTGTTTTATTTATATTTCGACTTCGAGAAAATTGGAAATTTTAGAATAAACTGAAATTGCTTTTCTCCAAGCAATTTACGCATGTAAAGCTATTTATTGTAATCGAAATGAAGTCAAAATATTTGTTATGGGCAATCGCGAACACAAATGTAAAAACAAATGTAATTTTAGTAGGCTTGAATGTTTTATGTTTTTTTATTTTATTTTGCTAAAAACTTTTTCAGAAGCACAGCGAACAAAAAAAAAGAGAATTAAGCAAATATGTCGTGGCTATCGCCAGTTTATGCCCGAGAGTGCATAAAGAACTTTAGGTTTTAATTCTTTCCGTAAATCCTGCATTTTCTTTTGTCAGAAACTTTCCCATGATCATAGACACAAAACACAAAATTATACGCGAATCTTTTTTTGTTTCTTGAAAACCTTATTAATACTATTAGGAAGATACAAAACGAGGCAAATCGATCAAACCGTTCTCAAGTGATAAGCTTAGCAATGAGCAGCATCTCTTTTCTATTTATATAGATAGACCAGTATTGGAATATTGCAGTTCCAATGGTTTTATACATACTTTTACTTCCTCATTTCGGAGGTATTCAGTTTTCAGTTTATATTGGTTTAAATGGATGCCTGTTATGGTTTTGCACTTCCAGGAGAGATGCTTGCCGGTCAAGTTCTCATGCTGAATATTATACATAGTAAACGCGGCTATCGACTTCGCATAGCCGATTAGCATTCCGCACCACACGTTTGCCTCAGTTTCACATTTCACGCTTTCATTTGTTTGCATGAACTACATACAATACGGGACATATAGAACAAACATAAAACAGCGAAACGTGAAGTTTACTGATATAACGCTTTCCAGTTCAGTGCTTATGCAATCGTTTGTAGGACATCGTAAAACACGTAGTGTCGATGGTTTACTCTTGTGGATAGACTAAGCTTCTTCTAACATTCTAAATCATCTAATTCTTTTTGGCTTACTGGAGGTCAGAGCAAGTTTCTCAATAACACAGAAATTCAAGCATTATTGTATTGCTGTACTTACCTGAATGGTTTTGAAATAATGATGTAATTTAAACCAAATGTTTTGTTCACCAATCATTCAAAACTGCAATACATTTTAACGTTGGAGATAGTAAAAAAAGGTAGTAACATTCGGCAATCCTAGTGGAACTATAACGCTGATTTCGGTATCGCTTTGTACGTTTTTCTGTGTACGATACTAAACGCGTTTCAGGACGTTCAGCCTACTTTCCAAAAAACCAGGCCATTGTAACTTCTTGTTGTTATGTATAATACAACCATTCACAGAGCAGGCTTGCCAGATTGACAGGAGATGGCCGCCCATGTTTTTTTTTTATCCAGAGAGACGGTCTGTTCTAAGTATTTAGTACATCTATGTTGTCCGGGTGTCTACCTCAGAAGGGAGGTGCTCATATGTCACGGCAAAGGCTTGCGCCGGGTGTTTATTACTTTGGAAAGAGCTTAACGTGATTAAGTCAGTTTTATTATTTTATATTTTTTTATTATAAAGTGTTCTGGCACTTTTGTTTGTGGTTAAGTCTTCCGTGTATTATCATATACGTTTCTACACTTAATTATTGTTGCTCCGATTAGATATTATACATTATTTAAGATGGCCATGTAGAATTGGATTTATTTTCAAGCTTTGCTTTTTTCAGTTTATTTTCTTTTACTTCTGAATCAATAAGCAGATTAAAATAAAACCATTAGCAACAGAAATAGTAGTAACTGTTATATAAAGAGCGTCATGGATAGCTAACGGATTTTGTTATCTCGTTTAATTGTATTCACAAAAATTCTAATGCTAATTTCAATCAATCAATAGTTTATTGCTTACACATGGCTATAAAATGGTCGCAGAGTCAGTAGCATGGTATGAAAGTACCCTATGTTACAATTAGATTAGGGGTAGGTAATAAAGTAGAAACCAACTATAGCAGTTTGTAGTTTGTTGGCGTAACAGGTATTGCTTCGGACGGGCCTTTAAAAGAACGCAGAGACTTTTAATAGATAAAACAAATACTTGTACAAATTGACTTGAAGCTCGAAAATATTGAAAAATGAGCGATTTAGCTGCAAATGCGCCGGATGGTGTTTACACAGTAAACTTTGACCTGACCTGACATGACCTCGATTTTGAAAATAGGGCTTTGATAGCTCAGTTAGTAAGAGCGTTTGACTAGAGTGTTCAAAGAGTTCAGGGTTCAAATTCCGGTCAAAGCTGGCAATACTTTTTCAGTTCATATATATGCCTACCTTATGTACATTTTGTAAATAATGTTGTTTGTGTAAACATGTTAGCCAAAAATTATTTTTTTATGTTTATACACTGAATTATAAATAGGATATTCTATTGATGAATCAATTAAAACGGTATCTTTTTGAATTTCTATCTGTTCCTGATTTTGGTTTATAATTTTTCCCAATTGTTTAAAAAAATTTAGAAAATTGAATCTGATATGTTTAATAATACAGTGTAAATTTCAGCAAGCAGTGGTTCTTATTTTATGTGATTATAAAATATCCACTGTAAAAATGTTTATTTTAAAAATATAGTAAAATATATAATTACTATATGTCTCTGAATAACGTTTAAAATGTCTAAGAAATATATATTTTGTCAAGATTAACCTTAGTTTTAGTTATTTTATTTCTGTTGATAAAAAGCTTGTTTTC
Source organism: Rhyzopertha dominica (assembly GCA_025024175.1). NCBI lineage: Eukaryota > Metazoa > Arthropoda > Insecta > Coleoptera > Bostrichidae > Rhyzopertha > Rhyzopertha dominica. The sequence goes on from QCXZ01000053.1 coordinate 25,848,284, forward strand.
AAATAGACCACTCGTTCGGCTTTACATCATCTTATCATCTTGTTATTATTCGACCTGTACGATGAAGTCATGCATTTCGAGATCAATGGATGGTTACTGATCACAAACGAAAGTGCCGAAATTTCACTTATACTTCCAGAATGCTTTCACGTACTCCCGTGTACTTCCATGTATTTTGAACGGATTTCCTTAGCAGTTGTACACCTACTTTCACGGGCGGTTAACCCCTCGGCTTTCAATTTTTGACAAGATAGTAACAGTCTCGGCCAATGAGCCAGACGCTTCTATAATTCGCACCTGGGCATGCAAACCAAGGCAATTAACCGCATCGCCTGCATGCCGCAGTGTTATTTTAAGCACGACCATCAACGCCAATAAATAAACGTTTCGAACCAAAAAAGCTACCCCGGGCACAACATGGAGCCTTTTTTCAATTAAGCCAGATGATGAATCGCGTTTCGCAACGGTCGGCCGTGCACGAATTTTTATGATCTGCAAAACGATTCGCGAATTGATATGTTCGCCGGTGAAAAAGGGTAAATTAAAGGACTCCCGATTGTGTTATTGATTGCGGCCGTTCGGTTAACATATGGAGAAATATGCGTTGGCGAGGATGCCACTGGTTGACCAAATGAATTTTTCGACGCCAATGTTGGCAAGCAGCGGTGTATGGAGTGTCGAAGAAGTAAGACATTTTCAAAATCTAAGCAATTTAGCATTATGTCATTTGACATTAAAAAATATCAAAATGGGCACAATTGTAAAAATGGTTATTTTACACGTGCAGAAAATGATGTTGAACAAACTTACATTCTGAAGTAGGGAAAGAGTGTAGTCAATCAAACAATTATCGGTTTCGTCGCCTTCAAAATATTCCCCACCTGATAGTGATTTTACTAAAGTATCAAGCAACGATTTATGAGACTGACTTTTACAGCTTGATGGTCGGTCGTCGTAAACTATTTACTGTAAATGAGGGTTTTTACAATCTTATGATCGGCCGTCCGATTAGTGGCACGCTTCAAAGTTCCTAAATGGGCCGTATACACAAAAATCTTGTTGGCTAAAATTTTAACTTTTCTACTATAAATTTTTCAAATTTGTTAGTTGTGATAATTTAGCAATCAAYAAAACATAGAAGCTTTTACAACAACTTTTATTTAATGCAGACCTGATGCTAACTGGCGTGACCCGCGATCTATTTTTATGTGATACTTTATTGGGTTTAAATTTTCCGAAGTATAAAATAAAAGCCTTTGCATGTCATAACGAAGTTATACAAATTTAATATAAAAACATACAAATTAMGTAGTAAGTAGAAAATTATTTACATTCATTAAAAAAATTACTATAGTGCACAATAAAAWTTATACACGGTATCGATTATGTTCATTACAGCTTGTTAACAAGCACATTACAAGAGTCACAAACTAAAAGAAAMACWCACTATCACTTTCACTGCTAAAATCAAGATTAACTTCTATTATTAATTCTTGTACATGATTCGCTCTGTACCGATTTTCAGTGTCCAGTACATGCCGCACTGAATTTCTCCATGCATCGACACTTGTTATTTCAGCTTCGTGTCTAATTTTTAGCAGCATTTCATTGCTAAATTTTCCACCGGTGTTCCCTCGTCGAATGCTTTGTTTCAACTGCCCCCATATAATTTCAATGGGGTTGAAAATGCAATGATATGGGGGTAATCGTAGAATGGTGTGTCCACATTTAGAAGCGAGAATTTCAATTTTAAATTTCTTCGAAAAATTTTTTGTGCCAAGCACTTCCAACAATTGTTTTTTTTGTGTAGTCCTCTTCAAAATATAAATCTTCTTCTCTTAAAAACTCTTGAATGGTTGCCTTATTAGTTGTTGTATTTGGAATATTATCCAGTTGCTCCGGATGGTAACTAGCGTTGTCCTGTACTGTTTGGTAGCAATTTGGGCAATAAAATGTTTGTCAACCAATTTTCAAACACTTCCGCATTCATATCAGAATGATAGTCTGTTTGACCAGTTGCCCTACGAAATGTATTTGTCGCAAACGCCTTTTAATAAATGGCTAAATGTAAGCATATATGTAGGAATGACTGAATAAGTAAAAAATATTGCACTTGGTTCGCTTATATGCTGTAAAACTTTAAAATATATGCTTTCAATACCGTTTATAGTAAGAGTAGAATAGTTCCGATTTCTTCTTATTTCCAAAAAAATATACAGGTAGAAACTACGTTTATGACCTTCCGGATTAAAAGAAAATTTTGACCTGTGAAGAAACAGGGCAGAGGACGATTGCACATCATGATCAAAAATTAGAAAGTATGGGCTGCCGAATTGAAATTGGAATGTTTACCATTCATGGTTATAAAAATAGATACTACTCATTAAATTAGGAAAGAATACGATTTAGTCATACATTAAAAGCTATGAGATGAGAAATATTTGTAGTTCAAATAACAATACCAAATAATGTTCATTGATTTATGTGCACGGAAAAAAATTCTAAAAAAGCCTAAACAATTTTGGGATACGGTCCGCTCCGCTGCAATATAGTGGAACGTGCCGAAGCCGTCTGTTATTTACGACAACTTCAGGTAAACTTGTAAATCATTGTAAGCGGTAATCGGCTGTTCGTATAATGAGCCTTATAGATTGTTGCTTGCAACTATAAGTATACTTCATTTCAACCCAAGCCACTGCCATTGGTCTATGTCATCTATACATTCTTCGCAGTAGCACGTAGTACTAAGCATAGTGCATAACCAGCACCCTCCAAATAATTTACTTAATTTGCCATTGCATTATTTACTTCATGTATAACAAAATATTTTTATTAAAGTTATCACTATCGCAATTATCTTTACATTTTTGTGGTACACTTTACGAAAAACCTATCGCACCTCTGGATTTTAACATAGTAACCTAAATTTACATCTAGATGTATCATCTATAATTAAAGTATCATTTTGTAAATGGATATTTAAAAAAAGATACATCAATGTTATTTAAAGTTGACTTTATAAGAGTGTACAGTTACTGTAATGTTATTATACTACTATCATCACTTGTCGAAAATTACAGAACTAATAAGATATGTGTAATACTTGAAGATATTGATTATAATCATTTAATATCAGGCTGTAAAAATGCCTAAATGCGAGAATTAGAGAGTGGATGACACCAGCCATCTAGTGGCAATACGATATCACCAACTCTTCATGGCATAGACGTAATTTTGTCATTATAAATGCATAAGTGTTCTAAAGCGGATTTTTAAAGAAGATAAAAGTTAATCTGGACTGTTTATCATATTCTATTCATGCTTCAACTTGCTAAGTACGCTAGCAAAGCTGAACCAAGGTCGAAGAAGATTTTATTAGACCAACACACAGTCAAATAATAATAGTAATATTCGATTTCAAGAAGAAATGTATGCGTGTTAATTTGTACTTATGAATGACATTATTGGGAATATATGTAATCTTTAAAGAAAAATTTGTCTTCGTTTAGGTTTCCTTCAAGGCAGGATTAAAAGCTTGTTGGATTTATTTGTATATTTTTTGAAGATGTTAATTAACCGTCACCTGTAATTGATAGACCACTTTGTAGCGACAAAACTGAAAGAAGTGAATTTATTTTAGAGTGCAAATTGTTGTATACATAAATTATAAGCATTTTTTGAGATATACTTGATCGAATTAATAGTGGTGAATGTACAGTTAAAGATTACACGGAGTATGCAAACATTATCATCAAATGAAGGTATTCTTTTCTATGATGCCGTCGGAATATTGGCAACAGATGAAGATATAAAATGTTTTAATAATTCCAGCTCATCACAATTATTTTAAGGCAAAATCAGCAAGTGCAGAAATTTAGGTGCAAGAATAACACCATTTTAGAGTATTTTTTTTCTAAAAATGTCTTGTTAACCGGTTGATATAATTTCATCAAATTCTGAAGTGAAAGACGTTAAAAATATGCGCACGTTTGTTAAATAAATGTTTTGGGTAGGAGGGGGCGGTTAAGTATTTTTTTTTTAAATATGTGCTTTTTTTAATCTTTCCGCCTTGTAATTGCAGTTGAATGTAAACTAAAAATTGTCAGTGATAAATAATAAAACTGTATTAGATGTCATTTTTACGTTGACATTTTGGCAAAAATTTGTAAAAATACTGAAATAATAATGTAATACTCTATTATTATTATTATTTCTGGATCACTCAAGCCATTTAGAATGAACCGATTCATTAACGTTAAATTTACTCCTGCTTTGGTTAAAAAAGTTAGAAAGAAAATGCTAAAGCTAAGTAATTTGGAGCGTTTTACAATTTTTGGGCGAAAACTTAACTATGTAAACGTTGTTACCGAATTTGATACAATATATTTTATAGGTTCCGTGTACACTCTGTTTTTTTCCAACAAATTATAACTTTATTGTGCGAAATTTGTCATAAGGCTCCGCGTTGCTCTTGTTCAGGCCGGTCCTGGCTACACAGCATTCTATTTGCAATGTGACTGACCGGAAACGATGCTTTGAGCAAAAGTAAACAATCAATGGCCTCTCTCAGTTATGCAATAATTGGAAACGCATACTAATTGCTCATTAATAGCTGCCGTAGCCCGCTCCTTAGTTTTACACGACCGCGCGTAAAATCATAGCGATTTCAATGGCGCAATCGCCCAATTATCCAGTTATGCACCATCGAGAACGAAACGGAAGAATGGACGCAACAATGCGCCAATTAATATGGCGGGCGCATCATCAACGGGGCAATTATTGCGTTGCAGTCCCGGGACAGCTATGAGTACCTAGGCACACTACGTTAATAACATAATTTGCAGTCAGTGTCTGTTTATGGGCTCGTTTCAATTAGGACCGCATTGTAGCCAATTACTATTAACATGCTAGTATCACACCGCGGGATGTAAATCACTCTTGTGCATTCTGCGGGCTAGAAACTTTGTAATGTGGATGTGGTGTGCTCAAAATTGCGTTCTCGCTCTCCAGGCGATGTTTTGAGAGCTGCAGAACCACACTAAATGAGAGTGGACATAGCCCCAAATAAAGTATTTCCACTGCAGTTGTTGCAAAACACGTCTATGGCATCAGGCTGATTTTAGGTTTATTAATAATATTAATATTGTTTTCAACACAGTAGTTTCTTTTAAATAATTCTTTGTAGAAAAGTCTTTCGAATAACTGATTATAAAAAAATATGTTCATTCGATAGTGAAATTGTTTCTGCTGAAAATAGCTAGCTCTTGCTCTTCTACTTATAAACCTCCTCTAACTAACAAAACATTGGTGGATCTTGATCTATTGCATGGATATCTAACAAAATTATCCAAGAACATAACTGCAGGTTATATGGTCCTCGGATAGACTAAAGAAAGATACGGTAGGAGATGGATAGATACAGCGGCGGCCCGTGCTTTTCCAAATTGGGGGGGGTCAGTACTGTTCTCCGCACATCAAAACAATAATTTCAAAATATTTAATTTTTTAAAACCTCTTACATCCGAAGAAGACAATATACAACAGCTATTTAATGTATTTAATTAAATTGTGGGCTACTTATCCATCAAACCATAGCATCCATGTGTGAAACCAATGGGCGTAAAAGCTTGCGCCCATATAAATTAAGTTAAAAAAGTTAAGAAAAGCTAGTTCGAGTAAGAACATACTAATTGAATTTAATTTTCTTTTTCCTGGAGTCGCCGCACTGGATAGATATATTAAGAAGAAAAGGAAGCAAAACATGCAAAAATACCATTAAGCTTAATCTAGACGCTTACCTTAAAACCAGTATTATTTAAAGCGAATAATAATATTTTAACTTTATCCAGTTATATTTTTGGGCCGTCATTTCAGTTCTCAAGTATTTTCAAACTAATAGATACTAAAAAGTCAGGCTCGGTCGTCGTTGAAACTAACGTTTACCAAGGTATTTCTAACTAAATATTAATATTAGCGGTCTTGTTATGTACCGCCATCTGCTAAATAAATGTCTAACAACATTTGATAAGTCCGAAATTTTTCATTAAATTTAACAGTGACGACAACTCAATTGCATATACGAAAACCTTTAATTAGAGGTACCTGGTACAATCAAAATTGGAAATTTTTGAAAGTTGGCGCGCTATCTAAATCAAAAAGTGTCTTTCGAACTAAAATATTCACAAACTGCTACAAGCCGGTAGGTGTATATTTTTGGATTCTGTGCTTAATTTAACGCTGTTTGTTCAATGTAATCTTGATCCAAAATCAGCTGTTCCAAACACATCTTATATTTGTGGAAAAAAGCGACATCTGCATGAATTACTTTAAAGCTTAATAACTTCAAATTCAACAAATACGAAGGCTTTTAGAAATGTCTATCAATCTACAATTTATCGCTACATTTTTGAGCACAAATATATTTAGCCAACGATAGCGATAAGCTGAACTATTTTGTATGTTTTTGTTTTCGAATTTTTAATCTGTATTTCAACTATATMTTTTATCTCATATAGTACCATATGAAGATTTATTGATTATTGATTCAAAATTTAATTCTGCCCACGTTAGATTAAGTTTTCCTATATCTATCGACAATGTTTAAAAGTAATAGTCGGTTTTCTTAAAGCTTGTACCAATTTCATATTATACAGCTGGATCTGGATTGACAGTGTGCCAGTGGAAACAACGGTAATTGCTCTAATAAAATTCCTTATGCTGCCGAAACGCTATGAATGCTATGAGTATTACCGCAAAAATGTATTATTTAGTATTTTGGAATATTTTTTCTAATTTACTCTTAATTTATTCGAAGCGTTCATGAGAAAATTATTATAAAGAATTGTTATTTTATAAGCAGAAAAATATTATTTGCATGTACTTTTTTCATAAAAGGATTATGTGTAGAGACCCACTAAATGTATAAAATCCAACTGACCTCAATCTTAGCAGTGTATTTATTTAAATTACTTTAGGTTAAACTGGGTTTGTATGTGGGTTAATGTTATTCGCATTTCCAAACAAATCGACTCAATCACTACAAACGTTATCAACACAGGAGTCAGTAAGTACATTTCTTGGAATCACTTCCGCGCGTTTCCCAATAAGTTCGTTCGATTATATTGATTCAGCATTTCATCGAGGTGACTGCTTCGCAAACAAGCTAATCGGCGAAAGYTCGGCGACGTATCGTGTACAGTCTGAAGTGGTCTCGAGAACTTTTCTGCGAAGTTTTTGTTGAGCAAACAGGTGATGACTCCAGTTGTGCAGATTATCCTTGAAACATGAACAAATTTGATAAATAAATTAGGAAGTACTATTTGGTTTAGAAGTTTTGTCGCATATACAAACAAATACAAATATTTACTTCCTATCAATATTCCTTCAGTACCTATACAAATGTATATAGAATCCTTTGCGTGTACGGGTCTGATAAAAGTACTCGAATGTTTTTAGAGCCATCTTTCCGTGTAACAAGGAAGCTTCGAGAACATACGCAAACACTTCAGTCTGGTTGCCTAATCTGCAGGCGCTGGTTTCCTCAAATCATAATAGTACTTTAAGCATTCTGACGATTTGTTTTATATTTGGTACATGGTAGAAATTAACCTTGTTTGGTATTGAGTTCGTAGATTGAAAAGTATAGTGTCTTTGTCTCGATGATGCAAGAAACCTTTGAAACTGTACATGCAGACTATATAGATATTCCTTAGAAACAAGGAAATAAAGACTATATTGATAGATTCACTTACAAATATTAGTCTTATAATCCTAGCACTTCTTAACATGTAATCCGCATAACTGGCGGTCCCGAGTCAAAGGGCATCTCCAGACGCTAATCCGGCTCCTGTACACGTATTCCAACAATTACGGCGTTCAAGTTGCTGTGGACAATTTAAAGGGACCCGCAACACAATAAATCATGCCTTCCTGTCACGGTGCTAGGGGTCAACCATTCCAGTTCGTGAACGTGAGAGAAGTTGAGAACTAATTTTCGCAAATTTAATAGATACGGTTGCCCCCGTAATTTTGCAAATTAGTGTGTTGCGTCGGGGCAGGTATGCTGCCTGTCAGGTTTATTTTGTTGTGCAGACACCGACGTCAATCCCATTAAAATTTCAGTCCGAAGGGGAAGGTGGACAGAGTGTTAGTTTGTTTTGTGCTTGGAACTATCTAGAGTAGTCTTCTGTAGCTTCACTGTGCATATTTTCTCTTTTTTGGAGTTCAAGACGTTTCTGAAAGGAAAATAGTTTTACTTAAAAAGCCATCGAGTCGCTTATCACTTCACAAAGATATTAATACATGAAAGCACCAGTCAGTACCGGTGAAAATAACAAACTTTGACAAACGCACCCTAGTTCTAAGAAAAAAAGCCGCGTTTTCGCCTTGGAACTCGAATCCAAGATTGGACACATGAAAGATTTGCCTGAATTCGCTTAATTTATATAAATGGTTTATATATAATGGCTCGTTTGAAAGCTCCATAAAAGAGTCCGAATCCTCTGACGGTTTAAAATATAAAAACATTCAACTGTCAAAAAAGGATTTAGATAAATGGCGGATTATGTTATTAGTAAAGAATAAGTCAGATCCCTTTTTTGTCCGTCAACAAATCATAAGCGATTTAATTATGCAACAGCGTGAGATATACCGGCGTATCAATGCCTCTAGTGTTTTCCCCCTTGCGTGTGAAATACTGATACGACAACGATAGCACTTAATATGTGTGATAGCGTAATCCTGACATCTGCCAAAAACATTTCGTTTTCAAAGTGCCTTATCATCGCCATACGGCATTCGCTACACTTTTCGCGCGGTCAACAAACTAGACAACTCTCGGAACCGAACTCTTTTGCGGTTTTATTATTCGATCATTTAGAAATTAACCCTGAATCACACACAATGTTTATCGGCTTAAACGCGATGGCTCAAATCACGCGACAAAGCCTTTTATTCTGAAAACCGAGGACCGGATTTTCTCCCTAGCAATTTCTCGATTGTACTCGGATTGCTGAGTCTTAAAGGAGATGCAGGATTCTGTAATCCTCCTGCGCTGGTCTGAATATGATCGACGTTTTCTGAAGCTGTCTGGGCGGTTTTAACGATCTCGATTTGCTGCTGCCAGAAAACTCATCCACAAAGGTCATCTTCTTTCGGTTTTCAACGTAATCTACTTCAGCCTTATCCTATTTTGCAAAAAATATCCCTTTCTCTTCTGCGATGAAGCTTTGCACCTATTTACTAAAATAGTATTACTAACTGTAGTTTACGTGAACATAAGTTTTCACGGCCAGCCAGATTGAAATCATGATCGTTTTGGGCTAGACCGTGTCGGTTTTTCGAAGTAGGACAGACGTTTCGTCCGCTCTTCTAAGGAACATCATCAGAACAGAAATATGGTTTACGGCACAGAGTTATAACGTGAGAAGAAGAAAGGGAGGGTGTTATTGCGTCTGGTTTTATGCAGGCAGCGGGGATTGTGTAAGTGGTGATAGCCGTTGTATGACTGGCTTCCAGATACTGGAGTGGTGATAGTCATCTTCGTCGTTCAGATTACTCAAGTGTTTACAAACCTTAATGATGAGTTGTTTTCTAAGAATTTTGCTAATTTTATGTGTGACAACTTAGATGTGAGGAGTTAATACAGTCGATATAATAATTTGGTGGTACGACTATTGATTTTAATTTAGGACAAGAATAGGGATTGTATGTCACGGTTGTTTTGCTCCTTGTTAGATGTCATTGTTAGATACGATAATGCACGGTGAACAAGAGAATTTAGGACCGTACGTTTGCTAATAAGTAAGCAGTTTAATTCCAGTTCATAGTGGTTAATCCATCCAATAAGGATATGGTAAAGAGAAGCTTTATTTTCTTGAAGATATCGTTGGAACTTCAACTGAAAGTCTAGAACGACATCTTTAAATATTTCTGTCCACAATAGTGTGTCCGTATAGCTTAAGCTTTAAGTCTCTTTAGCGACTATGTTAGTTCCATAGCTATATGTGCTCCTAATTACTCGATGAGTAATTCACTTCCTAAAAAAATTATTCACATGGACCAGACTCTAATATTAGCTCAACCACTTCATTTTGTTGACTAGATAATAAAGGCACACCTCGCTTTGTCCTTCCTAAAAAAATCGAACAATTGTGCACCTATTGACCTTTTCATTTAATGGTATTGACATCTGAACCCTCGCAGTTCTCATGGAGACCACATCCGACCTKCGCGTTATGTCCTGGGGCACTCAACATGAAATCGCACTCGCATGCTCATAATTCGCATAATAATGTCTAAATAATATTCGCTTTTAAATCCAAGTTCTCTGTGAATTTACGCTATACAATAATCCGGGCATTATACATTATGCAGGTTTAGAACCACAGAGTAGAGCAGGATGTTATATATTTAAAGTTTACTAGGTTGGTATAAAATACGTTATTGTTCTTTGAATAATAACAACCTTTCATCATCAAAAATACTTTGAGCTTTTAAATTTTCTAAAATACAACATAAGATGCGAAATTAAATTTTCATTCATTTGATGATTAACAGCTTGAAATGGCGGTTTAGGTTATATTAAATATATTTTTTTTCAATTTTCAAATACTGTGAGTATTATTCCTAGTCGATTTTATTTTATTCATTATCAAGATTTATTATTTTAAAGAAAAATTTATGGGTATCATTACGAGATATAAGACATCCATGAGGTAGCTTACCGGCTACCGCTTGGAATGATGTTATACATCAATGAATAATTAGAAGACAGACAAAACTGAACTTGGTTTTGGTTTTATAATATTATGCCCACATGCAAGTGCGAGCGAAATTGCAGTGTTCCATAGCATCAATAAAACATCAGCACTTACATAGAACATGTTGAACTTCCAAAGCAAGCTAATTATTGGATTCTAGAAGACTTTTTCAAACAATTACTATTTTCTGATCGAGCTTATTCCACTGTAATGATGTCGTGAACCATCACGACCATTCTCATTATTACTTTTGTGTTGATTTGCGATCGTGTAAAACAAATGTCGTTATTTCTTTTCGATTCCCACAGGTGGCGCAAGTGCACACATGTCATTTGGCAGCTTTTGCTATCTGTCAGTGCTCGTACTTGATTTATACAGTACATTCTGTAGTTTTATCCAATTTTAATTGGTTTTAAGTTAATTTGAAATTGTGAATCAGGTTCCATTTCATAAAGTGACAAAATTTTGTTCGATTTTCACAATTTGCATTAACTTTACAAACCAACTAAAAGGGAAAGGCCGCGAAATGACATTTACGCATGCAGTGCCATCTGTTAGAATCGAAGTGAAATAACGGCATTTGTTATACGCGTTCGCGAACAAATAAGTAAAAACACAAGTAATTTTATTATGCTGGAAGTGTTATTTAAAATGTCTCAGTTCTTTTTGGAATTTTCCGGAATTATCTTTGCTAAAAGCTTTCCCGCGAGCATGGCGAACAAAAAAATAGCCAGTTAAAATTAGAATTGCATACAAAAACTTTGTATATCACCACGGACAAAGCAGATTCGGTTTTCGTGAGTTTTAGTTAAAGATTCATTGTTATTTCAAATTTAATAGAATAAAATAGATAATTAGGGTCCCATGTGATTTTCTATAAAATTTTGGAACAAAACCGAATGATTACAAGTCGATGACATTCTAGGCATATCACACAAATATTTCTGGTGTTTCAGGGATGTACTGCCGATAAAATGCTAATTTTATATGTAAAATTTCCCATTGGCGTACTTTGAATTTTTTTCTTCTCCACCAAATACTGTAATAACTGAATATGCATAGCCACGATCGTTGATACGCATTTCCAACAGCTTTTTGTAAATTTGAAAAAAATATCACAAACAAATTTATTAAAATTTGGATAGGACCATGCCTGTCAGATCAGCTAGCAATAAATAATACAAATTTGTTTAAGCTAATTTTGCACAATCGTTATTCACTATTTGGCAACATCGCGGTGCCTTCCTCTCGATTGAGGCTGTGGCTTTTTGCACGCTGCGCGTGGGATCCATCACCTGGTCGAAGTGCCGTGTCGGTAATCTGGTTTTGATGATGGTGCGTTTGGGGTACCTTATCTCCCGCACGACACCTGGCGCACTCGGCTTAATTCACTCGGAACTGTTATGACAACTCTAATGAATACGTCACCAATAAGGTGGATCCCCGGTGTGCGATAAAATCCTATTCCACGGAAGTTGGATGCCTGGGTTTTGATGTTTATGTTGCAGTGGCGCCGCGGTATAAATGGGAAACGTGTCTTTTTATTAGATGCTTTCCCAATAGAACAAAGATGCTCTTGCTGAAAATCCAGATTCTCAAAGGATGTTTGAACATTTGACAATTTATGAATCATGCTGTAAGGGGAGAATAAATGCTCGTTGATTAATAAATAATTAATTGCTGTTAATTAAATAAGCATGGGACGTATTTGCATAAGAATATCAGGAAATAACATACCAAAACAAAGAATTCCAAAACACTCCCTCCACCTCGTTCATGACATAAAGAAATTAATCAATCAGTGGCTTTTTGTGGACCAAATGGAGTATTCGTTCACTCAGTAAACACCGGAAACAAACAGAACATTATTTTACTGTACTTGCACAACCAAATTTAGATAACTCACCGGGGGGCAACGATGCCCCAGTGCCTTCTCGCCTGGGCCCCCCTCTTCTTATTTCCACCTTTGGCCTAATTTCCTAGGTTATTAAACAAAAACAATAGTTTTCAACAACTGCTAACTATTCTACCAAGCAGCCGCATCGGCAAACGATAGCGCATGCATGTGAGTTTCTGACCATCACAAGGTCTCAGAAGTGCCCATTCTGAGATCAACATCGAAGGTCATACACTGCGATGCGTCAAGGGGTTATCCTTAACCCCAGGCACACCAGTTGTCGATCTGAGTATCGGACATTAACTGGACCGACGGTATACCAAATACCATCGGTTCCCCCGTTGCTGGCAGGGCACCCAGATACCAGAATCATACAACAATCTCAAAAACTGTCCCAGTTTGGTAGCAACATAAAAACCTGACGTCAGGACCTTCAACAACAAAAATGCTACCCTTTGAATCTCTCAAAGAGACAACAATCAAAATACATTTCAGTACTCACGACTTTAGTTCTTTTAATCCGGTAATACTCCAATTGTCCATCAACTCTAGTCCAGCCACAAAACAAAGGAAACAATCATCTCTAAGAATTAACCAACTAACACATTCCAGCACTCCACTCATACTAATGTCGCGCTGCTCCGAAAAGGGTCTCGCCCAGAGGTTTCTTTCTTGTAAACAAAACATAACTCATCTGAACTGTCGGTTCATTCTCGACTTAATAAACATATAGTCAAAATAATCTTATAATCGAACTTTAAGTCAATATGGGTATAAATCAATAACGAAAATAAAATAAAATGGATATTAATAAAAGTAAATCCACTTATTAGAATAGAATTAAACAAGGGAAAGAAATGTCGGCTTTCAATGCCCGGTAGCGATGTAACAAAATCTAGTTGTTTCAGTTTTGATAGTAAATAAAGGTAGCAAGGAATGAATCCTATTTCCCCCACTTGCTCCGTATGCGCAACTTTTGAGTGTTGCATCTCTAGATGTAGAAAATTCGAGCAGTTCTTCAGCAGCTTTTTATTAGCCAAAGTTGGGAATTACATACAAATAAAGCTACTATTTTTATAACACATTTAATAGCTTGTGCCATATTCAAACCAGCAAATTACATTCCCAACGTATTTTAAATATTTATTTAAAAATTGTATTTTCAAATAGGTTATGCTCCTAATTACAGGAAAACAAATGGTATGAATGAACAGTGCAAAATATTCTTAATATAGAAAATGTATTATTTTTACATATTAGGGAGACAGAGTACGTAGAAAGAATGAGAAATAAACTTTCTTAGAAACAGGCTTAGTGATATTAGTGAACCATTTACAATCAAAAGTTATACCTAGATCTTTTACAGTCCACCCATTCTCCAGCATATCTTTGGTAGGTACGTAAAAATAAATAAACGGCACCGTTTAGATTTTGTTTAAATTTAACTGTTTGACATTACACATTACATTAAAAGTCGTTTTTTTGCAATTCAGTACATCCATAATAACATTAGTAAATAATAGGAATAATAGCTGTCCCACATTGGTCCCTGTGGAACACCAGATTGAAAAACATATTTTTCCGAGATAAAGTTGCAGTACATAACTGACTGGACTCCATTTTTCCAATGAAAGTTAAAGACTGATTTGATCAAGTAAAACCTTATAGAAATTGGTATAAATAACGTCAGGTTTCTTTCGTATATGCGACTATATCAATACGTATTAATTAAACGGACCCAAGCTGGTAGTGGTTAATCTTTCCTTGCAAAATCATGCTGAGACGGTGGGGTAGCATATTTAACGCCCTCGCAAATACTACCAAAAATAATTGTGTCCACAACTTTGCTAACTTACAAAATATTGAGATCGACCTATAATTTTCAATATCATATATGTTATCTTTTTCTTGTGAACTGGAGTAACATGAGTAACTGCAAAAACAGATACAAACTTTCTAAAAATATGTAAACTGAATAATAATTCTGAAAACCACTACTAAAAGCTAGAAGTAATAACAGAATAATAATAGCAAGTAATAAGGATTTATTCTGGCATAATCTAGCTCTAGCTATTCAACTTATCCTTTGCAAAATGTACCAAAAATAGCAACAAGAAATAATAACGAGTAAATTGTATGAAAAGTATTTGTGAAACGTAACCAACCGATGGGGAGTTAACGAAAGACTATTAAGGTCGCGTACATTTATGTTATGGAGATCACGTCTATAAAACAGTTTATAACGCGGGTAGGGTGGCGAAGAGGTATTTTATGTTATTGTACATTTTCAAGGAGCAGTAACATTTTTTTATTAACATGTTGACATGTTCTAACTTTTTTGCCAAAAATATGTTTATACCTATTTTCGGCAGCAAAATTTATTTATTGAATTTATTTGGTTAAATAAATAAGTGATTTAGGTGTCATCCGCGTAACAATGCATCTTAGAGAATTTTACATTTTGTAAAATATCAGCGGTATAGATAAGAAACGAGATGGGACCCAATACTGATCGCTGAAAAACACTTGAAGTAATATTTGCTAGATCTGAGGTCTTAGCGTAATATATTTAACAATTTGATACCTATAGCTTAAATAAGACTTAAGGGAGTTCACGTCAAGCCCATAGTAAGCTAACTAAGCACACAGTAAATTGTGATCTAGAGTATTGAAAAGTCTAAAAGAACTAGAGAAGTGGCGCGACCACTATACGGGGTTGTAATGATGTAATCGATGATGTTGGCTAATGTAGTAACAGTACTGTAACCTTTTCTAAAACCTGACTGCATATTAAATATAAAATTAAAACAGACATTCGTATTAAGTAATAAATATTATAAACGGATGTACTGATGCATTTGCCGAATTTTCACGAATTAAGCCTCTGTTTACTTTTACTTGCAGTGCATTTTATATTTCAGTGGTGACATTAAAAAACGAAAACATCTAATAGTAGTATTTTCCTTATTCATATAATACACAATACAAAATAAATGAAACCCTCTACATTGTCCGCATTTAATCCGTCAAGGACGGCATTAATTATGTCTCAGTTTTTGAGTGCGAGTTACTTGAAGTGCGTGATCGGCCTGGACGTGTCGGCAACTTTCTGAGCAATTTATTAGCCTCCGTTGAAGAGGACGACACTTCCCTCATTTCACATCCTCTTAGCGGAGTCGTCGGCGAAATCGATCAATCTTATCTGTCACGTTTTTTTTCTCTTCTTCTGCTGCAAATTACTCGTGCAGGCCATTGGGTTCACTAGTTGGCTCCGAGGTTCCGCTTGATTACGGCAATTAGACGCAATTAGTCTGGATGCAATGAGCCGTTGGTGCGATTTATTCAATGTTACGGGAGCAGGAAGCCACGTGAGAAAGTCTTGAAATAATGCAGATTACTTTTAAATTCCAGCTGCATTAAAAGGTGCACAAAGGAAAGCTTTTTGTGGAAAAAGGATTGTGCTCATTATTGATAAAAGGAGTATCTTTCGGTCTAGACTAAGAGATTTATAATATGAATTCTGAAAACACTATTTAGTATACCGAAAGCTCAAGAATTTTGAACTCAATGTATGATATGAACACTTAACTTCGCCAACTAATGTCTATGTCTAGCTGGTGATGCTTAATCTGCAAGAGAAAACCAAACAGTGTTTAGCAGCCGAAGCATGAGAGCTCGGTCAATATTTGTATCCCCCTGTTGAATTATGCAAATTGCAATTTGTTGGACAGCACAGTGGGATAAAACTAATGGTCCACAATCGATGGTAGTAGTGCTTCAGGAAGAACTTTTAAAACGAGGCAAGTGCTGACAAATAATGGTTCATATTTGATACTACCTTATTGGTTTCGTTTTCTCTTATTACAATACAATACCTAAAATATGACAACTTCATGTTGGAAGTCTTTACTGTGATATTTTGTTTAGCTTATCAAATGTTCGTCAGGTTTCTCAAGTGGTTACCGAATGTCTTTTGACAAAAGATGTCTAAATTCTCTTCGTAGTGCTTCTTGTATTTGTGCTGCTGTTAGCTTCATACACATAAGTTTCTCACTGAAGATGATTTAGCTTGATTACTTAAAACAAGCAATTTTACGAGTTTGCTGTTAGCAATTAACGAGGCAGTGAGCTTATATTTTAAAATCAACATGGCTTAAGAAAAGGGTTTCCTCTTTAACTAATGTTATTGATGCCATTATTAGAGTAACTAATTAGGGACTAGCATCAGTTTTGATTTTATTGGAGTTACAAAGGTATTTGCCATTATTAGTCAGTGTTGTGTACTAAGTTAAAGTACCTACATTGTTGTGGTTACGTATTTTAATTCAAATGTTTTAACGGGAGTCCCACAGGGATCTATTTTAGGTTCATGGCTTTTTATTAAAAATGCTGGGTGGTAAATGGTAGGTGGGTAAGGTTCAAGCATATGCTGATGACACCCATTTTAGGCATGAAGGCTGCTTGACTCCTTCGATACTTATTAGCCAAGAGTTTGACAGAACTAGATATTAGTATGAGCGACATAATCTAAAACTCAGTCCCCCTTTGGCAGCAAAAACATTGGGAAGCTTGTGCACGACGATTTGTGGGTGACTCTGGCAAATGTCAGTGTTCTATACTTGTTTGTGATTCATGTGTCTTTTTTGAGATTAAACTTCGTTTCAGGACGCATGCCACAAAACTGATACAGCTTGCTTCCTTGCTTAAAATTTTATAATGCTAGCAGAGATTGTTTTATACTTTTCATTGAAAAAAAACAATTATGCGAAGGCTTAGTGTTATGGCATTTTGACTATTGTAACTTTATTTATGGATTTTGTTTATATACTTCTGGTACACGTTGTATGTAGAAGGTGTAGAACTCGTATTGCCCTTTATGTAATGATTTGCGTAAAATTAATAATCGTAAAAGTGATACAAAGGACGCCCCTTACAAAGTTACTCAACGTGTAAGTATAAAACGTCATGAACTGTTGATAAAAGCAGATTATGATGTATATTAACCTGGTTTAGGAAAAACTGTAACTACGTGCGAAAACGATTCAAAAATCGAATATCGTTACTTTTCATGATATAAAGAAAGCAACGAGTAAGTAATACATGGTTTTTTATTTAAAAAAATGGCATCAATTTTTCTGCAATGTATCAGACGTGTCCAAGATAAAATTACTGGTGTATCTGAGATAAAACCCACCCACTATTCTGGGAGACATATTTTAATCATGCCCCATCACCGTACTGCCTTCTTTTGTAGAGTCGTTTCTTACAGTGGCGTGCAGTTGTATAATAACTTGTCTGGAGTGTTTTAATAATTGTTTAATATTATTAAGTTTAAATAATATAGTTCTTATTTCCCAAATTCAATGACCATCAAGCAGCTAATAAGCACAGCCTTCAAAGGCTTTCAAATGTCTTCTTTTTTAAGATGCAGTTTATTGAGCCACTTGCACAACTCTTTCTATGGTAAACGTAAACTTTTCGCTTCATGCTGTGGTAGGCGTTCTCAAAAGTTCCCAACCTTTTGAAAGTACATATCTACATCACATTCTAACTTAGTGAGTGTGAATGAACCAACTGAAATTGCAGCGTACAAACTGAAAACCATTAAGAAAATCCACGATTACAGTAAATGATAATATGTTAGGATAATAGCAAACGTTCCAATCTTCACAATTTGGTCTTCTGGCGATATGATGGCTATCATACTTATGTTACATTTTTAATTGATTTGTATTCTGCCATAAATTATTCTTGCTGGGATAGTTAGTACATAGTTTGAGATGTTGTATTAAACAAAACGAACCCAGATCCTCATCTTATGGCGCATGTTCAACCAGCTTTCAGTGGCTGATTCACCAGTCAGCCCACGTATGAATATATATTTCAATTTCACACTACATGTCAATTTAACGCGACGTTGACCGTGAAAAAATAAAAGGTAAAACACTTCCATCCAGTGGATGCGAACCTCCAAATTCGATGCGACCGAGGCAATGCATAACAAACAGATCATACGCGCGGGCGACGCCAGGGGGGCCCCATGGCTCGCCACTCCGCTTATTGTAGCGAGCTTTTGAAGTTGCTGCGGAGCTTTTTTGTCCAACACAAATATGCTTTTGCGACACTAATACGCAGTTATTGCGAGAGTCCACGGACAATAGATTTTGAGGACGTTATTGCCAACGTTTGAAGGCTTGTTGGACGACAGTGTGTGCATGAAAGCGATGTGTGTGGATAGAGCGCAATGTAGGTGAATAATAGGACACGAGAATCTATTTAGGTCAGTGCAGTACTCGGTTTGTTTGTGGTGAAAATATTGAGGTTGCATACTCATTGCATAGAACTGCTGTAACTGTAAAGTGTTGGATTGCAGGGCAATCCATTGAACGCTTATTATAGGAGGGCATATGCATATGGCCTTTCGTATAAAACAATATTTAAAAAAAAATATAAAGTCTTAGACAAAATGTTTTTCCTTGGTCTGCAAACTACTTCTCCAGGGCACGTACCTATGACTTCATTATTTGTTGAAAATCTTTACCCTTCAAAACCTTTTTGAGCTTTGGGAATGAATAGTAGTTTGGCGGTGTTAAATCGGGAGATTTAGATGGTCCAGGAGCTCCTTTATGTTCTGTTTTCCATGCGGCCAGACGGTGAAAGTGTCGTCCACGTATTTAAACCAACACTTAGGTTTAAGGCCTGCCAATGCCAATGCAATTGTCTCGAAGGCTTCCAACTAAATGTTAACTATCAGCTGAGAAAGTGGTGACCCTATAGGAGCACCTTCTCTCGTAGTATTACTCCTGGGACTTGAAGAAAAAATAGCATCCACAGCGGCATACAATTCACGATGGAGGTGGAGACCAGTGGCGCCCTACCCTTCCTGGATATGATGGTGACACAGTTTGAGAAAACTATCAACATGCAACCACGGAGGAATACCTTCTGCACCTCACTGAGAAAGATAGCTAACGCATTTCCGAAAAATCGTTCGACGACTGAGGACCTACAAATACCAGGTGTGTATAGCATCCCAAGCAGCTGTGGGAAGTTTTACATTGGGCAAACCGGAAGGCACATCAGCACGAGAATCAAGGAGCACATCAGGGGCATCAGAGATCAGCTGTAGCAGAACACCGAATGGAGACTGGCCACATCATCAAATTCGAGAAGGCACAAATGCTGTTAAGGGATGCGAGATTCTGGCCAAGACTGTACAAGGAAGCCATCGAAATCCAGAAGAATCCGCACAATTATAACCGAGGCTGGAATCTGGAGACCGGTCATGCGTAACAACGCCCACGTATCAGTGCACCGGACGAGTATAAATACCGAAGCGGACTAGGACACTTCAGTTTCAGAGCTACTTCTGAGGAAGACACCGATATAAGTGTCGAAACGTCAAGGTCAAATAAGCAACATGGAAACTAGCCCAGAAAACAACATGTCATTGGCCACCTTATATGAATCTTATTCCTTAAATTACAATTTTCCAAATTTCTAATACCTGATCTAATATTGTTTAGGAATTAGGTGTTAAGATAGAGTGAGATGCGTTTGGGGGTGGATATTTGCCTGGAATGTGTTCCAGTGATTAATTTGGCGGACGCGTTATTCAGTCCGGACAGTTGTAAATATTATTCCATAATCGAATAATTTTCAGTACATAACATCCAAACATCTTAAAATTCATAGTAAGTAGCCTCACTATTCGTATCTCACTGATCCATAGACTACCAATAAAATAGTACATCATGTCTTCATTACATAAGCAGTTATCATTTCATTATAGTGCGTTTAATAAAAATTTGAATACATACCCATACAGTGCGACTTAAGTATACTTTTAATTTACCAAAAGAAGTAATACCTCTCTTGGCGGAAGAGCATAAGCTATCTTTATTTTACCATTTATAGCTATTAAGTGTCGCCATCAATTTTGTCATAAAGCACACAATAAAAACGACCTGTGCACTATTCCGTTCTTGTGCTGCTAGGTTTAAGAAGCAGAAGGTGACAGGCGAAAAATAAGACGCCTTTACCTCGGCTCGTTTTTCTTCTGCGTATGGCAGACGGGCTTGGAAATCGACGTGTTTTCCAGATTTGCATAATCAGTCTGACGCGTCGACAATAAAACACTTCCGAACGAGTTTTCCGAACACCGTGCAAAAGTACGCGATTGAGTGGTGCAGTCGAAAAGACGGGAAAATCCCGAATGTGGGATGGATGAACTCAAGTTTTTTTTTTCGGTGGCAACGCGAGAAAAGTTCGTGAAGGTTTTACGTAATAGGAAATCAAATACGCGTMTACTGAAAATATAGCTAAAAGATGATGATACAATAATGTAAATTTCAAAAACGACGTTTAGAATAAGAAAAACCTTCCGTGAACTACCTTATAGTTTGTATAAAAATGAATACAGAATATCTTTTTTTGTTTTATGATGCACTTTACCTCACAGGTTTTTGGATGGATATGAATTTACATTATGTCTATATCAAATCAGGCACTCGTTTAAAAATATTTTTTTCAGTAACCCTTAGAATGTCTTAGTAGGAATTCTATGATTATTAATTGCCGACCTTTGCAAATTTTCCATAAAAAATTCATTCATTCTCTGCTTGTTTCAGTGATATTACTCCAAGGCCATTTTTAGAATATTTTTGTACAGGTGATGAAGATTGGGGCGCATTTGTGCAAGCGAAAGGTAACAAGAAATGGCGCTAATCCTAGAAGAGACATGAAAAATATAAATAATTATTTGTTAGAGTCATGTCAGTTCAGAATTCCTCGATGACCTTTTTCTAAATAAAGTGGATGACATCCACAAATTGGATACTATAACTACGAATTTGGGTTCATTGAGTCCACAGAAGCGTGGAGGTGTTACCATAAAATTCATTTTAAGGATAATGGCCCACCATATATAAACTAATAACACTACACTTAAATATATTAAAGGGTTTCTATGTTTCATTCATGAAACGCGGGCGGCGTTGATTTCTAGATTCTTTGTGCCGCCTTTTTGTAACGGTTGCCAAACTACAATAAGCACGATGATCATTCAACATCAATAAGCACGATAATACTTCAGGTTGCAGATCAAGTTACAGTCACGTTCCGGAGTTATATCATGGTTTTTTTGGAAAATTTGACGTTTGCAGTGTTTGACTTGAATATTTATTAATTCAAACATGAAGAACTATTTTTTTCAATTACAGCTCCTGATTTTCATTCTGCTGACATGAGGTTATTATCGGCCACTAACGGTTTCTGGGAAAACAGACCACCTATGCTGATAGTCCAAAGACAATAGTTCTTTGACACAAAAAGATTCTTATGAAATGTAGCTCCATCCGTCATTTCTGTGTTGAAGTTTACGTAGATGCCATTCAGAAAACTGCAATCAGTTGTTGTATCTGCATGATTTAGTTCCTGAAATAATAAGAAATAAGAGACACATATGAAATTAATTTTTATTATTTAATTTTATTTGCTTGGTTCAGCGAAAGCAAGAACTGTACTGTAGTCGCGGACGAAAGGCCTATGGTTATTTGATCATCCCTTGCTCTAAGCTTGTCGGAGAAGGTTGTGGAATTAGGTCTTTCTCCTCTATTAATAAAAACTGAAAGGAGCGTCCAGTATCTCTAAAGCACTTGTTGCAACAGCTGTAAAAATAACTAGTAAATGCGATTCAAAACGGATGAATAGTGTGAGTTTACTTTTTTACATTTCAGAAGGCTTTCGATAAAATTTATCACTTTGTTCTTTTAAATAAGCTGGAATAGTTTGGCTTCTCTTCCTCTTTGGTAAGCCTTTTTTACTCATATCTGTCATTTACAGAAAATAGAGTGCGTTATGCCAACTACATTTCTATTCCTTTCTTTCCTACTTCCGTAGTCCCTCAGGGATCGAATCTGGGCCCTCTTCTGTTTCTTATATACATAAATGATTTTTCTGACTCACCTAAAAGTCTGAACCTCATCTTTGCTGATGGTCTTGAACTATTCAATACTATAACTTCTCTAAATGACTTTTACTCCATAATGATCTTAATTATCTGATTAAATCGCTTAAATCTCAATGTTTCCAAATGTTGTGGTGTCTCTTTTGCCAGAAAACACAATATAGTTAATTATCAATATAACGTTAACGGTATAGTTTTGAACAGCATGGATGAGTTCAAGGACCACAGTATTATCTTTGACCACAAATTTAGCTTTTGCAGTCACATATTGAAGATTAGCAATTCGTCTTACAAATGCTATGGATTTATATATAGAAACTGTAGAGAGTTCAGACGATTGGGTACCTTGCAAACATTATACTTTTCCCTGGTTCGCGCTAAGTTGGAATATGCAGTTTTTGATCTGGTTTCCCCATATACAAGACGCATATTGTTCAGCTCTAATCTGTCCAGAGGAAGCTACTTAAATTTATGTTTTACTTAACCCAAGGATATTATTATCCTTCTAGGGGATATGATCATCAAACCTTGTTGGACAGATTTGAGTTTATTCCACTAGAAACTCATCGTATTTGTGCTGTGGTCAAAATGTAATATAATTTGTTGAATAATAGGATTGATTGTTGTTCGCTGCTTTCTTGTACCTTGTATAAACTCTCGACAACAACCGTGTTTCTACTGCAGTAGTAGTCGTACAAATGTTTCACTTCGGTCGCCATTCAATCTTATGTGTTCTTATTTTAATCGTATTTATAATTCTTGTGATATTCACTTTGATTCGCTCCTTTTATTGTTGAGCAAGTGATCGACCATGAATGCCATACATGAGAAGTTTCAGTTAGGCTTTATTTTATTTTTATATAAAGAGTTGAATTGTTGTTCATTTTCCAAAAGTCACTGATGACACCAAGTGGACAGGTTAATTTTGTAATTTTATTGCATTTATTGACGTCAGAATATTGGGAAAGCGATCATTTCTCATAAATTCATCAAATACAACCCCTTACAATAATGCATTAAGATGTAACTTGCTGAAAACTGTGACCTTTGAGTGAGCCTTTATGCGAACCACCCCCAGCAAAGTCGAAGCTCTTCGAGGAAGTAATGATCCCTGTGGAAGGTCCCGAAAGCAAAAAGCTTCTTAAATTCCCAGAGGCTACGGCCTCCTCCCCGCCCACTCTTTCAGTTTTCGTAGTCTGGCCCAATCTAATAAGCATGCAGGTCCCGTGCGGAGGTCAAATTCAGCAAACACGTACGGCATGAATCATACCCGAACTTTTAATCGATGCAGTTTTGGAAGAATTCCTGAAAGTCTGGCTCGCACGTTCGTTCGTATAATAATGGAGACGCCGCCTGAATTAAGTCATTTCCCGCTGTGCAGTGAGTGGAAACGTTCGCGGGGTCTCATTGTCGTCGCCCCGCAAGGGGAGCCGATAATTATTTATTGAACGGCGATTCGGATCGGGGGAGAGACACACTCCGCGTGATGAAAAATCAGGGGGTGCTGCAATTAGAGCTGCCCCAAATTTTCGCATGTGGTGTGAGAGCGATTGGCAGCGGGTTTTCATATCTAACTGCGTCATGGAAGGCGGGTATCGATTAAATTGTACATGAAATGGAAGTTTTCCGTCTATACAGGGTGTTCAGCAACTCGAGGGATAGTGAATGTACAGGGTGTTTGATAAACATACCGGCAAATTTTCAGGGAATGTAGAACTCATAAAACAAATATTTAGGTCAAATAAAGTTAGGTTCGAAATCGGGGGTGCTTAATTTGTTATTCTTTTATTTTAAAAATGGTTTGGAATACGGACATGAAATTTCGGACACGCTATGGTGGGATAAATATGCATCATTGGCACCGGGCGGCCATTTATTTGGATGTTTCTAATTTTAAAAATAAACCGTACGCTGCTGACTTTTTCATACTAATATTTGTCCAGAACTCCATCAATTCTTAACAAAAAGGTTCTTTTGGTATTTTGTTGCTGAAGTATCTGTTTTCAAGATAAAAAATAATTTATCATTCCTATGTCTGCCAAAAAAGCCGATATAGGTTTCAAAGTGCGATTTTTTATTAACTCTTTAGTAGAGGTACAGAACATGAAGACACACATTTATGGTCTAATAAAATATGTTTGCAAATTAACGATTTTGACAAGAAGAATCAAAAATCTTACATGATAACAAAATGTATTCATCTAATGTTTTATCTAAATGCAGATGAATTAATGTAAAATGGAAAACACATGATAAATATTTTACAACAAAGAGCCTAGTTGGTCAAAAGTGCCTTAGAAGGCATCAGGATAAAACGAATCATACAGGCATATTCAGCATAAAAAATGATGACTATTTGCAAAGTTTCAGCATCGCGAACGCGTACAAAACATCAAAAAATATTTTGTGAAAGTCTTTTTTAACCATAATTCAATCAATTTTTGGCTTAATATTGTTATTTTTGTTTAATTGTTGGTTCTTAGCACGAAGGGATGGTATTCTTTAAAAAAATTAGGAGCAAAATTTAAAGGAGCATTTAAAAATTACTACTACAGAAGCAAGGCTACAAAGATCATATTAATATACATTATATAGGTAGCCTTTGCTTCTATTTATTAAACATCGTCTCGTAGTGCTAAGAAAACGTTGGTAAAAATTGACTGAGATATGGTTAAAAACTCGATTTACACAAAAATGTTTTTGTCATATTTGCGTCTTCTATGCAGAAACTTTGCAAATAGAAATTATTTTTCATGCTGAATATACCTGTATTTTTTTATCTCGATGCCTTCTAAGGCCCTTTTGGCCCCCTCACCTGGCTAGGCCGTTTTCAAAACTTCAATCATTCTCGATACAAGCATTGTTGCACTGTCGATTCATAGACTAACAAATGCTATGAAAGATTTCTATTCGTGATCGCGAATTGGTTTGTTATAAACTAATGATTTGATTTAAAACAATCAAGTTAATTACGCATGAGAACGAGAAGGCCAGAGACCGGACCTCCTCTTCTAATCTATGTGTTAGGGGAAATATCTGGTGTAAATATGTTTCTTCCGATGTTTGAAGGAATATCATATAGGTAATAATTCTGAAAGAAAAACTTCACTGAGAAAAGATAATTGTTTGCGCTTAAACGAGCGGAAAGCGTATAAATAAACTAATTTAAATTTACAGAAAATTGTTCCTAGAACTTTTTTGTGTTCCAATGAATCTGATAATCGTTTGAAATGCCAGCATTGACTTAATGACCGAGCAACAAAAGAGTATTTAAGATAAGGATTTATTGGATCTTTTTGGTTTACGGCGTAAAATAGCGTCCACAAAGATTGAAATAGCAACATTTTTCTCATTGTTACTAGGGTTGTCAGTAGTGGAGGAGGAAGTTAAATGGGTTCTTGGTAACTTCTGTTTACATGGTTTTTCTAAGAGACAAAGATTTTCTCTAAGCGCAACACAATAAAATTATTTTACCTATTGCGGCTCTAGTCCAAGATCTAAACTATACTCTGTGACAGCTTTTTCTCTAATTCTGCATCCATAAATAAGCTAGTGAAGGAGAACTATAGAACCTTGTGGATAAATATCAATAAAATTTTTTATCGTAATGTGATATTAGTTATTACTCAATGTGCTACACTATGTCTATAAATTACTAGTACTTTCTAATAATACCTCAAAACAGTTAATGATGAGTGCAACACTCAATCCCACATTTTCTGACATTTTGCACGCAGTTGCCTTTTAAATAAACATTTTTCCAATTATTGTTCATACTCCACATAGGTTCAGGTTAATCAAATCCAGTAGCAATTTAAAACAGTCTTGAGTTTATTTGGAAGATAGTTAAACATAAGTTGCTTAAAGATGAAGCAATTTTACAATATTGAAATGTGCGTACTCATATGCTTTTTGGAGTAATTCCAAATGCTTGTGTTAGTCCCACAACAGCATTAAATCCAAAGAATTTGTTACCAGTTAGCGAAATTAAACACAATTGTGTTGCTGGTATTGAAATCGGTTTCTTAAGGTGGTAGGAGTCACTCGTTTAAAAAGGTATGTAGATTTGGTATAGTTCCAATAACATCTATCTGAGATACTTCTAGTCTCCATGGCTATAGTCTGGAAATTCTGTTTCCGCCTATCTTTCTTTCCTTCCCTTTACTACTTTTAGATCATCAACCAATGCTTAATCGTTGTAATTTCTCACGATTTCATCGAAAAATGCAAACTTCTATAAAGATTCTTGACCTTATTAGCCCCTTGTTTAATGGCCCTCTCTTTTTATTTACCTATACACTTTCAAAATCGTCAATTCACTCTCTGGGATGCATGACAGAGGAATCATTGTTCGTCCGCACTTCTCCGATGCTTTATCGTTCTTCAACAATGCCATCAATAGGAGACTAACCCAAAGTATCAGTAACAAGCTATTCAACAATAAAATCCGTTAACTTCGTGATCAGTTCTCACAAGACACAACAGCTGCCGGGGGCACGCCGTGTTACTGCACAATAATAACGCAAATCTTTTCGATCGCTGTTCTCCGTTCGCACAAATGCAGTGTCGTTTACAGATGTCACGATTGCCATAAATTTCACGTGAGTTTTTTAATTGTGACGGCAAAGCGCTACAGTCGACTTTTGTTCACCTCAACTAGCTGTACTTGCAGTTATACACCATGGCTTTTACCACTGATTGTCAATCTAAGGATCCTTGCAGTTAAATGATTGTTAAAGACATAATTTATTCACAATTAATACAGTCAGTATTAATTCGTAGGTATATTGAGATGTTGTTTTCCGGCTGCTTACCACGTAGCTTGTCTGGACTTAACGTTTCATGTCGGTGTCTTTCTCAGAAGTAGACTAAGCAAGCAACGTGGGAAGCAGCCTTCAAAGCAAAATAGTAGGTGTAGGGATGTTGATAACACATCACACTTGATCTGCGCTGTGTAAAATAATTTTTCTTCTCCATGTCATGTATTATCTTTTCCTGTCCTGTCAAATCGGTGGATCGACTTTTTTGAAGGTTTTTAAGTAATGGTTAGAAATTAAACTCTTGACATCAGAATGTCGCTAAAAATTAAATATCTGTATTAACAATAGTCCTAACTTTAATGTCTGTATCAGAAAGGCTACCTATATACAAGATTGTGCTGTCCTCAAGCTAATTTTGCTTCGCTAACGTTCCTTTGTTCTTAAGATTTAGAAGGCATAGAACTCTTGTATATTAGATATTACTGATGTTTGAAGTTAACACAACATTCGCGTCGCATTATATGCCTACCTGTTTAAAAAAATTTACTTTTTGAAAACCCTAACATTTTTTTAGACATGTCAGATAGACTAAAAGCGTTATATCCATTATTCATTGCGCTAGAATGCCAAGACTACAAGAATACATCAAATTCAGAATACACCATGAGTCAGCTTAGAATTAAGTCATAGTATACGAGGTCGAAAGTGGGGAAAAACTGAACCTTTCTCAGATTGTTTTCAGGGTTTTCTACAAGGGTTGAAACATAAACATAAAATAAATAACATACATAAAATATTACATCTATATTCATACTCTAGGAAAAATTACCAAAACCATCAGTTACGATGTTAGTGGAAAAAGGCAGTAGTACCATCTCTATCAGTTACAAACCGACATGATGCCAAAGCTACATAACTGTCTTCCTGGGAACTACTTCGTATAGGAATTTTGCCAAGTTGCACCTGCATACTTCAACTACCCTTTCATTCTGTCAACATGGTCTTTCCACTATCTTCTTTCCCTTGTGCATCTTACAATGTCCTCAATGTCATATACGCCTCTAATGTTACTTCGTTGTCTATCTCTAAGAGGGTAGGCGATTATGTATCCCAGGGTTCTCATTTCACTTTTTTTTTAAGAATTATATCGTGGTAGTATTTTCCGTCTCGATAGCATACATAATAATGTGCCTTGCGCAGATTTTGTAAATTCTGACGTTCCTCTTTACTCTCATGTGTTTATTCTTCTGTATTATGTCACGGATATAACCCGATATCGTAGCCGCTCTAGTTTTTGCTGCTCGTTATGTTGGCTATCAAATGTTTAGAGCTCATACTATGCTTTGGTTGTATACAGTTAATACACATTTTCTTGGTTCCCTTGATAGTGCAAGGACTGTATTTTCTGACAAGATGGTCCCATTCGATAGCCTTCTCCAGCAGTCTTGATGTTTTCATGATGTCGCCCATGATAATATTAATCTAAGGCTGTCTCCCTGCTTTATGCCAGACAGTACTGGTACTTTATTTATTAGTTCTATTATATTTCTAAGTCGCACCCTGTGGGATGCTTGAATAAGGTCTATGAAACCCATAAAAGCTTGTTTACCGCACTCGATAGATTTCTCTGCTATTTGACGCAGTATGAATATAGTATCTGTCGTGGATCTATTTTGTCTGAATCCCTGCTGTTCTTCGCTGATCTCTACTACTGTAATTTGTTCAGCTACTATTCTTGGCATTGACTTTACTGCTAAGCTCAGAACGGTTATCTCTCTGTAGTTCTTGAGGTCGGTCCTTGTTGTTCTTTGAGAGTATCTTGTCATAAAGGATGTGAAGTTGATCGAACAGCGTTTCTCCTCAATATTTGATGAAATCATTAGTTATATTTTGTCTAATCCAGGAATTTCTAGCATCCGACGGATAATATTCTCTTCAAAACGAACAAAATTGAGGACTGACAGACATTTTGGTTTAGATCCGGGAACGCCATTAATTTGATAATTTATTAGGAAAAGTTTGAGTGCTATTTATGAAGAAGACATTAATATGAGGGAGTTTAAATGAAATGAAATGGAATAATTTATACCAGATTTAGTACCTTTGTAGTAGTTTCTATTCTAGATACTTCTCACCCACATTTTGCGAAATAAGAGTTAAAAAGTTCTTCAAGACTTCCGAAGCTTTACTTTATTACATTCAAGTAATTGTTGGTTTAGGCGAGATCCGCTTGTGATAGTCTGATGGATGTTCTTATTACCACAGCAGTCATGAGCAGCAAAAAATAGCATGCTCATGGAGGACATCAGTAAATTCTGTTTTCAGACGGTTGAGAAAAAAATTTAACCGCCAAAACTACAGGGCGTATGCTCACAATGCCAAAGAAGCTAGTGAAAAGGTCCCAAAGGTGGAAAGATGACACCACCCCGCTACAGTGATGGTTTGGTGGGATGTGTCGTATAAAGGGCTGTATTTCTGTGAACGGCGGATGAAGACGAGCAGCAAATTACCAAACCGACGTTTTGCAAAGGTCCCTCAATAATAGTGTGTTTGGTGGTAAGCAATGGGTCTTCGAGCAAGACTCAGCGCCAGCTTACAAAGCAAAAACAACGCAACAATGGTTAGAGCTGAATGTACCCAGTTTTATCGAAGCTGAAGATTAGTCTTCTGGAAGTCCCGATCTCAATTCATTCGACTACCAGTTGTTTTAGAGGTGAAAACTTGCTCTAAATTTCATCGCAATATTGAGGCATTAAAAGCTGATTTGCTAAAAGCAGCTGCCGCAGTACCACTCGAAGTAGTGCGTACTGCAACAGACGAGTGGTCTATCATCCGATTGAGGAAATGTGTCAAGGCCAAGGGAGGAGATTTCGAGTAAATAAAATATATGCACTGATCTAAGCTGCTATAAAACTAAGCACTTTACATTAAGGATAGAACTTATGGATTGACCATGTATGTCCTGGTTACGTGGTTTACGTTTGTACCCCTCATAAGAATCAATCCAACGTCTGGAGAACGATTAGCTCCCTACCTCTTGATCCAGGTATTCCCGTACGTCCCTGTGCTCCTTGGAAATAAAATTTAATCATTGCTAGGTACTTTTCTCCAGATAAATTACATTCAAATCGGAAAGATCCAATGAGTCCTCCTGCAGACAAACTAAACAACAGATTTACTCGAGGCAAACTCAACCCTTTTCAGCTGTAATGTAAGGATTATCTTCAGCCTGGTATAAACAATTGTGCTCATTGACATTTTCATTAAGTCTGAATTGGGCTTCATCTGACCAAATTATGCCACTTGTAATGTCGGTTCACATCTCACCCCGAATCCCTGTGACTCTGAAATGTACACACAGACCAAGCTGAAAAAGTTGCAAGATCGCAGCTTAAAATTCATCACTTGTAGCCGTACGAGGTTCCCTGAATTTCCAATTTGCCTTGAAGACGTGCATTTGTTAGCCTCGAAGGTGGTTCTGCACCATACTCACTTATCCACTGTTTTTTTTAAACTGCAGCAACGTCATCAAACTCCCAGTATCACTTAAACACCTGCTGCTTGAAAGCTAAAACGTACTTCAGCCATTTTGAAGTCACTTCCTTGCCACTATATATAATATAATATCACGATTTTGTCGCCCCCTGTTGAAGAAATATAACATTATTTTCTCCTAGAAATTTAACCGTGTTGGATGGGAAATAATTTTTCTATAAAACTCGTATAGCCCTTTCAATCCCTTTGTAGGAGCCTGTATTGTCGAGGGAGTAACAGCATATTGCATCAAATTTCTGAATATATATTGAAACTCGGAGCGTTATGCTATGTTTATATGAAACGAGATTTGTAATAAGCTTCTTTTTTTATTTTGTTCGACATAGAAGTCTGTTAAACAACAACAGAAACTATAATATTATGCATGTAAAAAACGTAAATAAAATGCCTGTCAATAGATTTTAGGTATCGGCAACAAGTGCTAACTGCTTCTTCGGTCATGTATTCACAAATATATAAGAAACTGTACTTTAATATTGCAAATACAATATGCTTTTTTGATATACAATGAAAGCTTACCATGTGGCAACACCGTTCCTAAAATAGTCAACAAATCAACACGCCAACACGGCTCTGAAAGTACACACGTTATTTTATGGTCCGTGTCTGCAACCCCCGACCGCGATAGGATTATTGTGTTATTAGATTTCCAACTGAATATTGTGGAAACCACACGCGCTATATCTGTACAAATGGCCGTACGCCTGGATCGCGACAAAAAACACGTGCGGCGGGACGAAGGAGGCAGATTTTGAGCCGTGGCCGTAAATCTTTGATGGCCCATAAAAATTATTTGCTCTTTTCGTTTGAAACTCAGACGCCCCCGGGGGTTCCTATGGAGACATTGTGTTTCAAAGAAGCAATGTGAGTCAATAAGGGAACTCGTCAATGGAGTTTTATGGATATAGTAGTAAAAGGACTGGAAATAGACGTTGTTCTTTTGAAGATTGATTGTTTCTCTTGTTACATTCCCGATAAACTTGTGAGTGTGCTCCACTTCTTAACTGTTTTATAATACAAACACGCTAAAGAGATCATTTTCATCGTTATGATCTGTATTACGTATCCCATATGGTGTGAGATCATGCAGCTAATGTCACGAACATACGCATTATAGTTTATAGACGAGTTTGAAAGGCAATATGTGACAGCTGATTGCCACTAACTTTGTAGCAGCTCACAGGCAGCTTGAAGGGTTGCCGGACAGGATTCAAGATAATAATGTACGGAATGGGAGCTGTGCATAAATTTAATGGAAAATGGAGAATTCGAGGCGAAATTAGCGCGAGCATCACAATGTGTTACTGCTAATGCAAACGTTATTGTTTCGCTGGGGTCTGATAACGTTGAAGTTTGAATTCATCACTGTTGAACATGGATTGCCATTCGCCAGCTGATAAAAGGGACCCTCAAATTTTTATTGAAGTAGATGGTTCTCTTTCAAACTCTGGCAGTCATAGTCAATGTTGAGATTTCTCTTTGTATTAAAACCATACTGGTGGGCTTATAGTAAGTAAATCTGCAATGCTTCGGTTAATATAGTTTTGTTTATATAGTTGATACACAGTGCAAGCGTAGCAGGCTGTTCTGACCTTATTTTAGTAACAAAAAGTAAAACCGTCTGAATACATATTAAGGATTCAGTTCTTGGTGGTTATATATAATTATGGATATCAACTTTGATAAAATCAATATTCATTGCTTTATGTTAGGATGTCAACAGAACGGTAGACAAAATATAAACTTGTATAATGCAAATGTCCTTGACAATCCTTCCAAGCTCGACTAATAGAAGAGTTTTAGTCAATATTGGACAAGAAAATAATGCAAGACTGTAGCATTACCCAGTAAGGAAAAAACATTTTTTCTTTAAAATAATGAATTCTTTCAAAGATAAGATAAAAGCGCTGAGTCAATTACATAAAAAAACAATCTCATAAGTCTATCTCAACATGGATTTAGGATAGATAGATAAATGTACAGTTACATCAATAATCGAAGTAGTCAAATGCATTATAGAAGCCTTCAAAGACAATCAGGAGGCTCAATTAACTTGTCTAGACCTCTCAAAAGCATTTGACAGCGTCAACCATGGGATCCTGCTGGACAAACTTCCTTATTATGGGATGAGGGGTACAGCAGCCGAATTGATGCGGTCTTATCTAGAGGATCGTACCTGTGGAGTCCAGTGGAACAATAGATTATCCCACCGTGAGAACATGGGGCATGGGGTTCCTCAGGGGTCTATATTGGGTCCTATATTGTTTGTCATCTTTATGAATGAAATGTCATCAAGTCTTACAACCTTCATTTGTTGTTGTGGCAAGGGACAGACACTTTCTGAGATTGAAAATTCAACTAGCGATGGAGGCTGCTGAGAACTGGCTAAATTCAAACTGCCTGCAGCTGAATAGATGCAAAACACAGAGTTTGTTGGTTACAACTAGACAGCCGGTAAAGCAGGGTGATGCAATGGTGTTGGAGTTTTATGTGGTCTCCCCCTTGACCTGGAAAACACACATAAATTGTTTGTGTCAAAAACTATCGTCGGCAATATGTTCCATTCGAAGAATAATGATTATAATAGATGAAAAGACAGCAAAAGTAACTTACTACGCCCATTTCCACAGCTTGCTGTGTTATGGAGTCATCCTGTGGGGTGCATCATCAATATCGTTGAGTGTTTTCCTTCTGCAGGAACGGGCCTTCCGTGCTGTGGTCGGAGGGTCCCAAAGAGAGAGCTCCAAAAAATTTTCAAACAACAAATATACTATCTACAGTATACATACTCACTTGTATCTGCCATGTTCACAGTCATCACCAAACCATCTCCCTAAGTCACTCTACCCACCACTTATACGGAACAAAAACTAGAAATAATTTAGCCATCCCGAGGTATAGGATCAATAAATATCTAAACAGCTTTGAGAATATAAAAGCTAGAAGTAGAGCCAACTTCAAACCAGTATTAAAATCGGTGTTGATTGAGATGGCGTCGTATGCAATAGAAGATGTTCTTGAATTATACTATGATGCAGCATTTGGCATGATGGCAGATTGATGTTTTAAATCGTTGTGAATTCTAAATACATGTGTGTAACTATATGTATTATTTGACATGCTTTTGAAGGAAAATAAATAAAAGAAATTTTAAAAAATCCATTCGGATGTTATCAACCTCAGGTTGAGCGGTTTACATATTGAAGTTGTTTTTGTGGGGATGCCCGTAAATATTTTACAGGGGTGCGCATAGTAAAAAAATTGATTACAGGATATTATCCACTTATGGAGATATCTGTTCATTGGAGCTTACTGTAAGAGAAGCCTTTAGTTTAGGTGCTACAAAATGTGTAAATTACATCAAGAATGCTTCAGCCGATGTGAATCCAGCAGTTCCAATTTTTTTAGGATAAGTTATTGTAGTTCACCAAACGCTATCTGATGTACAGAAGCTCTCGTTCACTGGAGTATTAAAAAAAGCTGACCAGATCGATATCTTTAATCTCTTAGCAGGGGTCCCCTATACCACAGGTTGTAATAATTGTTTTGCTACATTAGATTTCAATTATTTTCCGCTCTCGCAAAAACAAAGGCGGAGGGCGAAAATTCCAGTTCAAAGGAGCTGCCCCAGGGCGAATTCGTTCGCTTTTTTATACTCACCGACGGAGTTAATCAACGCAACGATCCAAAACCGTATTATGAAACTATACCGAAAAACGCCAGTTTTTTATTGTTTCATTTATCGGATGAACAACAAAGCGCCGATATGAAATAAACATTTTTACGTTATTATCCGTGGAATTTATGGCTTCCAGATCAACAGTGCAAAGTCTAGATGTTTCAATTAATATTGTTTATGGCTTTGTGCTTTGTTATTTATTTAAATGCCCAGCCGACTGTAATMGGKAGTAAAATTCAATTATGATGCGCGGTTATCGCGGGGTTCGTGACGAAATCACCGAGTTGAATGCATTTATAATGAATGCAAGAGGACAGTTGAATTAGAATAATGCGGCGGTTTGTATGTATGGTGGGTTTTTCGGGTAGACTGAACGGGTGCACTTTTTCCTTTCGGCGGGGTCACTTCTTTATGTAATTACGTGAATGTTTTTTATACTTACATGAAAAAACAGTATGGTTGCATTTGCATTTACTTTCAAAATTTCCTCCGTAATTTAGTAGATTTCAGAGCTATAGCTTTTTTAGTAATGAGTAATTCTAATAAATTAGTTTTTAAAAGTAATTGTTCTAGTCACTACCCTGAACTGTCCTAAATTTATACAGAGTGCGACACATATTTCCTTTTATACCTTATTTATATTTTTCCACAAACGATTTTGTACCGATTCTGAAGAATTTTGTTTTGTTTCCTACACACGGTCTCATACCTCAGTTAAGAGCTGTATTTAGAACATCTATACGGCGTTTTGAGATGTCTGATCTTCTGTAGGATTTGTGTTGAATCCCATTGTTGCCCCATCTAGCGAGTGCCGATCCTATTTCGGCGTTTTAAAGGTAACATAAAGCTGCCGCAATCAGCAAAACGAACAGTAAGTTACTCTTTCGATGTACCAGTCGGCATCCATCGTGGACAACGTCTGTTCGATATATGTATATAATTTCACCCCAAAACAGATGGAAATATTACCAAAGCTTTTGTTTTGGTCATGGTTACATGCTTTCGGTTACTCTTATCCACATAACTGTTTTCGTATCTTAGCCGCTGAAAAATGAAGTTGGGAACGTTTTCACGTTAAATTAGCTGAAGAAGCAATTTTAACAACTCAACTCGTTATTCAAGAACATTATCGAATAAACGCCTACTGTTTTAATATTTTTGTGCATCTACAGATCAGTAACGTAAAGCATATTTTAATAAATTTAGGAAATTCCGACATAAGATTGACATAAATATAAGAAGGTTCTCTTTCGTGAGCAGCGATTAGGAAGTATTAAAATAATTCCTAGAAATTAATGAAGTAATTAAACACATTATTCCAACTGTCCCATTTTCGGACTTTGATGTTTGTCGAGTACCTTTGCATTCGTTCTCGGTGCTGTTCTTTTTTTCTGGGGCCCTCTTTCCTGTTTTAGCTTCAGCTTTTCTTGGAAATCGTGTCATGCTTGAAATTTTTTCTTTCGCCATGTCTATCCTTACTGTCTTTTCTGCAAACTGAGATTTTACTGAAAATCTTCCATTCTTTAGTGTTCAGTCTTTCCTAAGACCTTTCGAATAAATAATCACACTGCAGTAATGTCTTAGCTTTGCATTGAATGATATTGATACCGCTCTTGGTTAAACGATACGCATTTCCATTTTGTTACTCTTTTAACTACTTTGATTGTGATTGAACCCCCTATCACAAACTCTCTGGGTAGCGACGTGATGATGTTGGTTACAGAATTAGAAAAGGTGTCTTTTTTCCAATCTTTTCTGGAGTCTCTCTTGATCTCGGTTGTTTCTAAACAATCAAAAATCATTATTATTATTATTATTATTATTTATTATTATACCCACAAAATACCTTACAGTCATATGTACCGTACAGTAATGTAGTACTTAATAACAATGACTGTGGTCCTTGCCCAGTGTGGGCGTATGGGATTAATTCAAATCAAAATTAAAGTGCAATCCTAACAGCCGAAAGCCGCACCGGCGCGCGCGCACAGCGGAATCACAGCACAGAGTACAAAAAACAAAAAATAAAGCGGAATACTGAAARAGTATAACAAACGCGTGCATACTGGCGCAGCAAATAAGAATCAGTAGAAGCAATCATAAGAAACAAGAACGAGAATAAAGGTGGTAAAAATGAGAAGAGAAAAAAATATTTTTTATGACTACTTAGTTACTTCAAAAAATTCGTTCAAGTCATAAAATTTTTTTCCAGACAACCAACGTTTTAAGTTTCTTTTAAATATTAACTTAGTTGGTACATTGGTTTTAATGGTGTCTGGCAGATTATTGAATATTTTAATTCCCATATATAGATAATAATTTTGTGATGACGACTTGTTAAATTTAGGCAGTCGAAATTCCGTATTGTACCTGGTGGCGTAATCATGAAAGTCCCTGTGAACAGGTAAAACTGATTTCATTGAAAAGACAATCTGACTCACTCTGTAAATATACATGTCAGTAACAGTGAAGATATTGAGACTTTTATAGGCTTGCCTGCAAGTCTCTGTTTGCTTCAATCGGAACATAGCCCGCACAGCTTTTTTTTGCGTTTTAAATATTGTAGAAATATATCCACTGTTACCCCAAAATTCAATGCCATATTACAAGAGGCTCTGAAAATATGCAAAATAAACTGTGGTCAAAGTTCTCATGTCAACCAAATCTCGTAAAACGTATAGCACATACACGGCAGACGACAACTTACTATTCAATTTTCTAATATGTGATGACCATTGCAGATGGCAGTCGATGTTCAAWCCAAGGAACCCAACATCCTCCACGGACAGGATATCGCCGTACGACGTGCTAATAGTTAACGTTTCCGCGGTCCCGCGGGGTGTAAGGAATAACAGGCTGTTTGTTTTTTCACAATTTAAGACCAACTTATTTGCAAAGAACCAACGTTGAATATCTGATAAGACCTCTGATGCCTTGCAAAGGAGCCTTTCTTTATCCGAAGATCTGATAATGATGCTGGTGTCATCTGCAAAAAGGGTAAATTTGCAGTGATTAATGCTGCTGACGATATCGTCTGTATACAACAGAAATAAAATTGGGCCCAGAATACTGCCTTGGAGAACCCCACGCTGCACCACCTGTACGCTCGAACAGAACTTCTCAGTTGAAGATGAGTAACCCCTGCTCCACACTTCCACCATCTGTTTACGTTAAAAGCTCATATTTGAAAGCTAGGCGATATATATCGGGATTTCGCTTTTGTGACCCAGACCAACACATTTTTAACTCCTTGGTTTTCCAGTTCTTTGTGCAACTTACGAATGATCTTCGCGAGGAGATGAGAAGACCATGATCTTGCCTTATTCCAGCCTTTATTTCAAAAGCCTCTGATATCTCTACCAAAAATTTCGTTCTCAGGGTGGTGTTGGTGAGTGTTTGTTGGATTAGTTTGTCTAAGTTAAATTTGCACAGGATTCTAATTAGGCCTGCTTGAAATTTACAACGGCCACCACAAAGTCTTTGTTCCTCAACGTAAGATATGGGTGAATAGATATAAGAATTATGTTGTGTTCGACAAAACTTGAAAAAAAAATTGTGAAGTTTGGAGAATGAGAAAGATTGTAAAGTAATTTTCCAGAATATCGCAATTACCCTGTATTTTTTATTGTTTGGAAGCCTGTATTTTCCTGAGATTAGCAACTAGAGATCTATATAGAAGTTTCCTGTGTTCGTTTTCTGAAAGTGTTGTTGATTTTATGCCAGCTGCAGTTTACTGTACATTAGTTTCATTGTTCTTCCAGTTTCATCATTTCTATAAGCACATTTTCTTCGCTCTGCTGTTCATAATGGACGTTTCCTTGGATCAATGAATATTGAATAGTTTCGAAGATGCCTTGCAAGAAGTGAACAATTTACAGCTTGCGAGATAGCGATTCATTCACACTTATTTCATATACTATGAATAGGTATTTTCCATTGCAAGGAAAATTAGTTTAACAAACCAGTTAATAATCTTTGTGTGAAATCCTAACGAGCTCCGCTATCGCAGCGAAATCAACTGGCGTAACTCACAATAAACTGCAACTGCCCTAATAACCTGTTAAACGAAACAATGGCCGTATTTTTAATACGATTGCACTAACAATGCGCATGCATGTAAGCCCCGTATGCGATATATAAAAAAACAATTAATCACGCAAGAATTATTTCAGCGCATGCACTGTATCTGACTTTTAGTCGGACTATATAGTGCACGTTTTAATAATGGATGTGATATTGCATCGTTAATTATCAAACATAATGCCGGCTGCTGCTTGGTACTAACGAGCTTGTTTTGTTTCACTATTTTTTCGCCTTCTGTCTGTGACCACGGTGCCGCGGAGGGCGCCATCTACATCGTGTTTTTGTGCGGCGTAATGGGGAATAAAAAATAAAACGCACGGAGTTATTTTCTTGTTGTATACGTTAGCATTTATTCCCCATGGTAAACAGATTTACTGAGTTTTTGTTGAAATTCCAACTTTACTGTTAAGATACTATTTTAAGTGTTATTGTGCCGCTATTATTTAGCTCACCTTCTAGTAGAATGAATATTCAGTCAGGTAGGGAAGAACACTATTGCTGCTATCAGCAGTACGAAATAGAATACACTCAGACACCATCGAGGCCTCTGAATATGAGAAAATGTGGAACGTGGTTACAGAATACAAACGAAACAGCGGAATTGAACCCGATACCTCCAGATTAGCGCTCTGGTGTGCTAACGTGCATCAGCAAAGTGTAAACCAGAGAAAAGCACCTAACTATACAAGAAGACTAATTATACGAAGATCTTTGGGTGAAACGCGCAAAACATGCGCAGAATAAAATGTTTCAAATTATGTAGGACCACTTTTTTTCATACCATATACATATCAATGATTTATTGAAAATTCTCCCGCAACACAACATTATATCGTATGCCGATGATACAGTTGTAATAAGTACAGCTCAATCATGGAAATAGATGGAATTTGACATGACTAATCATCTTCTTACAATTAATAACTGGTTAGCAGTTAATGAGCTATTCTTAAATATCAATAAAACAGGCTTCATGGCTTTTGGCGCATATCAGGACAGTGTTCCTGATGATCTAAATATTTACATCGATGACCAGGCCGTAAAACGAATATATAAAATATATAAAAGTACCTAGGGATAATAATTAGTAGCAAAACAGAGTACAAAAAATTGTCTTAGTAAAAGATTAAAATATTCTTCCGCCATTAAACATAAAAAATCTTTTATCATAGAATCTATCCTTCATCGTTACAATTAATTGTAAATTAATTATATAACGTCAAAAAGTAAAACTAGAAAAAAAAACGTGATTCTGCCAAAAAAGAAAAAAATATTAATAAATACAAGTAGCGAATATGCAGTAATAAAATATTTTTTGGACGACTCATTCGAAAGTACAACTTTATTCTACTCATTCAATGCGAAAGAGGGCTAAGGTCTAGGCAGTAATATACTTTACCTGACTGGTAACTAAGCCAACGCTTCTAAATGTCTAACGGACAATTTATACTAATGCCAATGTCAAATGTTACACACAAAACCTTAAACGTTTTGTGCTTTCTAAAGTGTGAGTCCAGAACTTCTAAACACTTCAAATGGAAGTTGTAGTAGAAGTAGCCGAAAAAGCATTTTATGCACCACGCCAGTAGTGTCTTTATTGAACTCGTCTGGTTGCTCGCCTGGTCTTCGCCTCAGCTCTCAATCTCCAAA
Source organism: Rhyzopertha dominica (assembly GCA_025024175.1). Lineage (NCBI taxonomy): Eukaryota > Metazoa > Arthropoda > Insecta > Coleoptera > Bostrichidae > Rhyzopertha > Rhyzopertha dominica. The sequence continues at coordinate 25,888,635 of QCXZ01000053.1, forward strand.
CTCGTGCCACTTTACTGCGTTGTTATATAAAAAGCATATATAAGAAAATGGATTAGGAATGTAATTATTGTATAAATTTGGATTGCATAATTTAACTAATAATTATTAATATGGTACAAATTGTTGAAACAGAGTTATGAAGTAAAAATTGTTATGTACTATAAATTTTATCTATCAAATGTTATAAACTTTCACTAGAGTTTTATGTACACCAAGAGTTAATTTCAAGATTTACTTAGTTTTAAATTTTAGTCAATAAGTAAAGCCAGAACTATGTGCAGGTAACAATTTACCTTTATAGGCTACCAGTTCATCAGATATTCCTATTATATTTGATTGTAATTCAATGCAATATTCTACGCTTGTGCGTATGAAAACGGATGTATCAAAACATGTTGCTTACAACAATCGCTAAAAGAACTGCGCGTAATATCAGACGAAAAGATAAAGATTGTTGTTAAAGAATCATTTTATCGGCAGGGTACCTAGAGATTATTCAAACCTAGACATCCTTCGAATTTGTTGAATAGAAGATGTCCTGAACTTTTTGTAACTTGTCGTTGGAAAATATCTAAAAAGATGTATAGGTATTCAGAACTCATTAGAATCTTTTAAGAATTTTAATACTTAAAAAAACATAAAAAAAATCATCATTGAAAGCTATTTTCTTCTGTGAAAAGTAAATTAATAAGACATTTCCGAATTCTTTACATTTCTAATTATCATCAGCCTTCAAATCGCTGCAAAATTATGCTTCAAAGTAGAGGTGGGCATTTTGATTCTTTTCAATGAGTCAGTTCACTGCATCTGCTTCTTTGAACTGAGCTGACTCAGTGAGTCGGGTCAAAAGAGCTGCAAGATCCCTACGATTCGCGGTCATATGAATATCGTCACGGCTCTCTATCAGTCTCTATTTGATCTAGATCTCTCGTATCCGAGACGTACTTAATAAAGTCTGGATTTACGTATTTGTTTTTGTTGGACAAGCCAAATTATCAAATTTAAAATTAAAACTGGAAGTAAACTTGATAACTCCCTCGTCTGTCCAGCAACAAAGTGGAAGAAATAATATTTTTAATGTGATATACTTTTGTGAATTGTAGAGTTGTGTTTTTGTAGTTGTTTGCATAATGATGTTTTATTTTTTGTTGCATACTACCTTTGTTGCAAACCCATATATTTACGTTCGTTAAAACGTCGACTTTCAGTTATTAATTACCTGGCTCGTGTTGTTTACATAGATTTTGTAACTATGTACCAGTGTACCTACTTAACATGTTGGGAAAAAGAACGGATAGAACAGCTCACCGGATTCGTATCAATGATCGATAGCTGCGTTCAGTTGTCACGTTGTCAGCCAGCTCGGCAATTTAGTTACACATCTCTACTTCAAAGGCAATTAGTGAGATTAGTACTGTTTAGTCATACAAAGATTTGCTTGGTGTACGTGGTAAAAGTAAAGGATTTATCGTCTGCATTCCGTATTATCATTGTACGAATTCTTTCGTAGCCTCTAATCGTTTTACTGCAACTTTTTCTTGCCAAAAATACTACGCGGCGATATGAATTATTTTATATTGGCGGTTTATGTTACATAATCGTATAGGGTTAGCGTCCATCTGAAATATACAACCCCCAGTACTCATTAGCTATTCCAGTCACTCACAGTCGCTCTTTTATGAGAAATGTGATATCCAATTTTGTATGTAAGTAGGGATCAGATAGACATCTTAATGGTTATTATGGTTGCTACTTCCGCCGACACATGAGTAAAGCAAAAGGAAGAAAAATTCTAAAAGAAATGTTGCCGTGTGGTCATTGTCATTCACTACGAAGTTCTGTTAGGGACAAAACGTAAAAGTGTCATGTATGCGATAGCTGTTGGACGAAAAGGCGCAAAGGAATAAAGGTTTTGACTTAATGATTTGTTAAGGTGCGTTCTAATCTCTTAAGTATGCTTTTTACATTTACGTAACTAATATAATTATTTTTGTTATTGTTAAGAGTTTTCTAGATCATTTGTTCATGCTTAATGTACTACATACCTAGTGATACCTAATAAATAAATTTCAACTTGAGGAAGGAGAGGAAATACCATGACCGCCGACACGCTATTAAGAACCAAAATAGTATTTTTTTTAATATCTGACTTGTAATAATAAGTTAATAATAATACAATAACTTCATGGCGTAAAAAAATAATGTGATGTCTACTACAGTGATTAGTTTTGTTAAAAGGAACTGCTAATATCATCAGAGGAGAAATTATAATAAATCTACCCAACCAACAGTACCTGTTAGTAATGCAATTATAGCTGTTGAAAAATATGAGTTTAATTAAAGAATAATTTTTCGACAGTAAATTAACTCGTGTAGTTTTCTATATCATTTGCGAAGCAAGGATGGTAGAGACTATTATTTGTTCGGTACATTTGTCATTTTCTATTTATACGTTTACTAATCTTAAATATTCCATTTGGTTCTTCAATTCTTGAGCTTACGAACAGCTTTGGAGACTCAAATGCGTGTAATACGTTGGCGCTCTCATTGCTTACTTAAGTATTTTACTTCTGTTGACTTTACAGAAAAAAAGTTTACCAGATTTCAGGAGTTTCTACCTCGCATAAGTTTACCTAGATGACACGTAATGCAATATTTTACTTCTTAGTATACAATTAATGACAAAGAAGTTATGCATTTCTCTTTCATAGCATTTTAAGAACATTAAGTATTGCATCCAGATCCTGCCGTTGTAAAAATAAAAATTTGTGGTACAAAGTAGATTATTGGAAACAAACCCGGAAAATGTTGCTTATGTCCATAATATTCGCAGTTTTGATGATGTGTCAATCAGTCCCTTTTTGGCTTCCTGCCAAAACGCGTGATAAAAGTAGCATCAATTGGCAACTACTTATATAAGCGTGGCTGATAAAAATTCTCTATTTTTAATCAATAAATGTCATAGTCGTGACCACGTGTCAGACATATAATAGATGTAAGCCTAAACAGGCGCGTTTTTGGAGATGAACTGAAAAAGTCTAATCTATAATATAAAATGATAAATCAGTAATCGGTAACTATTGACCCAAATCTCGGCTACCGAACATATCTAAAATAGTTGTAAAGGTTAAACGCAGTAGAACATACTATTTTATTGCTAAGAACAATGTTTTTGAAAACTAACAACACTTGGAGCAATTTTCTGGGTTTTGAGAAAATACTGATATTGAGAAGATAATTGGGCAACAGAACGGGTGTTCCCCAGGGTTTTGTCCTTGGTCCCATTTTAGATTTACGTTGTTGTAAAAGCATGTCGAAGCTTCAAAGAAATTGTTTTGATTAATGAATAACGCTCTAATGCTGAATGTACCTAAAACAGGCCGATGCAATTCAAGACTAATTGCATCAGCTTTGAACGATGTAAAAAGTGTATACTAAAGCCAAATTCCTTGGTCTTCGAATGGATGGCCAATTGAAGTGGAAGGCTCCAAGGAAATGATATTCCAGTAAGGGTTATGAACTCCGGTGCATTCTATCAAAGCACGTATAAGTCTTTGTGCTTATCAAGGCTATATTCAGTCTATCCTGATGAGCTACGCTATTCCGTTTCCATGGACACAGATAGAACTTCGTTCCATTGCAGAAGTTTATTTCTTGAATTATAATGTACCTAGTGAAAAACGACGAAATTGAACTTTTACAAAACAAGAAATGCGCTACAATCTAGCTACAATCAATGAATTTGAATATCTAGCTATAAGCTTTCTTAGCTTAGCAATCAGTATTACGAGTAGGTACCATTTTGTTTAGAAGCATTCACAAATTGTATAATCGTGTAATTATTTCTGTAAGAGTTATACCATAGACAGTTATCAAAACTGATTGAAACCAGCGTGCGGTAGGTATTTTTGCCGCTCCCTGAACTACATCTGCTCTGGGTTGGAGGGGTGACGCACTTATCAGTAGTGGGCTCCCACTTAGCGCATGTAACGGGATACTGAAGATTGGGAGGGAGAAGTTTTGTAGGGTGCATTCATTCAGTGTATAAGAAACATACACTGAATGAATGCACCCTACAAAACTTATGTGTCTGATGGTCGCTTAGCTCGGCTGAATTATTCTTCTTCTTCGGAAGAGCCGAAGTTATGTACAGATTTAGAACATTATACTATTTATTGTTTTCTTGTCTTTTGCAGTTACTCATCGCCGTTTTTCGTTTTTGTTTGATTGTCCTATGATTCTCTTCACGGTTGTCCTCCACATATAGCACGGTCCTCCTACTTTGAGCTTGTTGCGGTTCATTTCACAAGTTTTTATAATATACGCTTTCTCTCCTTTAGATATGTCCCGGGTATTTTATTACCTATACTTTTCTTCTTTTTGTGGTGTTTCAACTCCACAGAAGTTCTGTTGTTCGTTTTCTCTAACAGCTTTGGCCAACTTTTGTACAATATTCATTTCTGCGTTGCTCAGCCTTGTTCTGTTAGCTTTGGTAATAACGTCACTTTGCCCTCTGTATGGGAATTACTGATTAATATATATCCTTTAAAATATTCCAGTCTGGTTTACATTTGTTCTACAAATTGTAATATAGCTCACGTTACTCTATCTCCTTGACTGTAACTCTGCGGTTTAATTTGTTGGTCATGTAAGTTTTCAGATATTTTATTTTCTTTGTGATTGCTGTATTTCAGCCTCCTATTTTGTAGTATATATTACCTGTCACTACCATTTCCGTACTGTAGAGGTCTCTAGTCATCATGGTGATGTTGTTATAATATAATATGGTTGGATTCTACATTGTCTATAGGAAGTCGATCAAATCTTCCTCATTTCCTGTTTTTCTAACAGGTCATCTGCGTATGTCATCTACTTATTTATTTTTGCCAAAAGCTGCTTGATATTTAGTTCTTGTACCCACCTTTACTTTAGGAATATTTGTACAATGATGCTGCATCCTTAGTGAACTTATTTGTATAGCCAATCTGTTGTCATTATTTAATCTATTAAAAAACTAATTTAGTTGATTAAGTACTTAAGTTTGGAGTAATTCAGTAATTTCACTCTTGTATGTCAGATGCTCATCGCTGTTGTGCTGAAGTCAACTGACAATGATTAACAATTTACCACCGCATTAAAATATGACGCAGTAAACATCATTTGTTGGAAAAATAAACCGAATGGATCTCATAGAAGTTTTCGGAGAGGTCATGCATAACCCTCATCCATCTATGCGGCTTTGCGAATTCCAGCTTATTTATTCCAAGAGATACACACTCCCCGCAACCTAAATTCATCAGAGTCACATATATCAAAGCCACCTCCATATTTCACGTTCTGTGCGTTATTAATTCGCCACTCCGAATGCCGGCGGCAGCAGTTTTCCCCAACGATAACCTCTCTATTAAAAACATAAATTATTCAAAGTCGACATCGGCACACGCTTTTCCCGAAAAAAAATCCCAGTCGAATATATATATCCCCTTAACGGAGCATCCAAACACGCCCGTAATTCGATTAGACAGTTTGCGCCGATCCGCTAAAGATCCGAATCCAGGGACTGACTCGTTAGATTAGGGGAGGGTGCCGCCCTCTGTGTTCAGTCATTGAACGGACTAATGCCGAATTCAGGTCCCGTACCGCCGGTCCGGGCTGAATAAAGCACTGCAATAATGCCCGGATGGAGTAGATGCAGCTCTGATGATTGGATCTCCTTGGGGAAAGATAAAGAGATAATCAGACCTGGACAAGTTCGGCTTTTCGTGGACTGAGGCATTGGTATGCTCAGAATTCTCCTCCAACTGATCACTTTAAATGTTGACATTGGCTTCTGGAAAATTTTCGCTGAAATGTGCGTACCGACTGTATCAAAATTGAGGCCATCTCTTCGTATTAGTATCTTTGCAACGGACTAAAATTAGAAATAAAATTATTTTTAACAAACATGGCAAGTAAGGTCATCTTTCTTGGTTGGCAAGCCGGACCCCGTAACTCAAGACTTTCGCCGTTTTTTCAGCTCATCAGACGGATGATACCGACTTGCCAGCCAAATAATATAAAGTAGAAAATAAATAAGCTAATAAAACAATATATTAAAGACTATAGATGTGTTTAAAGATTAAATTTTTACTTTTAGTTATCCTCGTAAAGTTATGAAATTATGAAAAAATAACGCAGGTGATACCCACATCAAGTGATTCTTTAATTTATGGCGTTGAGCAAACCTAGTGGTTATAGTAGAAGCTTGAATGTTTATATTATGAACATTTCTCCACTGTGTAGATTTTAGTTTCGCTTCAAAAGAGCATTAATCAAGAAACTTAAAATTTCTGTAAGAATGCACTACATGCTTAGGAGTTCCCGTAGCCTTAGTCAACTTGTAGTGAACGTTGTCCTCTATTAGACCACCATTGTTTATATTGTTTACTAAATCAATTAAACTCACGGTGTATAATGGAATTGGCGGCACTCACTTGAAGCCAGTTTCCCCTCATTTGTGTGCGAGAGAGATAGATATGTGGGCTTCAGCATTCTGATATAATATAATACGTGTACGAGGGTGAACGTTTTCAGCGTCCATAATATGAAATTACTATGACATCATGATATCACCTGTGTAATTTTCTTTAATTTAAAGTGACTTTTTTCTTTCAACTTATAGCTGTACCTTTAGGCCAAATTACTAGGTTAATAACAACAAAAGGTTTTTATAATACCACACGGTAATTGGAATTTTCATGTTTGATGATGGTCTCTGTTTTATATTTTTTGATTTGGGGTTTTATATTTTATGTTTCTCTGTAGCAACTATTTATTTTCGGTTTTCTCGGGACCATGCGATAAACAGTTACACCCGGCATTTGTAAGATTCTTACAACTTTACAGAATTTTAATATGCATACATTTTCTATTATCACCTTGGTTTCGTGTCTGCACAATTAGGTAAGAAACCTACCGACTTATCTTTCGGAACTAGATAGATTTTCATAGCAGTCCTCATAATAAAAATTGAGTTTTGCGTTTAATTTTGATCGAAGTTGTCGAAACATATTTTAATACTACTCCAAACGACGTATAATCAAACAAAATTTGCTATGTATCAGGAATTGTAATGACTTCTAAGCATTTAATATTATATCAGACTTTTCCAAACAGCGCTTGATAAAGGAATGCAGATTTTGAATGTTATTTTATCTTATATCTAACTGCATTAAAAACTAGAGGTGGCCAAAGGTTTAACACACCCAACATTACCATTTTTATAACATTAAAAGTTGTAGAGTGTATCGTAATGTAAATATATTGGTTCTAAAAAAGTTTTGAATTGGTTGTTGATGCTTCAGTTTTTGATTGTGCAAAAAATTTGTTTATAAAAAATGCAGCGCCCCTGTTCCGGGCATTAATTAAGTATTCTCTCATACGCGATTTGTTTTTACATAGTTTTAGAAATAAGAAAGGAGACAGTATTTGTTGACTTTTGAAATAAAGTACTTGACAAACTGATAAATTAAATGTCTTCCGGGAGTTCTTACTATGAAAGAGATTGTCATCGACCACAGGTCAGAGTTGCTTCATCTTCCCGACGATAAAGTATAGTTTTTATATTAACACCCCTTGATTATCTGGGTTATGTAACAGATCAAGCGTACAGAACTCCTGTGAGCACTAAAAACGACTTAATGGACAAAGCACGATGGACATTTAATGTTTTGGATTTCGTAGTATTTCACTAGCTACACATTTAAGCCTAATAAAAAGAACTGAAAGGTGTATAACTCAAAGCGGTGACGTTTAATTTAATCTTTAGTTTCCTGTTTGTGTTTTCTTTTGCCTAATCACTATAAAATTGTTTTTGCTGTTGCTACTGTTGTTTTTCTTCACATTCTTGTTGTTACTGCGGATTTATTCTCATTTTAATGGTTTGGCACTACAGCCATGCTCAATGTATTTTATTTTCGTTTTACGCTATTTATTTTTCCTGGAATTAGTGAAAATACTACAATATACAAAAATTGGCATTTGAGACACATAATCTCCCTGCTGTCACAAAAAAGCTATGGGTGAATTCGGCTTCTAAGATTCATTGAACGGTTAACGGGGTTCCTTTATTGATATTTTATTGTGCTTACAATTATTATTATAGTGTTTCCGTCATATTACGTCATATTGACATTGTATTTGTTTGTTGCAGGTGAGTGCCAGAAAAACACATCATATTCGTGAGTATAGGATGGAAATGCATGTCACGAAATAATGCATCAGTAATGCATGACATGAACTAATGCATTACCGCAGATATCGATCATTCATTTTGTCCTTTTCCACTGATTAACGTATTTTTCAATTCATGGCTTTCCCATTTTTTATACATCAAAATGCGCATCCAGTACTGCATATTGTTAGCGGTTCCCCATATAAATTTATCCCAATCACATTTATATCCATGCAGTTTTCAATGATGCTTATCGTTTTAGTTTACACGGTGTGTTCAATTAAAATCTGATTCGAACTGGGCATAAAACAAACGAAATGAAAATCCGGCGTTCATTTGAGTTCCGGATCGACAAGCGTTGCAGTTTGCAGGACGATGCTTTTTCAAAGACGCAGAACTATCCCCCATAACAAACGATCTCAGCTAACAATGGAATAAATGGATAGTGTGCCAGGAATTGCTTACGAATTTGAATAATATTTTCGCAAGGACAAAGCCGTCATCCCCGGTGATTGATTAAGCCGCGAGAATTGTTTGTGCGAAGGCAAATGAACGTTCCATTTGGTTCTCCTTTTTTGTTCTGCGTATGCTAAGTAGACGTCGGGTCCAAGAAGACCGCTGGAGAAAACGAGAAAATAATATTCACATCTAACGGTTTCCCTTACGGCGTTCCTGAATAGAAGTTTCATAGTGATCGCTTGTGGAATTTTCTGCTAGTTAGATTTAACAGATCAATTATTATACAGACCTCATTTTTGTATCTTTTCACCTCGCGGTAAGGAATGAAGGGACCTTTAACTACTGTATCAAGCGTTCTAGATTCGCTGTAATACGAGGCATGTTTTTTAAGTAAGTACCGTTTTGGAATTAAAAAGGACGTGCAGAGATATCGCAATAATTTTATCTTACATGAAAGCCTGTACCCTAATCTACTTTTCTACATAATTCCGTGAATATTGAGGCACTTGTCATAACGTGGCACCAGTTTTTGAATACCCTCCTCATAAAATTCTGCCGCCTGACTTGTTAACCACTGTATCACAAATGTTTCAACTTCGTTATCGTCTTGAAGACGCTGACCACCCAGGTGTTTCTTCAAGTGTAGGAACAAATAGTAGTCTTCACCTTCATTGTGGTACCGCTCAAGGAAAGTCAATGCACTGCCTAAACGTTGGGTTTTGCGCAAATCCGTCAACATTTTCGGAACCCAACGTGAACACAATTTCCGGTAATTCAAGTTCTCGGTCACAATGCGATACAAAACACTACGAGAATATTGAGGAAAGCAGTCGCACAATGATGAAATTGTAAAGCGTCCGTTTTCTCTCACCTTTTCGTTCACTTTCTGAACCAAATCTTCATTAACGACCGAAGGACGCCCACTCCGTTCTTCATCATGCACATTTGTGCGGCCATCTTTAAATGCTCTCACCCATTTCCTCACCATTCCAACACTCATAATGTTTTGTCCGTAAACTTCACAGATCTCACGATGAATATCGATCGGTTTTGCGCCTTTAGTACTAAGAAATCTTATAACAGTCCGTACTTCACAATCGGCGGGACTCACGATTGTCGGAGGCATCTTAAACACTCAGTAAATAACGTATACAATGAAGAATGAAACTGTAATGGCGTCAGTGCGTAGACAAGAGATATAGGTAACCAGCGCGCAGGCGCGAAACGCCGACCGTAGCGCTGCGGCGGCGGAATCGCAAAACGGTACTTACTTAAAAAAACATGCCTCGTAATTATGACGACAGTTATATATTCTTCTCTACGTCTTTATTAGTGCATATTGCAATTACCTCTTTGTTGAAATAAGGTTTTAGAAATTTGTCTTTGTGCTTTTTTTAATATCGAGTAACAATTATTACCTGACCTTTTTGGATGGGTTAGCTAGCTTTCCTACAAGCAGTAAAGTAGTTAACATGGCGTTATGTACTTGCAAAATGACAAAACCTAAATACCTAATATACCTAAACCTTCCTCATCACTCTATCTATTGGTGAAAACAGCATGTTACCGAGATACCCTACAATTACAACGAAAATGGAACACCCCGTACAGTGAAGCTATAATGCAAATATGAACTAAAATAGGGTGTCTATATTTTTTCTTAAAACTTCTACTCTAGCAGTTGAATTGGCACAATTATATAAAAGCATACACAAAAGCACACATATAAACTATGCGTAAATGTATTCATTCGTTAGACCATTATTAAAATAAATGATTTCTAGTTCTTTTGTTTTACTGCCGGTGAACGTAGGGGTAACACTAAGTATAGTTCACTTAATATATCGTTGAAAAGTGCGTGTTATTCGACTTAGAATTGTTAATCAGAATTTATCGCGGTAATGATTTTTTAAGCGGTACTTTATGTTGGTTGTGATCTTCCTGTAATTTAATGAACATAAACGCTGCATAAAATAAGGTTTCTTCACCCACTCAACAGCATGAAACCAGCCACAATATTTTTTTTTGACAATGCCTCAGTTCTAGCGGAAGTCACCTTTCTCACAACCAGAAAATTCCGGGAAGCCATAGAAATTTCCAAACATCCGAATAATCTAAATCCCGAAGGTGGTTATCATCTCTCGACTATATGGTACCCAATCACGCAACGGCTATCCCCACTTTCACAAACTCCCACCTCTGCTATCCAAGCATCTCCACCCCCCTCGTAACGCCCGGTACAACGTTATCTATCGTTTCCATTCGCTTTCCTCCTTAGGATCTGGTTTAGCTCGGATGTTTTTCTCGCGTTAGATTTGTACTCCTTGCTCCTGTCCTGATGATACCTCTTACAGTGCGGGCAAATCGTCGACCTTATATTCCAAAATCAGACGCAGACCCACGCAAAAAGACTAAGATTTCAATCTAACTCTAGCCGCGAAAGCTTACGTTCTTAAATAACTAGAGAAATGAGTTATGCTTTACAAAGCTAGTAAGTTGCTGATAGTTAAAATTAGTATGTAAGATTATGTAAAGTACTGGTTATCATTTCGGCGTAAATACTGTTATATGGTAGATTTTCATTTAAGAAAGTATGTACCAAAATTCACAGTTATTTTAAGTGTATTTCATATATAGCTGGTTGTAGCCGTAAAAACGAAGATTCTTGTATATTTAATGGAAATAATTCTCAGTCCCTTCCTTTATTCCCTGAACTGAATACATTTACCCATTCCATTACGCGATCTGTTGAATTAATCTCTCTCTACATAACAATTTCACCTGTTACATAAATTAAGCTTAGCACGTTGCGGCGGTGTAAGCAACAACCCCAGCCACCTCAAAGCAAATTTCGTTTGTTTCTTCCCCCCGCTCCAGTGTGTAAATTACACAAAGGACACAGTGCGTTCCCGACAACAATGGCGGTGGTTTATCCTGTTCCTAGTTCCATTCCGATCTCGCCCCTAGAAGCAAAACCCCTGCGGTAATAAATTCGGTCGAGTTTTTACTTTTCCAGGACTTGCCTTTGTCAAGTTCACTTTCCAATTTTCGCGTCTTTGTTCGGAAATTTATCGCTCTTTACCGTACGACCATTAATTATTTTCGTCCATGCCCGTGATATCTAGTAGGCGACTTCCTTACGAAAAACCGTTTCATGATGATAAATTACCGAAGATATCGCGTTGTCCGCGGATCGATTTAGATAATTATTTGAGGCAGGACGACTGGGACCGGCAGTCGAATTGACGCTGTAATTTCATTAAAAATGTGCCGACCTTGGTGCTGTGCCCGCCAGCCCCCGCCGCTAATTCGATTAAAACTGCATTAGAAATATTAACGTTTCAACAACTAGGGCGGCTCTGATTTCAGAATGAATTGCCGTGGAACCAGAAACGCTCACAGAGGCAAGTGATTAATTCCAGCGCCATCGGGATGAATTACAAGCAATTGCTCTTTTTGTCCGGTAAATTGTTTCCGAGTAAAACCGATTTTGGTCTATATCTGCTGGGAAGACGCAGTTAATTGATGAGCAGATGGAACAGACAATCAGCGGAAGTGATTACTTGCCTTTAGTATTATATTAGAAAGCTATGCCATAGATAAATATATGAAACGTTAAAAAGGAAGAAAAAACGCAACGTCTGTGACATCTCTTTTTTCTGAGTATAAAAAAATTGTCGACAAAATTGCCCCGCTCGGTAACATGATATCCCCGGCAAAATAGCTTAGCTACAAAATAGCCTACGACAACACAGCTGAGCGACAAAATATTCCCCAACCAAATAGCCTGCGACAAATAGCCGCCATAAAATAGCCCAGTACAAAAAAAAACACAGAAAACGTTTTAAATATTTTCTATTCTTGTCCCGTTATGAGATTACAAAGAGGCTTATTTCTATTTCATTCTAGAACAAACAAACACCATTCCCCAATGCAAATTTCGTCACATGTTCTGTGTGGTTCGATAGTAATCATAGGTTTATAATTCTTTATGTAGCGGTCGTATTCTGCTTCTCTTACCCGTTGAAGGCAATCACCACTTATAGTATGAAGCAACGATCTTGGAGACTGACTTATGCAGAGGGTTTTACAGCTTGATGATCGGCCGTCGAAAAACTATTGTGTTGTAAATAAAGGTTTCTACAACCTTATGGTCGGCCGTCTTAAACTATTGGGATTAGTGGCACGCTTTAAAGTTCCTAATTGGGCCGTATTCAAAAAAATCTTATTGGTTAAAATTTTAACTTTTCCACTACAAATTTTTGAAATTTGTTAATAGTGATAATTTAGCAATCAATAAAACATAGAAACTTTTATAACAATATTTATTTAATGCAGACCTGATGCTAACTGGCGCGACCCGCGATCTATTTTTATGTGATACTTTATTGGGTTCAAATTTTCCTATGTATAAAATAAAAGCTTTTGCATGTTATAACGAATTTAGACAAATTTAATATAAAAACATACAAATTAATAAGTAGAAAATTATTTACATTTGTTAGAAAAATTTTACAACAGTGCACAATAAAATTTATACACGGTTTCGATTATGTTCACTACACCTTGTTAATAAGTACATTACAAGAGTCACTCACTATCACTTTCACTGCTAAAATTACGATTAGCTTCTATTATTAATTATTGTACATGATTCGCTCTGTACCGATTTTTAATGTCCAGTACATGCCGCACTGAATTTCTCCATGCATCGACACTTATTATTTCAGCTTCGTGTCTAATTTTTAGCAGTATTTCATTGCTGAATTTTCCACCGGTATTCTCTCGTCAAATTCTTTGTTTTAACTGCCCCATATCATCTCAATGGGGTTGAAAATGCAATGATATGGGGGTAATCGTAGAATGGTGTGTCCACATTCAGAAGCGAGAATGTCAATTTTAAATTTCTTCAAAATTTATTTTGTGCCGAGCACTTCCAACAATTGTTTTTTTTTTGTGTAGTCCTCTTCGAAATATAAATCTTCTTTTCTTAAAAACTTTTGAATGGTTGCCTTATTAGTTGTTGTATTTGGAATATTATCCAGTTGCTCCGGATGGTAACTAGCGTTGTCCATTACTATGACGCTGTTTGGTGGCAATTTGGGCAATAAAATGTTTTTGAACCAATGTTCAAATACTTCCGCATTCATATCAGAATAATAATCGGCGCTTGCTTCTTTTAAGTTTTTACATCCAAGATACAGGGCTCCAGGAACGAAACCATTTTCAGCTCCTGCGTGTAGAATCATTATTCCCTTTGACGCCGGAATATTGACGTTGCACTGCCCTGAGTCATCAACCCATCCTTTTTTTATTGTATCATGGGTATCGTATCATGTTTCGTCGAGGAGAAATATCACACGATTTTCCTGCCTACACATTTTTATAGATCTTAAATAATCGTATCTCCACTTTCTTATTACCTGGCTTTCCATCAAGCATTGCTTCTTCTCCACCTTTTTCATTGAAAAGCCAATGATTTTAACATACTTTTGCAGGGTATGCTCTGAGCAGTCGATTAGGCACTCAAGTATATGCCGCGACAGATCCTAGTGATAAGAATGAACATATTTAATTGTTGCGGAGGTACTCAGTTGCCCTACGGTTTAAAATCAGCAATAATCTGTTTGACCAGTTGCCCTAGGAAATGTATTTGTCACAAACGCCTCTTAATAAGTGACTAAATGTAAGCATATATATAGGTATGACTGAATAAGTAAAAAATATTACACTTGGTACGCTTATATGCTGTAAAACTTTAAAACATAACACATCTGATTTCAATACCGTTTATAGAAGGAGTAGAATAGTTGCCATTTCTTCTTATTTCCAAAAAAAATATGCAGGTAGAAACTACGTTTATGACACTCCGAATTAAAATAAAATTTTAACCTGTGAAGATTGCACACCGCGATCAAAAATTAGAAAGTATGGGCTGCCGCATTGAAATTGGAATGTTTACTATTCATGATTATAAAAATAGATACTACTCATTAAATTAGGAAAAAATACGGTTTAGTCATACATTAAAAGCTATTAGATGATAAATATTTGTAGTTCAAATAATAATACCATATAATGCTCATTGATTTATGTGTACGGAAAAAAATTATAAAAAAACCTAAACACAATTTTTGGATACGGTCCACTCCCCTGCAAAACAGTGGAACGTGCCGAACCCGTCTGTTATTTACGACAGCTTCAGGTAATACTTGTAAACCATTGTTAGCGGTAATCGGCTGTTCATATAATGAGTAAAATAGATTGTTGCTTGCAACTATACTAAATTAAGTTGTAATCACTGTATGTCTGCCCTTATTTATTTTTAGACAGTATTCCGTAGACTTCCACAAATTCATTGAATGCGATAAGGAAAAAATGTTTTCATTTTAAAGCCACCTCGAATAAAATGGTTAAAATATTTTAAAAGCGACCAACTAGAAATATCGAATTGCACTTTCTATCAAAACATGACGTTAAAAAAGGGTTACCCCACTTAATCAACAAAAAAGAACTATGCTTTTTTCAGCCCTACATCAGGTCATGTGGAACAGACAAGCCTCAAGAAAGATAATAGCTCCACGTCCAAAATTTACAAACGGCAACGCTAAAACGGGCGGAAGTTCCCTTTGTGCACCACAAAAGAGTCGGACAACTGTCTTTTCAAACAAATAAATATCGCATTTCACCTCGGGATGGATGCTTGCAGCAAGTTCAGACATATCTTTCTAGGTTACTCGTGCGAAGCGTAGAAATTCTATTACTATTTAATTTAAACATTCTCATCTAAATCACCTTTAAAGAATGTATCTTGTGATTTGATAGATGTAGAGAGACTGCTCATCGACAAGGAAAACGGTACTAATTCTTCTTTCTCTCCTCCGAAGTTGGAAGTTGCTTCTTGGACTGAAAACGACGAACGCTTTTCTCGCCATCAGTAATCGAATCACATACATCCAGTTAGCCTGGGTAGCCGATGACAGGTGAAATATTAATTTGGAACTCAGCCGGTAATGGGACCGCACATGGTTCGTTAAGCCGAGGCGGGAGAGGAATTTTGGTGTTTTGCGAATCGGGGAGTTGCGTAATTTGATATTGCGTGTGGTAATTTGATAGGGAGTTTTTTGTTTCGATGTTTTTGAAGCTCGTGGGACCACGCACATTAATCTGATACGGCTTCCTGTCGCAATTGTGACAGATCCGCCTGGCGGTCATAATTTTAGCATTTATTGAAGGAAAACATGAGCCTTTGGGCAAGTAAATTTGAACCAGTACAAACTGAAATTTAATCAATCCCAAAATGATATAATGCAGTACTTGAGGGGGTAACCACTAATAAAATATGTGGAACAGCCGCCATATAATCCAGCGAAAACGTTTAGTGAAATCCAGATAAATTATTATTTTTGTGAAATCGTTTAAAATCTGATGAAATCTATATGGAATCTGTGTGTAATACGGTGAAATTTGTATGAAATCCAAATGAAATCCTGACTTCATCCTGATATAATTTACAGATTTTATTAATATGTGGTGGTTGTATTCAGCTTACCCGTTGAAGGCATCGTTTTTAGTGATTTAATTCCTATAACTTTGGAGTATCCAAATTCATGATTTGCTCATTTAATGCAGAGACGAATTAAAATTGACAACAACCTCCTTATATTTAATAGTTTGTTTTAATACAAATAAATAAATAAACTAATCATTCTCTACATAAGGGTCAGTTTTGTCACTGTTCCAAACTATTTTTGTACACATCTTCGCAAGATAACATGTTCCATGCATTTTTCATCTGAAGCTTTTTTTCCCTTAATTAATTCAATTATATTACCCCTAAATTTCGCAGACTTGGTTTTTCTTTCGCATATAGCAAATAGTTGTACTCTTGAATTCCTCGATCCTTAGCCATCTTGACGATACTTTTTTCAAAGGTTTTGTTTGCAAAACTATCAACAACTGTATTTCTGTATGTTTCTTCAAAAATGTGATCTGTTTGGGATTTTTACTATTTGTGCCGAATGATAGCTTGCACTGTCCATCGCGATTACGTACACAGAAATGAATAACCTGCTCAAGGACGAAAAAACGTATAAAAATACAAAATTACATTACAAATGCTTCACAACGCAGAAATAACGAGATAATAAATTCTTCACGGAACGAATCGCTGTACAACTTACAACCTACAATGCGCTGCCACCAAAAATTTATGCACATCCGAAAATCCATAAACATTCTCCTACGTCCAATTGTCAATAATATACAATCCCCATCATATAAACTATCAACATCAAGGTAACATGATAAGCAACAGAAAAGGTAAAAACAGTTACTATATAAAAAACTGAAAATTTCCAGATACCAGAAAACCACATGTAGATATCTTTAGACGTCAAATTACACTAATATGCATATTACACAAATACAGCCATTAATAAAAAAAAATTTTAATATAATCGAAGAATTCACATGTCCAAAAAATGATTAAAGCAATTAAATTCACTATACAAGCAAATTGCTTTCTGTTCAAAAACAATTATTATACAAGTAGACGTAACGACAATAGAAATCTGGAAACTGTGTAGAAATACCAGATATCACCAGATAACACTTGAGAAACGATATAATCTATCGAAACGTCGCTGAAATAAAAGTAACTATTTTAATCATTGGAAAAATACAAGCAAGGAAAACATATTCAAGCAAAACAAAAAGGTAATACTAAGATTGCCACCAAATATACGATTTAAGATTTGATTCTCCGCAAGCTCTATACTATATCTAAATTCTATCGTTGTCTGGTCCCAGCTTATCTAAATATGAGCGATCATCCGTATAATGCATTGCCCATCATACACATACGAGAAATCTCGAAAGTTGTGACGTAAACGGGAATGGTGGACGTCACTGTGTGAAGCGTGATTAGATTATTTTATTTTTATATCTTTTATTTAGCTATGAGTTCTTGCCCATGGGGTTTGGCGCGCTCTGGAACGTCAACTCCTGGTGGCGTCTGAGTACTTGTTAGTATTTGTTCTCCAGTTTTCACAGGGGAGATCAAATACGTTAGTACCAGAGCCTGAAGAGCGTCGTTGGTTAGCTGAAAATGTTGGTGGATTCGACCCAGTTTTCACAGGGGGCCGAGGATCTGACCCAGTTTTCACAGGGGGCCAGAGGGTGTGGGTAGTGGGATTTTGGAAATAAGAAAGAAAACTGACACAGTTTGCACAGGGTGCCAGTCCCTCTCTGCCTTTAGGTACGACACGCACCGTATTTATAGGGCTTCAGGGCATGTGTGTCCTTTTCTCCCTTAAGGGGAGAAAGAAAGAAATACGAACGCCACACGTGTTTCTGGAGTACGCGAGAGCCAGGCGCCAGAAAGTCGCGTGAATGCGCCGATTGGCAAAAATGCACGTAGGCCAAATAACTGATTTTACAATATTTTTACGCGTAGTGTATCAATTCGCCCCCCCTTTCGAAGCCAATCGGTGCGTATCCTGTAGACAGAGGAACTTGCTAGCTTTATTTAAAAAAATATAGATATATATACAAATATACAAGATTGATGACAACTTCAATCGAACAGCTGATGTGTGGATCATCATGATAGAAAGCAACAAGCGCATAAAAGTATGAATGACAGGCGTGACGTAATAATGAAATAAAATAAACAAAATTCTCATATTAGAACGCTTAAATCTAACTTCACTACCGTAATATATCGCTTAGAACTACACTGGCGCAACACTCAGTCCACTACACTACACTAGCGCGAAGCTCAGTTCATTGTTCCCCCATCGGTGCGCGACGCAAGTCGTCACTATGCACCTTTATTCGCCGATTGTCCATCCGCACGACGTAGGTATGCCTCCCGTGGCATTCCTCGATGATGGCAGGTCCTCTCCATCGGGCCGCGAAGGCGCCATGGACTCGCTCTGGTCCATCGGATAAGGGGTGTTCCCGAATCAGCACGCTCTGGCCGACTATGAAGTGTGACCCCGTGTCTACCTGCTGTCTACGCCGCTGGTAACGCTGCTGGTTGTCACGAATGACCTGAAGACGGCGCGTGGCTGGGGTGTGGGCGGTCGGCTGGTCCTTGCGGGCTGCCCTCCAGTCACCTGGCCTGGCCAAATCTCGCCCAAACAGGGCTGTTGCGGGTGACATTCCTGTGGCGGCATTTCTTCGGCAACGCAGGTTGAAAAGGATGGAAGGGACGAACTTATCCCAGTGGCGGTGCGGTTCTGCTTGCATTCGCAGACGTAACCCCTTTTTTATGTCCTGGTTGCGACGTTCGGTGGGGTTAGAGCGAGCATGATAAACAGGTGTTGTATAGTGCAAGCTACCCCATCTTTCACAGGCGTACTTCCATGTACGGCTGCCAAACTGTACTCCATTGTCGCTCAGTATGGCATTAGGATAGCCATATCGTGGAAAGATTTGTTCGTCCAGAATTTGCACTAAATTCGGTGCTTTCGATGAACTTATGGGAAAAGCTTCGGTCCATCGGGAAAACAGGTCGGTGACCACGAACAAGAATCTTTTTCGGCGCGGAGTCAGTGGATATGGGCCCATTAAGTCAACGGCAATTGTATGCCACGGCTCCATAGGTATGTGAGGGCGTTGCGGTGCTTGGCGACGATTAGGACCCTTCTTGGTACAGGCACAAAGCATACAGTTCCTCACATATGCTCGAACGTCGCGGGCGAGGTTTGGCCAGCGATAGAACTCTTTTATCGCTCTGATTGTTTCGTCCGCTCCAGGGTGTCCCGCTGTATGATGGTCGTGATAGCGGTGCATCACCTCCGATCGAATGCTGGGTGGGACTATCAAGTATTGGCCGTTATCATTTTCATAGAGTGCCTCTTCCTTGACGGCGTATTTGTCAAAGAAGATGTTATCTTCTTCTGTAGCTGGCAGATGCGAGCGAATTTGTTCCCACTGGCTTACTTTGGACTGCAATTCTACGTCGTGGCGATTATGTTGCAAAACAGACTCGTAGAGCGATGGAGTACTAATTTGCATTAGCACCGGTGTGTGTGCCGCTGCACTAGCGGCGCTTTTGTCCACGGGTCGTTCCAAACGACTGACGTCTTCTACGCGTACGGTGTCCATGTAGGTGGAGTCGGGAAACCGGGAGAGAGCGTCTGGGAGTTCGTTTAGGCGTCCCGGGCAGTGTTCGATGTCGAATGAAAATTCTTGCAGTAACAGGCTCCATCGAAGAAGTTTTGCCTTGCTATCTTTGAAAGTCTGAAGCCAGGTGAGACATTTATTGTCAGTTCTCAATGTGAAATGCCGGCCTTCCAGGTATGGACGGTATTTCTTTATGGCCCATATCACTGCTAGGCATTCTTGCTCATTGCAATGATACTTAGCTTCCGTAGGATTGAAGCGTGTGCTTCCGTATGCTATAATTCGCCGAATTTTGTCATTATCTAGCTGATATAATGTTGCAGCGGCCCCTATCTGACTCGCATCGGTTTGCAGATAGAACTTCTGCGAAAAATCAGGGCGGTGCAACTGAAGTGGAGCTTTCGTGGCCTCTTTTATGTTATTGAAAGCGGCCTCGGCATCCTCGGTCCACTGGAACTTATGCTTGGGACTCAATAAATCTGTCAAGGGAGCGGCAAGTTCAGCGAACTTTGGTATGTAGTCCCGTAGCCAGTTACACAGTCCCAGGAAACGGCGTAACTGTTTGCGGGTTTGTGGTGGCGGCATAGCGTGTAAGTCGCCCAGATGCTGTGGTTGTGGAATGTTCCCCTCGGATGTTATGATGTGGCCCAGATATTCGATTTTGCTTGCCCCGAATTCACATTTTTCAGGAGCGCAGGTTAAATGATGTTGCCTTAGACGCTCGAACACTAAAGACAGGTGTCTTAAGTGATCTTCCCAGGTATCTGAATATACAATGACGTCATCCAGGTACACCATGGCAAACTTGCGAATATAGCCCACTAGTACTTCTTGACTCATTAATTTTTGGAAGGTACTAGGTGCCGTTTTGAGCCCAAACGGAAGCACGCAAAATTGGAAATTACCTCCGTCAGGTGTGCTGAATGCGGTATATTGCTTAGAATCCGGATGCATTTCAATTTGCCAATATCCCGATTTCAAATCTAGCGTCGAGAAGATCTTTGCACAGCCGATATCCCGCAGGGTCTCATGAATGATGGGAAGTGGTGTCGGCTCGTCTGCGGTTATGGCGTTAATCTGTCGGTAATCGACACAAAACCTGAACTCTTTGTTGTCCTTTTTCGGGATGAGCACGACGGGCGAGCTGTATGGAGAGTTACTGGGCTCGATGACCCCATCGGCTAACATCTGTTGCACTGACCTACTTATAAGGGCCTTCTTTTCCGGGGAGCATCGGTAGGGACGGATTTTTATGACTTTATTGCAGGTCAGTCGCATCTGGTGGCGCGTGCTTCTCGTGGTCGGCACGCGCCCGCCTTTGTGGAATATGCCTTTGTATTCCGTTATCAAGTCCTCGAAGGCGCTGCAATATGCTGGTGGGAAGTGGTATTTCAGATCGGGGGCGGCATCTGAAACTGCTGGAGGCGGTCTCCAATAAACCACTTGGCGGTAGTCTTTCCCGAAACTCACACATTGTCTTTGAAAGTCTAACACGGCTTGTTCGTACATAAACCACTCATAACCGAGAATCACATCTTCGCGCGCGTTTTCGATGACGTAGAAGTTTATGGAAAATGTTCCGTTCCCGATTGTAACCGGCACTCGCGCACAACCGACGGCACGTGTAGTGTTCGTGGTATCCGCGAGCTGGATTTCGCAAACTGGTCCTGACACTTGAGTTTGTGGCGGAAGGCACTTACGATTAATAAAGTTATTTGACGCGGCAGTGTCTAGAATGGCAGTTACACACTGTTCATATACTTGCACTGGGATGCGCGGCACATTTGGGTTACCTGTCGTGGTGAGCGAAATCACTAGGGCCGAACTTGGGCCGGGGGTTGAGCGGTGGCCGGCTCGGCCCGTCTCCAGTTTTCCGGCGGCGGCGGACGTCGTTCCGGGCAATCTTTATGATAGTGATAGCCTGGACACATGCGGCACTTCGGGGGTTCCTCGCGGCGCGGCGCGGATGACTTCAGCTGGGCCAGGTCACCTTCGATAACTGAGGCGCGTTCCAGCAGTTCTTCGAAGCTTGCAAGTGAACCCATGCGTAGATACGGACGCAACGCGGGAGTAAGTAGCTCTATCAATATCTTGACAGCCTCTTCTTCTGAAACACTGGGTTGTAAACGGCGGAAAAGCTCGATTTTCTTCCGGAGGAAAATTTCTGCAGGTTCGTTGGCTACCTGCTTTTGTCCGTATAGCTTGGACAAAAGATTTGCGGTTACTTCCGCACTGGCATATTTGCGGATAAGAAGCTCACGGAATTGTACCCAAGAGAGAGACAATTCGACATAGCTGCGAAACCATTGAGCCGCGGCTCCCTTTAGCTGATTAGCTGCGAACTTCGTGAGATCTGGCTGAGGGTTTCGCGCAGCGTAGTCTTCTACCTGGCGCAGGTAGACTTCCGGATCTTCACTGGGCAGGCCAGCGAACGACGGTCGTGCTTCGGGTAGGCTGCTCTGGCGGCTGATGAGCGTCGCGACGGCCTCTAGCAGCTTGGTAACCTCGGACGACGGGGTTGTGGAGGGCGGCATGGCAACGCTGTCGCCGTCGTTGGACGAATTGTTCTCAGGGTGAACGGCTTCCAGACCCAAGGCGGTCGGGGAGGTGGCCTGCGTTAGCTCCGTAGCGATGTTCATTGCCAGACCCTCTGGCGCCAGTTCTGATGAGCGTGATGACGGAAGAGGGTTGCCGGCTCGGGTGGTCATGTTTGGGCCGTGCGGTTTTCAAAACGTCCGTAGTGAAACGGCCCCACGTTGGGCGCCAATTGACGTAAACGGGAATGGTGGACGTCACTGTGTGAAGCGTGATTAGATTATTTTATTTTTATATCTTTTATTTAGCTATGAGTTCTTGCCCATGGGGTTCGGCGCGCTCTGGAACGTCAACTCCTGGTGGCGTCTGAGTACTTGTTAGTATTTGTTCTCCAGTTTTCACAGGGGAGATCAAATACGTTAGTACCAGAGCCTGAAGAGCGTCGTTGGTTAGCTGAAAATGTTGGTGGATTCGACCCAGTTTTCACAGGGGGCCGAGGATCTGACCCAGTTTTCACAGGGGGCCAGAGGGTGTGGGTAGTGGGATTTTGGAAATAAGAAAGAAAACTGACACAGTTTGCACAGGGTGCCAGTCCCTCTCTGCCTTTAGGTACGACACGCACCGTATTTATAGGGCTTCAGGGCATGTGTGTCCTTTTCTCCCTTAAGGGGAGAAAGAAAGAAATACGAACGCCACACGTGTTTCTGGAGTACGCGAGAGCCAGGCGCCAGAAAGTCGCGTGAATGCGCCGATTGGCAAAAATGCACGTAGGCCAAATAACTGATTTTACAATATTTTTACGCGTAGTGTATCAGTTGTTTGTGCTTTGTTTACCCTCGCGTCGCCTGTTTCCTCTACGCAGAGAAATTCCCAACGCACAAGGATATTGGGTATCACTTCAAAGGCGCTCAGCGTATATTTGCACGAGCATCTCTCATCTTTTTAACCCATTTATATTTCATGAACAGGGTGCAAACGAAGCCGTCGCCTGAGCAAACACAGCTATAATAATTCAAGCAGGCTCGGGATTATCCGGAAAAATGGATAGCTTTGTCTCCCTATTGAAGCGAGCGCTCCGTCTTCCGAGCTGCCCTGGAAGTTGGGACTTTCAGCTGCAATTCCGAAATAATAATATCGATTAAAAGTTGTGCCCCGTAAAGTTCGAAAGTGACGGCTTTCGGACGAATGCTTTTAAGAAGTGGGGTCTCTTGCATTTTATATGAAACAAAGTTCTGTATCAAAGACGTTTGATAAACAATACTTCTTTTATCTTTTGATCAAGATACTTTATAACCAATAAAACAAAAGCAGCATGTACATAGGTGCAAAACTTGAAAGTTATGCTAAATAAAACGAAATTATTTAAGGAAGTATTAAACCCTTGCTACTGATGTGTAGAAGAGCTCAACGGAGGTAATCCTCATTCTCACGTCTATCGCCATGAAAATCTCATTAGATATTCAAACTACCATTAACTGTGAATCCAGCATACACGTACATCCATTGAGGCTGCTTAATTTTTCTAATTCTTGTTGACTGGCACGTGCCTTTGAACAAACGACACCGCAAAGCTCATTCTTTTACCAACCTGTTTAGAGATGGGCAAGTATCTTCCAAGTATTTTTATATATGAAATGATGACTGCTTTTTGTGGAAGAAAGATTTATTTGGAAACGTTCACACTCAAGCTATGAAGAAAAACATGTCAGGAAGCAATAACAGTACTAAATGAATTGTTGCGTCATTTTTTTTGCTTAAGCGACCAGTTATTCTCGCATTGTTTGTTGGTCGGAATGTCTGTTTTTTGTAAATCATAAGGTGGTATTAATTTAGCAAGAATCGTATCGTAATAATTCTTAGTTTCGCGAGGGATAAGGMGATAAGAAAATGCAGGAGATGCCTATTCAGAAAACAAGAGATTACGAAAGAGGGGATAGCCGTTGTGTAATTGGGTACCAAATAGTGAAGGATGATAACAATCTTCGCGATTTAGATAATTCAGGTGTTTGTAAATTTCTTGTTGTGAAGAAGGGGAGGTCGCTGACACATTGTCAACAAAATGTTATGACCGGTTTCATGCTGATGTTCGGTTACTGCTGTGGGTGGGTGGAGTGGGTGAAGTAACCTGATTTTCTGCAGCGCTTATGTTCATTAAGCCTAGTTTTAATGTATCTACCTGACCTGACCTGAKTCTCTGAGGTTTCCGAAGGGAGCTATTAGATAGTACGGATGAGTTTTTTCTTAACAGTTTTGCCAATTCTGTCTTTGACACCTTCAACTTAGGGAAGTAAAGCGGTGGATTTATAATTTGGAGGTTCGGGAGGATTTAGGATTAGGATTTGGAGTAAAAATGATGATTAAAAAATAATGTATCTCACGGTTGTTATATCTGTTGTTGACCAGACTGATGCGTAAGTCTTGCAATTCACTTCAAAGTTTGCCCGGTTCACAAATTGATATAGTGATGAAAAGACACACGCAAGTATCGATCTCTGGGGGGGTAGTGTTGCCGCGAAACGAGACAAGACGGGATAATGGCCCATTTTGTCTTGTCTCGAAAATCGAGATAAAAATTTGTCGAGACAAGAC
This sequence comes from Rhyzopertha dominica, assembly GCA_025024175.1. Taxonomy (NCBI): domain Eukaryota; kingdom Metazoa; phylum Arthropoda; class Insecta; order Coleoptera; family Bostrichidae; genus Rhyzopertha; species Rhyzopertha dominica. The sequence goes on from QCXZ01000053.1 coordinate 25,913,563, forward strand.
GAGATAGGGATCGAGACAAGACGAGATTTCTTCTATCTCGTCTTGTCTAGAATTTGTCTCACGTTAATCTACACCTATATAAGGCGCTTTCCCCTTATTGATAAAAATAGCTCCATATATTCTCAGCATCCAAAAGCTGGTCTGATCATCAGGAAACACAGGAACAGGCTTAACAATGTATCTGTCAGGTTATTAGTATGCCTTAATTCGTGGTATACGTGTTCCATAAAGGATAAACTTTAGTAATTCTAAAAACAATTACCTATTTCTTGAGTTTTGTTGTTTGAATAATTGGTTGCTAGTTCAGTTTAATTTTCTTAGAATAGTTTTCACGTTACTTGAAAATTTCACGTTATAATTTTAGTTACCTCTCTAAATCAGAAAATGTTTTGTTTTAACATGTGTTTTTCGAAATACTTATATTTTTTGTTTTAGTAAATAAATGGTGCCTTATTACCTGGCTACTAACATATTCATTTCTAGAAAATACCTATTGCACGATATAATCTTTATTGTAGTTAAGTATACAGTGTGTCCCTAAAGTCGCGGAACATGCGATTATTTTAGATATGGTAATTTTTTTAAATGTTGAAACACATGAACGTTTTTATTTTTCGAGAAATTTTTTAGCCTATGTAGTTGTTCCAATATCTGCCACATGGTGGCGCCACAATCAGTCATGGTTTTTTTAAATTGGCAACTCCTTTTTATTGCATTTTTAGATAGCTACCGTTTTCCTGGTGTGCCACATATGGTTGAATGCATAAGAATTTTTTGAGAAAAGCCGTTTTTTTTCTGTCGCCGAATGGGTTTTTGGTAATTGATAAACCTTGGTTTTCAAAGCGATCTTGAAGTTTTTTAATTATCGCCTATTTTAACCTAAATGAATTTTGTGCCAAAACTTTTGAGACATACATTATTTGTCTAAATACAATATGTTGGAAAATTCGAGTGATGTTTTTTCAAATATGATTGACATTAGAAGCGGCACGCATGCGGCCCTGTTCGGTAGGAAAATACTGATTTTCATCAGTGTATTCAGGAAAGCGGTAGCTATAAAAAAAACTAATAAAAATAGGGGTTGCGATTTAAATAAAACGCATGACTAATTGTGGCGTCGCCGTGTGGCAGATCTTAGAACAAAAACTAAAATATTAAAAAAAAATAAAAAAAATGCTCCAGCATTTAATAAATTACCGTTTCCAAAATAATCGCATGTTCCGGAACTTTAGAGACACATTGTATACCCGAAGTGTACCATGTTTTAGAACGCTTGCGTTGTTTCGAGACATCTCGTCTTGTCTCGTCTCGCCCCTATCTCGACAATGTTATCTCGTCTTGAAAATCGAGACAAATTTTTGTCGAGACGAGACAAAACACAGTCGAGACGAAACAAGACAAGACGAGATGCTCAAATTGTCTCGTCTCGCGGCAACACTTCTGTGGGGTCTTTGCGATAGACATAATTGCCCAAATGACAATCCAGTAGACGAGTGACAAGGACATCTAGAAATTGGAAGAGAGTTATTGCTGTTTATTTTATATCAGAATGTTGGGAATTAAAGTAATCAAAGAAGTTTGTTATAATGAAAGTATCATCGACATAACAAAGCCAAGTTTTAGATATGGCCCAGGCTGTCGATTTTATCCACATAATCGGAAGTATTACTACAGTCGCGCACCTTTATCGGCCGAGAGGATGGTTATCACTGAATTGGAAAGAATGAATAAAAGTTTCGGTTTTTTGAAGAACTTTGCCTGTTTCAAAACGGACGCGACCCGCTGTATCCTTGTGTAATGACTCAATGCATGATTCTACACAACTTGTTATTTGCTCTCCTTCAAAACCTCACAATTCTTCAAACTTCGCCACAAACATTCTGAACTGATTTCAACCTTTACTTTTCTCCACATGGTCGTCTAATAAAATCCTAAAGCAGACAAGTTTATCTTTTCTGCGGGCAACATTTCCGCCACCCGACGAGAATAAAACTCTTAGAACTTCATCCTGAATTGTCCTATACCCTCGCACAATTGATTGGACATTTTTTGACCAAATAACTTTCCTACAAGCCTTGTATACCAAACCAAAAACAGTAATTAATTTGTCTTCCTGTCCCCTCTATCAGTCAGAAAACACCTTGCTGACCATAGGCCACAGTTTTGCCCCCAACGAAATTCCTTTCGAGCAACAACAACATACATTCATGACGACAAAAACCATCCCCCGCTTAGTTGACCCGTTTTTTATTAACGCATTTTACAATTGCATTGAAATTGGAGGTGGACATTATGAACAGCACATTTGTTAAATTGAGTTGTGTTTTCACAATCATGAAGGTATATGGGCACTGGAAGGATAGCAGAAACAACTTCGAAAACAAGATAAAATTTGGTGCCCCTTCTATTTAAAATTGACCTGGTTCAAAGGCTTCCGTGGGGAACCTGAAATTGACCCATTATTCTAAACAAAACAGTGTTAACAAAAACGGACCTGAGGCATAACTACAAAGAAGACGTCGTTGCATTTAACATACTCTGATTAAATGCATTTTAAATTAGATCGAATGCCCTTATATAGCCAGTGTCTAATCATTTGTGCAAAGCATTTGTACATATTTTGTTATCATTCTAACAATTTTTCTGATGTTGATAAAACTGCTTAAGAGCCGTTTGCCACTATACTTATTTAAGTATTGAAATAAGTTCTTAAAATTATTATACGGAAACTGGATGCACGCGCCGCTTCAATACAAGAAATTGGCCCACGTTCTATTTTCTTGTACTGAATTTGCATACTTCGTGTTAAAACTGCGGAGATCGATGCGCACTAACCTGTTTTATCGTTTATAAACAAAACGTTCATGGAACCTACTTTTCGAACCTACGCAATAAGCAGAGTTGTGAGATTAGGCAGCTTTTGTACTGATATCCGCGAAATAAACGATTGAATAGCGGCTATCTGTTATTTTGGGCTGACTTCCTACTACCAGCTCATTAATACATCAACATGAAATGCAGTTTTAGGCCTCTTAAAATATGTATATTGGTGTGAGTAAACTTTCGACAACCTCGGGAACGTGATGTATTGTCATGCTTTTGTAAATGAAACTGAAGGAATGCTTTCACGGAATTGTTTACCTTGTTTCCCTATTTTGTTACGGACAAGTTCAAACAATTTTTCAAATGAAGCATTGCTCATTTGTAGAAATTTTTTATATGCTGCTGGATCTTCTATTAGCAGCTCTTCTTTCAGTACATTTAAGAAGCCATGAACATTCATTCTCCTTCCAATATCATTGTTAGTATCAACGCTGGTTGTTTACTTTTAAATACAAAATGTGGTAATTCAGAATGACCACAAACACAAACAACAGTAAAAGTAACTGCTTATGAGTGGGTTACATCTAAGGTCTACTTTTCTCTAACAGAAGAATAGATCTTACGTTGCATTTGCTATTGTATAAAGACGAAATTTAATAGATTACGGTTAGATTAGCTTTAGGCTGAGAAAATCACGATTAGAACTACAAAAGGGCGCACGCGTACGTATTGAAATACTTACTGAAAAGAATTTGTAATTACAAATTGAGAACAAAACCCTACGTTATTTCTTGTATTGAAACGGCGCACGCATCTAATTTTCAGTATAATAATTTTAAGAACTTATTTCAGTACTTAGTATAGTACCAAACGGCTCTTAGACTGATCGTTCCAAATAGCAGAGTTAAAATTAAGGTTTATTCAAAACAGAAAATATTAAGAGGTGGTACATTCCTTCAAATATTTTATGAAAAAGGCACATCTGTAACATAATATCCTTATGGAAAGTTGCTTTTATATGATCTTTCTAAAAGCTTATGATAGAAGGATCCTCTTTCGATAAATACGTAAATGTTGTTGGTTCGCCAACTGCTGCGTATAATAAGGATGTTTTAAGTTCTCCTAACAACATAGAGATAGTCAGGTACATCAGCGAAGAACAAGGCTAGGTAACGCAGATGCAATCGTTTTTATATACGCACCCGAATATGTTCAAAATCGTATAGCCAGATATGCAAGCTAATTTACATCTAAAAATGAATTTGTTAAAGGGAAGTCACCACACACGATTTTTCTATGCAATGTTACAGGGTGCCAACAAACCCACCTCTACCTCTGCACGTTTCCAAGCGCGTGTGAATTACCATAAAACGTAATCCGTCCACTGTGTGGTCCGTTGTCCCATTGTTCACCGGCAGTAGACCAGAGTAATCGCTTTACCTGAGCGCAAGGGATGGCCAACTTTGATCCAGGCTCGCTGTCGGTGGCTTTATGATGGCTAAATGCTGACCCTGCTGGATCATCCAACTTTATTCAGGCTGCCCCTCGGGGGCGCATAGCACGCGCCTGATCAGTATTCCCGCAGGATAGCCGTTCCTGTGCGATTCCATAAATTGGTTCGAAGTGGTTTTTGCCCCGGAGTTTATGGATGAGGTCGTCCGAGTAGCTGGAATTCATGAAAGGCACCGCTTGCGATGGAAAATATTTGTTTACGTTGAATATTTTGTCGGCAATGATCGAGTTCGGTCAGTGCCCCTAATTTTTACTTGCGAGGCGCGGAAACGAAAGCAAACTGCCGATTAAAGGTTTTTTGAAGGGATAACGGCACTATATTTGCTATAAGTCTAAGCAATCCTCACTCAGAGTTTCTTTTACTTTCAGAACCATCCACGTTTTACAAGTTGCATCGTAATCTATTTAGCAGTTTTCTTTTGAGACCATGGCAAATGTTCTATCTACATCTTTTCAATTTTTTGTAGGTACCAAAATGGTTCTTCCCAGTTAGTCTGATTTTCAAACTTCCGCAACGCCTATTATCATTACTACCTGAAATAATACAAATTTATTTCTTACACTTGAAATACCTACATATATTCTCCTGTTGCATGCTGAATGGTCTAGTTGTGTTAGCGGTCCTCAATATTTGATAGCTTCCTTACTTATTATTATTATTATTAACGTCAATTTAGAGTGTTTCTGGGAGAGAAAAGTAGTAAATTCAGGATTTTGAATAATGGTCTTCCACAAGGATCGGTTCTGTCGCCTATTCTTTTCAACCTTTACATAAGTGACCTTCCACTAACATTGGCTTTGCAAAGTAAACACTTTTCTGTCCTTGAACAAAACCTTTCAAGAGACATCGAGATTATGAATTGCTATTTTAAAACTGACTGAAGTAACTTGTTTTCATCTCAACAATCATCAAAAGACAAAACAACTTCAAGCTAGGTCAAATAACATAATTCATAAACATAACTTCTCGCCAAAATACCGTGGAGTGACCTTAGATACGTCTCTAACTTACAAGAAACATCTAGAAAACATCAGTAAAAGATTACAGACCAGAAATAACATCCTGCATAAGCTTGCTGATACAAGTTGGGGGGGGGGGGGTACAGATGCAAGTTTACTCCGTACTTCTGCAACTGCCTTGCTTTATAGCACTGCTGAGTATGCTGTCCTGTTTGGAACAATAGTCATCGCACAGGAAAAATTGACACCCAACTGAATACTGCAACGCGACTAATCACTGGAACAATTAAGTCAACTCCATTACCTTGGCTTCCAATTCTTTCAAACATTATTCCTCCAGAGATTCGCAGACAGTTTGCTACATAGTAAAGCTTGGCAAAAATATCAATCAGATCTTAATCAGTTTCTGATTTCCCGAGATCTGCAAGAGCCACCTACAACTCGCCGGCTAACTTCCAGAAAACATCTGTGGACAGAAGATTTCCCTCGTGCTCCTTATCCCATTGAAGATGGATGCTATTCTGCTTGGCAACTTAAGAAACATGATATATTTAATCAACAGCTTATAGATGATCCTACAGAAAAGGTAGCAGGAACTGACCTCCCGATAAAGTCTTGGGTCACTCTAAATCGCCTTCGCACTGGTCATGGGAAATTCAACTTTTTTCTTAATAAACGGGATCCATCTATCAACCCTTCTTGTGAATGTGGAGACCCCCTCCAAACAATTGAACATATGGTCAACAGATGCCCCATACAACATGGCCAGGTGGTTTTGAGTCTATCCATCGTGTTGATGAAGGTGTTGAAGGTAGGCTTAAGACAATCGAGATCTGATTGGAGTTTATGTCACGAGATTGATTTTGGAAACTTTGATGATTAAGAAATTCATAAAAAGTGGAAATTGCATAAAGTTTAATACTGATTATGTATTCCTAGATGTTGGTTCCTCGAGTTCCTTTGCAATTTCTTCAGATTCTTCAATATCTTTTTCATTTTTTTAAATACCTGTGTATTACAAACTTGAACAATAACAATGCATAATAATGACGCAACTGCTCGATTTTTGCAAGAGAAAGCAATATGACTGCTCTTACGAACGTCATGTCATAATTCCTGCACATATCAAGCTGGCTTTGAACTGGTGATAGTGAAAAAACAAGTTCTGTCAAATTATAAGTTTATGTATAAAAAATATTTTCAAATCAGGGTAGTTTGATGCAATCGAACGCATCACTGTAGTGGATTAACGTGCGTATAACAACATTCAAACACTGCGCGAAATAACGGTTGCCGAAATTCACAAGAAGCTTGCCAGGAGTCGTGTGTGGATAGTTTAACAGTAACTTAATGGTGTAAGCGTTCCAAAACGTTGGACTAGTGTTAAAGACGACCACAGAAGTTGGAGACCTCATACTGCTACCGACATCACTTTTGCTGCTACTGTGGCTACAATAATGGAAGAAGACCGCATGAGCAAACAAGCAATAGACAGATACCAAAAGACAAATGTATTTATCTTCTTTAGAGAAAGTTTAAATGCATAATTTCAAATGTGTAGACGAGATATAAAAGACAGCGGCGTAATCCTCTTGCACGATAACGGTTGATAGCATAAAACAGTGTCAGTCAAAGGAGTTTGCGAGAAGAACTGCTGTGAAATTCTCCCACATCCACCGTGCAGCCGTGACATGAGTCCTCCGGATTTCGTTCTATTTCTCCAGTGGACACGAGAATTTCGTGAAGTCCAATTCATTGACTTGGAAGGATAAAAGCTTGCAACAGCATATGCGTTCCAACTGCTGGTACATCTTGACAAAAATTGCGTATTTAACTAGATTACATTACTGTCGAAGCGATGGCAACGTCTTTTAGATATGTAAGGAGATTATATTGAACGACTTTATTGCAATTTTTTTGCGATAACAAAACGAGAATTCTGGGGGTGTTTATTAGTTCAAATAGTTAAAATTGTCGTCCAGAGGAGTCTTTCTAGTGCTCAGTCTCAGTCCATTTTAACGTTTGTCCTTCTTAACCTATTGTCGATTTAAATAAATCTTAGTATGCATTGAGGGTAAATAGAATTTTAAAACGATTCCAGCTAGCAACATCCTTAAGAACCGATCCAACCAGCACGTCCACCCCTAATAAATATTCAAGTGCATCCAAAGATGCAGGTGCCTAGCCGGGAAGACGCTCCAAAACTAGATAGGTGCGGTATTATTATATCCAGTAGGAGATCTGCATTTCACCCCGGCTTTCAGATAAAATTCCAACCGTCAGGGGTGATGAAACGATTCCGCTTCCCGGCGACGCTTTATAGAAAAGCCGGGGCCAAGTGGCTGCTGCGGTACATATATTAAAGTTCCTGGGTTGGCCGCGGACTTCTTCGGATATAATGGAGATCGGTACTACAAGGATTTAAATCTGGCCAGATTTAGGTGGATGGTAGCTGGATTTATCGTCAAAACAACGCGTAAACAGTCTGAGTAATCGGGCTGGAAGGCGTCTAATAAATCTACTTACTTCCTTTAAGATGTGGGTGTTATTTTCACGAAATTTGCTCTCTGACAGGATTAATTGCGGTCATAACTCTTAGAAATGTGTGATATACTGTCCATTAATACAGCGTAGTTGGTTGGTACATGCAATATTAATTTAAAAGCTTGTAATAAATTAATTAAATTAAAACGTTTTTTTTTAAGTATAGGGAAAACTAGTATATATCCTAATAACACATTATTATATATAAAACGTTTATTATAGTACTACTAATATTTATTTTGTACCCTTCAAAATAGCCCCCGTTGGATGCAATGCCCATATGCCACCTTTTTTCCAGTCCGTATAACACTTTTCGTACGCCTCTTTTGGTATCGCCTCCCTCTTCAAATTCTCTTTTATGGCTTGAATTGTTTCAAAATGCCTTCCGTGAAGTGGGAATTTGAGTTTTGGGAAGAGGAAAAAGTCACATGGTCCCATATCTGGTGAATACGGAGCTTGCAGAATGACGTGTACGTTGTTTTTGATCAAGTAATCGCTTGTTAAGTGAGCCGTGTGAATCGGTGCATTACGATAATGCAAAAACCACGTTTTGTTTGTCCATAATTCAGGCCTTAATAGACGAATTTTCTCTCTCAATTTCCGTAAATCTTACACATATCATGCAGCATTAGCTGTTTAATCAGTCGGAAGAAATACTGATGCACAACACCGAGACGCGTCTTATTTTTAAAATATCAAATATAACGGTTTGCACTGATCCAAATAATATTCCTATCTATCCCAGCTATCTTTCTAATAGTCACACGACGATTTTTGAGTACCATTTCCTTGACTTTTGCAATGATTCTTTCCTTAGTCGATGTTTATGGATGGCGTTCATGAGGAAAATCTTCAGCCTCTGTACGACCCTCTTTGAACGATTTATACCAATTATACGCAGAGGCTTGCGACATATGAGATTTTAGATAAGCCTTCTGTAATATTCTGAACGCGTTAGCACACGATATGTCGTTTGGAACACAAAATTACAGCAGATTCTTTGGTCTACAGAATGCGACATGATAAAAATCGAAAAACACACTTAAGGTTGAATTGTTTATACGCTTGTTTCGAAAGCTTTAAAACTTTTATGTGACAGATCATGCTAAAATTTGACATGGAAGCATGTGACAGTGCTACCAACCTTACGCAAGAAGAATTTTGACAGAACATGATGCGCGGTTTGTTTAAATTAAAAATTCCATGTTATACTTGATCAGAACTCTATATTATGTTACTCATAGTAGCGACAATTTTTCTTACAGTTGTATATAAAACTCTTCTTTGAACCTCCTGTTTTATGTGTCCCATATTCCATAGGGCTTCTTAGGAAATTTGACAGAACTTTGTGCGGCCAATTAATTCTTCCAACAATTTTATGTCGTCTTCGTCTTGAAAAGCAAAGTTTAACCCCTCTGAATCTCATTTTCACACTGATTATCATCAAAAACCAAAGCCACCTTCACATTATTTCTTTCAAATTTGCCATACAGTCATGGACGCTTTAGTTATACGCCTTTGATTTATGCGATTTCGGTACACAAACTGTTTGCGATTGGTATAAAGACTATTAGATCAAATTTATTATTAGCGTTCATTAGCGTTAGTGAAGTGAACTTTAAGTATATATCCCACTTTTACACTTTAACTAGGGTTTTTGTGGTGCAGTGGTTAGCACGTTGAACTTATAATCAAAAGGTCCCAGGTTCAAATCCTGGTCAAAGCTGTTAATACATGTTAATACATGCATATATCTCCTTAAATCTCATTATAATCATTCAACCAAAATATTGTATGGCAATTCTTTTTGCTTTTAAGCTACTTCAATACTTAATTGATTAATTTAGAGTTTGACGATGAGAGGCCAAAATGAGATTTGGGCTACAGTTATGCGTTGACAGTCTGTGCAATCTTTATTTTTGCATGCATATTTCCTGCTTTCGAAATTAGTACATGGTACAGGACACCCCACGATTGACATATACTTTATGTATACTTTCCAGTAAAGTAAGGCTGCTGCAAATATACTTTTAGATCAAAATAAAGTTTAATGTCATCAGCAAGTTCTGTTCATTGGTACTGATAAAGGTGGTGTAGCTTTAGCTTCTAAATCAGTAACTTCTTTTTAATTTTTGTCTTTACTGAATATCAGTGGATTTTTTGTATTTGCACATGCTTGAAACGTTACTAAAACAGATTTTTTTTAATTTTCGGTACGATATTGTGGTCATATCCAGCATGTTCACTTTTTTAATAGCACCAAACCTTTTAGTAATTTGCTGCATTCAACTTCCGCAACTTTTAGCATGCTCAGGGGAAAAATGACAACTCATCTATATTGTGCTTAAGGCAAATAACAATTATATGCATGATTTTACTGCTTTTTAATTATTGATCCCCCTATATAATATAGTAAACCGAATTCCGTATCCCATCTAGTAGTTATTGACATTTCTTTAACAAGATGTTATATGCAGTAATATTACGTCGTAACATAATAACATATAACATAATATTGCCACTTTTTTGGTTTTTTTTCAAATTCCATTTCAGCTAGCAAAATAAATAATTCATTCGATACTAMTCTGGTCGTAAAATCGAAGATGCTTCCAAAATGGACAAATTTATGAACCTGGAGATTAAAGTAAGAAAGCTTTGTCACCATAAATTTTAAATAAGTGTATCTGAACTGAACCTTAATATCACGTGGCGATAAACGGACCTATTTACTTTTTAAGCTTGCCCAATTTCATCGTTACCAGAACGAATCACAACGAATTAGACAAAATGAAACAAAGTACCTATATGAACTACAAACGAGAGTCAAATCGCCAGACTAGTCCAAACCAATATCAGTTGGAGGGGTAGCCTTAATAAAGGAGTATAATTCGTGTATATTTCAATGCCGTTTGAGGCTAATAGCTTCTGTACATCCCGAAGTCCTTTTCCTCCATCTATTGAAGATTAATTTTCAAGGCGGGGAAAATATTGAATTGTAATCACAATAAAACTTCGTTTTTCCAAACGTACCATATTATTTTAAGTTCTTCTTCAGCGGCAAATCTAAATAAGATTACTCTTAGTGTGACCAGCTTTTGTGGCGTTCCATAATAGGCTTTTATAAGTTCGCTCCATTAGGTTTAATGATACTACAGACGTGTGTATATGTTTTACGATGATTTTGGCAATTTTGAAGGCGACTCCTAAGATGTTTGCGGTGGACGAAGTTTGGTTAGAGGCCAGAGGGTAGAAAGTAATCATAATAGTGGAACCATTATAATTTAGTTTCAAGCATTAGCAAGCAAAATGCTTTATTTTTAGACAAACACTAGACACTTAATCTTATACATTATTTTGAACCAGTCTCTGAGGCTGCTAACTAGCTCGCTTCAAAAATTTGAAAAAACAGAATGCCTCATAAAACTGCACAGCTGCAGCTTCGAAATGCAAAAACAATTTTAATTCAGAGGCACCCTTATAACATTTTCATACACACCAACCGCATTAGTCAGGCCTAATGGAGAATCTGAAACCAAAACAAGAATAAATCAACACGAGTCTGCCCGATAGAGGCGTACTGGAAGGCTGTAAACTCCGACATAACATGCCGGTCATCGCACACGCCCACCCATTAACATTTCGAAGTTGAGAACCTAAAGCCCCCATTGTAAGTGCACACCACCCCGACTCGGCTTGTTGTTAAACCGAAAATAATCAAATAAACGCCGATGCAGACAAGTGTCAGTTACGCATGAGAGGCTTAAGTCAAAGGGAGCATTGAGAGTTAACGAGTTACGTCGTATCACTCACTCATCTGGATGTTTGTGGATGCATGTGTTGTGTGCACTTAGAAAACTGGCATTTCCGGGTGCTATGGAACTTGAATGAACTAGACGTTGCATTACGGCATTCAGTTTAGATAATTTATGACGTAACTGAGGTACATATTCCTGAAAATGTTGTGTTATGGTCAAGTATAATCCTACACTCCTTGCACATTCAACATTTAATAGCTATCATTGTTGTTTGTTTTATTTAGCTCGAAATGCCACGCAAACCATCAAATGTATAAAAATTTCTTATTTAAGTTTATTAGGATATTTCGACCTAGATTATAACTCTATACTTCCAAGCTTTCAACTGATTTACTCAAGTCTTCTTCAGGGAACTACAAGTGTTATCGACTCTAAACATGTAAGCAAATACAAAACTATTAACAATACTTACATATTTTGAATTATTATATACGAACTAGAACATTAATTTATTATTTGACATCAAAATTGAAAGTTGACAAAGCAAATTTTTTCTAAACAAACTGTGATATTTTTTACATATGAGATTAATTTATTCAACCACATGATCTTTATGTGTATTATATGATAGTAAATATGAATAAATTATGCTTAAATTTTGAAAGTCTGTTTTTTTTATTAATATTATTCTGTTTTTTATAAATGTATACCATTTCCAGAAAAGATCTTTTACATTAATTTTGTTCTTTATCTAAAATTTTAATATAATCAAGATCTATTTTATGTGGTGGAATATTATCTATAACATGGGTAGTAAGTGCACATCTCTGTTTATTACCCTTGATGTCACTTTTATGTAATGAGATACGATTTCTTAAATTTTGGGAAGTTTGTCCTAAATATATTTTTTCACATGTTAAAGATTTAATTTCGTATACATCATTTGAATTATTCAATAATTTAGTTTTATCTTTTAATTTACTAAATACTTTTTCTACACTTTTTATAGTTTTGCGAGCAACTACAATATATTCGGTACGATGTCAATTAAAGCACAGAGGACACAAACAAAGATGAAAGAAGGAATCTAAATTTCAATATCCGACCTTTCCAAAAACAGTATTTTTTCGAGGATGGCTTCATGTAGTTTTTTCAAGAATCCATAAAAATCAGGAAGTTTTACAAGGCATGCTCAATTGTTTGGGCTTCTTCGCTGCAGTGGCGGTGAAAAGAACCTTATCCTATTTGTGAATAGTAGTGATAGTTCTTCCAGTCCCACATAGGATACAGTTGAGTTTTTTCACCAATGATGAGTGTTGCATCCCGCTGGTTTGAGAGTTTTGGGTTTCGATTCGTCTTGCTCGAGCGAAGATGTCCATTCTGCTTTTAACACAATCTTAGGGTTAAATACTGGATGATAGTTAAGGAGTAAAGTTAAAATAATTTAAATTCCCAGCAAAAATCAACGATTTTTATTGCGAGAGTATTACAGCAATTATTCTCATGTGTGCTGTTTAATGAATGCTCGGACCGAAGTCCCCGATTTTGTCCTACTTCCTTTGATACCGTCTCAGCCTGTTCGTTTTTCTTCTCATTCATTCGTTTACGCGTTAGCCATTGCTCTGGCTGTGTTGCCCATAATGGTCTCCGGAATTCGTGACTACGCTGACAATAGCTTTATGGCGGTTGTCCTGGCAGGTTGACAAGACTTTTGCTGACATGTGACGCTGCTGTGAGAGCTTCATTATTCTGAATTCTAGACTTCAATCGCCCTAGAGCTTTCTGTTTTCTTACATGAGGTGGTTTGATGTTACTTAATATCGAAAGCCATTGGATAATGGTAGGTGGAACCGGATACCATTCGCATAATTTATCTAAGTTGAGCATTCACCAAGTAAGCTTTTAAACCATTTAGTGATATGCCAGAACAGTAATTAGCTGGTGAGTGTATTTTAGGCAATTGTCAACCTCCTCCCATAAAGTTCGTATCAACTGTTTTAGACGATTGTTCCTGCTTTTGTTTGTAACGGTTTTCTAAAGATGGTGTCGGTTTAAGCTTCCACATTCTGAAATACACATGCATTACTTGCAGGTCAGGTCATCTGCATATATTAATTATATATAGATGTAACTTACTCTTCGTGTGATTGGAGATGCTTGAAGCAAGCTATTTTTGAGCATCTTGCCTAATAAAGAGACAATTTCTTGCAAAGGACTGCCTTGGTCAGTCTCAAAAACATTTTCATTGTCAACAATCCCATGTATGTGTAGCAATACAGCTTGGTCAGTAGTAATTAACCCTTAAATTGTCAGTGCCGTTCTATAACCAATCAAGCGTTCAACGAGTTTTTTGTTGTAAGGCTTTCGCGGCCTAGCAGCCCATCTGCAAGACTACAAGCAGGTGATTTCAAACTTACCTTTGTTCCAAATATATAGATAAGCTTCACCACTACTCAAGCTTAAAATCGCAAAATCATGTATTGTAATTTTTTTTAATAATAAACCTCTTCCAACTGAAAGTTGTAACAGAGAAGTATACCCGAAGGTCCATCGTGTTAATCAGTTTGTTGCCATATTATGCTATTAATACGTTAAATTAACGGTTGTTTATCCCTCTAACACGTACTGTGCATCCAATAGCATAACGCAGGGATCTAACCTGGGGCAGGCTTAATTTAATGTTTACATGAATTATGTCTCCGTTGTTGCTCTTTCGTTCATGCCGACGATTTAAAACTTGCTAAAAGAATTTCTTCCATTGAAGATGACCTGGATGGTTAAAAGTATTTGAGAAATATCAAAAGTTTGAAAAATTATATTAAATTCATATTAAATAATTATATAATATAATGATTATATGAAAAATATATACAATATTGATTAAAGTACTCAAAAAAAAGCTTCAAAAGGATGTCAGTTTCGACCTAATCTCACCGGTGCCATATTTATTTAGCATACCTGCAAGTTAAAAATTTTCTAGACCTATTGTTTCCTCTGCGATTGAAAGAGAGTAAGAAAACCGATTTTGACTTGAAGGCTTCCGTGGTTGTTGTCGATGACATGTTGTTTTCCGGGCTGGTTCCCACGTTGGTTATTAGACCTTGACGTTTCGACACTCATGTCGGTGTCTTCCTCAGAAGTAGCTCTGAAAACCGATCCTCTACAGCATTAACTAATTCGGAGTTACTGAAAAATGTCAAAAACTGACAAAAAATGACAAGGAAAAGATATAAATTTAAGTTTACCATGCTTAATGTATAAACCAAAAAACGAATGTTGTATATTGAAAGTTACTTTAAATTATGTTTCTTTTTAAATTTACCCTATAACCTTGAAATTATTAAAAAAATAAAAATTTYTATCAGTGGGCTATATGCACATTTATTAATTTCTCTAATGTCTTTTTTTCTGTTTCAATAAACAGTTCCAACCCTAGTTAATGAACAATTCTGCTTCTAAAGCTTGTCAAAGCTACAGCATACCTGAAGGCATGTCCGCAAACTCACTTTCTATGCTTTGCAGCCAAATTTAGAAATCTTCCACTTATTTCAGCTTAGTTTGGGTTTTTGTTAATAGGCACATTCTCAATCAAATTAATATATTCATTTATGTTAACGTGCGCATGGATAAACACCAATTTCATCGATTGCACCCCAAACAAGACACGAAGCGTACCGCCTGCTATCTCTAATTCCCCGCGGTCCGCCTGCGGTCCTGCACGGTCGTAACTAAGTCTAAATCCACCGGACCAGATGGTGATTTAATTTCTCAGTTTGTCTATGCGCTCATATTCCGCACACTGGAACAAGGAGACGGAAATAATACAAACAGGGAAACTTTCGGGGAAGAACCGCCACTAATAGAAGTGTGGCTCGGAATGGACCGMGTGTYGTTGGTGAAGCCGTTAAATGGGGTGTTGGGGTGCGGAAGGCGCTTGGCTTTGAGGGTAGCTTGCGTGGAAATTCTCGTAATGCGAATTGCAAGTGTGCCATTCGGAGTTAGCGATATGGATGAAGTTGCTTGAAACTGGTTAAGTGTCGATTTGTATTTCATAGACTGCTTGCTAAAAGGGGRCGCTTAGTAGCTACGTAGCTACATTTAAGTATTGTTTTAGATCTGGCTTTATAGTTACAAGCAACGATCTAGGAGACTCATTATACGAACAACCGATTACCGCTCACAATGCTATACAAGTATTACCTGAAGCTGTCGTAAATAACAAACGGGTTCTGCACGTTCCACTGTTTTGCCTTGGAGCGGACCGTATCCAAAAATTGTACTTTTTTACAATTTTTTTCCGTACCTATAAATCAATGAGCATTATTTGATATTATTATTTGAACTACAAACATTTCTCATGTAATAGATTATTCTTTCCTAATTTAATTAAATCCGCAGGGTGATAAAGTAATTATATATTCCCCGTTCAATCTGCCTCAATTTGAATAACAAATTGTTATTTTTCAGTAACGGTCAAACTGGGACAGGACCCATCCAATAGTAATTTAAATACTATTTACTTTAGTTATTTACTTGCAATTTGCAAAAACAGAATAATGATTCTACACGCAGGAGGTGAAAATGGTTTCGTTCCTGGAGCCCTGTATCTTGGATGTAAAAACTTAAAAGAAGCAAGCAGCGATTATCATTATGATATGAATGCAGATGTGTTTGAAAATTGGTTTAAAAACATTTTATTGCCCAAATTGGCACCAAACAGCCTCATAGTAATCGACAACGCTAGTTATCATTCGGAGCAACTGGATAAAATTCCAAATACAATAACTAATAAGGCAATCATTCAAGAGTTTTTAAGAAAAGAAAATTTATATTTCGAAGAGGGCTACACAAAAAAAAAACAATTGTTGGAAGCGCTTAGCACAAAAAAAAATTGAAAAAATTAAAATTTGTCATTCTCGCTTCTGAATGTGGACACACCATTCTACGATTAGTTCAATATCATTGCATTTTCAATCCCATTGAAATGATATGGGGCAGTTGAAACAAAGAATTTGACGAGGGAACACCGGTGGAAAATTCAGCAATGAAATACTGCTAAAAATTAGACACGAACCTGAAATAACAAGTGTCGATGCATGGACAAATTCAGTGCGACATGTACTGGACATTGAAAATCGGTACAGAGCGTATTATGTATAAGAATTAATAATAGAAGCTAATCGTGATTTTAGTAGTGAAAGTGATAGTGAAGATTTTTTTTTAGTTTGTGACTTTCATGTAATGTGCTTATTAACAAGCTGTAATGAACATAATCGTTTTACATTTTTTCTAACAAATGTAAATAATTTTCTACTTACTAATTTGTAATTTTTTGTATTAAATTTAAATAAATTCGTTATGATGTGCAAAGGCTCTTATTTTAAATATTGGAAAATTTAAACCCAATAAAGTATCACATAAAAATAGGTCGCGGGTCGCGCCAGTTAGCATCAGGTCTGCATTAAATAAAATTTGTTATAAAATCTTCTATGTTGATTGCTAAATTATCATAACTACAAATTTCAAAAATTTATAATTCATAAGTCAGTCTCATAGATCGTTTCTTGCAAGTATACCTGGTAAAGTTTCTCAAGATACTGTTTAAAACTTGTTATGTTCGTATTTATGCTGACAATGTATCACTACACTGGTAATCAAGATTTTAAGAGGGCCTGGGTGATCTATATGTCAAACTTGAACACATGAATAATGATGATATTTTAAGTAAAAAAATGTTATATGAACATATGCTCTTTTCTTTTAGTTTAGTGGTTATAAGCATTTACATTATTTATGTTAAAAATTTTATGCATTGGAAATTCCCCAGTTACTTTTTAATCATTATTTAGGAATTTACCTAAAATGGCTTTGAATGATTACCTAATTGCCAAATCCATATTTATTTGTCAAAATTACAAAGGTTTTTTTGAGTTAGTGATTATGTATGAATCTTCGACTGCGGAATGCGTAGACATTATTTCCATCTATGGATTAAGTAATGTTAATACATCGAGAGTTCGTCCCCATGAAATAAATGTGCAAAATAAAGAATATGTTGTAGATGCTATTTTGGAGAACCTTTCACTTAGTACACGCCGGCTAGCGATTCAGTTGCAGTTTTTACAAAATTTTGTGTGACGAGCCTTAAGTAAAGAGGTATCCATGTCATCGTCAAAATCTACAAGCACTACATCCTGAAGATAACCAGCAGCGATTATAATTTTACCATTGGATTTTTCAGCAAAATGTACGTAACCCTAATTTAATTTCACTTGCTCTTTGGAGAGATGAAACATGCTTTACTAGGGATGGCATAACAAACTTCCATAATGAACATGTTTGGTCTTTGCAAAATCTCCATGCCATTAGACCCAGGCGATATCAGCGACGTTTTAGTGTAAACGTTTGGGGTAGTATTTTCAATAACACCTTGCTCCCATACAGATCATAATTGATCGCTTAAATGGAGAGTTGTACAGACAATTTTTGGAGCATACTCTTTATGATCTAATAGACGAAGTACCACTTAATGTGATCGCTAATACGTGGTACCAGCATGACGACGCAACACCACATAGAGGCAGAGAAGTAACTACCTGGCTAAATAATAATTTTCCAAATCATTGGATTGGTAATGGAGGTCCAATAGCTTGCCCGCCACTCTCGACGGATTTGAATCCCTTAGATTTTTATCTGTGGGGTCACATGAAGCAGCTGGTTTATCAGGTGGCGGTTACCAATCACGAACAATTAATTGCCGGAACCCAATTTTCCAGCCGCCCCATCACCATGCACAAACCATGACAGTTTCGTGTCCAATGCAAGGCCCAAGAATTTTACAGATTTTGCAAAATCCTGAGTGAACGCATTTTTTTTTAGAGTAAAGATTATATTAACTGGTTTTTGCATATTTTAGCTGAGTTCATTGTCTCTTAACCAGGCCGAAGCAATCTTATCTATATAATAATTAACATTGTGTCATCCGCAAACAGAAATGGGAACGCAAAGGGTTTTATACAAGTGAGGAAGTCGTTAATGAAGATCAGAAAGAGTAGGGATCCCAGCACTGAGCCTTGGGGGACTCTCCGATCCGCAATCACAGCTCCAGATATCGATGTATCAAATTTAATCTTCTGCATTCTGTTATTTAAGTAAGACTTAAGAAACGAGCAGCCGGAAAGCTCCAAATTGTAGTATTCTACCTTTTTTAATAGAATTGAGTGAAACAGGCAATCAAAGACTTTCGTAAGGTCCAAAATTGAGGTCATTGAGACATCTCCCGAGTCTAAACAGGAGCTAATAAAATGTGTAAGGCCTGCTACAGCATCGATGGTGCTATGTGTTTTACCAAACCCGAACTGGAGTTTATTAAACAGGTTAATCCCTTCGAAATGGTTATACAATTGGTTAAATAATATTTTTTCGAAAATTTCTGCTAATATAGGGAGGAGTACTATTGGACGATAGTTTTCAGGATTGTTAGTATCTCCTTTCTTGTGAATTGGAACAAACACCCCAACTTTTAGACATTCCGGGAAAATCGATTGGCTAATACATTGATTAAGAGTAGTAGTCAAGGGTGATATGATGACATCTCTCATAGACCTCACTACTGGCACATTCATATCATAGACAAAAAGGGTTGTTAGTCTTTAAATCATCAATTGCGTCCCTCACCATGATTTAGGATAGCTGTGTGAATTTGAAATTTCTTAGACATTAAACATTATCTTTGAAGAGATCACTGATATTTTACGGTATACCTTTAATTCCAAAATCTTAACAAACGCTGAATAACTCGTACGTCTGCTGCTTTACACACTTGAATCCTTCCGAGTGCCGCCGTAAAATATTTTCACTCGTATCAAGCCTTCCGTCGACAAATTCATCTCGGGACACGGCCGCTGCTCGAGATAAACACAGCTCCTTGGCGAGACCCTCCGGTGATAAATCTGCCCCTAAATCGTAAAGTGCGAAAGGGATAATCGCGGAACGCCGGAGTCCGGTCTCGTCCGACTTGATGACGGGATAAAAAATTAAAAGGAGCTCCTCCTCGTAATGGTCGTCGTGCAGACGTCTACGACGCCATCGGAGTGATTTCCCATCGCCAGTGAAGTCACGTCCCACCGGAAAGCAATACACGTATTCACTTAGGGCCCGGATTCGGTTCCTTTGTGCCGATGATAAGAAGCGATAAGGCAGGCGATGGCGAAAAGTCGGATGGGAGTGAAGATTGGAAAGTCTTGGAGGTTCATGGAAATACTGTAAATTGTTGGTGGAAATTTCTGTGGGATGACTTTTGTTTATCAGAGGAACTATATAAATGAAATACGAGCTCAGTATGGCTTGATTCTGATTAAACGATATATGAAAAAGCTCCGCACCACTGTTATTCAGAAAATTTAAGTACGTGTTTCGACGGCAAAACTACCATCTTCAGGAGAAGTAATGTAAGCAACATCTTGAATTCACCGTCTGGATTTAACTCAAATACTCGGTGGAGTGACTAGCTTACATTACTTCTACTGAAGACAGCGGGTTAGCAATCGAAATACGAATTTAGATATTATAAATTATTGTGGAAAGGGGTTTTTCATAGATTGTTTAATCAGAAGCACAAGTGAGTGCCTTATACAGGGTTTCTATAAATGATTCATGCATCCAGGGCGCTTATGAAAATTGCCGTTTAAATCAATCTGCCGCTTCTCAAAAAAGTGACGTATATTTGTCACCTGTTGATTTTTGAATTATTTGATATATTTCAATATGAGAAAACGCCTGGGAGTGTGTATTTTCAACATATTAACAACTTAAAGGTTGCAGAAAGCTCACATTCCGGAGCTGTGGTGTGACATTGATCTGCAACCTTCAACTACTATCGCCGTGCATATTGTAATTTAGCAACAGTTACAAAAAGGCGGCACAAAGAATTCAGAAATCAGCGCCGCCCGCGTTTCATGAATCATATATTTATATACAAAAGGCTCAGTAAACAGACTTTTACAGTTTATTTGAATAGTTTACTTAGAAACGAAGAACGCAAAATGTTATCTGATATGATTAATATAAACTTAAAATCACAGTCTTGTTCTCACCAATCAGTTAGTGAAGCCAAAGACAGTGTTGGTATCAGCAAGAGAGCGTAAGATTAGCTAAGCAAGCAAGAAAAACTTTCATGCCTGGATATCACGGAGGCGATGCGCAAAATGTGCTATCGCGGATATGAAAATGTTGCTGGATCTGCCATAACTATTAGAGGCACTGATATCATATGAGTTGAAAATCTCCGGTTATGAAGGTACATTCGTTGGAAAAGGAATATATATTGTAATGACTACGGGCTTGAAAACTAACTTTCTTTTATTTAAAACACTTATATCAAATACACTAAGTCTAAACACAACTAATTTAAAACACTACTAAACCACTATGCTGTACACATTAACACTGAACAATGACACCGAGAAAACTACCATACATGCTGGCTTATGCTGAAGGAAGACAAAAGATCAGTTGATGATCTCACCCATCTGTATTGTCAGGGGAGAAAGTTCAACAAAAACATATCCAGAAAAAACTGGAAAGTGCCACGACTGTGGAAAAAAGGGGCACTGGGTAAAGCGAAACTGCCAATAGTTCGCCGATGAAAAGATACCAAAAAATTACACGAGTAAACCAGGAAGGAGAGTTATGAATCATAATCTATTTCTTAGAGAGCATGGTTACAGACAGTATAATAACGTTTACTTTCTTAACAATAACAAAGGCAGTGAATTACACTTTCGACAGAATGGCAGCCCTGCTGTTTTATATCGTCTGTTCAGTTCGCTTACCTACAACGTACAAAAACAGAGGTTAACCATATTGACTACTGTCAATGTAATCCCATGTCTAGAAATAGAGTTCTGACCTCTGTAGGGCATACAAGCAGAGAAATCGTAGTTATCAAAGGTTTTCTGCAGAGTATTCTCTGATCGCCAATACAAGGGAACCTTGCAGTCGAATCTGACACTAAAAACCGTTCAGAGGTGGTGTGAAAAGAAAGGACTTGCAGTCAATCTTAACAGAACATTAGTGATAGAGTMTACCAGAAGAAGAAACCTTCGAGAGCTGAACCGGGATGGTTTCAAGCGTCATATAAAAAGAGTTATCAGTAAAGCAGCAAAGCTGCTGGGCCTGCAGATGCATGGCAGGAAAACGTGGGGTTTATACTTAAGTTGTGATGATGACAGCCAATCAGTGCTAAAGGTCTTGGAGGGTGCTAGAGTATCTCTCATGAGACACTGAGAGCACAATAAGCTACAGTTTTAGTGCATGGTCTTTTAGCACCACTTATCCAAGCAGTAATAATGATATGTAATGTAAAATTGATTTCGACATTGAAAAAGTTTGTCTGTTGTTAATTCTCGCTACTATTGGCAACGTCGCGCCGAACGAGGTCCGCCTCCTAGGATCTACGATCCTTTTATGCGGGAATTTGCTTGAACGAACAGTTTTTAAATTAGAATCGCGGACCGAATCGAAGAACAGCGCAGGAAAGATTTAGGATGTGTCCGCACTAATAACTGGGAGATGCGAACTGAATGGAAGCAGTGCATTTATATCAAGAGGGCCGTATGTCTGTCGGGCGGAGGGCTGATAAAGGAAATTCGGGAAATCTTTTCGGCGTTTATTACACGGCTCTGCAAAAAGGCGAATACCATTTAAGGTCTTACTGTAGCATCTGGATGCCATCTTCCTTGAATTTATGGCGCATTATTTGAACGTGGAGACTTTAATAGCCATTTGGGAACGGAAAGTGTCTTTGATACTCTTGATATGATTTTAATTATCTGCAGAGCAGCGGTATACTTTTGCTCTTTTGTCCCGCATGTAATTTTAGTTTTCTAGAAAGCTTTTCTTCTATTTAGACATGGAAATCTTGTCAAATATTGATAAGGGTAAAGGAGATGTTAAGTCTATAGTGGTTGGTGATCTTTTAGTTTTTGGAAAATAAAATTTTTATTGTGTTTGAATGGGAATGCATTGAATATAATGTCGTAATTATAATAAATTTGTTGATAAGATTATTTGATACAAGAAGCAGCGCTTCAACAGCTGTTTATTGTCGGTATGTATCGTAAATACATTTGTCTCCTTAAGTTGAGGTTATGAATATCTATACCAAATGCAACTTTCCTAGACAGGTACGAAGGTTTGTTGATAACAAAAATCTCATAAAACAAATAGCTCATGACGATTATACCTATTAAGCCAGTTTACATTGGTTAACCTGTGGAAAATTCGCTGACTTCTACATATTCCAAKTATAAGCCGCAGACAMCAGTGCTGAACCTTTTGTATGTACCGCGTATCTACATAATCCAAACAAAGTCCATATATTAAAGAAGGACAGTACCAGTGTGTCATACAAACTTTTCTTGGTGACCTTATCCAAAATTTGCATCTTTGGATATATCAGGTTTAGTGTTGTATATGCTGAACTATTTAATAACGATATGTGTTTTTTGAAGCGTTATTGTCTATTACTAATCCCGACACTCTACTGCACATTATAAAGAAAAAAATCTTCTCCGACAAAAAGACGAATATTACTTTGAACAACACTTTTGTAAATATTACTAGCGAATACGATTTCTGAAGACTTATTTGCTTTAATTTTAAGCATTGTTCAAGAACTGTGGAAACGACATGAAAATAAATAAATCACTTAGTAAACATTCGAAAAATTTACCACAATTAGACATAGATGAAGCGGTCTGTAGATATTTAAACTGCACCTTTAAAAATAAGGAAAATTGGTGCAGTTTTCCATGCGGATGGATAGGTAGATGCATTTAAAATAAGATGCAGTATAATGTAAGCGCTATTGATAGTAGTAGTCAGTAATAAAAAGCGAAAAGTTTATCTGTGCCTCTTGTGTTGTTCGTTTCTTTATCCTTCTTGTAGCCTTCAGCACTCCCTTCTCCTAATTGACTTTAAGAATATATAGAGATGAGCAATTATTGTTCTCAAAACAGTAACGATAAGAGGCTAGATCATCTTCACAATTCTAGTGAGCGCCTGTAATCTTAAATTGTGTGAATTGGGTATTATCACTTTTTTTGAAAATTACGTAAAATGAAATCTTGAAGTGCATATATATCATACGCCATGTTAAAAAAAACAAAAAGTATTTGTTGGTAGAGGATTTCAGGTGTGAAATTCGAATCTTAGGAGTCACCGCCAAAACGCTTCTATCCAAGGTGATTCAACTCGTGACGTCAAGTGTCATGTAAACATTACCGAGGAGCGTGCTGTTTAATGGTGTAGTATCATTCTTGTATTGAAAAAGCTTTTGTGTGGTGTTTGTTGATAGGATGGTGTAAGAGGTCGCACCAAAAAGTGATTTGTGTAGTTTTACAATCATCTATTATGTATGGAAAACAAAACAAGTGTTGTTTTGTACATGGTTATAAAAGTTCTTCAGTCAGTACAGCTAACAAAATTTTTGTAACCGTTCCTCGAGATTATCAACGTATGTAAAAGTTGTTTAAGGCCCCTAGACGTGATATGCCGAAATCGCAAAGTTTGTTTTTCTGTTGTGAAGATCATCTTAATTCTAACTGTAAGTTTTATTATTCTTTTTGGGGTTATAAGTGTTTACCATTCAGTTTCCATTTTGTTATAGCTTGAAGAGGATATGAAAAATTATATGCGTTTTAAGTTGATAGAGGGAAATGTTATAATAAAGAACGACGTTGTCCCCCATATATTCGACTGTTAGCCAGACCGGAAACGAGCCGCAAGAGCTCCGAAAATAAATAGCAATTTATATTTATTCTGACCTCTAAAGTAAATGTCAAGTTTGGGGTACATTTTTGATTCTTACATTTTTATATTTACAAATAGTATATTTCCAGTAACCCACTGTGATCAAATTATCAATGCTACGTTAATTTGATAAAAAGTTCACTTATGCTGTTGCTATTACGTTCCTCATCTCCGCCGTGTTGAGCCGCTCGTCGCTGTACACAAATTCCATAACAATGAACATGCCTTCAGAAGTCATAACTCTTAAGTATTTCACTTTTTCTTGGCGTATTTTAATTTGCTTGTCACAAAATGAACGCAAACAACAAACTGATAAATTGACGGGTTTAGGCTGACGCGTGACGCGCTGACCCCAAATGTAAACAAGCGGCCATTTACAAGACACCTGACGTCACGGTCAATATGTTCGCGTTTTGGCGGTTCCTTTAAATATTCACATTTTTAATATTAAAAATACACCGTGCGATCAATTTTTTCGAATTTATAAGCTGTCACAGCTGTTTTGTGGATTAGATGCTACCTATTAATATGCAATTTAATAAAATATAAATACATGGCAAATACCCAATTGTCTTCGGCAGGGCGTTGTAGCCTGCGTATCTTTAACGATTAGGTATTCTTCCCTATTTAGCAGAAAATGATAATACACCCAAGTAATGGAATGATGGACGGAGGCAGACTCATACTATTTCTTAATACGCAATAGGGAGCTGTAAATCTAATACAGGGTTTCTACTCGTATAAATGATTCATGCTACGCGAGCGGCGTTGATTTCTGAATTCTTTGTGCCGCCTTTTTGGAACTGCTGCCAAGCTGCAATATGCACGGCGATAGTAGATGAGGGTTGCTGATCAACCACAGTTCCGAAATGTGAACTTTCTGCAACTTGAAAGTCAATTATCCCAAAAACACTACTGAATATGTTGTTTTATGCACATTCCAAGGCGTTTTTTCATATTAAAATATATCAAAAAAATTCACGTCACTTTCCTGAGGCAGCAAATTGATGTAATCGTTAATTTCCTTAAGCACCCTGGATCCCTGGATGCATGAATCATTTAAAGAAACCCTGTATAAGAAATAATGATAATTACCGTTTTCTAAATATAGAGTATACGTAAATGAAGTAACCCTAGATGGAACTGTTTGAAAATTGCTTGATTTAAACAGTGTCATTCTGAATCTAACGTTATAGTTGATAAAAGGGCAACCTAATACTGTTTCTTTTTATTTACGTCTTGATTCAGTAAGAATATCCTAATGTAAGATTAGTTTTCATGCAATTCAATTGAAAAATTATTTCATGTCCATACTCCAGAATAATGTGACCTCCCTAGAAAAAATAGGCAATCTATCGAGGCGTTCCTTTCCACCAATCCGCGGCCAAGGGAAAAAGCGTCGCAAGCCCGCAACCTCTCATTCCGCAGCAATCGCCGGCAAGGAATTCCGGCTTTTCTTTTGGTACAAAGTGGTCGCGCCGATGGTCCGGTATCCTTCGCAATTTTTCAGGGGTAGATCAATGAAGCGGTATCATTGGTTTTTATTACGGGGGATGCCGATCAAAGTGCTGGAAATGATGGCTGGGAGATTGGAAATATTTCCTACAAAAGGGATCCATGAATGTCACTGAACGTAATATAAAAAAGGCGGGCGCGCCGGTAGATTGCTGAAACATTACAGGAATTGGCAATAAGATATCCGGGGAAGAAGAAGGATGGTGTTGGTAACTAAGGTGTACGACGGGTATAATGACGTTAAGTTACTTTAGCTTACTGCGATAACGGCTAATTATATTAGTTTCTTTATTAAAAATATGAATCTTCCAAGCAACAAGTAGTGCAAACGGTGATGTTAGTTTAAAAAATCATGTCTTATAAATAAGCTAAGAAAATATAACATCAATAATACTGAATAAATCGAAAAAAGGTGCGAACAACCTCTGGTTTTCTGCTTGGTAGAAGGTTGTTTTAAATTTAATTTCTTCTTGGGTTTACGTCATAACAGTGACAATATTATCACATGTTTAGGCCGATTTAACATTACGTTTTGGCCATACATAAATAAAAAGATACCAAAAAAACATGCTCTCTCCGCGTATTTTTCAGTTCAAATTATGGAAACAGCGATAAATATTAGTGAAAATTATTTAATTTTGCAACAAATGCTGAGCAGATGTAAAAATTACGTTTTCATAACATAACAATCATGATGTTCGCTGGACTGGTTCCCACATTCCTTGCTTGGTCTTGACGTTTCGACACTCATTTCGGTATCTTCCTCAGAAGTAGCCCTGAAAGTGTTCTGGTCCGCTCTGGTATTAACACACCTTCTGCCTGGTCGTAGTATTCCTCATTGAACTTGAAAAGAGTTGATTTCAGACAGTTCTTCATCCAAGTCTTCTTCTTGTAGACGTTTCTTCAACTCCCTTAAGGCATCGTTCAATATCTTCGTGTTTGATCTTCATTTCTTCAGTAAGATCTGCGGTCTTCCTGACGTGGTGTTCTGTCTTTCCTACGAGTCCTTTCAGGGTCTGAGTGATTTAGCGAGTTAGAGAGCGGGTGACAGACCCTGTTGCACTAACAATCGGTTTCAGTGGTATATCTGCTTTGTGTATCTTGGGTAGGCAATATAGTTGCGGCATCCTTGTAGCTCTTGTGGTATCTTCGACTTCCGTAAGGCAGTATCGATAGTCCGTTCGATGCGTCTTGCTTCTTCTTGTAGGCTGGGTCCTCGAGAGTAACTTCCTCTCTTTTGTTATGTAGTCCATCGTATCCAAGATAACAATAGTGTTACCTTTGTCGGTAATATTGTCAGGTCCGGGTTATTCTTTAGCACCTCATTTCTTTGCTGTTTAAGTTAGACTTCGGGGGTTTGGATATCCGAAGTATTTCCGCTGCTTCTTCGCCTGTCTGGTGGAAGGCGCTGATAATCTCCTCCTTTGGTATGTTGTTTGGGGATATTGCATAGTTGAATCTCTTAAGGACTGCATCTGTGGTGATGTCATCCAAAGGCCTCGATGGCAGGTTGACAACTACTCCGCTTTTTTCCAGAACTGCGTACATCTTCTCAAACTTCTTGGTCTGCGTCTTCGTTGCTTCGTCAGCTGCTTTGGTGGCCTTATCAATAGTTAGCCTATCGAATATGTATGAAGTGTCCTCGTCTATTGTATTGCTTAGCAATATGTGTACTTCGTACAGGTCCTTTTCGATGTAATTTAACTTTGTCCTGGTGTCGTGGATCCTTTCTTAGACTGCGCTGAGCTGGCTGGCTTCTGACGTGGTGCTTCAGCAACAACTAACAATTTTGTTAAAGAATGCTCTTTCTAGCATAGAAAATACGAGGCATATTAGTATATTACAGTTTTAAAATTTATTAGTTAGTGTCCACGACAATCGTTGATCACGCCAGTTGCGAAGTGCGTGCAGTCTAACGTTTTCTTTTTTTGTGTGCATCCATGTAGGTGTCATAATTAAAAACGCTTTAGTTAGACAAAAGCAAAAAGTCATAATATCAAACATGTTGGTAAACATCCGGATACCCACTCAACTATTAAAAAAAGTTTCTATTAAGTACTCTGAGCTTCAAATTAGAATAATACAACAATCTCGTGGAACTTCAGCCTAATGTATGAATGTATGTATGTATATATGTATATATGTATATATGTATATATGTATATATGTATATGGGCTATCTACTCTTGGTAGAGCATTTACCGCTTACGATCCATTTCTAGGATGGATAAGTCCCTTGTTTTTCTTTCTGTTGGGTGGTGCGTGACTCGTTCTGCAGTTCTTAACTGTTAACTTCGGTCCTCCGCTCTTCTCGGTCAATGCGTCACTTCTGTCGGCCTTAAATCTTTCTGCATTTCACCTTGACATTTGGATTTTTGTTTCCTGCGTTTTCTATTTCCTCCTGGTTTCCACTACATTACTGTTCTTATTGTACTATTGATCCCTGTTATCCACACACTTGTCCCAGCAATTTTATTCGTGCCATGGAAATTATTTTTATTATTTTTCTCCATCAAGTTCTTTTGCAACTTCCATATTTTTTGTTCAGCTTTTACAGGTCCAAATACGTTTCTTTCGATGGTGTTAAGTTTCTGTTGTTCCTTCTGTGTTATTACAGATCGTATCATTTGCCTTATATATCTTTTTTGTTTGTTTGTAGCTTTATTTTGTAATATGCTTAATACTTAATGAGGATGTGGTATTCTCGAGTTGCGGAAAATATGAAGAAAAACTAATTATCCAATAACTATAAGAAAACTATAGCAGCTAATAAAAAACGCAATAAATCAGGTAGAATCGCATTAAAAGCAATTTCCCTTAAGTCTTTCCGTGATTTATACCGGTTGTTTCGCTTAACCTTTAACTTCCACCCTGGTCTTTGCTTTCGTTAGCCATTAGCGCAGCCCCACGGAACCGCGACTGCCGCCGCATCCTCGGCGAGTGTGACAAATTGCGTCGTCCAGCGGGCGCCCCTTAGTCCCAGAAGGGACTATTTCTGTCTTCGCCACGTGCGTTTTATATGGACAACTATTTAGCGCCGAAACCGTGAAGCGACGCCGTGAGACGCGTATGTATGGGCCTGTCAGGGCTTAGGAACTACAGGAGTGACACAATGTTGCCAAGTACAAGGGAAAGTATCATCACAACTGCGAGTTTTAAAATTCGAAAAAATATTCAAAAGTCGCTTATTAACATATAATATACTAATAATAATATACTAATTCAGTGAAGTACTATTTAGAACACGGGGGTGAATGCTTTCAGCGTCCTTAATATAAGATAATATTTTCTCGGGAAGATCGCCGTCTCTTGAAAACACTGATAAAAAATTATAATTCTGACGTTTCGATTACACCTGTAGTCTTTGTCAAAGACGAAGAACCTCAAAATTTGCCTAACATAAGTTCAAACAAAATTTCGAAAGTAAATAAACAAATCACCAAGGAAGCTGGACGTCATAGAAGCAACGTGTCAACCTGATAAAAAAGAACCTGTTGGCGAAAAAGAAACCACCTTCCAACTAGATATACACGAACTACTTGGTAAAAGATAACTACAAAATAGCCTTCCAAATGTCACCTAACTCGTAATTTCCTCAATTCCTATTTAAATTATTAGTATTCATACAAATTTCTATAGCTTCTTTTATTAGACGTTTGTGATAATATTTTTCTCTATGTAAAATTTTTGTTTTATCAAAGTGAATCATGTATTTAGTCAAATATGAGTGTCCAGCTACGGAAGATTTATCTATCTGTTGCAGCCTAGTAGCACGTATGGTGTTCTTTCAAACGCGTACCTACTTTTCTTTTAGTTTGACCTATGTAACACTTGCCACAAGAACAAGTAGTTTTGTAAACACCTTCACTCTCTAAATGTACTTTATCTTTAGTAGAGCTTAAAATCTTATCTAAATTATTACATGTACTATTAACAACTAAAATAGTATGTTTTCTAAGCAGCCTCTTTAATTTTTCCGTAGTAGCCAATTTGATTATTGAAAATTTTAAACAGGTAGCGATAAACAGTTTTCAGTTTAAGCCAAAATGTTGGTATAGGTACGTAGATCATATTTTTGTTATTTGGCCGCACGGTATAGAAGAGTTGGGTAGGTTTCTAAATCATTTGAACAGTCAAAATCCTGACATTAAATTTACTATGGAATTAGAAAGCATTGGCAGTTTACCTTTCTAGGATGTCCAAATTTACAGAATAAACACTGGACAGTTAGGACACAAGGTTTAACAGATATTTACATGCCACATCCCACCACCCTCCCACCCTCCCTCTCAAAAGAATAGCCTTATAAAGACGTTATTTGTTAGAGCAAAAAGGTTTTAAGACGATAGTTCTTTACAAAAAGAAATATATCATCTTAAATCAGCGCTAGTGAGAAATGGTTATAGCAGTAAGAATATTTGCTCAGTTTTTAATAAAAGGGCTCGTCAAAATCAAATAAATTCTCAGCCAGGGCAAAGTAAATTGAAGTTGAGTTTGCCTTATGTACAAAGCATTTCGGAAAAATTAAAGAGGATGCTTAGAAAACACAATATTTTAGTTGTTAATAGTACATATAATAATTTAGATAAAATTTTAAGTTCTACTAAAGATAAAGTACATTTAGAGAGTGAATTACTTGTTCTTGTGGCAAGTGTTACATAGGTCAAACTAAAAGAAAAGTAGGTACGCGTTTGAAAGAACACATACGTACTACTAGGCTGCAACAGATAGATAAATCTTCCGTAGCTGAACACTCATATGTGACTAAACACATGATTGACTTTGATAAAACAAAACTTTACATATAGAAAAGTATTATCACAAACGTCTGATAAAAGAAGCTGTAGAAATTTGTAGTAATACTAATAATTTTAATAAGGATTGTGGAAATTATGAGTTAGGTGACATTTTGAAGGCTATTTTGTAGTTTTCTTTTATCAAGTAGTTCGTGTATATCTAGTAGGTAGGTAGCGTCAGGTTCCTCTTTATCAGGTTAGCACGTTGTTTCTATGACGTCTCGCTTCCTTGGAGATTTGTTTATTTACTTTCAAAATTTTGTTTGTACTTGAGTCATGCAAATTTTAAGGTTCTTCGTCTATGACAAAGATTACAGGTGTAATCGAAACGTCAGAATTATAACTTTTTGTCAGTGTTTTCAAGAGACAGCGATCTTTCCTAGAATATATTATCTTATGTATATTCTAAGTTAAAAGTACGAATATTATCTCATTGCTTGCTGCAATTTGACCACTTTTTATTTGTCTTTAACTGGAACCATAAACTTTAATATGCCTGCATTTTTTTCGACCATCATTACTTTGTACGGTATGGTCTTAAGACGTGTTGCGGTCGAAAAATAAGGGGCTATGCGTTAAACCGCAATAAAACATCTACTTTGACAAATTTTTTTTGTACAATCTTAATATAGCAAACCCCCTTTGTTGTATTATTTCTTACAATTATTGATAAATAATATATATTTACAATAAATAAAAAAATAATATATATTTACAATATATGAATTGTAACTGTGAACTATAGTCATAAAATTATAACTGTTTAATATAGTTTCTGGTTGTATGGTCCATATGCATCCAAAATTCAGTATAGAAAATGGTCACTTCTGTGTCCGCAGTGATATCGATATAATGAAAATCATCAATAATTTCCTTGGTATTAAAGGTGTCCTCTTTTCCACTTGTTTCTCCAGTTGTCTTGTCTTATGCTACATTGCTATTGCTCACATCATTTCGTTTGAATTTAGGTTGATTTTTTCTTTTTGTTTTGATTATCGCGGGTGTTGTTTAGGACTATTGTAGGAAGATATAGCAATTAGGGTCTTAACAAACAAAAATTCTACAGCTACAGGAAAGCTGTGAATTCAATGAGTTATATGTAGTGATAAATTACTCAACATTCTAAGAATTTAGATGGCAATGCCATCTGTCAGCATCACACTGGCATGATGACGAAGCCAGCTAGCTGCCATAATGGGATCTACTTTCTAAAGGAAGTGACCTGTGGCCTGACAAATTGGCATGCATTTGCATACTTCAATTTGACAGCAGACCCCCACGGCACTTTTTCCAAGTGGGCAAGAACCGACATACATTAAAATGCATGTCTATGCTGTGCTGTCTGCACCGCAACCAACTGCAGATAGATCATTATAGCAATGATGGCAAAATAGATCTATCTGCAGTTGGTTGCGGTGCAGACAGCACAGCATAGGCATGTATTTTGCTCAACATTCTGTTTTGAATTTTACTTGTAATCGATTTTGACCATGCCTTAAAACCTCGAATATAAAGACGATGAAATATACTCCTATGTTACTTACCGTAATGACGATTATGGTACCTATCATCACGTTAAAGTTGACCTGAAAAAGAAGAGAAACGAAGCAATCTAAGAACAAAACTTTGCTCGTCAACTGTTGACGCTATTTCTAATTCTGTGTGCTAGAACAGGGTGTAAAACAAGCCCAAAATCTTGCAACGCGGCTAGAAGCAACAACGATGTGACAAATCCTTGTTGGAAAGAAAGTTGGGACGCCCCGTTGGAACGACGCTGATTTACAACCGGCGTCGTTAAAAACGATGTCTTGTGTACATGTGTACGCTGATGGTGTTTTCGCGGAAACAAACGACGCCATTTACAACTGCCTCCTGAATGCCCTTGGGCCTCCAGGTTAATATTTTCCTGTTGACTATAAAGTAGCTCGTATTGGTAAATAAAACTGGTCGA
The DNA here is from genome assembly GCA_025024175.1 of Rhyzopertha dominica. NCBI lineage: Eukaryota > Metazoa > Arthropoda > Insecta > Coleoptera > Bostrichidae > Rhyzopertha > Rhyzopertha dominica. Next base: position 25,946,232 of record QCXZ01000053.1, read on the forward strand.
CGATAGTTCCATGCCGAGACTACGCAGGAGAGTTCTTTATAACCAAACTTTTGTAAACGGATTTTCCTTTCTTTTGCATTTACATACGTTATTATAAAACCGTTAACTATAAAAATGTCAGGAGCAGTACTCGTATCATTTTAATAGTTATGGAAATCTGACTTTGTCAACGTCAGATTGTCAGGCAGAAATTGTTTTAGATTGTTTGGTACCGATTTCGAATTCACTAGTTAGTAGTTTTATCAATTTAAGTCCTAAATTATCTGCTTTTGTGCCGGTAGAAGGCGGCGAATTTTTTAGTTTCTTGAGGATGTCGCTTGTGGCAGGCCTGATTTTTAACTTTCTCCATATGGTTGCAATAAAATATTCCGACCGAACTACAATAACCAAACCTTTCACAAAACACCATTGCCTGAAAAATTTATGAGAGTACTCAGAAACTAACCAGCGTACTGTAACCATTTCTTCCGCTCCTGGATCTACCGACGGGACGGCTACGTTTTTGCTGGGTTGGAGGGGGGACATGCTTGTTGTTAGTGGATTCCCAGGTAGCGCATTATGGAAAGCTGACGAATGGAATGGGGAAATTTACAGGGTGCATTCAGCCAGTGAATGCTATCGTTAGATGTTTCGGTGTTTGATGTTGACTTAGCGCGTCTGCATAATATTTCTTCCTTGTGTGAGATGATGTCTGAAGTTGTGTAGAGATTGAGGACCTATTCATTTGTTAATCCCTTGTCTTCGTGTGTCCTGTTTAGATTGCTCTTTCGTGATGGTGTCAACCCTGCAGATTAGATGACGTTGTTCTAGGGGATATTAATCGTCGGCGTGCATTAGTTTTTATTTTCTTTCCACGATTTATTACGGCCATCCCAATTTTTTGTGGGTGGGTTTGTTTCCATGTCTTATTGGTATTGGTCGTGGTGGTTTCCTAGTACTTCTTTCTCTTGCTTGCTTGGTCGTGGTTTTTGAATAGTTTCTTCCAAAAACCTTCTGAGCTTGCATATGTTTTGTCATTAGACATCATTTGGAGCTTCCCTTGTTACTTCTGTTACAGGGTATTTGTATTGCTGTTGGTAATGTTCTCAACGTATATTTGGTACATTCTGTGCGTAAGAAACAAATCGAAATGTTGAAATATCCGATGTATGTTGACCTGACCTGACCTTTAAGGCACAAATGAGCGCAGTAAATTGTTCCAGCTCAAAATGAATATTGATGTTCCCGTAACTCGATCCGTAAACAAGAAGGCTGGTTTAACAATTGTCGTCTCTAATCAAAGCCGCCTGCGTTGAACAAACGCTCCCGTATCTTCCCAACTTAAAATCTTAACTGGTACAAATGAATTGTGACAGACGTGAAACCGACAAAGCGAGCATTCCCCTTATCGGAATTACAAGCGGGGAACACAATTAATTATACAAGTTATGATGAATTGCCGGGGATGTTTGTTTGCCTGGTACCACGCAAGAAAACGAACACGGCAAAAGTTGGTGAGCGCTCTAACGCAATAACAGACGATGCTGTTAACAATTAGCGCCAGTAATTAACTGTAGCCGATTGTGTTTGCCGGCTAAGAGTATGTACTCTTCGGATCCGATTTAATTATAAACAATATAACGGGTTCGTAATCGAAAAGCAAACGCGCCCGGGAAAAGTTACACAATTATATCCAATACAAACAGGAGGGAAAGTTTGCGTAGCGCTTAAGTAGATTGGAAAGGAAAATGCCTGGGTAGGACGTGGCCTTCCAAATGACATTACGACCTCATAAAGAAATATGATGAGGCACGGGAATGTATAAAACGAACAGATGATGCTAACTTCAGGTGGAAGCCATCTATTTTAATTTATGTTGTAAAGAAATCAAACTAGTTTCTTATTAATATTACGGAACTTCTACAAAAGCTGTGACATCTTAACGAATCTAAGACCCATTTCAAATGTATACTGTTTCATAAATCATAATCATCAACAAACTAGAGACTTATGCGTGAAAACAATTCCATTGGAACTTATGTATTTTTCCATGTGCAGGTAGCAAATATAAATTATCAAATTTTTGCTATGCTAGTTTAGCCCATTCTAATTATACTGATAAGAACTTCTACTTTGCATATAAGTCGGAAAATCCAGAATCAAGAGCCAAGTGTTCAGTATTTAATGCCCTACGCGAAACCTAGAAAGCTCAAAAAGCTCTGTATTTTGTTTATCACATCCTTCTTTCAGAAAATTTTTCTAAGAGACCACTAAATTTTCTGCAACTTTCGCATATAAAGTTGTTTTTAAACCCAATTGCAACTGAGCTATGGAGCATCGCAAATTGAAGGTAATACTCCATTTTCTAAGCATTTTGTGTGTCTTTTTTTATTAGGAATACGTCGGGATGGATATTGCGGCTTCAGTAATTTCTACATCCTCACCTTTTGACCATGTTGTTATTGGAAAGGACATAAATTTCTCAAAATTGGTGAGGAAATCCTTGCGGCACTTTAAAAGAAAAAAAATCAACAAAAACTAACTTCATTTTCTAGTATTTAAACTAATTTCATTGATATTTCATTATTTTGAGCAAGTACGGAATTGTACGTTCCATATCCATCATCCAAGATAAATATATATCTTACTAGAAAAATAAATGACAATGCCATCAGCAACCTATGTGCCTACTACTCCTTAAAGGACGTTACGTGTAATCTGACGGACAGGCAGCATAGCACAGACWCGTATTTTAAATATATATGTTATTGAAATTTGTTCACTTTTATTTTCAAGACTCATGCATTTATAGTCTGCCGGGCTTTTCTTTTACACTTTACAGTCAGTGGGTGTAATGTAAAACTCAAATGTGGTATCCGTGCCATCTAGTGGCAATTTACCGGTATTATCCACACGTCTCTGTAAACTGAATTGTAGCCTACTTTGCTGTGGGCGTTTAGAAACCGATTGAGGTCCCCAATGACGATTTTTGCAGAGTGCAGTTCGCAAGCGTAATAATATCAAAATTACTTCTAAAACCATGTCGCCTGCGTCAAAACAGTCTGTGGACAGCTGTTTCAGCTTATAAAGCCTGCTCAGTACAGCTATAGTTCTAACGCAGGCGACATGGCTTAGGCGTAATTTTTTTATCATTAACATTGATGTAGTTATGCATAAAATAAATTTTAATTGATCCTTGCCAGCAGTTACTTACAGTTTATTGATTTGTTTTCGCTGAATGCACAAAATATAGGGGAAACACAAACGACATACTACTTTAGTAGCTTTTGATACTTGTATACCTGATAGACATGTTGTGAGCTTAAATATACAAGTTTTCAGTTTGTGTAAATTTTGTATTTTACCTACCCTCCAGTTTTTTGTAGCGCTTGTTTCAACAGCCGTAAAACGCTCACGCTATTTTTTGCAACATGCTATTTACGAAATCGTTTCAAATTCAGCAATTTGTATAGTACAAACATTTTAAATTTCTCATCCGCTAATTGCATAAATTTTGTACTTATCCTCCAGTTTCTTGTAGCGCTTGGTTCAACACCAGTAAAACGCTCACACTATTATATATTTACGAAATTGTTTAGTATACTACAAACTTTTTAAATTTTGCATTCGCTAGTTGGAGCTTTCTGCAAAATATTAGAGCGCCATCAACCAAATAAAGAAGTGACGCAATGTTCGAGTCGCCTGTTGGTTCATCTAGTATAGAGTAGAACACTTTCGTAAGAACATACGCTATTTAAGTAATCTAACGCATATTTTTCTTTATTTCAGGTGAGTTCTGAGTATAAAAGCTGCAAATCGACATCTTTTGTAAGTAAAGTGCCAATGAAATAAAACATACAGTTGTGTTGTAACAGTGCATTTTTGGTGGATGCGCCGTCATTTAAACGCATTAATTCCATGAGTTAAACGTAATATTAATTCAAGCTTAGGTGGTCATATATGTTCATCCTCAACAATCTATAAGCTCTAGATATTTAACAGCAAGGCAATATATTTTTATACGTATTGAGAGAAATTACAAATTTAATATTCGGAGACCTTCGTTATAAAAATGCGTACAAAACGGCATTATCCAGGTATTAAACATCAGAAAGGTTTTTAAGGATTACGTCCCTAAGCCAGTGCTCTTACTATTAATACACCAATATTACAAAAATGCACCGTACCCAGATAAATGTAACCTAATCTTCAGCTTAGAATACACCAAGGCTTGGGCCCTTCCCGCAGCTTTTTCTATTGCCCAACTTTCGCGAAACTTTTATAAATCTCCCCTTATCTCGGAACGCTTATGATAATCCTCCATTAAAAAAGGAAGCGCCGTGCGTTCGCCATCCATTCATTTCACGCTGTTTGTGTCGTTTTTACAACCCACGCGAATGGGCCGTACGGAATAACATATACGTCTACATCAAAAAGATATATAAACATACGGGCTACATCCTGGAGTGGAGGGCGTAATTTGTTAGAGGGAAAACGGACCGCGGCAAAGGAAAACACCTTGGAACGGATGTTTTAATAACGTGCCAGGTGACGCGGTTGAAAACGAGTTGAGCACTTTTAATTTAAATGGTCTGTATAAGGGTGCAACGCGAAAAATATTGTAATGAAATTTTCATTTTAGTTGGTGACAGGTTCACAGAATTTTCGTTCTCTTTAAACTTGCAATTACACTTTAGGTTTATTTACACAACAGTCAGATGAAAACGTGGAAATGCACGAAATAAAACCTTGTAGTAGAAGGAAGCTACAATATAGAAATTCATGTTCGTCACTCCAGCAAGTGCATGAATGGAACAACAAAAAGACTGACTCAATTCCCTAGCTAATCTTCATGGGTCTAGGACATTTCGGGGTCGCCGTTTCGGTGCCGGCTGTTTCGGGACCAGCCGTTACGGGGCCGATTGTTTCGATGCCAAATTACTTATTTAAATTTTGTGATCGCGTGTAATGTTGTATAAAAAATATATTCAAATAAGTTCAGTGGACACCATTTACTAATTGTTCGAGGTATTCTATTAAAAAAATGTAGACACTTAGAAACAATAAATTTTAAATAAAATCACTTATTTTTTATCGAAATTATTTTATTATACAATATTTACAAAATAATATTTAATTTTAACCTCTTAAATATTCCATTACATTTCTCTGGCAAAAATTGGAAACAATACAATAAATTCGTTCATCTACCATTTGATATTTTTTTAATTTTTGCAATGGACTTCCACCAGCCACTAACTGCTCATAATAAGTGTCACGATTCTTCTGGACCGTTAACAAATTTCCATATAGATGGATGCTGCATTTGGAGCTCAAACCACTCCAATATGGGAACGAGTTTTTGCCAAAGTTTGTTTGCGAGGACAAATAGTAGCGGGATCCAGGTTTTCTCTAGGAACGYAAGCTAAGGTCATGATCATTTTGGCTTCCAAAGTAAATTCTGGATCGTTTCTATACTGGGACATTAAACCCCTTTGTTGCTTTTGCGATWAATGGAAAAAAAAACAACCTTTGATAGATACAGTTGGAAAAACTTCTTTTATAGCGGAAATTGGCACTATTTCAAAATCGCAATTTATGTTTTTAGTACTGGCACTCGGAGCTATGCTTTTAATTAATTTGAACATGGCATTCTACGTATCATGTGTTTTCTTCGGTAACAGTATGTATAATACAGGGTGGACGCCACCGTGCTTTTCCATTATGATCGTGTATACTTGCGAAAATAATGGCGGGGCTATTGAGAAGGTTCCATCTGCATACCACACTTCCGTCGTTTCCAAATGCGTGATCCAACTCCGGCGTCCAAAAATTAAAATTCTGTTTGGAGTATCTTCTGTGTCTTCCAACAAGAAGTCTTCTGTAATTCCTGGCTGAGGCACATATTGCTGATACTCATTTGGCAAAATTAATTGCAAAAGACTATTTGGATTTGAAGGTACAGCTGACACTGCGTTCCGTTTCCGTCTGACGACTTTTCTGAGAGCACAGGTATTTGGAAGTACTGCCTCTGCTACTTGGGTTAGGTTTATGGTGCATGCATTAATAAAAAACCTGGTAATAAAAATTCCATTATTAGTGGTGTCAAAAATTTCCGCTAAAATTATGGATTTGTGAAAACAACAATAAATTACTGCAAATTTACACATTTAATTTCCAATATTGCTTTGCAAGTTTTTTTTATTGTTAACTTGTTAATTTATAATAATATTGCAATATTACAAATATACAAGTTTACATTTGTACAAACTAAAACAATTAGAAGAGTTACCTGAATTGTACCTTCGGTTGTTTCTTCTGAACGCACTTTAATTTTGGTTAAAGCTCTAGCAACTTCAATTGAAGCCGGAGAGGGATCGTGATTATGAAGGTTTAGCTCCTTCACCACTTCGCCGTTTCTTGTGTGAAGGCGCGATTTACAAATACCTTTCCTTTCACATGTCCAAAATTTCAGTAGGTTACCTTTTTTGCTTTCTTTTTAAAAAAACGTACGTGTAACCACTGGGAGCAAATTTCTATTTTCCTCTTTTACTTAAAATTTCCATTTTGCACTTCCTAACTTGTAAACACTATAGCACTTGTTAAGGCAGCTCTAAACATAAACTGAAGAAGATTGTAACATGCTCGACCTTTCAAGGGGGTTTAAGTGGGTAAAATTATATCCCTTCTAAATAAATCTAATTTCGTAAATTTCTAGGTGTTATATATAACGTTCCGCTGGTCAGTTCTTTGAAACCAAGTAAAACATTATTTCAAAGTAGCTGCTTATCAATCATTTCGAGGAATTAACCTCTACCACACGGAAACTGGGGCGTGCTGGAATTCGGCACTATTTAATCGTCTTTAAACGAACCCTCACTTTACCTGTTCGAGGTGCTCGAATTGGTCACCAGAACTTAGCTGAAAAACGATAAACCCTCGCTCATTATAATCCTCAGCTTTTCCATGAATATTTTCTTCTCAAATTTTGGGAAATTTTTCATTCTTTAGTTTAGCTGGGTGATCAATGAATGAAGCAATGGAATAAAATTTTCTAATTATTTAGTAGACAATTATATAGACGAATATGCGATTTTTCCTCCAAAAATGTGGGTGGTTGTACATATTAAACTACTAGAACAACAAACTGTTGTGATACACTTCATTCAAAGTTTAATGAATGTTTTTTTTTCACCCCTCTTTATTTGTGTTGTGCTGATTGTTGGGAGTTGACATTAAAAAAAATTTATGATGACGTCATAGTTTGAAAATAGACGATGTCATCAACGAAATTAAATATAATGTATTGTACTGTATCAATTAAATTGTAAAATATTCTAATTTTGCTATATAAAAGACACGAAGTTCAGAAAACTGATTGATGATATATTATCAAAATTTTTAAACCGGCCCCGAAACCGAACTCCGAAATGTTCATCGACCTGATCAAGCAAATTGTGTTGTTGAAACCTTATAGTGAAAGAAAATCATTCTGAATGGAATACACCCCACATTTCTCAAGCGGCACAGGTCGGTTGTTCTTATTTAATTTAGGGTTGTTATTATTGATAATACACTTATCACAGCACAGCATAATTCAAGTTTGAACGATGAACGACACCGATTGGCTGTTAGCCGTATCGAACAAATCAAGGCATGAGTCGTTCAAATTGGACGAACTTCCCAACTCTATCAGTCACGCGTCAGTCCATTTTGGGTTTCCACGGTTTCCTATGCGTGCTCTATTTGCCCATCGGAYGCCATATTGGATGACGTAATCCTAAAAAGCCTAATGGTGTAATTTTGGAGAATTAAGTACCACTTGTTCAGAAAGGTGGGGATTTTTAAGTAATTTGAGCATCTATCACACTTTCCTCATTCTGCCGACTCCACAATCAGCGATTATCATATCTTCGGTTGATGTATAGAAGTGCATTGTGCGGGAGCATTTTTTTGGAGTGATTCAAGCGGTACAGGTTCTCTACACGCTCAAATGAAGCTTTTTCATTAAGGTACTAAAACACTTTCATAGAACCTAATGGAAACTAAATTTTTACCAACAACGTTTTCAAGATTTCATTTAACTTTGCCTCGTATATATTATTTATTAATATTTAGCGTGTTTGGAATTGTCACCTTTACTTAAACAAACAGACACTCAACTATAAAAATCTAGTGTTGAATTCGGGGAACTTCGATGTATTAACAACGAATCCTATCGAAAAATCGATAAACGCATAAAGAAACATCGATGGTATGTGTCAAGGTCAGAAATAGACTACAAGTAATCTATTTTAGTTCTATACGTACATGGCTATAAACGTATGTAATCGCATTCGCCATATTTGACCCATAAATTCAGTATAGGGATATGCTGTCTTTAGACTAATATTGTTAAAAAAATTAAAAGTGTAGTGATTTTTGTAAATTAAAAACGTTTTTATACCTACTCGAATCGAATATTAGAGATGGTAACCCATTTTATAACAAGAGTAGTTATAATTGTTAGTTATATTATAGAATGTTTGCTTATAGTTTAAAATGAAAACTGTATGTGTTTTCATGCTCTTAAAAGCATTTTGAGGTATCTGAAAAGCTTCAGCTTAAAAGCAGTCGGCAGTCTAAAAGGAAAAACTCATACCAATTGTAGTTTCCGAACCCATCTCCTATTATCAATCAACCTTAACGAAGAGGCTTGTACTTAAATATAAGATTTGTTTTTTTTATTATTTTGTTTTACTTTGGGTCAAACATGGCGACTGCGAATATGCACCTTTATACCACCTCATGTTGGATAAAGGTGGTGCTACTGACGTGTAGTTTAAAGGAAGTAAATCGCAAAGAAGCACTGCAAAGCCGCCCCCTCATTGTAGCTATGTATCATACTGAAAAGTCAAACAATCGGTTACAGATAACGCTAAAGGATTGTTTGTAAAAACAATGCGACATAAGCAATTCTCATCAAAATGACCAAAATTTGCTAGTTACAAAAGTAGTAGAAACGTTAAGATACTTATGGAAAAAGACTAAGATTGGCTGCTTAGGCTTTCAAATTTGCCGAAAATAATAATTAAATTTATGAAAGTCTGCGACCGCAACAAAATAAAGTTATGACGGATGTAATTATATATATTAAAGTAATGTTGTATAATTTAGCACAATCAAATTATTATTGTTACTTACCTTTGAAAGGAAAATAGAACCATAAATTGTTGGAAGAACTTCATAAAACCATCAATTTCGTGACCATAACTTAATCCGCAACCTTCAGTACAGTATATTGTGCTTATTTTAGCTCGGCAGCGGTTATGAAAAGGCGGCACAGCAAATTCAGAAATCAACGTTYCCCGCTTTGCATGAATCATTTATAGAGACCCTGTACCTTTGGATTATTGTTTCAATACACAAGAGAAACACGAAGCAACAAGATAACGACAAAATCAACAAAAATCTCGATTTAGTGAAGCTTAAATCTTTAAATACTGACGTGACGTACACTGTGCTTCATATATAGCCGTTTTTAATACATAAATAAGTAGTGAATGCCTAATCTATTTGGTTCCAATTTTTCAGCAGACATCAACGCAAAAACGCAAGTGAAAATCAGTATCGAAAGATCCTCATATCAAGTTCAATTCCGGCAACCTCCTTGTTCTCCCTTCATGTCAGAAATGCAAACGAAACAATATTATCCAGATTCGATTCCCGGGCGTCTCCAGAGGCTTCGGACGTTCCCGTGCAGGTCTCCCCCCACATAATGCACGAAAATGCGGATATTGTGATGTAAATTCTGCGAATTTTTGCTTTGAAATTATCCCGATTCCCTTGTTCTCCCCTGGGGACATGGATATTTCCCTATCGTTGACATAACTGCACCTTTTTCCGTTATGGCGCGCAGTATAACTAGTCCCCCATTAGGCATAAAAACAGAGGGGGCGATGTCGAAATGACAGGTGTGCGAAATATGGATTCGGGGAGAAGGAAGTGTTTGCTTTTAGTTAGGCAGACGACTATTTTTATTGAGAGCGTGATCGGTATTGTTGAAACACGCTTTGCTTATCGGCAGGACGCTTAACGACGCAAATATAACAGGAAACAGTATTTGCTTATGATTAGCGAGAAGGAGGGTGGCAGATACCCTTATTTTTCCTCTGGATAGTATACACGTTTAGCACCACTCGTTTCAAAGATAAGTCACATCTGTCTGAACAGTTTGCTTTTATAACGCTTAGTTTTACAAATAATTCCTTAAAATCAAGCTGACTATGAAATATCACGGCCATTTGTTTAAGTTTGCTTAGTAGACATCGATACCATTTATTTCATCTTTTTTGTTTAATTCATCATATTTAGATATGTATATATGCTAAAGCAGAAATAGTTGTCGAAAACCTCTATCAGTCGTTGAAATGCCTGGTAATGGTCTCCGCTAGAGACGGGTGGGTGGCACTAATTATAGATAGCATTATGTCGTCCATATGCATCTGCTGCTTTCAACATTTTTTACTTTTTCTGATTAAACATCGAATTGGTCTGTATCCTTTATTTCTGGTTGTTATTATTATCCATTTATAGCAACTGATTCAAAATGCTTATCTTGTACTTTATTTATTAAAACAAAGAATGCCCCTGATTTTAGTCTGTAAGTTCTACTCTCTACTATTTTTCGTTTGTTTGGGTTCCGCTTCTACAGTGTTGCCTCTATTGACACACCCATGATTACATAAACAAATTACTAATCTTATTACAAAAAAAAATGCACATGCTGTCCAGGCAATTCTTATAACTCAACAAGCCTCACTAAGATATATTTTTTAACGCCTATTATTAATGGGCATAGTTGGTTTTGTTTTCCATGATAATATTCAACACTGATTTTCGAATTATCTCGTTTAGAGGATGTCCAGTATATAGTCACGCGCTAGAGAACGCGAAAATTAGTGCACATGTTTGATTTTCTAGAAGCCTCATATTCCAACTTCAGCGAGCATTTGACAAAATTGGTTGTATTACTTCAGGTTACCGACGTCTTTCTGAAATGGATAAATTCCTGTCTCAAAGATATCACAAGCCCTTATTGTTGGTAGAGATCGCTCAACCTACGTAACGTATGCCGCAGGGTTTATACCTGGGTCCTTCGAATTCTTGCTGGCGACATAAAATTTTTCAAAACTGTTACTTCTTTATCTAACAACAATGTAACAGTTAATGCTCTAAGTACAACACAAAACTACAAACAGAAAAATAATATATGCACGGTCAATCTGCAGTATAGATCTAATTCTCTATAAGATATCTATGCAAATCTTTGCTTACAGGTAACAATGGCACTTATTTATTGCGACCCTATAGATGGACATTCTAAATAAGTTTAAGATTATACTTGCAAGCTACAATCTATGAGACTCATTATACGAACAGCCGATTACCGCTCACAATGGTTTACAAGTATTACCTGAAGTTGTCGTAAATAACAGACAGGTTCGGCACATTCCACTGTTTTGCAGCGGAGTGGACCGTATCCAAAAATTGTGTTTAGGCTTTTTTAGATTTTTTTCCGTACACATAAATCAATGAGCATTATTTGGTATTTGAACTACAAATATTTCTCATCTAATAGCTTTTAGTGTATGACTAAATCGTATTCTTTCCTAATTTAATGAGTAGTATTTATTTTTATAACCATGAATGATAAACATTCCTATTTTAAAGCGGCAGCCCATACTTTCTAATTTTTGATCGTGGTGTGCAATCGTCCTCTGCCCAAAACCAAACAGCGTCATAGTAATGGACAACGCTAGTTACCATTCGGAGCAACTGTATAAAATTCAAAATACAACAACCAATAAAGCAAACATTCAAGAGTTTTGAAGAAAAGAAGATTTATATTTCGAAGAAGTCTATACAAAAAAAACAATTGTTGAAAGTACTTGGCACAAAAAATTTTTAGAAGAAATTTAAAATTAACATTCTTACTTCTGAATGTGGACACACCATTCTACGATTACCCCCATTTCATTGCACTTTGAACCCCATTGAAATGATATGGTAGCAGTTGAAACAAAGAATTCGACGAGGGAACACCGGTGGAAAATTTTGCAATGAAATGCTGCTAAAAAATTGGACACGAAGCTGAAATAACAAATTCAGTGCGGCATGTACTGGACATTAAAAATCGGTACAGAGCGAATCATGTAATAATAGCAGTTAATCGTGATTTTAGCAGTGAAAGTGATAATTTTATATAATTTTATACATCGAAAAATTTAAACCTAATAAAGTATCACATAAATATAGATCGCGGGTCGCGCCAGTTAGTATCAGGTCTGCATTAAATAAAATTTGTTATAAAAGCTTCTATGTTTTATTGATTACTAAATTATCACAACTAACAAATTTCAAAAATTTATAGTGTAAAAGTTAAAATTTTTGCCAACAAGATTTTTTTGAATACGGCCCATTTAGGAAATTTGAAGCGTGCCACTAATCCCAATAATTTAGGACGGCCGACCATAAGGTTGTAAAAACCCTCATTTACAATACAATAGTTTACGACGGCCGACAATCAAGCTTTAAAACCTTCTGCATAAGTCATAACTAAGGATTTTAAATAGTGTTTTAAAATGAGCTTCACGCGTTGAATCTTTAAATTTTTGTCATGGTATATCGAATAGAATATTTTGGAACAACCTTCCATTGTTAATTAACTACCCCATCTAGTGTCATAGTCATTTAGTTACAAACGTATTATATGCATAGGCCCATGCAAAGAAAATGAAGCTGCGTTACATTAATAATCATCATATTTCACCCAAAATGACTGCATAAACGCAAAAGCTGTCATTCATATGGAAATTTTGATTTGTGGAGATATATATTATGGTTCGGATCAAGCCGGCTAGGAAGTGTTACGATTTATAGCCTTGACAGTGAAAACGAGAACGAGGAAAATGATTTTTCCGCACTTGCATTTACACAAACAGGCCGTAGCTATCTCTGATGGTTTGCTGATGAACCTGTAGCATTATATTCAACAGTGACAGCAGCTTGGAGCGCGCATAAAATTTTACAATACGCGTCCGTCCAAAAAGCCCACAATGCGTGCTAAAACAAAGTTATCCTCGCTACAACGGCATCATTTACGGAAGCCGAGCAGTATACATAAAAGCATAATGAAAGCAATAAAAACTTTTCAGCTATATTGACTCCCGTGGAAGGGCACTTTTATTATACCGCATTCCGGCCGTAACGCACGCTTTAAAAATCATCGTCTGATGTCAAACCATTTTTATTGGCGTAACAAAAATGGAATAAATTGGGTGTGATATAACTTTTGGAATTTTGCCGATAAGTGGAAACATGAGGAAAATTGTGTTGCGTAACGATAAAGGAGCATATAGGGGTGGAAAATTGTGTAGAAGTTTTCAGGAAAAAGGCTTCTAAAGATATTACAAAATAAAATGTTGCTGTTTTTGCAGGCTCGGTACTGTTGCAGTTGTTAACTTCACGATTTCTTTACCTTTATCAAGTGAATATAAGAGTAGGTTGTACACATAATTTTTAATCTTAAACAAGTTACTGCTGCCTATTTAATTAAATATGACATTATTATGCAAGTAATTTAAAGGATTACCGAGAACAGTATAATTTACATGTGGACAGATTTTCTAAATTTTAGAATTTCACTTAATAATAGTAATAATAATAATATTTATTAGTTTTCTCCAATTGCAGGACAATTAGCAAATTAATATTATACAATGCTAAAGCATACAGTAGAAATTAAAAGAAAATAACAAATATTAGAAACTATACAATTGAGAAGTATGGAAAGATTGAAATACATAGGTCCACCACAAACCTTGAATTTAAGCCTGGGGACATGAAAATCTATTAAAGAAAGTAACTCTTTACAACAAACTTTACCGTCTATAATTTAATCAAGAAGATGACAGAAAAAACGTCCTTCTCAATTTAAGTGAGTCAATGTCGAATTGACTCAGTCCCTGGGTTTGTTCACATTACTTGGTGGGTAGTGTTTATGAACTAGAAAAAACAAAAACCTTAAAAAACCGTCGTTGAACTTTTTCCAAAGCAGTTGGACCAATGTTATAATAAGGAGATCAGACTATTGAAGCATATTCAAGTTTTGAACAAAAAAGTTAGTAATAGAAACATTTTATTGCACATATGTTATCAAAAAAATCCATTGTTTTGTAAGAAGTTTGTACGATTGAGTTGATGTGATCATTAAACGTTAGTTTTGCCTCAAAAGTTACTCCTAAATCTTTTATGCTTATCTTTTTGCACCGTTTATATTGACAAGTGTGGATGTATACATTTCTTGTATATGATACCACGCTGCATTTTCCAGTATGCAGTTCCAAACACATTATTATTATTTTCCTTATAAATTTTTAAATGATCCGCAAAAAAATTAATAGAAAAGAATTTGGTTGCCAAGCTGATGTCACTAATATACGCAAGAAAGAGTAGAGGACTTAAGTTAGACCCTTGAGGCACATCTGACACTTGAGTAAATGGTTGCGAAAGAAAGCCATTGTAACTTACAATTTATTATCTATTGCATAAGTATGACGCTAAAAGTGCAATCACGGAATTCTGCAATTTAAGCAACAGTTTTTTATGACTAACTTTATCGAAGGCTTTCGTGTTATCAATATAAATGTCAACTTGTTTATTACGGTCCAATGCCTCGAACAAGAACTGGGTTAGTGTAACTAAGTTAGTCAATGTCGATCTACCAGCCAGGAAACCATGCTGGTCTAGTGAGATTTAGGTAGAAACGGACGGATAAATATAACTGTATACAACATATTCAAATATTTTAGCAAAGGTGCAAATAATTGATATATGCCTATAGTTACTGATTTCTGTTTCACCACCACTCTCGTAAATATGACAAATATGTGCTTTTTTCCAAACATCTGGAAATGTAGTAGAAGTAATACATTTGTTGAAAATATAACAAAGATGGTTCAAGTAAAAGAGACGAACAGTCCTTTATGAATTAGGCCGGTATAGAATCTAGGCCACAGTTAAAATTAATTTTAAGTTTTTTTTTTGTTGCAATTAAAATATCACTCTCCGGAATAGATTTAACATTAACCAAAGTGCTGGAAATATTTTCATTACAATGAATGTGAAGGCTACCGTCGTTATTGTTGTACACCGAGACAAAATATTCCCTAAAATTATCGACAGTATCCTGAGGGTTATTTAAAGCTACTCCATTATTAGCAAGTGTGCGTGGAACGGTTGTTAGTTTTTTCTCCTTAACAAATTTCCAACAGTACTTAGGATCAGTTGACACATAAGCCCGGACAATATTTAAATAGTTTTTATAGTCTTTAGTAAACAAATGCGTTATTGTCCGTTTAACTTCAGCAAATTCTAAGTGGTAGAATCTGTTATTTTTTCGTTTGTATTTGGGCGTTTGTAAAAACCAGGTTCAGCAGAAATACAAATTATTCTTGTTGCACTTAAACTGATGAACACATTTATCAGTAACACTATATAGCCTATTGTATCATTTACATCATCAGTATCGTATAAGACCAATTTGTAGAACCCATCTCCTGATACAATTAGAGAAAATCAGCTTTCTTAAAATTGTACAATTTGGAACAGTGGGGGAGAGGAACATAAAGACTTTTTGATATGCAGAAAGTTAATTCAATGTTCAAAACAGGATAATGCCTATCGATAGGCAGCAGAGGATTATTAATAACTATTTCATCGTCAACGGCTTGAAATATTCCCGAACTGCAATAAACTGTTTATCCATTATATCTACCACGTATGCATTTCTCTCTATTTTAAACGAGTGTATCTTTAACTACAATAACAACAGTATGCAGACGTGTTATTATAACCATGGATGTTTTCGTGTTAAAAAATTGTCCACTAGCAATGCATAATAATTCATATACTCACACATGTTAAAGAAAGAAAAACACGCCGTACCATGCGTCTATTTTCCAACAAAATATTTACGTTACATTTTCGCCCCAGTTATCGTTGAATACAGCGTTGGTTTTAATTTTATGGAAAGTTTAAATATGTTTAGGTGATAGTAGTCCTAAATAGCAATACATTACATTAGCAGTTTTTAACAACTGGGTCATTTTCAACTTTAATCAAATCGTAATCAAAGGTAGCTTATTATTTTGGTGGTCGCACGGAGACAACTGCGACAACGTCGTATTTTTGATGAAAACTTGAATAGGGGAAATTACTTGAAAATCCTGTCAAATAACGTATGTCTCAAAAGTTTTGGCACAACATTCACTGGCGTTAAAACTGGCGATAATGATAACACATCGAAATGGCTTTGGAAACAAAAATTCTTCAATCGATTCTCTTTATTGTGACAGCTCAGTTTTAAGTAATATTTGCATAGAAATGTCTTATAAATTAGATCTTCGGAAAAGTATATACTCTTTGGTTGGGCGGTTGCCAAAACCAGAGATAGTACGCTTGTTCGAAGATCAAAATATCGCTCGCCGTACTATTTATCGTACAATAGCTGAGTGTGAGCAAGGTATACCATGCCTAAATTTACCAAAAAGTGGAAGACCAAGAATTTTTACTCAAGAGAGAGCAGAAAGATTGGTGAGAAGGGCTAAAAATAGAGTTGGAGTGTTTCTCAGGAAATTGGCACGTGAATATCGCACTTCTAAGGACACAGTTTCGAGGGAATTGGTCAGAAATGCTGTAGAATATCGAAAACGAAGAAAATGTCCAAAATATACGGAAAATCAGTTGGCACGGATACCACGATGTTGTCGGGCATTAAGGCGGATCCATTTTGCAAACGACAGAATCGTCGTTATGGACGACGAAAAATATTTTACACTGGGCAATTCGGAGATGAAGGGAAATGATGGGTTTTATACCGACAACATAGAAAACTGTCCAGGCAATGTAAAATATAAAGAAAAGGCGAAATTCGCCGACAAAATTTTAGTTTGGTGTGCCATTTCCACTGCGGGAATATCCAGGCCTTATGTCGGACGTGTAAAGGGCGAAGCAATAAACAGTCAGCGCTATATTCAAAACTGTCTGACCAAATTGGCTGACTTTATTCACGAGTATCATGCTGAAGACAACATAATGTTTTGGCCAGATTTAGCTTCTTGCCATTACGCACGCGAATCTCAAAATTGGCTTAACGCTCATAACATCCCATTTGTACCCAGAAACGATAATCCCCCTAACCTACCCCAGGCTCGTCCAATTGAAGATTTTTGGGCACTTTTATCTAGAAAGGTCTACGATGGAGGATGGCAAGCTGCAAATGAAGAGCAGTTAAGGCGTAGAATCTATAGAAAAATAAGAGAGGTAGATGGCGAGGTAGTCCAAAACCTAATGCGCGATGTCCGCAGAAAGTTGCGCCTTGTTGAGGAGCACGGGCCGCTTCATTTGATTTGAATT
The DNA here is from genome assembly GCA_025024175.1 of Rhyzopertha dominica. Lineage (NCBI taxonomy): Eukaryota > Metazoa > Arthropoda > Insecta > Coleoptera > Bostrichidae > Rhyzopertha > Rhyzopertha dominica. The sequence goes on from QCXZ01000053.1 coordinate 25,963,668, forward strand.
GTTAATTTTGTTGTTTGTAATATTGTTAATCCTTGCATATAATTAAAATTTAAGTAAAATTATCTTTGCGTGTTAAAATTGAATAAAGTAATTTGTGCCAAAACTTTTGAGACATACGTTACCCTATCCTGATATATGCATGGTACTTACATGCGAGATGGTTACAATGTTGCACAGGTACGAAAATGTTTAAAATCGATATTTGAGTATAGACGGATTGGCAATGCTGGATCAACAGAGATAGATCTTTTTATGAAGAAGGGTGATTCAATTTCAATTCAGTTAATTATGTCATTTTGAATGAATCAAAGCAATTATAGTGGGAATTTTCACAAGAGCAAATTTTCGCTGGAATAATTTACGGTAGGTTTTGCATGGCAACAAAAATTGTTGGCTTGACGTCCGTCATAAAATTTTGTTAAAAGTGAGTGGTACAAGATTTAATACGTCTTCACTAAGATCATCGATAAGAAGATCAATGAAAACATATGTAAAAGCTCTACGGTGAGCCAAGTTATAATATTGAAACAGTGTTTCTGTTTGCTACGTTAAAAAATGATCCATCGAATAACACTCGAGAGTTCGATAAATTTGAAAATAATTCTCCACCAATTCTCCAACTCTTTGCCCTTCGGCAAAAGGCACTCCAGCCCTACGGGCTCTCTTGCCTGTCAAATTATTTTCAATTTATTGTCACTCTCTTGTGTTGTTATTGCCGAAAATATAGTGTATAAAGCTATAGCAATTCATGGGAACTTTAAAAGATGACTTGGGTTACTTACCTTGTGCTTTGTTTTGTCAGAGATTTTCACAATTAAATTTTGCAACCCCTATAAAAACAAGGGATTTGAACAAATTTCTTAGATGTGAGTTCAATATTATTAATTCATTATAATTGATTTTATTTAATATTTAGTGTTATTAAAGTTTATAATAATCTTATAACAAACAAAGTAAATTATGAAACCTCATTAGAGGTGGAGGGGATCTGTTTATATATACCTATACTTTGTGTTGATAGTACTCTGCCAAAGTGTATTCCTTTCAAAAGCGTTTTTAATTTGTTTTTGAACAGTGACTTTGCCGGTGCGTTCAATGCATCATTAGATAAATGGTTATATATACTGATTCCGTCATAACGACGACCAAATCTACAAAGAGTTGTCACATATTGTGGTGTCCTCATTCGTCCACAATTCCTACTATGATTGCGATGAACTCCGAGTGAGACTGCAGCTGAAGAATAAATAAATTAGTCACTGCAGATACTCCCAATCGCTGAAAGCATGTTATGCACGAATCAATTTGCTTTAGTCCACTGATACATTTAATATCCCGCTTACAATGTCATTTTTAATCGATCGATCCCAAAAATGTGAGAATATGAGATGCACTCAGTACTATCTAGGCGGCGTATAAACTACAGATATCAACCTAGTGCAGGTTCCTATCGATGGCGTCGGATAATGCTTCGAAAGCGAGATGATTTAAATAAATCTTCTGCCCTGGTCAATTCACTTTCAGCATTTTACTAGTTTCGCCCTGTTGTGGCTCATCAGGCAAGGTAGAGAGCAAACTGGCCAAAGCAGACCGTCTGAGAAATATCAGAAATTGAGGGCATTGCGTTTAGTGCCATCAGTCCATCCGTCGCGGTTAAACCGACGGTTTGCTTTGATCAGTGTGCTCTCTACCCCTGTCCGATGAGCTCCAACAGATCGAGACTAGTCGTACTGTCAGGGTGAATTTACCAGTGCAGAGGATTTATTTAAAAAAAAAAAATTACGTATTTTATTCTTTTATGCTCATCCACAATCCAATCGAGTTAAATCAGGAACAGGATACATGTCATATAAAAGAAGCATAGAGTCCGTAGGATGTAAAACACAAATTCTGACAATCACATCCAGAATGTACGAAAAATAAAGTTCATTCTTCGTAGCAGATCTGTAGATGCAGCTCATTAGTTATCTCGGTTATCTCGTTAAAAGTGCCGCAAAAGTCCTCCGAAATAATTAGGCTATGTAACTTTACACGGGGATACTGATTAAATTAGACATCCGAAAAATTCCGCGAAAGCTCGTTCATAGCGAATATTCTTTCGATGCACGTACCATCCGAAGAGAGGCAAACTGTTTTAGCGGAGTATCCGGGCGAAAACTGCAAATATCCTAGAGAGAGAACTCATCCCCAAATCAACTAGTCCAAACTGATCCGGTATTCAGCAGGCGTCGACCCCCGGCACTAAATATGTACATCATGCGCCCACTTAATTCATATTCCGCGACGTAAATTCGGCAAACGTCAGTTTAATCGTTAGTTCTCCGGTGCGGTTGCGTTGAATATTATAATTGATTCGGAATGCGTAATTATCGCTCGGCCCGATCGGAATATAGGTGTACGGGGGCATTAGTCATGCTCGGTGGAAACCCAGGACGAATAACCGTGTGTGCATTTCTAGGTAAACACGGATAATGATCGAGGGAACATGAGGGATACCATAAGCAAGAGGGTGGAGGAAAAAGCTGCGGAGGTTTAGTTTTCATGGTCTACCGCTAGTAATAATTGCTTTTATTTCTGAAATTGGCTGTCTCTTTCGTAATGAGGATGTTCATCTTCAGTAAATCAAAGCGTTTGGAAGAACTTTCTCCTTACCATGTCCGCCACCGTATGTAGGTAAGACATGGTAAATAAAATAAGCAACTGCGGTTGCCCTTCTCCTGTAGATACGTTATGAAGTATGAAGACTTTACAAAAGGCAAAAATATTTGGGCAAAAATTGTTGTTACATTGTTGCTTAAGATTCGGCTTCAACCAGCTGTATTAGAGTCTAAATGTTAGATTGCCTGAAGAGCGAGGAATGTCACTATACAGGGTGATTAGGAAGAAATGACAATATTTTGGGAAATGGTAGTATTCACAATTCTGAACGAATAAAATCTCGTTTTTCTAAAATATCTAATAATCTAGAAATATTCATATTTTAAATTCCTGATATTTTTTTTAGCTTTTTTTCAGGTTTTGTCTGATTTTCCCGTAGAATGGTTTTTTATCAGTGCTTACTTTCCGTGTCCTATATTGTTAGGAGTGCGGATTCCTGACTACCTTGATTGAAACATCAAAACAAACAGTTCAAAACACTAATATTATTCAAAACACTATATTGCACTCCCTAGCACATAAAACACCTGGTGCGCTCTGTTCGCTAGCTTTTCGCTTGGGTCACTGTTTTTTTAAACCGGACTTCAGACTTCCCGATATGCGCCGGCCCTTGTTCCTGTGCTGTTCTAAGCTTGACATTTCCAACTATCTGTTACTAAGATGGCGCTAATTGTGTCACTTCATCCGCCAGCCCGTAGGCACAGCAATATTTATTGTGAACAAATTAAATGCTCGATATTTTATTTACAATGCATATTGCATTTTCCAGTTAATTTATCCAAATGCATGACAAAAAACTAAATATTCTATAAAAATAGTAGACGTTCAATAAATGTAATGAATGCTCGATATAAAATTTTCACGCATGTTAAAATAATACATACTCTATAAACATCATAGACGCTCGATAAATTTAATGAATGCTCAGTATAAATCTTACATGCATGTTAAAATAATAAATGTTAGATAAATATAATAGACACTCGATGAATGTAATGAATGTGCAGTAACAAATTTTCCTGAATTATTTAAAATATTCCTTAAATAAATAATAGATGTTCGATCAATTTAAGAATGCTCAGTACCAGATTCGAAAGCTTCCTCAATTAGTAAATTTTTGGTAAAATTTAATAAATGCTCGGTAAATGTTAAATAGAAAATTGATGGCCTCCATCAACTTTTAAGCGGTAGCTGCACAGCAACATATTTTCATTGATAATGATAAAAAGTGAAGCAAAATTAATACGAGGTCTTCATTGACTAAACGAACACATTTTTGGTAACTGTTTACATAATTGGAAAACAAAATGCACTCGCAGCAAAGAACTTAAAATATTGTTTGGTAGGTACCCTAACAAAACTTCAATCAGAAAAAAAATGGCATATGTACACATACATCAGAGAAATATTAACCTGTTCCTTACCTATTGAACTAAAAGAGCTCTTTTAGATTTGGCTGGTCGCCTATGCGGTCTCTTTCTTCCAATTGGAATTGCTTTTGTTTTTTGCCCCGGACAGAATAAGGATTAGCGTTGGAAAATAGACGCGACAGTGGCTGTATATTTGTGATGCGATATAAAGCATTTCAAATTATTATAATAAGCAAATTTGATTTAACAGTGCGCATGACTTATCGAGCATTTATATTTGTTTCTAATGCTTTGCTGTAAAATGCTAAACTTAATTCAATAGTAAACGTAAACTATCGAGCAATTATGTATTTTTATAGTGCATATTTCAGTAAAATACCGACCAGAACTTAGGGTACAAATAAAATATTTTATATTGTGATTTTATAAAAAAAATATAAGGCGCTTTCTATTATTTCATCCTGCATTTTCTATTTTTTTATCGAGCATTTAGTATTTTTTTACAATTTTATATTACAAACCATATTTATTTCATCCGCTGCTTATCCTCCTTTTCATTATCAGAAGGGCGAAATGTTATCTGCTATACAGGCTATTATTTCTCCTCTTCCCCGCAATTCCTCCTTTTCTAAGTCTTGATGTTTTGGCTGTAGTTCCTTTACAGTTACTTTAAAACTAATTTTTTAGCTTTTAGGCTTTGGTCTGATATAACTTACAGTTTTAGCTCTTAGATCGTGTAACGTTCTCCCGATGTATTTGATGAGCAAGTGCATTGAAGAGACCGTTTCCGTTTCCTGGAATTATATGTACTAGGTTGGTGTGCTGCTTTGTGTTTACTATTTTCATTATTTTATTACTTCAACATCTGAAATTAAATAAAAACGCCTAAAAAGGCGAGACTTTTATTATATTAAATGTAATATTTCTAATAAGGGTAATTTCTACACTTCTCTTTTACTCTCAGTTATTCTTTTGGTTTAGCAAAATGGTTTATTGAGAAAAGGTCCTTCCCTCTTGGATATTAAACAGCTTGTTTTCTCTGTTTCAACCTATTACTTAGTAGGGTATCCTAGAAACGGGGCCTGTTTTGTCGGCTTTATACCTACTTCGGATGTGCTGTTAGCCACCCGATAATCCCAAAGAAAGTTATCCAGGATGCTGCTCTATTTATTCTAAAGAAATCTCTAATTTTGAATTTGGAAGCTGTTGTTGTTACCTGACCATGATCAATAAATTTTTTTTGCAAAATATTGATAAAATTGATTCGGACCAGATTTAGATGCAACGGGATGGAGCTGCGTGTCATACGTCGAAAGAAACTATCGACTTATTGATAAGTTGAAATCAAGAGATGTACCTGTCAGCTGGCCACCCGGGTTCTGGGAAAACAGTTCCAGTCAACCCCAGCTTCTCTAATAAATTTTAAAACGTCCTGAAGAGTAGTGAATTTTGGTCAGGAACTTTGATGTATTTATGTGGCTATGCACCCTAATATCTTCAACCTTTAAGAATCTCTTTGAGTGATGGTTCCTTCAACTTTAAAAAACTGTAGATTACTTTGTATCAAACATGTTTAGCGCCGTCTATGAGTGATATGATATGCAAATGGCAATAGCTGAAGATATACATCAATAGTAAATCTTAAGTGTTTTGCCTTTATGTTACACTTTATTCCTTGACTTGTAAGTTAAACCTGACCATTTTCATTGTAGACTAGCGTAATAGAGAATAATACCAACCAAATGTACACGCCAGTTCCATAAAACCGTTACTTAAGTAGTTCCCCAAGCCGTTTATACTCGATTCTCTAAGTGATTCCCATCCATTCCATCTTGTTTTCAATCCTCCGATACTGAAAGGATAATGGCATACCCGAGGTGGATGGCGCGATCGTAAATCTCCGATTCAAGATTGGGTGTTTGCCAACAGTCGCGGTACACCAGCCAGATATGCAATAAAACAATGTAACTATGCGAACGTCTATCTTGAACGCATAGCAGGCGAACCAAGGGATTGTTTCCCAAACGCCCATAACGCAGGCCGGTCTATAATCTGTCGCGGAGGTTGACAAATTAATTGTGACATGATACTGGTTTGAATTAGGCGTTCGAGATTAAGAATGACAGAAGAGCTGGTTGAAATGTGTTTTTGGCTCCAGTGCAAGAATGTGGAGGTTTAATTGTACTAATTGGTTGTTCAGTGTCTCGGTATTTCAATTTTCTTATTGACTGCTACCAGATTTATTCATAAAATTAAAAAACGATTAGCTACAAATACGTTTTTCAACCAGAAAAATCATTAGTAAAAACGATACTAAATACGAAAGCAAGAAAGAGACTGGAAAATGTTGTTACTTTGTATTAATAAAGGCCAACGATTGCCACATATTAAAGAAAAGGCAAGGTAATGTACAGAATGTACAGTAAAAACAAAAAATACAATACAAAGCGTCAAGATACGAAAAGATATACATTGATATATTTATAATATATAAATAATATAAATTATTTATACTAATAGAAAAAGCAAGAAATCATAGGCAAAAATTAAAATTAGAAAAGGTTCGTGCAAGAGAAGCTTGTAATCTACGATGACCCAACACCTAATCTTCTATTTTGTTAATGATCTGTTTGCTTCGTCTTGCAAACCACCATTCTATTGTGGATAATCTTTGAGCTGCTGCTTTCTTGCGCTTTGGTGTTCAAGTCTGAAATCACTAATTTTTGCTTCTTGAATTGATATAATAACGACAAACGTTAACCGATTAGAGCCAAACATGGAAATTCATAGCAACTTGACATCAGAATCGTCACGATATGATATGATTGCTTTCAGTTAGGTAGATAACATAATAAACTGCATACGTAGGTAAAAGGTTCTGGTAACCGGGAAACATGAAGTATTGATAAATATACAGATAATCGACGTAGTAATGAATAATATGAAACGTTTTGCTACCTGGGAGTACAAATAACGGAATCATATTTTTGACCAACTAGAGATTTTACAAGAAACAAAATTCACTGTGTGCAAAATAGCAGCAGAAATAAAGTGTCTGGAAAGAGTATAATGAATATAAAAAAGAGATAATATGTATCAGAAAAAGCCTTAAAATAGAATCAATACACCACACTACAGGCGCTCAGAATAGACAACTGACTTAGTGGATATATTTACAGGAAATACTACATAAGAAGTATCCAAGCCAGATGAGGGAGATTATAAAGATAAAAAAGAAGAGGAAGAGATAAGAAACAATAATCTAAATGAAATAGCACTTTTACATCATGGCTGGTATAAGGATTCATGATTATAAAAATTAAGTCGATCCTGTTTCGTTTAATATCTTGAGCATCTTCGGTACTACATTGTAATTAATACAAAAATTAAAATTAAATATTAATGAAATTTACATGGTTTTATAGAAAATACATTTTGAATTTCGATGCATTTCCTACTATTACACGTATCCTTAAACATACAGATATATAACATTTTTGATAATAATCATTTATTTAATATTGGTCCTTTATTTAGAACTACTAGGTTTTCAAAACCAAATTTATGATTTGTGTCTTTAACGTTATCGCTTAGTACTCGTAATATTGCCTTTTAATAGATTATGTAATCGTTTTCATGGTTATTCTGTTTGCCAAACGTTGCTTAGTCTGACTAATATGATTTTTTTACAATTTTGACTTGATTTTGTACTCTACATTGGATTGCTGGCAATTGGATGTTGTATCTCTTAACTAATCGGTTTGGTATGATAAAAAAATAATTTAATGTGGAAGGTTTAAAAGTATGTAAAGTATGTAATAGGGCTGTTCAGAATGTTTGAAAAGCTTATAACGGTAGTACATATGCCTACATAATACCCAGCGCTGCACACAAAACACCAAAATTTTGAATAAGATTGCAAGGCTAGCGCATGACATAGGAAACTATAAACATAATACTTGTAATTTTCAACGAAATCGGATTAAATTGACACTTGTTGCTTCATTTAATAAGCTGGGAAGCAACTATTGCAAATTTAATGTCTTAAAAATAAATAATAATATGTGTCTAGCATGAGTTTCTTGCAGCATCTTATGAGTCTACGTCACGTTTTTAGCCTCCTTGCGAGGAGCTGTTTTGTAGCCTCTGTTTGGCTTTATGACAGTATAATTTAAATTCTGTTTTAAATTTTGCTGTTTTGTTTGCGCCAAAATTAAAATTTCGTTAATAGGCCCATTAGTTTTGGATTCCTATAACGTTGATAATCTTATAAAATATAATGTCATTAACTGTGTTGACTTCATTGTTAACTGTTCTAAGAAAATTGTGCTGATTCTAGTTAAAAGACGTGGATTTCTTGTACTAACCAATCACTATGAATAGAAAGAATTAAAAATGTTTAAAATAATTTTGTTTTGTCCTAAAAGGACCGCGGTTATAGTGTCATTAACTAACAGTTGAAAAGCGGTAGAATCATTTGTAATTTAGGGATACTATGTCTTAATAGGCTATCATTAGTTAACAATTCGTAATTATATTTATATACTTACATATTAAGAATGAAAAGATAAACCAGGTATTTAACAAATGAAGGGGCCCTAAGTATGTAAAAATAAAATTTTGTTTGAAAACGTATATCATCTAGGCAGTACTCTTCGTATATGGTAATTATTCCTAAACCCTAAACCATAGAATTGAAACCCTGCAAACCGTAAACTTCTACAGAGTAGTTTATCTTGAATCATAACATGCACAGCGTGCATTCCTTCTTTTCACGTCAACGAACGTGTGTGCCTCGAAGTATTAACGGCACGATCTAATTACAAAGTTATTTGCAAGTCGGGGATGTGTATAGCTTGGCGAGAAGTCACCGGCACCCCATATATCAGCACCGAGAAGTTTCTTGGCGCCTGGGCACCCCCGGTCTTATCGCATTCATGCTCCAGTGCACCCACCGATAACCATTCCCGTTTCGGCACCTCTTCCACTTGAACCTGGGAAAAATGCCGTTGCCAAAGCTAACCTTTCTTCCCGGAAACTGAGGGGTGCACTAACTTTGAAGTTTGTTATTAAAATCAGTTTTTCCAGACAAACATTGCACGTTACTATACATATAACATAATTGCATATACATTTACAAATACACCCCATTAAAACAAGAGTTTTAGTGGGTTTAGTGGTAATTTTTAGTTGAAAAAAAATCATGTTTTGACCCGGACGCGAACCCGGGCCTCTTGCTTCAACCCTCATTATATAACTGCCGCAGCAAAAGCCACACATAATTCATAATACATAAAACACGTTCTTACCTAGATTTTCAAGAGTCCTCTTCTCTACAGTTGGAGCAGATCATATTTTTCCAGCTTAAAATTGCCGTTTAACCCACAAAAACAATCTTAGAACATATTATAATTCCGGCAACTACCTTAGACAATACATATATTTGTGATACAATTTAATGGTACACATTTTAAAATTTAGTATATAGATCTGCTTTAAGTAGTTATTCCATATTAGCAGTATTAATAACTATTTTACTGTATAATAGAATGCTCTTAGTAAACATAGAGATAGTCCAACATCTATGTATTATTGAATTTAAGTGAACGGCATATACAGGTGAACAATTGGGTTAATATAAGTAAATAGCAGCCACACTGATTGCAAAATTTGTTAAATAATTGTCTTGTTGCATTATATGAGGCTATATCACTAAATATTCTTTTTTGTTTCAGGTGAGTTAGCCTCAGTTTGAATGTCCATGTAAGTACTTCTTGTCATCACCCTAAACATTTTATATATTATACTCTAATTCAAGATATGTTAAATATCAATCCCACACGTCTTAAATTCTAAGATAAGCTTAACATTAAAAAGAAAATACTTACTAACTGTCCAGAACTCTTTTGTACAGAAATAACTGCTAATAAGTTGCATATGAAATGCAGTTGGTTTTAGTTTTATTAATCAGACCTACTTTCTGTGTAACTTCATTATCAGATCCTTGTATTCTTATTTTCTTTATTATTTTTTTTTAATAGGAAATACACTTTGAGTATGAAAATGTTAAAAAAGTATCATATTCGTGTTCTGACTAAAAATGTGTGTTTATCGCTGAAAACAAGTGGTAGTTAGATGGGGCCAAAAGGGATTGTGCTTGCTAGCTAAGCAACTCTATCCTTTGCTTGGTCGGTTTTGCTCGCTGTGATGGTGCATCATCGCACTTTCGAATTCATCGAACCACTCATAATCTGTGATCATTATCGTAAGCTTCTACCAACATTCTGCAGCAGTTTTGTACAAATTGTAAGAAAAAACCATTTCTGTCCGCATATTGTAGTTTGAAGGCACAAAAATAGTCACGTTTAACACGAAAAAATACGTTGTTGTGTGAAATACTGTACCAGTATCCTTATGTTCATTTCTTTCGGAATGTCCTCAATTGGCAGTTTAACTTCTTGATAGTCTAGGTTCTCTAGGTTCATGTCTTTATCTTTTTAGTTGTTTTTGGTGCTTCTCGTTCAACAATTCATTAAAAGCAAGAATAATCATCGAGGGCGACACTATGCCATCTATTGGCAATTAGCGGTGTTACCCATCCGTCTCTGTGGAGAATCTGTCATTGTTGATTCTTTAAAATGATGTTTCTATATGTTGAGCTATGCTTTGCTTTATATTTCTTAGGTATTAGATAACCCTGACGATCTGATGAAAATCGTGAAGCAAGCCGTTAAGTTAATTATATTACTTGTCGCTTTATTGATTCATTCTTGAATTCTTTGAGGTATGCTTTAGCAGCTTCTCCTTTCATAGTCAGTGCTATAATAAAGTTCCTTATTTTGCAATTTCGAATTTATATATCCTGTCAGTTTAGTTGTATTTCTTTGTCCTCATTTGCCTCCTACATTTTTTCTTTAAACGTCATATTTCTTTCGTTTTCCTCTACATTAATTCTCTCTGATCCAGTAATATGTTACCGTCTTACGTGGATAACAAAGATAATAATTTTCGCAAATSTTACCAAATATATTTAAATCATAAACCTATTACTTTCATAGCTTCAAACAAAAACTTTGCAATGCTTTCTTTTCTATTTTGTAACGAACTTTTAGCATAACTACCTTACTACATGTTGCAGAATTAATCAAAACTGAAAATTCAGCAACTCATTCCATAGTGACCAGCGCTATAATAAGCTCCTTTTTTGACTCCTCCTTAAATTTCTCAGTTCCGCTTCCGAATGTGGTGTCCACATATGCACTTCCTCTGACGTTTTATATGAAACTAGTTGAAAATTTATCGTTGGCAACATCGCTCCGAAGGATAAATCCGCACCTCCGGCGCAGCTGGGCGCGACACTCGCCGCAAACTCGCAGCTTTACGGCTCGACCAGGACCGTTAATAACTTTTTTGCCGCCGCCCCCCTATGCCCACCTCGCCCCCGGCACCGAAAGTTTTCTTTGCGAAATCGTTCGGATGAAAAACGAGCCCGTTCCAGAAACAACTAATGGTCCACGGCGGACGGACCCGGTTTACCCCCCACCCAAAGCTTTTCCAGTTATTGGGATCATCTCCCACTTTGGATATGGATGATGTGAAAGTTCTAAGTTTAGGGGTTCGTGTGTTATGAGTAAGTCTACAAAAGTCAGCAGGAAAATTAACTGCAAATGTAGTCGAAATCTAGAACATTATCAAACTATCGAAAAATCTTTCATATGAATGCCTGGATAGAGTTTTACGTAATAATTAGCTCACTACTGCTGTTATGTGTACCGGTTGTAAAAATGCGGATTTCTAACTTTACTTATTTTATTAATACACTACACTAAAATACTAGTTATTCGATACACTAATGTTTTAATACAGCGTACTAGGTTAATCCCTATTCGAAATACTACACTTCACTCAGCAGGGCTAAAACACTTTGTTCACCTTGTTCGCTTGTCCTGCTTGCCCGCGCGATCACAGTGATTTAAATACCGACCGATGAAAGTTCTAGAATGCTTCCAGATCCATCTCGCTGTCTAGTATGAAAGCTTCGAGAACATACTAGAAATTAAAACGTTATGTAACCGCACGGATAGTTTTGTTGCCTAAACCGCAGGCGTAACACTATTTTAATTACCTAAAGAGCGATAGCGATTAACGAGTTTTGGTCATTTATTAAGTATTTATTTTTGAAAGGGTTATCGGACAAAGAAATTTCTGTTGATAACAGTGGAAAGTGATCCTTCATAACCACTATTAAGAACTGGGTTGCGGAATTTAAAAGAGAAAGAGCAGATGTCAAATATCAGGGGAGGATGACCAATTTCTGCAATCACTCCGGAAAATATTGATTCTATCCATGATATACAGCAGCGTGCAAAAAAAATCAGACACAGTGAAATTTTGCGGAAGCATAACCTCTTCCAATATCAAACGATATTGGTTGTCGTCTATCTTGCCGTCCACACGTCTCAGCAGGCCGACCAAGTCACAGCTGAAGCGGCCTGAAAAATACACTATAGCATAGCAAATTTCTAGGGAAGATTACCCCAAATCATTACGTTTCTACCACCGTGCTTGATAGTGGGGACTTGATAAGGGTGGTCGAAGCATTTTCCGTCCGGCTGGCGCACGAACCGAATGTCGCCCGAAGATACCAAATTAAATTTACTCTCATGCGACCACAAGAATTCGACCATCCGAACCGGTTCGAAAATCTTGTGGTCGGATGTGAGTAAATTTAATTTGGTATCATCGGACGGCATTCGGTACGTGCCCCGGCCGGTCGGAAAACGCTTCGAACACCGCTATAAAGTCTCCACTATCAAGCACGGTGATGGAAACGTAATGATTCGATGGTAATCTTTCCTAAAAATTTCTGAGAGTGTGAACTATGATATAGTATATCTTTCAGGCTGCTTCAGCCTTGTGGACGGCAAGATGAACGCCAACCAATATCGGAAGATATTGGAAGAGTTTATGCTTCCGCACAGTCGCCGGACCTCAATCCGATCGAGCATTTGTGGGAAGAGCTTGAAAGGCGCGTCCGCGTCTGAAAATTTAAGAAAGCGGACGACTGGCAGCGTTGGAGGTGGAATAGAAGAAAATTTTCCTCAAGAAAATCATCAGTTAGGTCGACTCTGTGCCGTCCCGTTGTGCTGCTGTGATTGCCGTAAAGAATTTTGCGACTAAATATTAATCCATAGTTGTGTCAGATAAATGTTAATTTTGTGGTTCTTTAAATAAATTTTTTATGTTTTACTATAAATTTGTGCAGTGTCCGGTTTTTTTGCACGGTGAGATTTTGATATGCATTGAAACGTGATACCCTAACTTTCCATATACTGAAACAATCTCAACGATATTTATAGGAAATGTCAACAAGAAAATGAGAATCAAACAGTAAAAAAGCCCCGTGTCAATTGGTAACTTCAATCACGAGTTATCGACGTTCAAAAAAAAATTTACTCGGTGTCCGTTTTTTTTTGCACGCTACTGTAGATCGACGAATTGAGCTTACACAAATAGCAGAAACAAAGCACGTTTTCTACAAACATGTGTTTTGTATTGTTCACCACTTTTTGAGAATGAGAAAAGTACTTGAACGCTGAGCTGAAGGCTGTTTGCTTTAGAGGAATTGCTCAATCTCTTTGGATCACATTCTCACTACTAGCGAAACACAGATCTCATCACTATGACCCAGAGACTAAAGAACAATCTAAACAGTGGAAGCATTCCGGATCTCTACGCCCCAAAACGTTCTTGCTTCAGTTTTTGGGACAAAGATGGGACGATTAAGCTTTCAAAACGCTTTTATGACGGATGTATTTCGTCATGTCCTGAATTAACAATAGGGAACAATATTCGGTTGGTTATGCTTACCTTTTTAGTTGGTAAAATGAAAAGCTATGTGCATGTAAACCTTACGATAATGTCAAAAAGGCATTTCATACAAAGAATGCGTCACACCGCATATACACAGTGTGCTTCTTGCTTTTGTATTTTCCGTTATAAGTGCGTTTATTTTAGTTTTATTACGGCATCATTTACTGTTCTAAGACTGCAATCAGCACTTACATCCATCGGTTATAATGGTGACATTAGCGTGTTTGTGACCGGATAAGTCTATATGGAGCACAGATACATCTGCGAATACACCGAACTATCAAACCAAATTTTTGTGCGATGCTTAGGGAGGATTTAAGAGGTAGGAAAAAATAGCTTATACCTACTGAAGGGCAAATTATTATAGGGCCGGTTGCACAAACGTGGATCAAAGTCAATCCGAGTTTAATTCGCGGTCGTTGCCTAGCAACGTCATGAATCCGGTGTTCTGATTGGTGTTGCTATATAACGGCCACGGATTAAACTCGGATTAACTTTGATCCATGTTTGGGCAACTAGGCCTTAAAGGATGACGAATTGTCAAATCCTATTAGTAGAAAATTAGATGACAGTGCCATCTGTCAGCATTACACTGACATCATGACAAAGCCACCTAGTTACCTTGAGGGGGAACTGGTCAAGTTGGCATACACTTGCATACGTCAACTTCTCGGCAGACCCATCGGCCTTTTTTGCAAGCGAGCAAGAACCGACATACATTAAWTCGTCTAATTTTTTAATAACATCTTACCAYGCCTTTGATATATACGTAAAACAAGTTATGTGCGTTGCTGTCTGCACTAGACCTAAACTACACTAACGAGTTGTAATAACAGCGAAACAAATCTGTCTCTAGTCTCTAGCAAATTCTATTATAAATATTAAATTAGTTGAAATAATACATCAGCCAAAAATTACTGCCATATCACTTTTGTACGTCAATCTTGATTGTAAGCTGAAAACGCTGTAATTTTCTCACCATTTTCTAACGGTGAAATACGTCTTCCGTATCTTGAGCTAGGTGTAACTCTCAACAAACTGCCAGTAAATTGGTATAGAACTTCAGAAACCGCAAGCTCGGAAGAAGCTTTGGAAAGGGAGGGTGTCGGGCCAAAACACAGCCAGAGCTTCCGTTCGAGATTAGGGGGTAAGCTATCGATTTAATGCGTTAATCAGCTTATTAATGTTTAATTTGCACATTACCATACCGGTATGGCTTTGTTACATTAGGGCGAGCATAAGGTGGGGAATTCTACAGATCCGGCAAATGTAGTTGACACTATGTAACGTAAAGCTATGCTACTATACCTACTAAAGCTCAAGTTTACGCCTGATAATATATATATTATTAAAATTTTATTAGTAGCTTCATGCAATTTTTCGATCGCAACCTTATAATTTGTTATCTAGATATTTTAATTAGCTTTAGGTATTATTCAGGATAATTTGCATAACTCATAATGACTAAGAGCAAATGCTACTTATGCTACTTATCTGTATTCAAAAATGTACATGTGAATATAAAAAAACAATTTGTTTAAGTTTCATAATAGAATACACGCCTATATCTTAATAACGAAATAATTATAACAAAGAAATTCACTAAATTACAAAATCATGTTTTAGTCTCTGTGCTTTCGGGTCTTAAGTTTCGTAGTATTTGATAAACATTCTTCCTAATTACTGACCAAAACTATTTAATGTGAATTGTCGCTAGAAGAATAATATTTTTGATCTCCGTTACGCTGATTTTCTCATGGCTAACTAGAACCTCTTTATTTCATATACATATTCTTTCATATTATATAGCTATAATGAGGTTTCTTGTCAGATTTTCAAAAGGTGAAATTTATTCCACCTATAGCTCCACTTCAAACGGTCGCTTTCACAGAAATTATGTCATTCGGTGCTATGAAATTCTAATACATGGAGAAACTGTAGAGCTTTTCAGTTACTTATTATTTTTTAAAGAACTAGGAACATAATAATTGCGTCTAAATTCTGTCTGCAATTCTCGCAGAACTAGGAACCTTCTCCTGCCTAAAACTATAATGAATGTTAGTTAATATAAATACTTCATACAAGTTTATTTCAGCAAGCGCTTGATGGTTTTACAGAAACTTAGAGAAACAAGTGGTCGTGATAAACACATAATAATATATGTTCGATTATAAAAGTCACCAAGTCAGTTATGATTTGTTGGCTAACGTAGACGGTGCGAAAAAGTGATGTGGTTTATCCTTGCTACTAAATAATCTGCCAAAATAATGTTAAATTATCACTGATAAATTCCATCGACTACAAACGTTTTCCGTTTCCGTTTTGTTGAACGCAAGTTTTCGAAATAACTTCGTTGTGGACATGTGGACATGGGAGGAATCACGAGAACATTTTTGATGTTATTGAAACATATGCTTTAACTTACATAGTATGGTAGCATGGTCAATTAAATTAAGTCTATAGATAAAACAATAGAGGTCCCAATAGCGGTCTCTGAGGTACACCACATCGCAGATCAAGTAATACTGGCAAGGCATTGTCAATTTTTATAAACTCTTCTATTTGAAAGATAACTATAAAACATTTCAAAGCATCCGACGCTAGTCCAGWGTGATGCAAAATGACCAAAAGTAAGTCATGGTTGAGTGTATCGAACGCTTTAGAGAAATCAAGCAGCACCAAAAAAAAGTTTATTGTTATCCACGGCAAAAATATATATCCTATACTAAAGCCAGACTGAGTATTAGGTAGTAAGTTAAATTTAGAATTATACAGAGACAACTGCAAATTATTCTCCAGCAATTTACACAAAACAGGTAGCATGATAGTAGGTCTTACAATTTTATATTGTACTGGATTTTTATTCTTTGGGATAGGAATCACAGATTTTTCCCAATCATCAGGAGGGATATTGAGGCCCATAGAAGTATCAATAATATGTGTTATAATAGAAAGAACTACGGACAAGCTATGCATGATGATCTTGATTGTTAAGTTATCGTGTCTAGAAGCAGAAATCCTTATCAGTTCAAGATATTTACACACATCATATTCGCTCACAAACTAATAAAATTCAGAATTAGCGTTTATCAATAATTTACCATTCAGATATTTGGAAGGTCATTGAGAAACCTGTTATGCTCAGGTTATCACGCAGAACATGCCGTCTACCAGACCTACCAAAACTTCAAATTTGCTCGTAAAGATCTCAATTCAGTAAACAATTATTGCGAATTGCCAAGAACTGTAATGCGATGCTGCATACAGAACGGACTTTCTCTTCCAGAATTCCAATTCTCAGAGATGGATTAAGAAAAGTGAGCATAGTCAAATGGCGCCTCCACCATTTTTATCAATTCCTCAAAAAATGAACTAAAATAACCAGTCTAGCAGCAAATGTTTCATTTGAGGTATATTGAGATTATTTCTTTCAAAGAAGCCTTTAATTACTAAAACCTGGCAATAACACGGACATTTCATTTCTTTGTAATCTTGTATGAATAGGTAGTCTTACTCCAACAGGATTTCATATCCCGAACCGCCTAAATATCAACCCTCCAGCGCTGCCTTCCCCGAGCAACATCAGGAAATTAGTCTCGGACCCCTAACTTGCACTTTTACGGAAAGGGCCCGAAACTATGGCTGGAAACAAAGAGGTTTAAGTTTGATGCATTGGGGAGTCGATCTGGGATGACGGCGGCGGTTTGCGTGGGGGCTCTATCGAAAACCGCGACGTCATTGATAATTTAAAATTATTCGGTGGAAGTGTGTAGCCCCGGGCGGCCTGGTTGGGGATTCGTGACACGCGCTCACTTTATCACTGGACGTCTATGATAATTTAGATGGCATAAAAGGAGGGTTGTACGTTCTTCACTTCATGTAGTGATTGTTCGGTTTTATACAGGGCGATTGCGATTAAAAATTTACTTTAGGTGAATTTTGAGAACTTTGATTATAATACCTTTCGATTCCTACAGATTGTATATCATCATTTCTGCATTGTACGGTATATCCCCGTATCAAGTTTACAAGAGGAAAAAGTGGATAAAATACGACTGTAAGACAAATGCAATACAACATTTTATTCATAATCACAGGCATTTAGAACCAAAATCGTCGGAATGTTATTTGATTTCATCGAGAAATAATTTGACATTTCGCTGTGACCCCAGAACTCGTAGAAATTAACAAAAGAAATATCGGGAGGTGTTGAATTCATACTATTTATTTTCGATTGTTTATCGACTCCATTTACAAGAGTTAGTGTAGTTTGTGAAAAATTGAAATGTAAATGTTAATGTTAATAATAAACTCATAAAATGTGATTAATTTGATATTGTATTTTTCTTTATTTCACTAATAGAATAAAGTAATTTCATTATTCCGCTAGTGGATAGAGTGGTACTTTATAATTTAAGCTATGCTGTTAAAATTTTACGCCAAAACATTTTTCCTTCTTCTGAAACTAGTAAATCTGTAATTGAGACAATATTATTCTGGCTCAGTTAAAAAAAAAAGTCAATTCGTCTTTTGATTTTAGATTTTGTTCAATTTTATTTAACTGCAAAGCTTCTAGTTAAGGTATAATTAAAATCCTAACCACGACTAAATACGTATTTCGGCAGCTAAATTGCCATCTTCAGTATAAGTTAACGTAACTGATATCTTCAACTGTACAGTTGGATTTACCGGAAGTACATTCTCCTCAGCAAAAACCTGCCGCAGAATAAAGTTTTCTGATGAGATGGCATTTTCTACCAACGTCAGCATGTAAAATATTGAAGCGTTGTTGAAACATATTTCACAATTTTAAAAAGTCGCCGGTATTTTGCCATACGTTAATTTTCTTATTAATGGATTTGATGATTTAGAACTTAATTACCGGCATACAATATTTTTTCAGCAGGATGGCCCTGCATATTATTCTCACGGTGGTTAAACTGGTTAAACCCCAAATTTCGAGATCAGTGAATTGGAAGAAATGGTCCAGTATTGTGTCCCGATTTAGCATTTTTTTAACCAGACGACTAATGGACAAACCAATAAGTGAACGGGACAACTTTTGGACACTGGACAACATTAACCCAAAATGATCGCTGATAGAGACTAGTACAGTGACGCGGAATACTAAGAGCATCCATTAACATTATGGACGTCCGTTTTGAATGTGATTTTATTTTATAAATAAATTTGTTTGCAAGAAACAACAACTTGATAATAAAACACGGTGCTATGTAATTTTCTACGACGCGACATATTTAACCATCCAGTTACTAGCGAATCGTAAGAAATTCTTTACAAATTTTTTAATGCCGTGTATATATCGCAGACAAGAATTTTGCATTTTCTGGATTCTCTTAGCATCCGCTACTGTCAAGCATGGACCATAGACATAATCAGAGTACTTAAAATGTGTAAGAACCGACGACTCACACAGCGAAGTTTTAGTTTTTCTATCAATAACGTGCCGATAATTAAATAGTAGTTTTGATTTACTGTGAGCCTTCTTAAGTAAAATGTCACATAGTCCATATATCTCAGCTCCTGCTCAATAATAATACCAAAGCTTTTAACCTTATTTAAAGGTGGAATTACCACTTATTTAAGTCTATGTCACCAAAGCAGGATTTAATGTCATTCCATATTTATTTGCAAAGTTATAAACCTTCTGCAGATCAGAATTTGTACGAAGCTTAGCCGTATTCAAGTTACGAGTACTTTCATCAAAAGTTAATATACTTGTGTATCATCGGCATAAAAATGAATGTTACATTTGTCAACTATCCTCGGGAGCATGCTTATATAAATAGGAAAAAGRACAGGAAACAATTTGGATCCCTGTGGTACTCCCCTCGTTATATTAAACTATTAAAGACTTTTCTGCGTAAAACACCCTTTGATGTCTATTACAAATATAATTTCCAATTATGCTGAAGAATTAAAAAATGAATAATGTCTTCATTTTGGAGTAGAATTGTGCGCATTGATATGTGTGGGGGTAGCTAACTGAATTATGACTGTTCTTGTTAAATTTGTATCCTAAAGCTGTATTCTATGTCTTGTCCTTAATTAAAAAATATGTTTTTCATAAACATTGTTGTTATTATATTTCACTTGCGTAAAATTATTGTCAAGATTACATCGGTGTCAAAAAAATAAAATGGCCTGCGTGATGGGATTTAAAAGTCGACAATCAACAGGAAAATGAGCTTTTTTTCAATTGAGCTAGAATACTGAAGCTTTAATTGCAGATTTGCCGTTTTCAGGACAAATGTTTCCCTTTTTTTTCTTTTCTAAACTCAATCAACACTTTGATCCCATACAAAAGATGTGTCTTTTAGCCGATAAAGCAGACAACAGAAATATGAAGCCAAGACCTCTAAACAGTTGCTATCTGAGTAATTTGTATTTTAGTATAATAATTTCCACTCATTGTCAAACTTATTTTATTGGCACTTTTCAAAATGTATTGTTTTTGTGAAGGCAGAATGAGCTTGGTAATGGTAGAGGTAAGCAACTAGCTCATAAATGAAAAAAATATCCACATTTTCGAAGTAGGATTATAGTAACCCCCTTCATATTTCATGTTTTAAGGATCCGTCTACAGCTATTAGTGAATTAGTGAATCTACCACAAATCAAATACCAGCTACACAAAGTAAATGTACCTTTTGTTTCCC
This sequence comes from Rhyzopertha dominica, assembly GCA_025024175.1. Taxonomy (NCBI): domain Eukaryota; kingdom Metazoa; phylum Arthropoda; class Insecta; order Coleoptera; family Bostrichidae; genus Rhyzopertha; species Rhyzopertha dominica. The sequence goes on from QCXZ01000053.1 coordinate 25,984,248, forward strand.
GTTTTTGATTCTAAAATAATTTAAGGATATTTAACAAAAGTTCTTCATTATTATCTCTTAAGACTCTCTATCTCATTTAAGACCCAGTGATAAAGTTTTTTCAACATTTCCTTTTCTTCTTGTTATTGTGCGTTTCTTCTTTACTTGTTAAACACAATAACTTGCAGTATCTATTTCGATAACCACAAATAACAGACCAATTGTGCATGTAAAATTACCGTATTTTTAGGCTTAGTTCATAAGTCTTTCTGGATTGTTAGAATGCCAAATTTTAATTTGCCATTTATCGGAGCAGAAAATTGTTCTTCCGGTAGACTTTGCCAATAGCTTATATGCAATACGAATAGATTGAGTCTTCTAGATCGGAAGACGCTTTTTMTTCTCCAATTGCTCTTCATCTACTTTCAGGTATATTCTAAAGAATAAATGATAGAAATGATACTGGCGACCGCACCCCAGCTTCGCACGGGTAGTAAAGCATATTATACATACAACAATACATTCCAGTCGTCACCTCCATTCGTTCCAAAAGTCTGTTTATTATACGAGTACGCGATAGAATGAGTATAGTAAGCTAACTTTAAAAGATAAATATATGCCATCCTGGACTTTTCTGTAGATATATAAAAGAGGAATATCCCACCATGCATTGTTTTACTATATCTCAGAGGGATTATGCAGCGTTTTCGATGAAAGCTCCTAGGCGGCTTGGCTTTTTCCGACATTTCCAATAATTATCGTTATATCAACCAATTCACACAAAATCTTGACAAACTATATCTAAACTTTCCTCACTTCATATATCGCTGAAAACCGCATAAAAATCCGTTCGGTAGTTTTTGAGTTTGTCGCGAACGGACAGACAGACAGACGTGACGGAGGACTTTGTTTTATTATATGTAGTGAAAAAGACAGCATTCCCCCTTATTTTATACACTCCCCTTCTTGAAAATGTATAAATATGATTTGATATTGTTTATTGTCAGATCTCTTCAGGTGTTTGTGATTACTATAATGGTCTCGAATACATTATCACTGAATACCAGCTGACATGTTTCGAGTAAAGTCTAAAAAGCATCTTGTAAAATTGAACAGATCTTGTTAATCTGCTGTAGCCTAAAAATTTTCTTTTAATTCTGTGGGTTATTCTATGACCAAGCTAAGTTACGATCAAAATCAGCCTGTAATAAGACTGATATAGCGATACGACAGGACAATGGTGTAGATATTTATTTAAATAGCAAACTGCAAATAAAATGGTGACGCTGCAAAACATGCAAATCGATAATTACACTCCCCTTCGCGGAAAAGCCAGCACCTTACCGCAAAACTTTCTCCGACTGACAGCTCCGGAAGGGATATCGCTTCCAGAAACACGTGATGCTTCCCGCCTTATGAGTCGCGGTTTTCCCGCGGTGCACTTTCTCCTGCAACGAGTTTGTCGCAAGTTCGATGCAAAAGTTTCGAGCGTGAGATAAGGGGAGGGGAGGGAATAATGGCCGGGGCAATAATTAAACGTGAGGGTGGATTATCAATGTCGAGATTTCCTGCTTGGCAGGATTCTTTGGGTAGGGCTTAGTCTTGCGAAGTGTAAACTGAAATTAATTTTGAAAATTACTATGTGAAGGCAATTATTTATTCATGGATACAGTCTATAGGGTTGTCATACGTCCTGGCATGTTACCAGTTTCATGAGCTTTATCCTGGAGTCCCAGTTAATGCTTTAAATCTATGTTGTGACCCCGAAGCATAGGTGAATTCAATGTATTTAGTATTTTAGACGTGCATTTAAAAAAATGGAAAGGAATTGAAAGACTATACCTTGCAGATAATGTTCTTAAAAGAATTTCTTTACCAAACCAGAAACATATTATTGTTCTATTTGCAACAAGCTGTTATTAAAGAACAAAATTAAAATTTTGTTGTGCCAATAAGATCTAAATGCTGAATTTTCTTGTTGTTAGTTTCACAAAGAGCGAAATCGATATTGTTAAAAGTGTACTGTTCTGGAAATAATGTTTTAACATTAATCTTCTGAATTATGAATTATTTATTTGTAATAGCAGTTAACACTATTGTATGTATGTATTGTCCAGTTTCCAAATCCATCGTTTTTTTTTACTTTATTTGAGAATTTTGACAACGTAGATGGACGTATGTTAATCGTTATTGGCTAGTTTTTAATAATGTATTTATTTCACACTATAATCACTATCCTACTTTACCTCTGAATGACTTTCACGGTTAGCACCTTTAATCAGGCCAGTCGAGGAGTCCATTAGAACTAAGCGTACAAATACAAATGTACCTGTGCCCGACTATTCGATTAACAGCTTTTTGTCTTTTTTTCACAGCGGAAGCTTTTTCTTTTATTTTCGAGTAGGCCATACCTGTAATTCTGAATAATGACTAATGTTAAATGACTGATTTGTTAATTTTTTATCTACCTAAGTTTTAAATGTATAGATACATATTTTTTTTGTTTTGTCGGTGATAAATTAAAAAACCAAAATAAAGAGACTACTGTAGGTAGAGGTCTAACGGATGAAGAAGAAGAAGCTTCGGCTTTTCCTGTAATATCCTTAGGAAGCAAGCTATTTTCCAGAGTGGGGATTTTGAATAATTTAAGATAATATAACGTGTACATATATGAAAAATGCTAATTTCTGACTTCACTTTCATTATTTGCGCAGCAGTATCTTAGTATAATAGGTACACCAAAACTTAAAGACCACTATTTAAAATAGTACATTTCACTATCTCCGCTTTTAAACACTTTATAACATATGAATCGCTTTCTTTGCTTGCTTCATTGGTTTTCAGTGACTTCGCGCGCCATTCGTCTTGGTCTGTATAGGAATTTACGAGCTTCGCGATTTTTTTGCAACTCAATTCTTGCGGAAAAATGAAATTTCCATTACGTTTCATAACTATGTAAGATCAAAATTTTAATTTAAAAAAACACTATGGAAATGAAATTTTGTATTCTCGCAACAGTTGAATTGCAAAATGGCTTGTTTTTTTGCACACGATGTGTTTAATAGCATTTTTTAAATGATGAACATAACGAGCCACTGACATGTAAGGAACGGTAAGATAATTTACCCATATCTTTTTGCTGGTAGCTTAATGCAAATACGTGCATTTAGTGGAAATATGCAAAAGTGGACTAAATCTTTTAAAAGCCTAACAAGAAAGCCAAGAATGAATAGCACGCTATTTATTAAATATGGTTTTATATTATCTATTAACGATCTTCTTCAATTTTTTGTACTTTGAGGGCTTTGAAATACGGTATACCTAATAAGCTGCAATGATACGAATGTAGCAAAATGAATATATGAACCTGGCTTGGGTCTGTTCTTCATTTACATTTACATGGAAATATCAACATAGTGCAACCTCAAGGTAAAATATTTAATTTGTGGAGTCAAGATACTTTTTTGTTGTTTCCGTCTTCTTTCGCACGTTTGGTATACGAATGTATGTTTGTAGCTGTCCTTTAATACTATGAAACGTAGGTTGAAATTACTTCTTTATCCTCTTATTTTCTACTTCAACTAGTAAATTTGTTCAACATCTTAGCAATCTGACCGCCGTTTTCACAGATCATCAGGTCATCTGCAAATGCGCTTTCTGATAGCTTTACTACCTTTAATTTTCTGTGCTCTAATTTAACTCCGTTGAGCTTTTTGTGTAGTTTCCACAGTGTTGGGCTTAACACCCCCCCCCCTCACCTTAATTCATCCTGGAAATCCCGTGATTCCATGTTACTTGTTCTGACGTAATTTTTGTGTTACTTATAAACTCTTTCTTTCTTTTCTTTCTGTCTTCTGTACAATTTGTTTCACTTTCTGGATTCGGAATATTTTGTCCGTCTGTTCATTATTTCACTGCCTTCTGTCAGTCTTTTTCCCTTGCTTGTTTTGTATCTGACTTGCAATGTATTTTTTACCATTTCTGGCTGGTTCTTTAGTATTTTATAAAACAGCTTCTGGTTTGCTTTGTTGTTTTCCTCCAATTCCGTCCCAAATTTTTTCCAAGCCTCCTTTTGGCTTCTTTTACTAATTCTTTGCCTTTTATTCTCTGCTCTTTGTATCTTGTAATGTATCGTATCCATACTTCTCTTTTTTGCTTTTTGGCTTTTTATCTCTTCATTCCACTCATGTGTCTGTATTTTCCTTCTATCTGTTTAGATTTTTCCACACACTTCCCTCGCTGTGCTCACTAATATTTCCTTAAATTTTATCCAGATTAGTTCTATATCATCTTCATTTACTGCGCCATTTATTACTTTGAACTTTTTCTCTACGAGCTCTTTGTACTTACTTGCGGTTTCATTTTCACCTACTTTATACACTTATTGCTTCGTTTGTTCTTACTTGTCTTTACATGCTCGCTGGTTTCTTTCTGCCTTCTTATTTCTATTTTTCCTATCACTAAGTAATGGTCACTATATATTTCGTAACCTCTGGGTACTCTTACATCTATAACAAATCTGATCTACTGTTTTTATCGATTACTATATAATTTATTATTCTCTTTCCTCTTTCAACCTCTCTTGTTTATTATTTAACAATAGTATATGTGTATTTGGTAAATAGGAGTATTCTGGGATTTTACGAGCAACTGAATATTTTTCTCAAAATGACGATATTTGCATTCATCAGCTGTGCTCCTACAATAAAACACATGCTCCCCACGACACCTTAAACGCTTAATACTCATAATTGTAGAAAAGACAAATGCAACAATAACACCGACTTTTATAGCTCAATGCGCAATGCTTTACTGCCGCAATAGAAACGTAAGCGCGAAACAAAATCCTAGCCATACCGGCATAACCCAGTGGACGTATAAAAATATTCGCAATTTTTATGCTGCAATAGTTCATACCGTTAAAACTGCGACCTGCACTTTTATGCCGCCATTTGTAATACGTGAAAGCCATAAAACATGAATTTGCATCTCGCCGCCGTTTATCTTTTCCGTGGCAAAAGCTTCGTGGAAACACAATAAATACTGTTACGACGTTGTAAAGTATTCGGGTGACACAATGCTGCGTTTTGCTTGCTTTTTCGGTGAAATATTGCAAGTTTATGGAAGATGTAGGGCAGTCGCTTATTTATCGTTAAAAGATGTGTATTTAATCCCTTTGAACTTCTAAGCACCTTCAATAGATGGGGCTATACATGTTTAATACTTAATTGGTGGTATTCTTGCATAGGGTTGCGTAGCGAATGTGTATCCAAAATATAAACGGTCGCCATTTTATTGGTGCCTGACAAGCTGTATGGAAATTGACACATATGCAGCAGAATTTTAAAACCCACTTAGCGACTTTAAAGAAGATAAAAGGAGAAATTTCAATTTCTATACTCAGCCACTTAGTGTAAGCAGAGCATAAGCTAATTGTGTGATTTGCAATCATATCCTTTTTACCAAGGAAAAGCCGAATTAAAATTGACTTTTTCAAGTTACTTTCAAGAGAACGTTACGCCACCTTAGAAACATGAGCTTTATTGTGATCAAATTGCTTGAAATCATGTTTGCGAAGCCAGCCTATTCAGTTGTGTCAAGATATAGGTGTTCTCTGTCTGAAAAATAACTCAATTTCTTCAGTTGTTTGCCACAAATATTAGTGTTAATATTGACACATTGGTTAGTGAAAACTGCCCACTAATGTTTTCGTATACGAGTATCTATATATAAAAAAATTAAATGCTTTTAGTTGGTAAGCGCATCACTTGAGATTGGTAGAACCTATTTGCTTATTTTCCTTTTTAAAACTGGAAGAAAAAAATTGCCCGAAAAATTGAAAATTTAGGTAAAACTGAAAATACTTTTTTGATGGAAATTTTGTATGAACTTACGACCATAACTGGCAATTCGCATGATTTCTTTTTTGTTTTGTTCATTATCGTCCTGGGAATATTTCCAGCAAAAAAAGTCGGAAGGATCTAAATTTTATATGCACTCTCGACCGTAATTGACAATATATAGGAACTAGAAGTGACATATTTGGTTGTTTCCTTTTTTTATTTTGTTTTAGAATTTTAAAACCTATAAAATGCATAAGTAAGAATTTAGGAAGGCAATGCCATCTGTCAGCATTACACTGACATGATGACAAAGCCACTTAGCTGCCTTAACGGGTACTACTTCGTAAAGAAAGTGACCTGTAGCCTGACAAATTGGCATGCAACTGCATACTTCAATTTGACAGCAGGCCCCCACGGCACTTTTTGCTAGCGGGCAAGAATCGACATACATTAAAATGCATGTCTATGCTGTGCTGTCTACACCTCAACCAACTGCAGATAGATCTATTTCGCTGTCATTACAGCGTAATGGTATATAAGCAAAACCAGTTCTATGCCGTGCTGTCTACTTTAGACCTAAACTGCACTGATGAGCTGTAATGACAGCGAAATAGATCTATCTGCAGTTGGTTGAGGTGTAGACAGCACACCATAGACATGCATTATAAAATGCATACTTTTTGTGAAAATTCAGAAAAACGCAGTCCAGCCCGAATTAAAATAATATTACATTTGTTATTATTTTCGTGTTTATTCCCAGTATGGGCGCATATTTCGTTTAGCAGCTGATCCATTTGCATGGTCTTTCTTTTACGGCCTGAGAACACACGTATATTTAATTCGTACAATACATTCTGGAATTCTATCCAGTTTTAGTTGGTTTAAAGTTTATTTCAAATTGTGAATCAAGTTCCATTGCAACCGAAATGGAAATGTAAATGTACAAAAATTGTTACATTTCAATCGTTGCTTAAATTTTGGAACAAAACTTCATGGTTTTAAGTCAACCACATGATTCCAGGCACCTCACACATTTACAGCACTTTAGCAGTATACTTCCAATAGAATTAATCTCGTATGTAAAATTTACGGTTGGCGTACTTCTGAATGCATTTCTTCTCAACAAAATACTCGAACTGTTGAATATTAATGGTCAAACCTATTCACAAATTAAAAAAATGGACAGAACGTCTGTCGGGCCAATTAGTTTTTTTTTTAATAAATGCGTAAGCTATACAAATAAACACATGCTTTCGCCTATTACAATCACTGATAAAGTTATGATACGGCCCTCGCAACTGCAATTTTATTTGCAGCGGCCCTTGGGCCACTTGAAGTTGGACAGCTCTGCCCCAAATATAAGCTACTACGCCCCTGGTAGTTGGTGGCCATATTTTTTCTTCTTAAAATGAAATCAAAGGACTTGGAATTGCTTGATGTGTGTTATGTTTTAAGGTCATTTCTGCTGTACGAACATACTTAACAGCCATCGTGTTTATAGCTCAGTTTTCCCTGCTGGGCTTGTTTTTTCCTTGCTAGCTCTCTTGCTCGTCGATTGTCCAGTCTATAAGTAACCCTCTTTCTAACTACATTTTTTAGATAATTTTATATGTAGAGCCAGCCTCCTGGATGGGTGCAGGTAACGCAATATATACAGCTTTTGCATTTTATTTTAGAATATTTTAGTCCATTTTCACTAGAAAACTTCTATAGACTGGGTGGCGCAACGTTTGTGGAATACATTGCAATAACTCACAGATTTCTTCACATTAAACACTTAACAAGTCTAATTGATTTTTTTATTATATAAACTCTGCAATTGTTTCAGCTAAGTAGTCACCATCAAAAGTAACATTGTCAGTCATTAAATAATTACGAGTACAAGCAGCATACGTCCAGCCTAGATATCAAGACCTAAAGCAAAAGTTGCTTTAAAAGTTATTTATAAAAGAGGAAGAAGACTTCGCGCCTAAATTTTATGAGTATCATTGTGCATTTAATCTTGACTTTAAGTTATTGATTGCAACATGTCAAGACCATATTTTTTTTAAGAATAGGTAGTTTGTGTAGTTTCGACTTGCTTATTATTTGGCCTCTACCAAATTCAAAGACCTGTTCTTCACTAACGCCCGAATTTTTCCCTTGCTTTTCCCATTCTATTAATTTTCTATTTGTGTAGCTTTTTGAACAAATGCTTATTCTTGTGCTGCTGTGTCTTCAAACACTGGTTTTTCCAATTCGTAAAATCTCCGGTCTTGTCAGTTTCCACTTCATCTTCTGCTTCTGCTAATTAATAGTTAGTGCTCCCTCTAACTCAGATTCTTTATAACTTTGCAAATCTTATTTTTTTCTTCACTGAAATAATTCCTTAATTTTCTGAGGTCGTTTTCGTAATCTTTATACTTTTGGAAAAGGCGATTGTCCAGATTTTGGATCCTTTAACTTATCCGTAGTTTTTCTCTCATTATAAGCATTCAAAGGATATTTGCTTCATCAAACTTATTATATTGACAAATATGTAATGTAACTATTGCGGTCGGTAGCAGATATTCCATTGCACCAACAATCGATGAGTAATATCATTTGAGTGTCAAATTATATTTACAGACATAACATGACAGTGCAAATTCGCATTATGTTCTCAGGAGACTTGTGCCGTCAATTTCTGCTATCATACAACACAGAGATGCTCTATAAGGGCAGAGAAAAGTGTATAGTTCTAATTTTGGCAGTAACCAGTTCGGCACGTGGGACGTCGTATTTCCATCGTATTATGTTTCACTGCTACATCCCCTACCCCAATTTAATCTTTATTGGGGATGTTTTACGACATTTTTTTAAGCCGACAGCCGAAGAATCGTATACATTTTATTAATAACAAAGACGACAAAGGATCATCAGTCAACATTTTTTATTTCTCCTCTTAAAGCGATTTGTTTCATTCCACTTCATTAGCGTAACGCTGCACGGAACACAGTCGGCTTATTATGCTTACGCAAGGACAGCAACAATGGTTTAAATTTAGTTGTGTGCTTAATGGTGCACAAAACATGATGGCGGGATAATTTATAGTTTACGGACCGAGCGGTGCAGCACATTTGAATGCTTAAAAGGGAACTGTTCGGATTATGTGTGTCGTAAAATTTGGGTTTATGCGCGGACGGTTTGTTTCTCTTTTTTTGCCACTGGAAAAAACTAACTAAGTAATGAGTAGCGAACCATTTCTCTGAAGTGGGTTCAGGGAGGTCGGTTTTAATATGCATAATTTATCGCCAGACACATAAAGTATCTTTTTGGTTGTTCGGGGTCCTGTCAGTAACAGTTTTAGTTCAACATATGCAAATAGTAAACATTTCGGACAGATATAGGGCCCGTGCAACTGTGAAGTACACCCCATTTACTAAAATTATTTTCGGATCATTCGATTATCAATGACGCTTTCATTTAGCCTGTTAATGTGTCATTGCCTACACGAATTTTCTCTTTATTCATTTATTCAAGCCACTTGATATTGTTAAACGCCTATTGTTAGACAAAAGAAACACAGAGAAGCGCATTACACTAAAACAAGAGGAGGGGAAAGAGCAATACATAATTTGAAGAGCATAACGAAAAGGGGAGATATTGAAATATTATGGAAAGATATAGCACATACTGTTATACAGGTAACAGAAAGATGTGTCGAGGAAAAGACCAACAGTCGCAACAAATGGTTTGATAGTGCATAAAGATGAGTTACAAAAAAGAGGAGAAACCAGGTTAGAGATGCTGAGAACAAAAGCAGTGAGGGAGAAGAAGCATATTAAACAAAGAAAATAATGCAAGAAAGTATTACTGGAAAAGAAGATTCAACAATTAACTATTTTTATTATTTATAAAGATTAACAAAATAATAATAATACAGGTCACAAAAAAGCAGAAAACAATTCTGATGGGTGAGTGACAAATAAATAATGGTGTAGCTCACAGTAAATTAACTCTCCTAATCTAAAGTAAATCTTGCTAATAAACATTAACATACAAATAAAACTCTCTTTAACTTATGAGAAAAAAACAACAAAATTTCCAATAATTTACTAAAATTTCATTATGTACTAATAATATATAAAACAATATAATCATATTCTAGCGATAATTTTTCTGAATCGGAAATAATTTTTTTTTAATAATATGTCAAGAAATCTATTATAATATTTGCAATTTACTAAATAATAAATTATATTTCAGTTATAAATTTTCTTACTTCTACTACAATTTATTTTCTATATTTCTTAAATCGTCTGGAAACATTTTATATTGTTGTACTGCCCTATAAAGTGGTGTATCCTGTGTGATTTTTGTTCTTCTTAGCCTAGTTTTTATATAGTTCATTTTTCGTGTGTTGTAGATATGTTGGTTTACTTCTAGCTCTATATTACTTTTAATCGCATTTTTAGTAATATTATATATGTATTTTGCTTGTTCCACTTTTAATGTAGTGTTTAGATTAATAGATATTTGTTACGCTATATAAAACATCGGCATGAGTAATGTGACTCAGATTAAAAAGATTTTTTTACTGCCTTATTTTGTACCCTTTGTACCCTACTTAACAAATATTTAGGGGCGTTTCCCCAACACAGTAACATATATCTCAAATTCTTTTACATTTTTCCGATAGTAAGTTTGAAAGTATTTTTGCAGCACCTATGACAGGTGCAAGTTTTTCACATATACATGAGAACTCCATTTTAGTTGTTCGTCAATATGTAGACCGACATAATTACAGTTCTTCACTTGCACTAAACTCACACCATTCATATAGAGGCGAACTTTATCACATAGTTTATTTTTATTTTTTATTATCATATATTTAGATTTAGTTTCATTAACTGCAAGTTTATTGTGACGCAACCACCCACAAAAATGCACCAGATCTTCATTTGCTTGCTGTTGTAGATCCTTCTCTGTTTTCCCTGAGTATACCAATGTAGTATCATCAGCATACATGAAATATTTTGCCTGGAGATCGGCAAACTTCAAAGAATGGACATACAACAGATACAGAATTGGCCCGAGCACTGATCCTTGGGGAACTCGAATGTTCATTGTTGCGATAGTACATTGTTTTCCATTTATCACAGTGTAGAAGCATCTGCCAAACAGATACTACTTAAGCAGTTCATACGCAACTCCACGAATTCCCATTCCATATAATTTATCTAACAGGGCATCCAAATCCACTGTGTCAAATGCCTTTTGAAGGTCTATAAAAACTACTGCTATTATTTTATTTTCATCCAGTTTACTTGCTATAAGTTCTTTTAGATCTGTTGCCACGCACTCTGTACTGCTTCCCTCCTGGAAGCCATACTGGTAATAGAAGAAATAGAGGAACACTACAGGAATATGGAAATAAGAAAGATATATCGGGAAATTAAAGAGACCGAGAACCACAAAGTTAATAAGCCAATATATTTTAGAAATGACGAAGGGAAATTACTGGACGATAAAAAAGAAATGTGAATAATGTGAAAGAAGTATTTCGAGAGACCACTGAAGGTGGAATCACACGAAGGAAATGACAAGTAATCACATGGAAAGAATACTGTGGATGATAAGTTAAGAAAGGAAGAAGAGCCAGCATCTCTAGAAGAGGTAAGAGAAGTAGTGCCAAAACTAAAGAATAACAAAACGCCTGAAAATGATCATTTAGTCTCTTCAAGTATGGAAGTGATGAGATAATAAGGTAAAGGCACTTACTACTACAAAATAAATGGGAGACAGAGAAAATGCCCTAGAGATTGAAGGAAACTATTCTGCTGCCTATACATAAAAAACGTCAAAATTACAGAGGTATAGCAATGTTGAACATAGCATGCAAGACCTTAGTAACATGTATAAGACAGACTGGCCCTTAGTGTAGAAAGTCAGATTGGGGAGTATCAGTGTGGGTTTAGAAAGGGCAGATCGGTCGTAGACTAACCCTGCACATCGAAGGAAATCCAACCTGAAAGTTATGTTTATAAGAGACATATGTGTTCTTTATCACATATATAGGGAAATACGACTGCTGTGAATGTAAATGTAAAACTTTAAAATACATGAAGGATTAAGACAAGGTGATCCCCTATCTGCACTATTGCTCAAATGTACACTGGAATATGTGACGAATTTAGCCTCATAGAACACAAATGAAATGGTATACACTAAAAGGCACCAGTATCTGGCGTTTACCGATGATCTTCCCCTAATAACAAGAACTGTAGACGAATTGAAAAGAACAATTAAAATATTAGAAGAAGCAGCTCTTCGAATAGGACTGCAAATAAAGGAGAATAAAACCAGCTACATGTTATGGACAGACAATATGAAGTACAGATTAAGGCAGCTAGAAGTGCTGTGGGGGCAGTTAGGTGGCATTGCTGACAGATGGCATTACCATCTAATCTTTTATTAAAAAAATTTTTGTTCCAGTAACAAACTTTTTTTCGAATACTAATGAAATAATTATTTATTTCATTAGGATTCTGTAGAATCTAGGGTATTCAAAATATACTTTTCTCAACATGTTTATAAGTAAGTCAGATAGGTTTTTTTCGTGGCAGATTGAAGCCACCACCATCTTTTCCGAGAATCTTGTGTTTTCCGGAGCTTAAAGATTGAGAATTCCTTATCTCTCTGCACCAAGATTATTTTAAGAGTGTCTGTTAACCACGAAGCTGGAGGTTTACTTGTACGGACCTGGTTACTGCAGCACTTTACAGACTGATAAAGATGATGAAATTTCCCTTTCTTTTTATCCACTTTAATATTTTTTAATCAAGCTAGTTAGCTGAACACATTATTATTTAATTAGTTTTCTTTACAATGTATGTCCAAAAAGACTTTTGTTATATATCGTAGTCAGCTGTGGCTGTTTAAAACGTAGCTTGCAGAGCTTTAGACGTTCCTTTTCCCTTTTGTTCGCTTGATGCTGACGCTTTTGCCTGCATTTCCTTTCACAGACTCCAGTTTGAGTTGCGAACAGCAGACAACTCCCTTTCATTGCGCAACAGTAACGCCGAAACGACAAAAAGCGTACCCCAAATTATTTCTGGTTCTTTTTTTCCTCGTCCATTATGTTGCCGTAAAGAAAGCGTTTATCTGACGGGCCGCCGTATTTCACCCCCTAATTCACATTTTTTATTCAACCCTTTGTAATTGTCGACTTAGGAATCTGCTGCTGCCTCACGGGGGTCGAAAGGTGAAGCGGCTCATTGTTGGGGAAAAAGCAATAACAGCAGGAACTCCGTGCAGAAAAGTTAACAACTTCCGTTGCGGCACGCGGGTGCGTTCCTGCGTGGATTGTCCTACACCCCGCGGAGTATTTGGCATTTTATATGGCAATTAAAAGTTGAGGGGTTAGGCGCTATTAAATTTTGCAAGTACGCAATATTAACAAAAAGGTCTTTAGCTGAATAGTGTCTTGCTGAAATATACGTTGGTTGTCCTCTAAATACGAGGGTCATGTCAAAATTTCTGCAAACAAAAACACAGTTCACAAATGAAACGTGCATTTAAAAATCGCAATTGTCGATCTATATAATCCCTTTGCTTATCCGAAACATGCTTCCATCGCTTTGGCAGTAATGTAATGTAGTTAAATACTCCATTTTTGTTAAGATGCTTCCGTAGTTGGAAAACATATGCTGTTGCTGTTTCTCCTTCCAAGTCAATAAATCGGACTTCACGAAATTCTTCTTTACACTGGAGGAGCAGAACGAAATCTGGAAGACTCATGTCAGGGCTGCACGGGGGATGTGGCTGTATTTCACCGCTGTTCTTCTCGCAAACTCCTTTGATTGACACTGCTTTATGCGATCAAGCTTTATCGTGCTCTCTTTTATATCTCGTCTACACTTTTGTAATCATGCATTTAAATTTTGTACAAAGAACACAAATACATTTGTTAAATGGTTTAGAGTTTTCATTATTCGAGCTGCAGTTTTGGTTTATAAACTACAGCGAAAAATTCACCCAAGCAAATCCTTCAGGTATCCAGCAGTCACGGAGGGTTTTGTCAAACTGAAATGAGGGTAACAGGCTACCGTTCTGGCCACCCCAGGGTCTTGTATTACAGCGGTCCTTGATTAGAATATTAGCAGGCGAACTGTTCCCCAAACGACCTCTGCCTACAGCCTCTCAATCCGCCGGCTGGCTGGCTAACGTAGAGCCCTGACACAAGCATTTTCGGACATCAACTGATTTTTCGTAAAAGTTTGAAAATTGCCGTAAGGGATTCAACATCACGTTTTCCATATATAGGACACTATAATATGTATTGTTTTACATCATATTTATGACATTGTTTTGAAATAAAATAATATTGATTTATAAAACTAAACTAATGTTGCCAACAATACAATATTTATTGACACATAAATGTTCGGACAATACAAGTCGATAGCTGGTTGCGTCTCACCTTGCCTTAATAACTGCTCTTATTCTGGCAAGTATAGTTTTTACAAGCTTTTCGCAATCTTCTGCGGTAAAATAATCCCATATATTTTGCAATTTTACGCGCAAATCAGAAATGTTGCGCTGCGGATCATTTCTTAATTGCTGCTTCATTTTGTGCCATATAGTTTCGATTACATTTAGATCAGGACTGCTGGAGGGCCAGTCAAGGGCGGAAATGTTGTTGTCTTGCAGCCACTTTCTTGTGCTCTTGGCTGTATGGCAGGAGGCGCCATCTTGTTGAAAAGTAAAATTTCCATCAGGTGATAACATTGGAATTGACACCAACAAATTGGTTTCAAGAATATTCTGATATTTTACTGCGTTTACAGTTCCGTCTATGAAGTGCAGTTTTCCAACACCATTAGCAGACATGCTTCCCCATACCATAACACCTGATGGAAATTTTCTTTTTCTTTTTAGGCAGTCTTTGTGAAAGACTTCATTTTTATTTCTTATAACACGTGATCGATGGTCACCCACGCAAACATCAAGTTTTGATTCATCACTAAAAATAATCCTTTTCCAATCTTCAAAAGTCCACAATGCCCGTTCCTTTGCCCACGCTAATCGTTTCTTTTTTGTTTTTCCGTGAGCAACGGCTTTTCTTTTGCCTTAAGCAATGATAATGATGAATATGAAATTTTGATTAAACATAACATAGGTACCTTATAAAAATGTAAACCAGAGTTATGAATCCAGCGACAACACGTTTCTCCTGAAACATTTCTCATTATTTCTTCATTCCATTTTACTGTTATTTCTCTTAATGTACTTCGACGATCAGTTTTACAAATCCCAACAAGACATCTTTGCATTCTGGAAGTGACCTTGCGTGGCCGACCAGCACCATGTCTTGAAATTTGAATTGAACTCGTTTCTCTATACTTTTTCACAATATCTGACACCGTGGACTTTGCGACATTTATTTGCTTAGCAATATTCCGAAACGTTTTTCCTTGGTGAAACAGTTTTACAATTAATTCTCTGATTGCACGAATAATTGCTTTACCGCGTGACATTTTGTAGTCAATTGATATCAAATCGACTTATTTGTCAAATTAAAAGTCAGATGGTAACATATTCTTTTGTTTCCAACACTTGCTTTTTATTTGTTTTACTAACGTGTCCGAACATGTGTCAGCAAATATTGCATTGTTATCAACATTAGCTTAGTTCTATAAATCAGTATTATTTATTTCAAAACAATGTCGTAAATATGATGCAAAACAATACATATTATAGTGTCCTGTAAATGGAAAACATGATATCGAATCCCTTACGGAAATTTTCAAACTTTTGCGAAAAATCAGTTGATGTCCGAACATTTCCGTCTTTGACTGGCCCTCCAGCAGTACTGATCTAAATGTAATTGAAACTATATGGCACAAGATGAAGCAGCAATTAAGAAATGTTCCGCAGCGCAACATTTCTGATTTGCGAGTAAAATTGCAAAATATATGGGATTCTTTTACCGCAGAAGATTGAGAAAAGCTTGTAAAAACTATACTTGCCAGAATAAAAGCAGTTATTAAGGCAAGGGGGGACGCAACCGCTATCGACTTGTATTGTCCGAACATTTATGTGTCAATAAATATTGTATTGTTAGCAACATTAGTTTAGTTTTATAAATCAATATTATTTTATTTCAAAACAATGTCATAAATATGATGTAAAACAATACATATTGTAGTGTCCTATAGATGGAAAACATGATATTGAATTCCCTACGGAAATTTTCAAACTTTTACAAAAAATCAGTTGATGTCCGAACATTTTTGTGTTAGGGCTCGTACATCTCTTGGCCAATGTGTCAGAGAAGCCCAAATTGAAATGTAGATAACGCAAAGGAGGGCGAATATACTAGGAAAATAAGCATTATATCTCCTACTGAAAGTAAGTCGCATGAAATTATTAGGGTTTTTCTAAAGAGGCATCTATACCAAGCTTCTTAATTTTTAGTTTATAAATAGACGATTATATAATTATATGACGTGAATTCCAATGGAAATAAATTAGACAATAATTTGTCGAACTGATTTCCATTTTTCTTCCCTCGTCAGTTGCTAAACTAGATTTGAATATGTATTTATAAATGAAGCAAGCCGGACCTTTATATTTTATTTCAAGTCGTCGTTTCGGACAGGTTATGACTATAATGAAACAAAAAACTTTTAAGGTAGGTTAAAACCTAATGACTATAATATGTTGTCACTGGTTCTTTATTTCATTGTAGTCATGATTAAGGACTAACCTGCCCGAAACGTCGACTTCAAATTAAATATAATATACAAAGGTTCAGCTTGCTTCAATTATAAATACATCTTTAGACAATAATATTACAATAGACTAAATGGGCTACGCTTGATAACGATACTTTTCCGGAACGTAAATTTCATGTTGGCTATGAAACAATATCCCTTATATGTAGGGTGGACACTTAAAAATCCCAGAAAATTTTCGAATTCCTTAAATAAATCTCAAACAAGACTTTAACTTTGGTTAAGCATGGGCCATACTAGACATCGCAATAATTCATGTGACATAAAACCGTTGCATTTGTTAGTTTTATTTTTAAGTTAGTGGGTAAAATATGGTGATAAGAGTACAGCTTTTTCAAACTAACGTATGCAACATTCAATTTTTTAGTAATGCTATTACCAACTTTAATATTTAATAACACTTCTGATAGTTCTTTGTTTTACCTTATACCAGTTCTTAGCTCTTTAAATTGTTTAAACGAAGTTGATACTGCAAAGAAGGCGTGTTGCAATTTCTTTAAATCTTTATCAAAATGTATACTACTAAAGGGAAACGAAAAATGGAACGAAGTACCGTTCTGAACACAAGACAACAAATTACATGTATATATACAGAATAAAATAGGTCCAAGCTGAGGTGCCCCAGACATAATAACTCCTTCTTCAGATATTTAATTATTTTTCACCACAACTTTTGAAACATTTCCCACTTAATCAATTATTCATTTGTCTAATTCAAACATTTTATTTCCACTTAACTACCAAGTTGAAGCAAATTATGGGAAAATCTGAGTTACAAACAACTGACTTAATCAATTTTTTCAAGGGCTACCATCGAGTAACATCACCTTTACTTTTTATGACGGCGGTTATATTTCCTTACATTGTTTTTACTAAATTCTGGCAATCTTGTGGTGTGAACTTATCCCATATAAATTGAAGTTTATGCCTTAATTCGGGAATCGAACTGGCAGAAGTTGCGCGCAGTTGTTTTTTCATAATGTGTCAAACAGTTTCTATAAGCGAAAGGTCAGAACTGCTGGATACCCATTTTAAAAGTGGAATACTGTTGTCGGTGAACCACTGTAAAGATCTTTTGGATACATGACATGCAGCGCCATATTGTTGAAAACAAAACCATTTCCTGACGTCAATGACTCGTCCCTAATGGGTAGCAAAGATTCACTTAAGATATTAAGATATTTTTCGGTGTTCACAATGCCCTCAATGAAACGTAATTTTCCTACTTTTCTTGCATTGATCCCCACACCATAATAGATGCTGGAAATTTAACTCTTTTTCTCTTCAGACAATCTGGATGATAAATTTCATTTTTTTTGCCGAATAACTCTGCTGCGACGGTCGCCTACACAAACTTCAAATGTAGACTCTTCGCTTCAATATACACTGTTCCATTGTTCAGGACTCCAAGTTCTATGTTCTTTTGCCCACATCAACCGATTTTTCTGTTGTTGCGTTGTTAACAGTGGCTTTTCCGTGGCCTAGACAATAAAAACACATTTTTGTTGAAAACATTTCAGAAGTTAAAAACAAAAGATTTTGCCTTGTAAGTTCCAAAACCCAATCTTTGTGCTTTCCGGTGACAGGTGGATCTTGAAACATGTCTTCCTACAGCATCACTCCAAAGTGTGCTTAGTTGACCGTAGTTTGCAGTCCTGTTCTGTTTAATTACTCGTTTTCAACGCCCTCCGATTAGTATCAGTAAGTGCACTTTTTTCACATACCTCTGTTTAGGCTCGACATTATTGCTTGATTTGAATAACTGCACTACGTTGCGAACACTGTATCTTGACAACCCCAATAACTGTCCAATGTCTGCAATAGATCTGCCAGATTTATATAAACGAATAATAATTGAACGAATGTTCGAATCAATAACTTTCCTGTAGTCATTTTTTAATTCTTCAATACAAAATTCTTTAATTGAAACTACCCAAAACCCTTTTGACGTCTGCTGTCAAGTAAACAATATCTCTTAGTTACGCGAAATTGCACAGCCACCTCGTACGTTACATTCACCTGTATGCAAACTTCCGCAAACAATATAGATAGAAACCAGGGTTCGGCGATTATTGAGAACAGTTCAATTGTGCGTAAAATTTAATACATCATAATTTAGAGAAGTTATTTATAATAAAAACAAACTCCAAGAAGCGATTTTGTTTAAAATTTGTTAGAAATTTAATAATTCTTTTGATGGGCCAACTGAAATGGGACAGGGCTCGTATAGCATTCAATAAGACTCACTGAATTCTGAGAAAATCCGACACACCCCAGAATTGAAACCAATAGTTTATGATTAATTTTGTCGATAGCCTGGGATAAGTCCAACAGAACAAGTGCACTAATATTTCCAAATCAACTTCACGAGTGATATCAATCAACTCAAGAAGTACAATAAGACAACCATACCTTTGTCGAAATCCTGACTGTCTGAGAGGTAAGATATCTTTTCCAAGAGCTTCGGCATACCGGCAAAATCCACACTGCACAACTAAACCGGACCAGGTTCTTATAATAGAATTTGCTGAAGCGTTTAGAAATGCCGAGTTGCGTTTTTTTCGTAAAAGAGATGTTTAAGATGTAGGCTTCTTTTCTAAGATTGCTATTTCAATAACAATGTTAATAAATACGTAAACTGCCACCTTTATTAACGGAATTTCATAAATTTACATATTGTTAAAATTTGTTCCTAATATTGACTTTTTTCTTACAGGTGAGTCCATAGCACTTCAGTACCATAAAATACTACAACTGACACGTAAGTCCTTAATCGTCATTTGGAGGGACCTCCTCATCGGTTATCTATCGCGAACCCATTGCCATCATTTACCACACTCGCCTGTTCATAATATTTTACGTACTTACAAACAATCCCGTTATGTAAATGGAAACTATTACGACCCTCACGTTCACCCCTGATCCTGCGATGGCAGTAGATAAGTGGCCATCAATCGGAACAAACTAAGGTCGGGTGGTGACAACCGACTCCGTGTAGGCGTGTACGCCACTGATAAATGATGTTGTGAAGCCATGGTCCCCGTGCCCAGCCATTGGGGATTTTATCTCGGCACGTTATTGGCACAATAATGGCTGAAATGTCCAAGGTTCTTGCGTTTGAAAAATGGGACTGATGGCAGCGTAATGAGGATGTTTATTCGTGCTGCACTGGTTAATACTTATGTATGTATGATAGGTGTATTGCAAGTTGTGGGTTAAATTGCATATGATTTTGTAGTGGGAAGGTCAGATCGTGTCTAGACATGCTATTAGGGAATAAATTATGCTATTTAGTAAAAACTACAAGCATTCGCATAGTCTGCAATTTTTGTTTAATTTTCACAATTACCAGCCAATTTGATTGCAGAGAAAGAAGTATCAACAATTTTTAGAGTGCCTATACAAGCTCTTCTGTTTTTTTTAATATAATGGTTCGAGATCGCCTCACATGTCATATTTTTCAAATTGTCAAAAGAACGAAAATGAGGTCGAAACGTCTCAAAATAAGCATTTGCATTAGTTAATCCAGTATCCAGTACCGACAAACATAAAAAACCATAACAGATTACCATTAYGAATCTTAGCTTTTCAGCATTTAGAATTATAAGGAACTTCTTCTATTTTTACACTAAAAAATCTAAGTGGTTTAGTTGTGTGACACCTTTTTAACGTTTGTCTGTCCACTGCAATGTAGATTACAAGGTATGCGTATTTGAAAAATGCTATGAATTATATGTACCCATCCATTACTTTTTCTGTGATTTCCAGTTAATCTAAATTGAATTTATAGGTGTAACACCACATTGTTTTTATTCTGTTTCAGGGGTACAATACATAAAGCCACGATATATTAGCAGTTTTATGACGATTTTATTACTGATGTTTATCAATAAAAATTATGCACTTGAAGTTTAAGAACAACACATTATTGCAAGAAATACTTATAATGCAGGACTTGTAAGCTTAAGTGGAAGTTACACAAAAGTAAAATAATAGTTAGCGTCGATACACGAATTTTAAACTAAATCCCAACTGTATTAATAACAGGTGAACCATGGCAGCGGAAAATTTTGAAGACGACATATTTCCGAAAGTAACTGTATGTAATTAAAACAAAGTATACCAATAACAAGATAATCGTGTGCCATTTTTAAATCGTAAAAATTATGCCCTCTAAATGGCCTCCTCTTATCTCCAAACGCTCTTGAAAGCCGAACGTTGAAATTCTGCATAACATGACGCAACATATCCAAGGAAATATTATCAATTTCTTCCCCAATTTTCATTTTCAGCTCCCGAATATCTCGTCATCAATGAACACCTTGCTTTTTAGATAGCCCCAGAAAAAATAGCCGCATGGCGTGAAATCTGGCGATCATGGTGGTTACTTAATGTCTCCGTGCCTGGAGATAACACGACCTGGAAAAACAATCTGTTACGGAATCCATTGATGCTCTTGCGGTATTTGAAGTAGCACTACCTTGCTGAAACCAGCTATTATTCTGTGGATACATGTTCGGTTGTTGTGTAAGGAACTGGTCAAGCACGTCAGTATAGCGTGCAGCAATGACTGTTAACGCATTTTCTTTGTGATCTTAAAGAAATAGGGTCCTATGATTCTCATTAATGATGTTGCGCACTATACTGTTACCTTGGGGCTATGTAACGGCTGTTGATGAAGTTCTTGTGGTTTTTCCAAGCCCAATAACAGCTGTTTTGTTTATTGGTATTGCCAGGTAAAAGGAAATGTGCTTCATGAGACATCCATAAATTGTAAACGTCAACTTCAGGCTGCAGCATCGTTTCAACAAAATGTAGGTGAACAGGAAAACCTGTTGGTTTCAATGCTTGGACAATCTGGATTTTGAAAGGATGAAAATTGAGATCCTTGTGTAAAATTCTAAGACAAGTAGTCCTAAATAAGCCCAAGGTCTGACTTTGTTGTCGACTTGAACGTTTTGAATTGCGCTATGCAGATGCTCTAACGCGATCAATGTTTTCAAGACTTCTGACACTTCTGCTTGGTCCCTTATGTTTGACAATTTCAACTGATCCAGTACGAGCAACGTTGAAATAATTCGAAATTGCCGCCCTGCTCCGACCACATTATTTTTGTAGTAAGATTTAATCACAATAGAACATTGTTTGCCTGACCAATATTCCATGATTACCTAATGATGGCATAAAGGACAAGATAATTTGTCAAACCAATCCGCGGCAACCTATGCATAGTAATGAAATAATAACATTTTCAAAACTTTCCGCTCCTATAGTTCACCATGTCACAATGTCATGGTCACATTACGGGTGCTCAATTAAAAAAAAGTCATGAAGTCTGTTGTGATTTATTGAAGAACGAAGACAATGCGAAAAGATAAGTTATTAAACAGTCTCGGGCAGATTCCGTCAACCAAGACCGTTTCTACGAATAGCAGGTAGAGACGGGTCGTTATTTTAGTAACGTTATTTTGGAACGTTATTATTTAATAACGGAACGTAACGTTCCCGACTGTGCACGGAACTCGTTATATTTTGGAACGTCATAACAGCGCAACGCAGTCACGCAGCAAGCTGACTCAATGTCGGAAACGACGTGGTACGAAAAACGGCGACCACGAATAATCTGTACTAGTAAATCCGGCAACGGGCATAACGCGGAACGTGGAACGTGGAACGTGGAACCGCACGAGAAACGTGAAAGGAACTAATGGGAAACACAATCGTTAACGACGATACGTAAAGTAACYCSTAAATACATCTAGTTTTGTTCATCAGCKAGGTTTTTTAAAGTAAATTAGGTTACTTATGCAATTGATGATGACTAAACTGTTAAGAAGTGTTTTTTATAGAAATTGATATAATAATTAATAGGGGTCTAGTAGTCAGGTATTTGATAGCGTCAGTATTTAATTAATCGAATTGATTAACAAAACCCTCAAGTTCTTTATTTATGTATAAAAATAACAAAATATAAACTTAAGTGTAAACAAATACAAAACAGAAAATACTAATCCTTAAAATAAAAAAAAAAACACCACAGTCGAATATATAGGTACCTATTGGCAAACTAAAAAGCAACTCTCATTGAAATAACAAAAAATCCGTAAATGCAAAGAACTTTAACTTATAAAATTAAGTTCACAGCGAACTTCTAACACAAGAAATAAAATAAGATTACTATGAACTAAATGTAACTGTTTGCACTAACGTATTGTTAACACACTAATTTTTTGTATTGTGTCCTACAAACAAGATCTGATTGTGTGTACCTGAAACTTACGACAAAATGATGAGATGATTAATGTACACACCTCATTCCTGCAAAGACTGTTACTAGGCAACTACTTTAGCGTTACCAGATTATATTATATAAAATTGTATGATAAATATAAACAAATCAAAGTGCAATACAATAGATCTAATTTGTTAAATACCCGCCCTTCTCTTTAACTGTAAAAGATTGAGTACAAAACGGGCACGCAACTGCGCAGCACTGTGAAATACATCGTTCCAAAAAATAACGTTATTTTGGAACGTTACATTTCTGGAACGGAACGCTATGGAACGTTCCACACGAGTAACCGTTATTCCCACCTCTAATAGCAGGCTTTACAGTGTCTCGTACTGAAAGTAGGGTTTTGAGGAGCTATAGTTAGTTGTTCAAAATAGATGAATTCACAATAACTCTGCCTCTGCGATTCTTTTATTCTGATACAGGGCTTTATTCTCATAACTAGGGCCCACATTCGCTCAGTTTTATTGTTTCTAAACGGCAGCTACCAGTTTTCACTATAAACTGAATGTTTTCTGGCAAAAATAAACATTTCTAACCGGTTCTCCTCTGTATTCAATTTGGAAGCGATAGGGAAACATATTGAAACGGATGTGGAGGTAGATACTTTAAACTACAAAAATAATTATCTTACTAACATCTGTGAAAGCAAAAATCAGTCTAAATTCTACAATAATAAAACAATAGGAATCTGCAATCACACCTGTTTCTTACATCCTACCGATCAAACAGAAATTATAAAACAACTACATCATACATCAGCTGTTGGGTATGATGGTGTGCCGGTGAAGGTGTTTAAGGCACTTGCTAGTGTCATATCTGAGCCTCTGTCTCACATTTGCAACCTATCAAAGTCAGAGGGAGTATTTCCAACCAACATGAAGATTACTACGATAAAGCCTGTACACAAGAAAGGCAATAAGACAGACATATCTCAACTATAGACTGATCGCTTTATTATCAATATTTTCCAAAATATTTGAGAAAATTTTATTTGCCAGAATAAATGGATTTATGGAAGCCAATAATCTATTAAGTAACAGTCAAAGTGGATATTGAAAAGGCCGTTCTACAGCTACCACAATTTACCAGCTTCTGTCCAGGATACTGGATGCTATGAATGACAAACAGACAGTAGTGGGAATGTTTTTAGATTTGTCGAAGGCTTTTGACAGAGTAGACCATAAAATGCTTCTCTCTAAAATGAAACTGATGGGATTTAGAGGTGTTACATTAAAACTCATAGAATCGTATTTAACAAACCGTAAGCAGCAGGTGGTAGCAAGAGGAGGCAACGGTGCAATTATCACATCGGACGCTAGGGTGGTGCTTAGAGGGATACCTCAAGGTTCAAAACTTTGGCCGCTTCTGTTTTTGCTGTACACCAATGATCTACCAAATGCTGTGGGTGAATTCATTGCGCAGTTTGCGGATGACACGACTGTAATTATCACGGCACCAGGAAAACACGAACTTCAAGTAAAAATTAGAGATAATTTGAACGAATTACATAAGTAAGTGGTATTAATCCAACAACTTAGTACTCAATGTTAATAAAACGAATTTGATGCAAGGGAAATCACTTACCTCAACAGGAAGCACCATTTTCCTGGAAATAATGCTTGATAGTCTCTGTACCTGGAAACCCCATATAGAATATCTCATTATGAAAATAGGTCCATTTAATTATGCTCTCCGCACTGTGGCACCGGAGATTAGCATCCAGGCTGGACTAAGCGCCTATTTCGCTTACGTACATTCACGTTTACGTTATGGCATCCTGTTCTGCGGAGGAGGTTGAACGTATTTTCATTCTGCAGAAGCGGTGCATACGTAGTGTCTTCAACATGAGTCCTGCAGAGAAATATTCAAAAATTATAAAATACTTACCGTATACGCTATTTATGTGCTTGAAGGCGCGGTTTTCGCTAGGATGAATCTAGTAGGTAACCACGAACATGATCACTCCTACAGAACGCGTGACCTGAAGGATGGCTACCTTACCTCAAGCAACGACCTCCAGAATCCAAAGAAATGCTGTACACCAAGTAGCCAGGATTTACAACGTGATTCCAAAGGAGATTCGTAATCTACCAGCAATACAATTTCAATAATGCCTAAAAAGTCATTTGCACAAGTTTTGTTTTTATTCTTTAGAGAATTATTTTAATGTGTCATTTTAACATATTGTTCATTTAATGTAACCATTTGTCTGTTCTAATCATACATGGTTGTAATGTTTGGCTTGTTTAATGCCTCTGTGCATGTATTAAAATAAATGGCTATTATTATTATTATTATTATTATTATTATTATTATTATTATTATTATTATTATTATTATTATTATTATTATTATTAGGTAATACTTTAGCTGAGCGACATACGTTAACTGTTATTTCAAGTTGTAAGGGTTTGATGACATGAAAGCTCCAGTTTTCTCAAGTGATCCTACTATTTCTGTTAATCTCATTCGACTAGGATATTTCTTATACGTCGAGACGCTGTTTATTCACGTTCTCGTCAAGAAGAAAACTAACCCAAAACTAAATTTAATTCCCCCGCAATTCCTTTTGAGTCGGCAACGAGAAGTATTTGCATCACATACACAATCAACTAACCATCTCGACCATCGCGAGTCTGAATAAACAGCCTTCCACCAGCTTCCCTTTGATGTTCTCTGCCCACCAGCGAAAACATCCCGGCCGTCTGAAAATCGGAAGTGGTGCAGCTGAAACAACCAAATTAATTGCTCGCAACGCCGCCGAGCGCCGACACGATTTCGCCAAATAGAAAATTAATTAATACTAAATGCCGGTCGATGTTTGTCCGAATTAATAATACGAGGTCCGACAATTCGTACGAGTGTACACGCCGTTTATTGTAGGGATAATTAAAGCTAAACGGTCGAATTTGCGACACGCAACGGGTTCTCACGCATTGTCGCATTACCGGCCGCAGTAAAATGCAAAATCGCGGTATCGTCCAATTTATGCGATCGTTTGCAGCCTGTTAAATTTACGGGTGAAGTGCTGTCGAATATCTATTTAGCGTTTTGCGAATGAGTTTTAGCAAAATGGACCATATCTAGTACTGGACAGATTTAATTAAATGTGATTTAATAATGAATACTGTAACAGTTCTACTTACTACTTTTAAGGATGAAGGATAAGATAATAATATAATAAGATAATAAGATAAGATTCCATTTAATATAATTTTGCTAGGCCGTTACTAAAAAAGTAAAACGCAAAATAAAATATATAAGTCCAAACATTCTACATCTTTATGAGATATAATCGATATAATGCTCCCTAGCATTCACTTACTACCAATAATTATCCAAACTATCTTCAGAAACATCATCAACTTTAACTCAATTAATGCGATACTAATCTATTAACTAAACATTTTCAGAAATACAGGAAAGCCTAACTGACCGGAAATTTATGTGAACTGCATTAAAATAGCTACGCGAATCTACCTCTTCAAATTTTACGTTAGAGGATTTTATAGTTAAGTTAAGTTATATAAAGCTATTTCTAGCTTGATAGGATCTCATCAGGCGCGGATGCAAGGCGAAAGCACTTTCCTTTTCAATAATATGTTTTTATTTCATATATTTTTAAGACATAAAAACGGAGCATTATTCAAATGATGATTATGGTTAACAAATTAAAATTTTATCAAATACGTTGTTAGAACAAATCTTCTAAAAGGGCTGGTAGAATCATACAAAACTTGGCCCCTTTAGCTTAAACTAAATCCTGTATTCGCACCGGGATTTCCCAAATTTGGAATTAGGATACCGAGCGAAATGGCAAGGAACTCGATTGCTAATTTCTTTCTTTCTTATTTCCCTATGTTTGTGCAAAAAGCTACAGCGGAAAATTCTTTAACATTGCCAAATTGTAACTAATTTCCTCATCTATGAGGAAATTTAGCGATCGAATAAGCATAATCTAATCGACGACTGAGAAATGTTGATATAAAGGTGAGAAACCTTGAAGATACCTACCCACAATTGTATGCAAAGGGATCATAAACTTTAACTACTCTTTCCTTTCATTAAACGACAATAGTCTGCTTTTCAAATTTCGAAATATCTAGCAATAAGGATCTTGAAAAAATTTACTAGCTACTTGGAATGAAAATTATTTTGAATATGTAATACTACTACTATTATATTTTACGACCGTATTGTCTCTGTATACTAAAACTTGCTTAGCAAGTGTTTCTTTCTCCAAGGGTCAGATAAGGACCAATTGCAGCGGAACTATTATAATTCGTATCTAAATAAGCCTACGTGGTTTGTTCCTTAGTTTTCACAAAACCGCTTCCGACCAGTCTCCAAATACTTCAAGCTTTTATTTAACATTCGAATATATTTTCAGTTTAGCAACAGAATAAACATTATAATACTTTTTTACGAAATCGTCCTTAGAATTAATGTTGGTTCAAAACACGCCCTTTTATGTAGTCAATTTGTTGAAGTGAGATATGCTGAAAACATCTGTCCATATAGATCATAATATCCTCATATACAAATTAAGTACCTGCGATTTTCAGTCTTATTAGCACGATCTTGAACAGGCTGTTGCATGTACGAGCCCAGGCTCGTAATAGTTCGGCCGGCTCGCATGTTCAGTTACATGCTTTAAAAAGTTCTGATACCAACTCAAACTGTGACAAATTGCTGCAAAACTGTTTATACTACATTAAAACACATACCTTGAACTTACAAAAGCAAACAACTTTATTTCATTTACGTGAACGGCAATAATTACAGAACCAAAAATGTAATTCAACTAACGGGTCATAATAGTTCGGCCACGTCAACTGACGGGTCATAAGAGTTCGGCCATGTATCCCATTAGCCATGGAAACACGAGGCGGCCTGCCAAAACAAAACATATACGGAATAAATCAACAACTATCTGTCAAGCGTAGCTTATACTTTATTTTTCAACAGTTTTCAAGTAAAATGCCTCGTGGCATGCCCGTTAGTGAAAATTTGCGTATTTCTATCTGTAAAGCCCACGACCAGGGCATTTCGGGGCGTAAAATATCTGCTTCGCACTCAGTTCCGCGCTCTACAGTGCAAGACATTATCAATTTATACAAAAGAACTGGCGGGGTCCATCAAAAACACAAACCTGGCCGACCAAGTCAAATTACCGGAGCAGATAAGAAAGCTTTGCGTAAAATTATTAAAACAAACCGACGGTGCAATGCTAAAGAACTAACAGTACTATGGAGGGCTCGCATTTTAAAGGACGTTTCATTATCCACAACAAAGAGATGTATCAAAAAAATAGGTTACAAATTTTATAAGGTATTATTACTTTTTTTTTTGGAGTACAAGCACTTATAATTTAATTTCATTTTTCTAATAGGCAAAAGAAAAACCCCTTTTGACCAAACTACAAATGAAGAACAGACTAAAATGGGCGCGGGAACACAAAAACTGGACACAAATGCAATGGAATAGTATCATTTGGAGTGATGAGTCGAAATTTGAGGTATGTGTGGGTGACACGCGAAAAAGAATRTTATGCACATCTTCAGAAGCATACCACAATGACTGTTTGGTAAAAAAAGTTAAGTTCCCAGGGTTTGTGATGGTTTGGGGTTGTATGTCTGCTAGGGGTGTGGGTAGTCTGTGTATTATTGACGGCACTGTTAACGCGCAGAAATACAGAGACATTCTCGAAGAAAATTTTTTACCCTCCATCCCGAATTGTCAAACGGCCGAAGGCGAATTTATGTTCCAGCAAGATGGAGCGCCGTGTCATACGGCAAAAATAGTTCAAACATGGTTGCAAGAACGGATTTATCTCCAATTGAGACCTTGTGGCATAATATGAAGAAACAGCTTCGTAAAACTCCAGCGCGTACCGTCAACGAATTAAAAGCCACCTTGCAGGCTATATGGGACAAAACGCTACCAGAGGAATGTGAAAGGCTCGTGGCTACAATGCCTAGCAGAATTAAAGCCGTTATTGCTAACAAAGGTGGTGTTACACAGTATTAAATGTTGGCCGAACTCTTATGACCCGTCAGTTGATGTGGCCGAACTATTATGACGTGTTAGTTGAATTACATTTTTCGTTCTGTAATTATTGTCGTTCACGTAAATGAAATAAAATTGTTTGCTTTAGTAAGTTCAAGGTCTGTGTTTTAATGTAGTATAAACAGTTTCACAGTAATTTGTCACAGTCCGTGTTGGTATCAGAATTTTTTAAAGCATGTAACTGAAAATGCCAGCCGGCCGAACTATTATGAGCCTGGGCTCGTACATAACCAGTAAAGTTGCCTTCCGTATATAGCGGGGTCGGAGTTCCGCATGGTTTTAATCTCGGACCACTGCTCTTTCTTGTTTTATCAATGACCTGGCTGATGTACAGGTTGCGAAAAAGTTTTGTTTGTTGATATTTAATGCACGAAGGATAACGTTTATTTCCTCTACTACAAGTCATCAAGAAATTAACGTACGACTATTAGCTCAATTTTATATTTCCTCATTTAAATTGATTAATAAAATAACATTTTTAAATAATTGTTATTACATTGTTTAGCAAATGGAGTATTATCTGCATGGTCTGCCGTTATAGCAGTATACGGAGGTGTTCTGAAATCCGATTAAATATTTTTGAATTTTTTTGAACAGGACGTTATTCTACAGTATGGTACGTAAATTTATTGTAGCAGTGGCTTCTTATTAATCAGTTAGCTATAAGTCCCTTGAAAGCATTAAACAGCAAATTATTTTTTAGCCGAAAGTTTGCTAACTAGTTATTGTGCTGTAAATATTCCTATCATCTGCATAGGCAATTTTGAAAGACCTACATAGTCATGAAACAAAAGGCAAACAAGTATTTTTTGTCAGATTCATGTGAAAATTTCAAGTTGTCATTGTAAATTACTTGCAAATCATATCATTTATTATAACAGTTCAGTGAAGAAGGTTGTGTTTGAAAAATGCTTGAAACTAAATTGGAGCACTGTAGTATGATAAAGTTTTAAAGAAAACAAGGCATTGATCCTAAGATTATAACATGGACGAATTGAGGCCGTTTTTGAGAAGGATTAGCCACGTTATTCGAAAGTTAAATTTTTGTGTAAACAGTTTTGGTGAGGAAGATATTTGATACGGGATGATCCAAAATCTAGTCGACCACTTGTAGCAAGAACTACAAAAAATGTCCAACAAGTTGAAAAGTTCTTTGTTATTGCCACATAAATGTCTTTAAGTGAAAGTGTTGGAAAATTTTGCATGATGATTTGGTGAAACTGGTTTTTGCCTACCAAAAAAGTGTCCATGCAGTGGCTTCATAAAGGCTGATGCCCTCCGCCCAAAAAGGCCAAGACGCAATATTCAGGAAAAACAGTGATGGCAAATATCTTTTGGGTACTGAAGGTGTGTCCAGATTTGGCGATTTGTCACAAATTGGGCGATTTTTAATAAATTTTCTGAATGAACATCTTTTATTGAAGCTAGTGAACATCGATGTTACCTACAGCAGAGACATTTATTGGTTATTTCCAAGATACCAGCATTTAACTATCTTTTTATCTCTAGCCGTTTTTGAGACACCTTGTTACACCTTGTTTAGGTATAGGTACAATTATATATAGTTCAATATCGCTGATATTCCATTTTCGCTTAACACATAGTGAATAGTTTTAAAACTGTGACAAATTATGATTACAGTTGGGATTTTAGGCGACAAACTGATAGCGTGGCTGCGACTTGTACATAGAAAATCTGGACAAGCTAGGTATACTGCTGATGCAGTATATGCCTAGAGGGATACAATTAATGCAGAGGTAAAACTAACCCTGAAAGAAAACCGTCCGAATTCTTACAAACAATAAGAATTACTGCAAGTGAGAGTCAAGGTTCTAAGCGCCATCTAAGAGGAACACTGCATATTAGGTAAGTTGCAACCAAAGCAACCACTTACGAACTAGTGCAGGTTCTACTGATGGCACCTGCTCTGGTCAATCTACTCGGACCCCACGACTAGTTTCGCCCTCGTTTGGGCTCCTCAGATAGGGATACCTAGTACATTTTCCAGACCTTCCAAGAAGTTACGTTTCTGACATAATGACACAGTTAAAGAAGCGTTAGGGAAAATGCGCCAGTTTTGAGTTCGAATTCAGTATTGTCTTCTTTCGTATACAGGTAGATTTCTTTTTAATTTGCCTACGTATACACAAGATGATTTAATCTTATTTCTGAAAAGTGGGTTTTGCTTTAAAAAAATCTAATGACCTTAACATCCAACTTCGATTTTTGAAAGACGAGAAGTAGTGAGTTGATGAAATGTATACGATTACAGTTTTCTAACTAAACTGAAATATAACAAAGCCGTTAATCTTCCATTTCGTAATGGTAGCTGAACGCTGTCGATCCGAACAACTTCTGACAGATTACCGCTCCCTTTGTCACAGTGGAGCACCGGAGTCCTCCCCATTGTTTCCTGTCGAAGTTTCCAGTTGTATTTCAGCTGCAACAACCGAACCTCATCGAGTGCATTTGGTCTGAATAGTTGCTCTTGGGGTGTAATTACACGGGAGTTGGTCCCGCATTCCAACAGGAAAACGGGGCGCACGTGCCGATTCAGAGAAAGGGGCGCCGGGGTCTAATTATACTGAAAGGGGGTGAATTCTTAATTCCGCACCGTGCCTCCCAGCTGCGTGTCGGGTAAACAGGAAACTTCGGGTCAAAATTAACAGACAATTGGCCCGCGAATTAATAAAGTAATATTTTGTAGCAGGGGATCTTGTACTTTACCAAGCTTGAGAGTGTTATATGAGATCCATCGAAATAATTCATTTTAAAGAAAATAAAAATTATGTTTTATCTAAACATCTATAGGTGGAAGTAGTACAGTTGCCTACAATAAATGGGGAAACAAAACAGCGTGAGTAGGGGTGTGGGATTAAATTGGGAAGGTTTAGATAGCGTCAAAAATCACATTCTTGCAATTTTGGTGAAAAAATGTCCAATGCTAGAGTTGTAGATAATAAAAAAGTTAATAACTTTTGACTGTACAATTTTCAAGATATTCATGTTTCCTGGTCCAAAATACAATTTTCAAAGACAAATTCCACTGGAAAAAAAGGATCCCCGAAGCAATGAATTTTTCAATAATAATTGTAAATAAACTTAAAATTATTTGAAAATTAAAAAAAAAACATACACACCATTCAGTTACACGGAAAAGATACCAAAGAAACTGTATTTGCTGAAGGTTCTTTTAGACCCAAACCCGTAGTCTAAAATTAACACTTTTTGCCCGCAGCGTATATTTTTGGGCTCCCAGAGGTAGTCAGTATTTAATTGTATTTTATTAAAGATAACACAATGGTTTAAAATGGCAACCTCTGATTTCTGTACAAAAATTTGCTCGTTCCAACGTGGAATCGAGTATCTATCGCATGGTGTGTGGATTTTACTGTTCATAACAGTGCCTCTTGTGGTGCTACAGGAGTTTCGTAGACCAATGACTTAATGGAATCCCAGAGAATATAAAATTCCAATAGTGTTAAATCCGGACTTCGCGCTGCGCATGTGATATGGATTTATATAACTAAGTCCTTATAAAACCTCTGTAATTATTATAGGTTATTGTGTTTGACTAACCTGTTTGTCGCGAAACTGTCTAACTTTTCAGTCAGCATCCCACTTTTCTCTAATAAAAAAAAAACTGTTTTTTCGAATCATACATTTGAATGGAAATATGTACCAAACTGACAAACGGTTTTTATTACCTAAGTGATAAATTTTTGGTAGTATAAAAATTGTCAAATTTTGTGAACTGTTAATATCTAGGAGCAGGATAACTTCTTATATGATTACACTTTTAAACAACTACATTTACGTTGTAGTACCATAAAAATTCCTGACGACTGTCTTTGATACACTCGCAAATATGACGTGTACACATCTTCCATCTTCAGTATGAAGTGGTAGAGGTAGCTAACTTTGAGTTAAATTGAATATGAAAAAGATTCATCACTCAAAGTAATTTTATTGCATTACGCTCTTTTTCGCTGGAGTATTCCAATTAGTTCAAACGTTCTTTGGGCCATCGGCAATACAGGTCTCTTTACTAGTCGTACCAACTTATGTCATAGTTACCGATTTTCACCAAATGACCGGTAATCGACAATATAGATCTCTGTACTTACAAACCGTACCAAATTTGTAAAGCCGCCGGTAGGTGACCATTCATTACCTATTTTCACAAAATGGCCCACAAAATGTGCGGCATAAGACATGGTCACGTTTATAAATAATAGTATGATAATACCAATTGTGACGTATTGGTTGTTTTGTATCTTTTGCAACTAGTTTAGGTCATTAAGTAAAATTGTATTAATTATTATATTAATTGTTAAAAAACAGAGTTGATCTAGGGTTCAGTTTTCAAGCTGCTGCCATTATCACCCGTAATATACGTCTTGATTCAGTGGTCGGAGACTTTCTACGTAGCTTACATCAGTGGATGAGGAACGCTCGTATACTTTAAGAATTAGGATATCAGCAGAAGCATTCGCCAATAGTGTTGCCAATATTCGTCGAAAGCATTGTTCTATATGAAGGTTGCCATCTTTAATTTGCAGGTAGCGTGCTACCAAATTTAGAAATTTTTGGTAAAGTATTTATATACTGGTTGATCTATACATTTCCATGGTCGATATTTCAAGAAAAACCTTCCATTTTCGATTAATCACTGAGCTTCTAAGCACTAAAGGGTTTTTTTCTAACACTAGTCACAACAAAAGAACGCGGTTTATAGTTTTTTGACAACTGTTATAGATACTTTATCTTCAATATTAGCGTTTTTAAGATTTACACACGTATAGGCGCCCTTAACTCCCAACATCCCAATACAACAACAATCTTCATTAGCAAGTAAATCTCTTCGAGAGCTTGATTTTGTCATCCTTCGCTTTTTAAGTTTAGTCTTTCGAATTGCTTTTTAAAATTGCGAACAAAGTCTTAAACCTAAAAAAAGATCGTATACGATTACAATCAGTTTTTAAATCTCTTTTTTAAAAACAAATAAGGTAGATTTAAGCATAGAAAATGTAGACCATAAAGAAGGGGTTGGTATTTTTCTATTAATCAGTTAAAATAAGCGACTACTGCTTCTTCAGTCACAAAGTTTGCGTTTCTGTTCTCCATTCACAACAAACTTTTGTAGCTTTTTGACGTACCTATTTTGTAGATTTCTGCGGGAATAGATTAAACGTTAATTATAATTAGTTGACTAAATAATCAGAAATTAGTTTTTTGTTTGATAGGAACCACGACAACAAAAATTAAAATTTATTTTATGGAATTTTGATATGCAGGATTGAACAGAACACTATAAAGCACTCGAAGAAAACGAATTCACTCACGTGTGTATCATTCCACTGTCTATTTTGCTAGCAACACACCCATTACTGGAACTCTTCGTTTCTTCACTTGTACTGTAATATACTGTTGCATAAATATAAAAATTTGGTTACCAATTCTCGCTACATTGCCACTACCCACTTAATTTTACAAAATTAATATGAAAATTTGATACAAGCTAATATAAATTTTTACTCTTCTCACAAAAAATGTAATTTCTCATCATATTTCCATTTTAGCTTGGTGAGTGAGGATTTAGTTGCTAAACTATTGCGTGGTATCACTACCTCCTCTGTGGGTTGTGACGATATTCAGTGCTCTTTTATAAAATATTCTTGCCCGTATATGCTCAAGTTTATCTTGCATATAGTCAATTTTTGTTTACTAGAAGGATATTTTCCAGAGGCATGGAAGCAAGCTGTGGTTATACCTCTCCCAAAAGTAAAAAATCCTCAAGGATACAAGGACCTGATGCCAATTAGTATTTTACCTGTGCTCTCAAAAATTCTTGAAAAGGTCATGTATATGCAGATCTACGATCACTTGATGAAATACAACATTTTACTTAAACTACAGTCAGGATTTAGACGTGGCTATAGCTGCTCTACTGTACTGGCGAAAGTAACAGATGACATATTATGTGCACATGATAAAGGTATGTTAACATGCTTGGTCTTTCTTGATTACTCAAAAGCTTTCGATACCTTGAACTACAACCTGCTGGTAGCTACATTGGATTATATAGGATTCAGCAATCAGGTACGTTATTTGTCGAATAGATCTCAATGTGTGAAGTTACATGATAAATTATCTGATACGGTTTATTTAAGTAAAGGTGTGCCCCAAGGGTCAATCTTGGGGCCCTCTTTTATTTTCATCATATACACAGTTTTATGATGAATTACTGGATCATTGCAGCTTGCTTCTTTATGCTGATGACAGCCAGGTTTACTACAGTTTTCTGCCATCGCAAATAACTGATGCCACTAATAAGATTAACGCGGATCTAAAAACTATATCTGATGTAACTCGGGAGCACGGGTTAATTCTCAATGCTAGTAAAACAGTAGCTTTATTGTTTGGTCCTAACAATAGTAGTTATACCCACTCCTTGCATATAAATGTTAATGGCGTCATTGCTACGTTACTGGAAAAATATAAAAACTTGGGTCTAATTATGGATAGCTGTGTAGGTTTACCAGCCACATATCTAACTGCTTAAAGAAGTCTTATTCTTCACTTAAATTGTTATATCCTCACAAAGATTATCTTACAACCAAGCAGAAATCTTTGTTGGCGGAAACCTTAGTTCTATCTCACTTTAACTATTGTGCTGAAATATTCTCACCACTGCTTGATTCCATTACTAAGTATAAAATACAAAAAGTGCAGAATTCATGTCTCCCCTTTATATTTGGTTGGCTTAGTATGGGGAAGCGTTTTGAGTTGTTGTCGCAAGCTTTTTACTATAAAATATTATTAAATAAAAATCGGGGTTACTTATACGAGAAGATTAGATTTAATACAGACATCCATAACATTAATGTGAGACGAAAAGATCGAATGTTATTTCCTGACACAGGACAGCGGTGTACGAGAAATCATTCAGTTACAACATAGTTAAATGCTACAACTCTCTGCCTGACTGTTGTAGAGTGAATAGTTTAAACAAATTTAAGAGATGCATGCGCCATTGTTTGCTTTTGATGAGATAAAGGTCTCTATTGCTATTGCTAATGCTATTGCTGAAGTGATTCAGTACTCAGTCCAATTCTTTCTCTGCGTCCTGTCTGGATGCCCGCAACCTGATTACGGTTATAATTCTTGCTATTCTTTCATTGATTGTGCGCAATCTGATCTGATCTATATTCGACTTATTTTTTTTGTAGTTTAATTTACCTTTATGTAACTTAGTTTAATTGTTTTTGATTTGGTGTGAACCTTAATGCAGTATTCTCCACAAACATTTATTATATTATTTATTATATTATTATTATAGACTGTAAATAGTAAATGGATTTATTATAAGCAGTTAAGAAATATGGTTACAGCTTCAATCAGATGTGAAAAGAAAGCCTATATTGAGTATGAATTGCGGTGCACAAGAAGCTCGAAGCTTTGGTGGAATACTATAAACAAACTGAATATTCACAACAATACCAAACGCACAATTCCGGATCACTTTCAAGATCCTGATCAATTTAATTATCACTTTGTTAACTCTGTTCCAGATACAACAGTGAGTGCAGCAGATGTAGCTTTTTATAATAGTAACTTGCATCCTAGTATCAGCAGCACTTTGCGATTTCACGAAGTTTCTTCGAATGATGTATGGGAAATAATACTTCATATGAAGTCTAACGCGGCGGGTAGTGACGGGTTTACACGTGACATGTTGATTATGTGCCTGCCGTTTTGCCTAAATGCATTAACGCATATTGTAAATTATTCGTTAAGTAACAGTACGTTTCCTTCTGCATGGAAATCAGCAATTGTAGTTCCACTACCCAAATCAGATTCACCGAATTCGCTTAGTGAGTTTAAACCTATTAGCCTGTTACCTTTGTTTTCCAAACTTCTTGAAAAAGTGGTTTACAAGCAATTAATCACTCACATTAAGCACAATGGGCTAATACCTGACCGTCAGTCAGGATTTCGCTGTGGTCATAGTACAATTACTACTTTGTTAGATGTAACTAACGATTACTTGCGCGCCATAGACAAGAAAGAAGTTACAACAGCAGTATTTCTTGATTACACTAAAGCCTTTGATTGTTTAAATCATGAAATGTTGTTAGCCAAATTAATATTCCTGGGCATTAGTGATGACACTCTTCGTTGGTTTTGGGACTACTTATCCGAAAGGAATCAAATGGTAAAACTTGATATCAATAATATTTCACAGCCTGTTGCTTTGGATTCCGGTGTGCCGCAGGGATCAATTTTGGGGCCTATCCTTTTCGTGTTGTATATGTCGGGTTTTGAAAATGTGGTACATAATTGTAAATTACACTGTTATGCGGATGACAGCTAAATATATCTGTCGTATAAGCCTATCTCAGTTGTTCAGGCGATTAATACTATTAATGAAGATTTGAATAGAATCGAAATGTGGTCGAAGAATCATCATCATTGCTTAACGCAAGAAAAACTTTCTCTGTTACTTTTAGGTCAAAAAAATCGCATTTTCTGAAGACCTAGTACAATTGCGATTGGGAGGTGGTGTTATCCAAAACGTTCAGTTAGTTAAAAATTTGGGTGTTACTTTTGATTCTCTTCTAACTTTTAAAAACCATGTTTCGTTAATTTCACAAAGTTCTTTTCTAAAGCTGAAAGCATTATATTGTTTTAAGAACATTCTCTCAACAGAATGTAAAATGAGATTAACGAATTCTTTAGTGCTATCTAAAGTCGYATATGGTGGTTTGGTATACGMTCCATGTTTGACTGGCGCGGAGGAATATAGAATTCAAAAAATACAGAATGCATGTACGCGATATTCTACCGGTATATCTAGGCGGGAACACATAACACCCTTTATAAGGCTTCATAAGTGGTTAAGAATGCGAGAAAGATGGATATACCATCTTATGTGTTTGGTGCACGCCATTATCTTGTTTAACGAGCCAAAATACTTAAAAGACAAAATAAATTTTCGCGTAGAATGTCACAACACTAACCTGCGGTTTGTTGCTACTACTTTGAACATACCTAAGCATAATGCCGTCCTCTTTCAATCAGCTTTTTCATATACGTCTGCACATTACTATGGAAATCTGCCTAGAGATCTGCGGTCATTCTCTTATCATATTTTTAAATCAAAGCTGAAGTTGTTGCTCCTTGGTGTTCAAATTCGTATTGATTCTTGATGTTTACTGTTGTATTTCGAATATATAACCTACTTATATTATATTTATTCACTTTTTCTGTGCCTATGACATTATTTTCTTTGCTGAGAAAGAAATATATATAACGTTGGATGGATTTAGCGGTCGTACTTGTTTATGTTGGGAAGTTTTGAGGGGTATTCCACCTTATGGGTTTGAAATAAGTACACTCTTTCTACATTGCCGAGCTTTCGACTATAATTTTAGTCATCATCGGGGCTACTACAAAAATTACAAAGTTTAAGTAACAAATGGTTGTTTTTTTATAAACATGTTCTTACCGAATTTGAGGTTACAAAATTTAAGTTGCCAATCTTGCGAAGTTTTATGTAATAACATTCTATACTGGTTGTTTACTTTCTGGATCAACTGTGCTTTACTTAACTTTTACAAAAACAATTTACCATACATTGATTGAGACGATTACAACAGATTAAAAATTTTTTTAAGTTTACACGTTAAAATCGTTAAAATCAGTTCGAAATCACAGCCGTCAGTTTAAAATGTCAGTGTCAAACGCCACAGCTCCAATATATATATATCACATATGCTCATTTATAATGAATTCAGGCGATAATTAATTTATCTTTCATAATATTATAATATATTTGGGTTGTAATTAGCTGTTGGTCGCCATAATCTGGCCACCGCAGCGAATTACGCTCTGAAGCTCAACAACCCTGAGCGACGAGCGATTCAACTGCACATGCGTCGGATGGCGTTCAGCAGCGTTACATGTTAACTGTGATGTATATATGCCGCCTTGACCTCGATTTTGAATAGGGCCCTGATAGCTCAGTGGTAAGAGCGTTTGACTGGTGTTCAAAAGACCCGAGTTCAAATCTCGGTCAAGACCAGTACTTTTTCATTATATATATATTGTATAGGTTTGTATTGCCAAATTGGTTCTGGTTGGCATTAAAAACAGCGCAAGCTGACAGCCCGCCAGATTAAATAAAGACGTTTATTATTATTATTATTATTATTTTGTTATACCAGGGTAAGGTGGTAGAGCAGAGGAGGGTTTTACACCCTCCAACTGAATCTCGCCCTGCGATTTCAGCCAAATTCATTTTATTTTATATTGCTTATTCATATGTACATATAACAATTTGGTTGTAATAAAGGCCATTATTATTATTATTATTATTATT
Source organism: Rhyzopertha dominica (assembly GCA_025024175.1). Lineage (NCBI taxonomy): Eukaryota > Metazoa > Arthropoda > Insecta > Coleoptera > Bostrichidae > Rhyzopertha > Rhyzopertha dominica. The sequence continues at coordinate 26,023,578 of QCXZ01000053.1, forward strand.
ATTATTATTATTATTATTATTGAAAATTTTTACTGTCATGTATATTAGCCGAGATATTATGTTTAGTAGCCTACAACCTGTCGAAGTTATTGAAGAATATGCAAAAGGCTATCCGAGGCGCCTTGCTTAATAAGCAAAGTAAAATTTCTTACGCTTCTTCACTATTTTAGGGTTTACAGAGATAAAGCTTCCCCGCAGTTCGGTCAAGCCCCTTCCAAATCTAAATCCTGTATATGCCACTGTCTATAAGGACCACATTCACTCAAGATACCGCTCTTTCCGCAACAGAAATCCTCAAAACGTTCCAGTTTGAAACTGTAGTTCCCACAGTTGTTCGATAACTCCTTAATCCGTTTAACATGCATAGAGAACGTCTGAATTCTTAATCCACACCCGCGCGCCTGAACATCCCGTAACAGAACTGATAAGCCCAGCAACCCGATTGATTTAGATCGGTTTAAAACTGGCACAGGTTTCCGATAAATTATAAACACCCTCCGGAGGAAACCAATTATCCAAATGTAAGTCGACGGGAAAGTAGTCCCCATTGAGGAATTTCCCGTTCCCCGTGCCCCGCCGTTTCACAGGGATTAAGCAGACGGGATTTGAACGCATTCGCTGGGCCCCCTGAACAAGCTATTCATTCCGCATTTCATATTCCGAAGCTGGCGTCTTGATTTACTTTGCATTCATACCTGTGCTGGGGAATCCCTGCTCTTTGCGTTGGCTGAGGGGCGGTGTTGCTTTTTAAACGCGGGGGCAAGAATGACGGCGGGGGTTGAGAAAATGCCTAAGGAGATGCCTGGAATTAAAGGAGTGATGGGTGAGGTTAAACGAGGAGGCGAAAAGTTGTAAAATATTTCAGCAAAACCCTTAGTAATCTTCCTGAAAGGCAATACCCAGATTTAATTATTTTCAGGTATAATGTTGCTTAAAGTTGACTTTTTAATAGTTATTTGTGATAGTTACACGAATATATAATTATATTGATGTGCTTGGAGGGATAATTAAAATACTCTTGCTTTTCAAAGCCTTCCATTCGGTATTATCGCGTACGCGCACTTTTTTTGTTGAAGAAAAACCGTTCAGTGTTATTTATGTTAAACCAGTTAATAACCTACACCGCTGTTCATGGAACATTAAAGTTACATCATTAGTTAGTATTGAAATCACTTGTCTTCATTGCTGCCAGGTTTACCGGCTGGAAGAAGACCAAGCCATGTGTTATAGTTCCAGGTATGCAGTTCAGATAATTCATGACGTTGTACATACACCAGAAATTCGAATACAAGAGCTGACAGTGAAAATCAATGTATAGATTGTCGGTGTCCACTGTTACTGTCAAACTTAAACCCACCAGCACTCTATAAACAAAAAAATATTTGACAATATTGTACACCGATGCCAACTTCAATCAGCTCTGTCCTTCTTTCTAGTATGTTATGGTGGTAATGAAAATTGGTCAGGATGACCTATATACCAAATGCTTGGTATCATGTAAGTAGAAATTTAGATGGCAATGCCACCTGTCAGCAGTACACTTACACTTGAGTGAAGGTGTACTCTAACCAGATCCTGCGGAATGAGCTGCAAAGAGGAATTTTTCCATTTTATTGTTTTTAATAAGATTTGTGTTTGATCGCTCAATTTCCTCATATGTAAACTAGAAACAGGCTATAGCCAAGGCTGCTTTATATATGTGGCTTTTGTCCTGCGGAAAACTGATAAGGAATCTCTCAATTTATCAGTAGTTAGCTTTGAGTAAAAAAAAGACAATTGGACGTCAACCCCAGTTTTGACCAATCGTGTGCGAGTAACGAAAAACCAGCAAAATAACGTATCTTTTAGGAATGTTGGTCATTTTCGTTTTGTTCATCAGGCAAATAAGGTCGGTCACTTGTGTTACCTTGGTTAACTTGCGATATAAATGTTAAGATTTTACAACATTTCAGACCCGTGGTAAAGGCAGTTACTCATAGTTATTTGGATGAAAATGGCATAAATTTCTAAACATGATTTATTCATAAGGTTAGTATCACGCTAATGAAGTTAAAATTACTGATGTTTTTAAATATTAGTTGTGCAAAATAATTCGTATCTAACAGTCTATTGTATTTAGTAAAAAATAAGCCGAATTTTCAGATCAATTCATTCAAAAGCAAGTGAGTTTTCCTGGTAGGTTCTGGTGTCCTGAATAAGGTCTTGAAAGTCTGTTAAGAATAAAATTTGTCAACGCTCTAAATGGCTAAATTTCATGAAGCTTGTATGCACAATATGATGAAATCGGCATTCTTTTACAGTTTGCAGTCGTCTGAATCTGAACCAGATCTCAAAAATGCCATTTGTATTGGTGGTGGATTTCGCTTGCACCCAGTTATATGGTATCAAAATGAAGCTAATTGTCAAGCATACGTTAATTTCCATAGCTTTCTTTTTGGCTTGCTTTTTGTCGTAGATTCTATAAAAATCCAGTTACAGGTATCTTGATAAGTTAATTTCGGAACACGATTTTAGTCCAAATTTTTTCCTTGCACTGCCACTACAGGGAATTTTGGGACTTTATTCAGGACACTAGAGCCTACTTGGAAACCATCATTTGCTTTTGTATGAATTGGTTTTTAAAAAAAAAATCCTAAATACCCTGGATTAAAGGCAAATGCTGAGGAGCTAGCTAAATTCACCGCAATTTCCGTAGGATTTAAAGGAGTAGTTTCTTCCAAATTAGTCATGTATGGTTTGTTTTGAGTAAGTTGATTCCCTGTAGTTTCGAATTATATTTTCAAAACATAAATTGTGTCTTACATGAACTTACGTATGTTTTGTTGAGTGAATTTAGCTAAAAATAATTAAAAGTAAAATGACATTATATCACTGTTTAGTTCAGTTGGAAGAACTACAGTTTCCATGCAGCAAATGAAGGAGATTGGTAATCAGAGTTTACAATTCAAAATTTGACAGATTTATTCGCTGTAACTTTAATATGTAAGCATGTTTTGTGCAGTGGTCCCAGTTTTCTATTCAACTAATAGGTTTCATGATTTCACTAAGAGCAATTTTCGTTGCTCTATGGATCGAATTGTTATCACCACAAAGAACATTTAATAATCGTTCTTCGAAATCCATGGAGTGTTCTTTATATTATTCTTTTAAGTCGTAACATTCACTGATCTTTGTGATTGGTATTTAAATGAATGAATGGGATCTTATGTGTGGATTGATGGAATCACGTGTTTTTTTTTATATAGTAGCATATTTGGACCCCCCAAAAAACTGTAACCATAACCATTGCACAGTGATCAATCTTGCCAGAAAGTTTCAGTTCGTCTACGATATGATTTGCTGAATGTTTCGGTGTTGGTTTCAATATTGCAGACACCTTTATGAGATCTGATTGTTCTATTAAAATTATTTTATTGCTACCTGGTGAAAAGGCATTGGCCTGGGCTGTAAATTTCACAATTTTGAAGGCATACAGGATCTGTCCCATATATATATCGAACACTTTTTTTGGGAGGGTAACTAAACGGTTGGAAGCGCTCCACCTGGAAAACAAAAGTAGTGGGGGATCTAGCTAACACGCCGCGACCGGTTTCGATGGATTCCGAGCACCTGGAGCGTCAGGACGTGCGTTTGCATATAGCTCTTCACGGCACCGCGTCGAAGTGCCACAATGGCGGATCCGTTAGAACACAGGTACACAGCGAAATTTTGTGTTCAACTCGGCAAAAACACTGTGGAAACCAACCAGCTGATTCAATAGGCCTTCTAGAACAAAGCCTTGRCCGAATCTTCGGTTCGGAAGTGGCACAAGATGTTCCGGGGGGAAAGACGTCGCCGACGAAGCCCACTCTGGTTGGCCTTCAACGTCCTGAACCGACAAGAAAATGGACCGTGTGCGTCAGCAACTTGACGAGGTTCGTCGTCAGGGAGTGCGGTTGATAGCCTAGATCCTTAACTCAACGTGGAAGTGCTCAAAAGGCTTCAGCAGAAGGTCAACCGCGCGCGGCCGGACATGAAGAAGACTTGGCAGCTTTACCACGACAATGCCCCAGAACACACGGCCTTCATTGTTGGCGACTACCTGGCCAAAGCAGGTGTCTCGGTGGTCCCCCAGCCTGCCTACAGTCCTGACATCACCCCGTCAGACTTCTTTTTGTTCCCCGCACCAAAGACAKGCATCGGGGCTTCGTGAAGAACATCCAAGAGGCTACCACGAGGGCTATTAAGGACCTTCCCGTCGACGTTTTCCAGGGGCCTTTGTACCAAAAATTTCAATAAAAGTATTTTTCCTGAAAAATGTTCAATATTAATGGGACGGACCCTGTATGTCATGGACTAAATCAATGTTTTTTCTGTCCAAATATTGAAACTTGTTCACGGACATCTGCAACAAGTTTGGAAGCTTCCAGGGGGAGGGGGTTGTGACTTCGAAAATTTTGTTGATGAGTTGACTTCTGTAGTAGTTGTTTTGAAACTTAGCCGAATACTCAAAATGTTTACATTTATGATTTATTCATAGCAATTCAGCGACCGGAAGCTTAGAGAAGACAACGAAATTTTAKTTTCCCGTCTCTAACATTCCTTACAGCTCGGAACAGGAGGATTTAGCGTGTTAGTCCCAGTTCTTACACGCGAAATCCGCGCACAAAGCCCACGCCGCCTGCTTGTAAACTGAAAATACGAACAATAATTAACGAGCCTCCCGAAAGGATACGCGCCGAAACTCCTTAGGTCGCGGGCCACTCTTCCCGTAATCCGGATTAGACTCACAGATTAGCCCGCCCAATTTCCCCCGGAACGTTCCGGGGCCGAAGAAGTCCTTTTGTTGCCCGGAAAAGGATAATTACAGAACGGACGGCAGATCAAGAATTCGACTTCAAACGCGGTCAGTGTGTAACGAACCGATTTGACTCGCGCCGAACTTGCGGGGGTCCGCAAAAGCGAAAAACGAGAATCGGACGACGTCGAACGAATTTCGTTATGCGGTTGTCAAAGGAATCGGCGCGGGGCTGTATGCGAAAATAGGGAATTTGTCAGGTAACATGAGGAAGTGGGTGAGGTGCTTGAGGTGTCGTTGAACCACGGATCGCATATTTTTCAAGTTTGGGAAGAGATTACTGTACCAAAAATTACTTACCTATATTTTTCTTGGCTTCAGTTATCCCATATTTGGCTGGCAATAAGCAGTGCTGTGGATATGTTAAGATACTGTTGTACATTTGCATAACTAAATAGCTTTAATTAGCACTTGTAATATATTCTTGGTTTGAAGGCTTCCCTGGTTCTTGTCGATAACATGTTGCTTTTCGGGCTGCTTCCCACGTTTCTTGTTTGGTCTTGACGTTTCGACACACATGTCGGTGTCTTCCTCAGAAGTAGCTCTAAAACTGAACCGGAAAAGCCACCCCTTGAGTGATGCATATAAATTATGGTAGGATTGCTTTAGCCATTAACACACGTCATAATTTTATGCAAACTTAACGCCATCAAAGTTTTTGCAACCTTTAGGCAAATATATTTTTGGGAATTGTAGCGATTTCTAATTGTCTAGTTGGTGAACGTTCCTTGTATTTATTTTGCTATAAGAGAATAGCATCTTGCAATTTCTATTAATGCAGACACAGACTGCTGTCAAATTATAAAAGTCTGTCATTGGGACTTCACTTAGCTATATATAAAGTATGTGTAGTTAACTCAGTTTATGAGTAAAAAATCTCAAATCGGAGTAGTTTGATGCAATGGAATACGTCTCTGTAGCGGATTAATGTGTGTATATAAAAATTCAAACACTGCGCGAAAAAACGATTGCCGAAATTCACGATGCGTAAAAGAAGCTTCCTTGCACGACTTTAGTGCAATTTTTTAAAATATACGTTTCATTTGAGAGTTGTGTTGTTGTGTGCAGGAATTTTGATATAACCCTCGTGCATAAATCTTCAGCTCTCGTTACTTTTTTACTTAAATTCACTGTTGGACCGTCATAATTAAGGCAATTTATTGACGTCAAATCTTCAGTTCCTGGTTTCTTTTTTTAAATTGAAACGCTTGTAACGCCACGGGGCTAATTCTTGGCTATCACCGAATAAAACGGGGATAAATTGCGAGAGATTTTAGTTGCTTGCCGAAAATGTTTCTTTATTAAAAAACGGAATACTTTTTATTCAAATTCCCTTATAAGGTGGTCGTGGCAATTAATGGCGGTGCATTTTGTTCTTGAATGTTCTTAATTTACAGCTACATACCGCACTCAACTCCGGACGGCCGCGGCTGCCCTTGAAAACTTGTGTAGTGTTGCAAAGGTATTTTGATGTTGCATTTTAATATCCAACCTATGCCCCACGTTGAGCGCCAAAGATGTGACGGAGCCCCTCCTCTAGGGACAGTGGTGTTCGGAAAGCTCGTTTGGATAGGAACACAGCGAGAAAAACAGCTAACGTTTCAGATCTTTTATTGTTCTTCCACACGCCGTCAGATACAAAAATAAAATTAACTCACAGCAATGCAAAGCTAGGCATTTATATCTACTTACCTGACACAAGGTAAATGGATAAATAGAAAACTCGTACCATATGGCTGTGAGCGAGTAAGAACGATATCTGACATCTGTTAAATAAAAATCTCGGTACATAGGTGGTGCCTGAGATTAGGCCAACAAATTAATCTACATCACCATATTAGTTTGCGTGTAACTCTCACCGAAATCTAAGTCCTTCCCGTGTCTGTACCATTGATGATCAATAAAAGTATTTGTTGTTTGGTGCGGCATAAAGACGTCAATAATGAACTGTTGCATCACTCGCAACACGGAAAAGAAGTTCAACCCTCCAGTTGAAGATTTCAAGTGATGGTCGTATACATTTATCAATACTAGAATAAATAACACTAAACATTTACAAAAGTTCTACTTACACTCCTGTTTATAAAATGCAAGAACTCCGACAATCGCTTTGGGCATTCTGAAAAAAAATGCAGCAGAGTCCAGGGCTCTGATAATTTTTGTATAATACTACTGGCATCGTACCTAGGTGTTTAATTTTAAGCCTTTTTGCGATTTTCCATCGCGGGTAGTCCATAGTTAAGTTTTAAAAATTGTGTGGTGCCCTTTTTCTTTTATCCGGCTGGGGCTGTGGGACACAGACTAAGACCTGGATAACTGCTCAACACCTTTGGTTAGTTTATATAAAAGGAAAAGCGTCGCATCTTCCATCTCACACAACTCAGTGAAGCAACAATTCTACCACCAACACGAAAGTTCGACCAGCTTCTATCCAAACATATCCTTGGAACAAGAAGAAATGTTGAGTCAGGAATGGGGATCGTTCAGGTATCATTGCAACGGGCCTAAACATTTGCCTGCCTGAAAATATGATGATGTAAATTCTGGTATAACGACGCCAATGTTCGTTCTAATTCAGCTCGTTTCAGTAACAATATCCACCCCTGCAACAGAGACGTTTGCAAAAGAACCCCGTTCCTTAACCCCGGTACTCATTTGTCGCCACAAAGGCGCGGATGCAAGACGGATTCGTTATCCGGACGGAAATGTTTTGTTTCACAATAATAATTCGGATCCAACGTTCACCTAATTATAAACCGCTTGCTACCGTCCTCGCTTGTCTAAACGTCGACGTTTGCAGATTACACAAATAGGGGGCGGGGATATTAAAATGGAATTCCCTTTGATGGTATTTCTTATTCATTAGATTCCGCGATGCTCAGACGGATCCGCTGGCGAAATATTAATGCCGTGTGCGCTGAGCCGAAGTCCCATAGTCCGAGAGGCCGGATACGGTTTTATGTCCTGTAATAAAAACCGGGTTGACGGATTTTTAAAACTAATTTCGACTAATGGATTACGCTGGAGAAGTCTGCATTGCAAATAATGCGTTTCGAGGCGGATGCGAGAACTTTTTCGATGTGCTACTGCAGGACAGCTCTTTAAAGCGTTGCGGGATATTTCTCAAAGGACGAGGAAGCATATGTGATTGGCTGTCCGATATGATATCCTCTGCATCTATAATGCGAATGTGTTGCAATAAAATGCAAGGGAGTTGAAAGTGGGACGAGTATATATGTCTTATTTCTACTGCTTATTGTAAAGTAATCCATCTTCGCAGTTTTAAGCTGGTTTATCAGTCATTCTCCATTACCTACTTTAAATGCAGCTAGAGCCTATACTGAAAATTCTTATTATAACCGGCTATTGCTGCAACCAACAATACAAGAAATAGTACATACGCCACATTCATAGACGGCACTTTGTGCACCGCAAAGTTAGTGTTCCTGTATCTATTGTATTGTATATTACTTAGTAATCAGAGACAAAATGGATTCCGCTGCAGCAGCATAGTGAAGTGGGGTTAATAAAATGCCAGGTCATTGCATTTCCAACAGCCAGAGACCGGTTTTATATCATTTTGTTTGCCAAAAAATCAGGAGCGAAGAGAAGCATGCAATTTGGCGCTTAGAGTGGTCATTTGTAAAGTTAGGTGCTAATGTCAAATTATGAATTTTTGGAGACAATATGGCATTAATGATGATACCCTTTTTATACAGGAACACTAAGAAAACTACAGTGACTTTATAAAGACAGTGACAAGTAGTGATGTCACGATACGAGATGAGAGGAAAATCGATTAATTGTCGTCTCGTAGGAATAATTTCTCGTCTAATTGTATGTTTTTTCTATAATCAGCATATTAGTAATGTTTTAACTCCAATTTATTCATCATGTAAACTAAATACATAAAATGTTTTCAGTATATGTTCTCTTGTGATTTGGTTCAAATATAATGAAGTAGTTAGACAGTTAGATTTAAAAATTTTATAGTAAATAGCAAGTAAACTACACTTATAAGGTTTTTGCTTATTGATACAAGGTCTATGTGCAGACGGGAATAAATAGATATTAAATCAACATAGTAGCAATAATACTTCCATTTATTTACTATATATGCAAAACATCTAAATTGTATTCACTTAAAGTAAACAGATGATATCTTATATGTACTTTTTTCTTGTCATACGAAAATAAATAAACTGTCATAAAGTCACTGTAAGCAAACGAAACGGGGCTAAAGCGCGCACCGCGGTTTGCGTTTAAATCAAGCTGACTTCAAGCTTATGCAGATTTATTTCGCTTAGATTTCGGATTTCGCTGGCAACAATCTTTTGTTAAAGTACTTATATAATAGAGTACCAAAATTGTCGCCATATTCACTACAAAATTTGATTGTGCCAGAATGGATGGTACTCGAAAATTGTTAATTTGCCATATACAAAAAATTACTTCCGCTACAAAACTATACAAAGCAATGCATACGTAAATAAGTAAACTGCCACTGTCTCGATTATTCTTACGCATTTATTAAACAATACTGTTTTGAAAAATAAATAAAGTGACAATAGATAAGTTTAACACCGGTAAATGTAAATTGAGCAATTAATCTGTAATTTTATATCTGCATGTAAATACATGATGTGCAATGCTTCTGTATATTATCATTAGACAATTATAATTACCACTTCTATCTATTCAGTTTATTGTTTTGCCTAGTTGTGGTATAAACTTATTGCATTACAAGTGTCAAGCCAAGCTCTGAATCAAATACCGTTAAGGAAAGCACAACGGACCCATTCGCAAAAACACTGTAACAACGAAAGTAGTTTTGTATAACTAGGACACACCAGAGATTAGACCTGTAAGAAGTTTCCTTTTTTGTAAAAGTAAGTTATGGAATTTTTTGCTGAGAATGAGCACGTGTCAAAAACAAAGGAATTCCTTGGTCTTGCGAAGTTTGCCCAGCACGACAACGTCAGCGCCCACTGTGGCAACCAGCGCCTATCCTAGCTGATTTTAGGATATTATAAAGATGAACCAGCATAAAAATATTAAATGGAGTTTACTGGCGGGTGTGAAAATCGTACTCACACCTGTAAGACTTTCACAACTATCTTCTTATAACCTTAAATAAAAGCGTTTGCCTTTAGTCATTTACTTCTAACCTAGATTTCTGAAAAGCAGCACGTTTTAAGTTTTGTTTTTCTCTTTCTTCTTTGCCTTCTGTTTATCGTTTCTAGTCTCTAATGGATCTGGCGTAAATCGCCTTATGCACGTTTTATTAATGCATACTTTATATAAGTGCATTGAAGCGCATCCGTTTGGTAGTTGCCAGAAGCATTTAGTAAAACTATAAACACTACGAATTATTCAGAAAATGGCTCTTTCGTGCTACAAAAGTTGCCTGAAACTCAGCTGGTAATAAAGGGCCCGCGATAAAATGCTTTTAACGTTGTACTTCGAGGTATGTTTGCTGTAAAGTAGGATAAATAGTTGCAGAAGCACGGTTCTTGCATTATTGCGGTAATTCGTTAGTTCGTCTGGGTTTAGAGGAAGCAAGTGTGTATATTTATTATTAAAGAAATTTTAACGGCTTGTAAATTAAAAGCGCAGAAACGAAATTGCTTGTTATTTTAGCAAGCAATAATACAAACCAGTGGAGTAATATCATTCAAGTGCATTTCGTGTATTTCGCGTCACGAAATAACCTATACTGGAAAGAGCTTGTTATTTTTGTGAACCCAGAGAAAATATTAAAAGAACTGGAATGTTCTGCTTGACCTATTAAATTTGAATACTCGTACAACTTCTACCATACACTATTTTCTTTGATATGCGGATATATTTCCACATAACGTATATAGTAATCACAGATTGTGACAAGAAGCCAGTGGAGAATTAAGACGAGATAGTTTTTGTATTGTTGCAACAACGCTTTATTTAAAACGCTTATATCAAATACTCTAAATTCTAAACACAACTAGTTAACAACACTATTGTTTTAACACTGCTAATTCACTAAAGCACTCTAATGCACACACTAGCATTAAAAACAACTGCTTTATAACCGCTATTCAAGTTCAGAACTGCCCGCGCTCTCTCCGTCGGGTTATTTACACCTCCATCGAAAATTACAGAAGCAACGCCTTCCAGATGCTATCGAAACTTTGCGAAGGTTCGATTGATAGAATTATCTGGAGTGTATCGACATTCCCTGCCATCTGTCTGTAGCTAGGATCACTACTTGCAGTGACCTACTATACCGCATCTACACGCCTGCAACTCTGGTCCAGAGATGGCACTCATTCCGAAACAGTATGCTAGGTTTCTGTTTTCAGGTATAACTAGCATATTTCATGTCAGAAGTTGGAATTTGCAAAATTGGAGGTTAAACGTCTAGTATCTGCACCATTCGATTGTTCTATGAATTTTAATATATACTGTAGTGTAGTATTACCTAATTATTTTATGTATTACTTAATAATTATTATATACTTCCATATCAGTACATATATAAAACACTATCATTTAGTTTGATTAATTTTGGTGGTATACGTATGGCTAAATAAACATAGCTGCTTAACATTTCATCTACATATCTCCTTTTCTGTAATTTTGTGCCGATTAGCAATATCTAAAGCTTGTATTTTGGTTAAATTTTCTCCAAAATTTGATGTATTTTTTTTCCTGTTAGTTGGGAATGATAGGAAGCGTTGTCAGTTCTTTCAGCAGTGGTGTTGGTTTTTCGTAAATCAATTTTTAACAACGTGGCGTCCTTATTGTGATGATAATCTTCAGAATTTGTTTTGGAACAAAAAATTAAACTCACATCACAAACCCACCTTCTTCTCCTGATGTATTTTCTCTCATCATTGAGTAATCTTGTGTTGTGCATTAAATTTCCCCTTTAAGAAAATCCTAGGTTTGTCAAGACAACAAACTAGAATGCACTGTTTATTTTTAGTTCTTTAAATATTCATAAAAAAAATTATTATTTTACCAAAATATCAGACTTTACACAAAGAAAGCTGCAATTGCTATGTTTTTTATAAATATTTAAAACTATAGATTTTATAAGGTCCTTCAAACTTGATACCCTGATAGAATAAAGAAATCTTGGTTCGAAATGTAGTTTTAAAATGTTCATCTTCATATTGGCAAATTTGCTTTGTGCAGCTCATCAGTTGTTTAATTTAACTTTATTAAACATTGGCAAGTCGACTGTTTTTGTCCATTTTATTATTTTTAATAATTATTAAAGTACTGCAACAATAGATTTATAGATTTAAGATTAGTTTACGATTCATGTAGATAACACTGATTACCGAAGTGCATATTCTTTTACAAATTAAGGAATAAAATTATTTTGTATGATGTTAAAGTAGCTACATTCACCATTGTACTGTAGTTTTATCAAACTACTATGAATTTAATTAATTAAAGGGACTCCCAGCTACGCCAGTGAATTCTGCAATGCTTTTATAGAAATGCATGTCTTAAATACTAGTATTTGGTTGTAATAATTTTGCGAAAACGAAACATATTGAGTAATTGTTTTTTGTGGGTTCACCGACAATGTTTTAAGGTAAAAAAAATTGTTCTGCTGTCACCGGGATTCGAACCCGGGTCTCCTGGTTTAGCGCCAGGCGCGCATCCTTACGGTATATGAAAACTCTCCGTGAGAGCGTGTATTATATATTATTAATTATGTTAATAAACCTATGCCCCATTTAGCAACGCCATTTTCCTAAGGATTGTCGTTGAATTTATGTATGAATTTTATGTAAGTATGGCACCTTCTGCGGCAGCCATCATAGCACAATTATTACAGCGCATCTGGGGTTAAACCAGGAAGCCCGGGTTCGAGTCCCGGTGGGAGCTGAACATATTTTCCACCTTAAAATTTGCCATTTAACTCACAAAAACAATCTTTTAATGCCACTTCATTAAATCTTAAAAAATCTGATATGTCTCTTGCATTTTTTATTAAAAGTAGATGTTGAAATATGTTTGTCATTTTCCTACTTTGATCTCCGTCTTAAATAATGGATCCATTGAACACTTAAATATTAAATTTGTCATTTGTTACAAAGTTTCTGTGGAAAAAAACCTGCACGTGGTGACCGGTGTGCCTCATCAGAACATACCGAGTATCATTTAACAAACGTTGTTTGCCTCTAATTTCCGCGCCCTTTGCACCCGAGCAACGCGACGCCCTCTGTCCCGGTCCTCTCCCACGTTACAAAACTCGTCCGTTTTTAATCTCTTGATTCGACAAAGGTTTTCCAATTAGCCCGTCGGCTTTGACGACCACCGCCAACTCGAATTACACACCGCTCCAGCTCTTTAGCATGCTTGGTAATAAAGTCACGATTTTCGGGTGCCGAACAAAAATTACCCAAGTTTCCTGACGGTGCCGTAAAGTGATTACTGCCTTCGACCTTCGTTTTTGCGCATAACTGGGGATTTTAAATTAGGGCATTGTGGGCCGACGTTTCCTTCGCTTTGAATAAATCTGTGGTGATTAGCTGATAGAAGGAGAACTTTTGTAGTTCATTTTTCATCGTGGACTCAAATAAAAATTTATTTTAAGCAGGGTCGGTCTAATAAGACGGGGAGTAATTTTCCTCACCCTTTTTTTGCTTCACCTTTAACTCAGGCTTATGACTGCTCTTCGTGAATTTGGTACTATGATTGACTGAAATAACTTAATCTACCAGAGAGAACCTATTTTTATACAAAATTCTTATTTTCAAAAGGACAAAATAAAACCAATCGGTATTTATTTTAAAAAGTCATCAAGAAGCTAATGATTAGTTGAAGGACAAAACTTAACATAATCTGTCAATATCATGTTAAATATTGGTCAGAAGGGTTCATAATGTCTATTTTATGACGTAAGCTTTCGAATGAGTTGTCGTTTGTAGTTCAAAGTGGACTATATTTTATTACGAGACATTTTTCTTAAATCTTGAATTATAAACGATAGCGACCAGTTTTGACCACCATTAGATGTTGAATGGAAAAAAAATGTAATATGATATCATATGAACTATTGATTTGCTGTAGGTATAAAATCAGAGATGTGGAGGCAGTGTTACAATTTGTAGTAGAAAATCCAAAGAAACAAATGCCATTGCTAGGGTTACAAGTTTGTACAAAATGAAAACTAAAAAAAATCGATCAGATTAGTTGCAGCTTTAAAAGTGTAGATGATGTTGGTAGACAATACAAAACAGCGTAGATTTCCAACAACACATTCTTTTACACTGAAAAGTAATGCAGATGCAAAAATACAACCATTTAAGCGAATTCCCGTAAGCTTGCATAAAAAACTCACAGTAAAATTAGATTAAGGTATTTGGAGTCTTGTAAGATTATAACTAAAGTAGATGCGCCAACTGAATGGGTAAACGCCCTCGTCATTGTTGAAAAAAGTAACGGAGATTTACGATTATATGTTGATCCCAAAACTCTTAATTTAGTCATAAAAGAGTTCAAATTATTATACCGTTTGATCGCTATAAATTTTGTATATTACCCTTTGGCATTTGCTCTGTCCCAGCGCTGTTCCAAAAAAAATTGTTGAATTTTTTACCGACATTAATGGAGTGAACATTTATTTTGACGATATCATAATAAACCGAACAAGAGCATGACCAAAATTTAAAAACAGTGTTTTATTTATCACGCATTAAATTATAATATGTCGAGAGTTACAGCACCTTTGCAAAATATAACTAAAAATTATGTTGACCTGAAGTAGACACAAGAGCACGAAAGTTCCTTGAATTGTTTAAAAAAATTACTAACCAGTGCACCCGTACTGTCATTTTTTGATCCTCAAAAACAATACTGCTGCCAGATACATAAAAAAATMGATTAAGTGCTTGCTTAATGCCAGATGATAAGCCAGTTGCATTTGCTTCTCGAAGCTTGACCAATACTGAAAAAAAGGTATGCACAAATAGAGAAAGAATTATTAGGCATTTTTTKTTTGTGCAGAAATTTCATATGTTCATTTATGTATGCGAGAATTACAGTGTGCATGACACCATGCCATCTAGTGGCAATACGGCATCATCCACTCGTCTCTGTGGAAAACCTTGACGTATATAACGGAAGCCAGATCTATGCCGTGTTGTCTGCGTTGGGACTATAGATGTGCTGAGGAGGCTTTATAAGCCGAAACAGCTGCCCACAGATTCTCTTGACGCAGGCGACATGGCATAGACGTAATTATTATGTTCATTTATCGTTTTAAAGATATACTAGTACAAATAGACCATTAGACTTTAGCGTACAGTGTTGATATTCTTAAGATATGATTTGATTATTAAGTATGTGTCAGGCAAATTATTATACATATATTGTTAAACCAAAATCGCGAGCTTTTCTAGAGGTTGCTGAATGTTGAAACATATATTAATTTCATTTAGCAGTTCACAGTGTAATTAAGAATTTGGCTAACAGATGAAAAGAAAAGTGCTACAAGTTATTGAACAGGGATGGCCAATTACTGAAAAACCTATTCCAAATCAGATTACACATTTTTTGAAAATAAAAGATTAGTTAAATGTTTGTGAGGATCTATTGGTAGTTAGTGATAAATTGTTGTACAAAAGCATTGCAAATGAGAATGTTACATTTAATTCATGACGGGTTGTGGGCATAGAATAATGGGCAACCGGGCAAGTGTTATATTTTATTGGTTACACATTGGTAAAGACATAGAAGAGTATGTAAAAAATGTAAAGTATGTGAAAAATATTCTGCTAGACAGTGTAGGGAGAAAGCCATACTCAATTCCTAAAGGTTTGTGGGAAAAGATAGCTTCAAATATATTTAGTTATGGTGATTAATCATATTTAGTAGTCATTGATTCTATTTGGCTGGGACTGGCAAAAATAAATAACAAAACAGCTAGTGAAGCAATAAAAATCAATATTATCTGTATATGATGCCCCGACATTTTAGTGSCAGATAACGTTCTTTATTCAAGTTATGAATTTTAACAATTTACTGAAAACTGGTATTTCAGTTTGATTACTCGTAGTCCAAATTACCCTAGATCAAACGGCTTAGCTGAAAAAGCTGTAGGCATAAGTGACTACTACGACTATGACTATGTTGAAAAAAGTATTAGAAGAGGGCAAAGACACATATGTGTCGCTTATGCGGTATAGTAATACACCACTCAAAAATATTGCTTTGTCACAAGCAGAATTACCAATGAACTTCATTTGTAAAATGAGTTACCTGCAGTACTAGAACCTAAAGTAAATAACAATGTTGGTAGTAGGTTAACAGATAGACAGATGAGATAAAAATTGTATTATGACCAACATGTTAAAAATTTAAGAGTTTAGTCTTGTAACTAAACACCTCGTTCATATGTTGTAGCTAATAATCAAGGACAGAATTGTGAATGCATGCAATTCGTTAATCCCACGTATCGTTTAAAATATCACACAGGGACAAAGGAAATTTTGAAATTTTGAACACTTACATATTTTACTCGTTGGTATTGCTATTTATACTGCAATTGGTAGAATAGTTCAGTTTTCTTAATTTTTATACTGTAGAGTCACTTTGATAGCGAACGGCAATATCTCAAGTATTTTTTGTTGGACATTTAACCAGCCTACATTAGAAACGTGGCATGTGATCCTTTAAATTAGTCAGATATATAAGGAAAACAAAAGTTTGTATAATTTCCTTACTGACAGCATAAGATACGTTGTATGTAATAGTACTAAAAGATTTTTACCATTAAGTAAAAAAGCTTTCCAAAACAGTCATTCCAAATTATTAAAAATGACATTTTTCGGTAAGTTGTAATTAAACGAACCATTTCTAATTCAGTTTTATATTACCAACGGCATAAAACAGCACAAGTTTTGTCCATTTATCCGACTTTCTATAATTTATCATTTTCGAAATCCCGATAGCCAAAATCGGTAAATACTCACTCTATATCTAAATTTTTATACATTTTAGGTATGTCTGTTACCCACAGAACTCTTGGACTTAAATGATCGAATTTGAAACTCCCGTGAATACTTCATTCGCAAAAGACGCCCTCATTTAATATAAATTTTAATAACCGTCCGGAAATTACACAGCATCTGCTAAGATACTGGAAATTGTCTCTCGCTGCTCAATTATTCCTGAAAACCGACCGTGCCCGAAGGACCGCGTTTCTCACCCCCTCCATTTAATGCATCGCGTGCATCTTGTACATCCGAGTGATTAGATGGTATCCATTACCTGACGTTGCACGTTCAGCTCAACGACGTATCGATGCAATCCCCGAGGTAATGCGTGATGTTGTCGAAATGAGCCCCGCCGTCCCCTTTCTTGATGCTGCTTCCGGCTGGCGTTATTAATATTTGCCGACGCACATGTTCCATTGTTAATTACTAGACGTCGTATTGTTCGGGGCGACGTGAAGTATGGACGTAAGACCCCTCCTGTTTACTGCACCCCATTAGTAGGGGCGGTTGTTATGGAACGGCGGGGTGCAAATTTTGGTGGAGGCGCAGGTTAGGTGCCCGATTGTGCAGATGAAGTTTGGGGTTGATGTTGTTGTAAATGTGCTTTTGATGGATCTGTTCAAACAGTCGTTGTGTTTGGGATAAAGGGTTGTGTATATTCATTATCTCATGGAGATATCTGACAAATGCCTTATTAGTTGCGTGTTAATGTTTGGGCTTCAGTAATCTGCTAGATTACCACGTTTTACAACGTTCCTCCTTTTTGTATTGTTCAAGTACAGATAAAAAGATCTAGAAATGTAAAACCTATAGTTCAGTGAACTTTTAGCAATTTCTTAATCATTAGCTATTGTGGTTACTCGTCACCAGTTTTGTGGTGGTCGGAGTCACCAGTTTGTAGTGTGTGTTGAAATCAGAAGGTTGCGTGTTCTCTTCGGCGTCACTAAAATGTACGGATCGCGATCACGGCGGGGTCACCAATATCTAGACTCTGGAGGATTGTACACACTATTTATTACACACTACATGAATATACATTATCACAGCAGACTCTTAACGACTGTGTAAATAGCTATTAGGTACTATTTTAGAGAAMAACTTATGCTTAATTACATGTATCTATCTATACTGCTAATTCATGCCAATACGTCACGGTCMACTTTATTATTTGGCCTACATAGCGGTACAACAGTGTATCATCATATAAACACGGATATAGAAGATAAGCCTTTATGTCACCTAATTGTCTTTTTCTGTTGACACTGCTCACGAATGTTTTGTTCCTCTTTATCTTACAATATGTAAGTCACTACACTATGAACCATAGTAAAGAAAGAAGCAGATGTAGACAAGGAACCTGCAAATTCTTTATTTACTTCATGAGGTAAACTTGCCCACCTATCCAATTCAATGCACCAGGTTTAAGAAATACATTGAATTTTGCTGCACTAGGAGAATCTGATTCATGACCATTATATATCAGCTAGGACGTCGGGCGGCCTAATTTACTCCGCTTTTAGATCGAACCGTTGTAGCTAGCGACAAACGGATACCATTCCGAAATTCAGGAGGTCCAGATTAGTAAATATGCTTGAAATTATACAAATCGAAGGCGCAAAAATTTTAAGGTCCAAAAAGAACAAAGGGGTTAGCCTTTGATGTTTTGTGATCTTTCGGTGGAAACTAATTTTATCGCAAAATCGACACACAGATGTATTTTGAGCTGCAGATTCCAAAAATTTGATCAGAAATGAGCTAGGACGTCGGGCGCCCTAATTTACTCAGCTTTTAGATCGAACCGTTGTAGCTAGCGACAAACGGATACCATTCCGAAATTCAGGAGGTCCAGATTAGTAAATATGCTTGAAATTATACAAATCGGAGGTGCAAAAATTTTAAGATCCAAAAAGAAGAAAGGGGTTAGCCTTTGATGTTTTGTGATTTTTCGGTGGAAACTAATTTTAGCTCAAAATCGACAAACAGATGTATTTTGAGCTGCAGATACTAAAAGAACTAATGACCAAACAACAGAAAAGTCGTGAATGAACAAATATGACGAAGAAACGAAATGCTTCAAGAACAAGTCCTAAGTCAAAGGTCGAGACTTAACAAAACCATCAAAAATTGCTTTGCTTGCAACAGCTCCAAACTTTCAAGTAGTGTCGTTTTAGAATAAGTAAATAAAGCAGGAAATACATGTGTAACACACTGTTTAAGCATAATAATAATAAGTCTAGACTGAACTTTTGTATCTGCGCTTATGTAGGCAATTCATTGTTGCTTGTTTTGTATATTTCAGGACTTTTATGTAAAAAATGTATACAACACACTTTGAAGTGTCATGTTAAATTTCTGGAAATGTAAATCTTAAAGTCGAAGTTGAAAAACAATTGAACTTCCGGATGAAAGTGTAATTAATGTTTAAAATGGTGTATACATTTTTGAAGCACCCTTTGTTTTAATTTATTAAAGTCTTTTCTTCTAACCAGTTAAACCAGTTGCTACTGTTCAAAAATAAACAAGGCGAGAAATATCAAACCGTTTTTCGGTTCCAATAAATGACTAAAAGCAAGTCGTGTTTACTTTGCTTTATACATTTTATGATTTCTCAAACGTTGCTAGAAACTTTGAAATGATACATTGTATGAAGCACTGTTTAAAAAAAAACTTGCATATTTGGTACATTTTTGTCCAATTGATGCATATTAATGAGCATATTTCAACATGTTCAAGTGCATATTTTATCCCTTGTTTTGCTCATGACACTACGCCTTGTGCTCTGTACTCGTATAGGCCGCAGCACCTTTCTACCAAAGTTACTTCGCCGTATTTCGTTTTGTTTTTTGCCAAACATCTCAAACGAGTGCTCGTTTGTTAGGGAGGGTCGTAAAACAACAAAGAACCCTAGAATTCGTGTTAGTTAATCCGCGTACCACTGCACAATGCAGCCGACACGTAGTCGCCTGCATTTGTTTGATCTTAAATGCATTAAATGCACGTTTTTAATTATCCGCGTGAGCCGTTCTCCCCCAGAAAAACAAATTCAACCCGGCAGACACGGGGGCGTAAATTCACACAAATGTATTGCCTCCGGTGTTCCGTACGTCCAACCCTTTGCATATACCCGAGAAAAACGGTCCGCAACTTCCACCCGGGAGCAAATCATCCCTTATTTATCGTGGCCGCCGGTCTGTTGCAGCTTTTTGTCGATTTGCCGCACTCACGATCGAAATTCATTACTTGTTCCTTTTATTGAGCCATACTTCACGATTCCCGACGAAATTTCCTGGGCTTTTTTCATGTTGCACCGGATTTCGTCGCTGCCTCCCCCAAAGCTCGCGGTCGGAGGTTGGACGTGATTTCGAGCGTGTTAACGCCGTTGTCATGGAGAAAATGAGAAATTAGAAGTGTAGGTCGGGAAATTGTGAGTTATGGTTCTAATTAGTTAGAAACAGAAAGAAAATGGCCTATGAACTTTTATCTGCATTCTTAATCACTTATACCCGTAACAAGTTGCTCCATTTTTTAGGGCACAATGAATGCCAGAAAATGATGGACGAAATATTACTAATTATCGCCGAGACATTCCTAGAAAGATATTGTGTGGCATATAGGTAAAGCACCAGTATTTAAATATGAGCAAAGGACTCTTACTTAACCAATACACCTCGTAAAACAAATAAAGTTACGATCGTCACAAGATGCGGAGAGGAGTAGAATTTTTAACGGTCGCTATGAAAATAATTATTAGCTGGTTTTTTAGTATCCTTCCTTACTTATTTTTTTCTTAGCTTAGTTGATGATTATTATTACCTAGTATTATTTGGCGCTGTAAAGAAGACTGTGATGCAGATGGTTTAGTTGCTAGTAAATTTTCTAGTCGAGAGGAAGAAGTAATCTGTGATAATTTCTCATATGGGGGTCTATTACAGTTAACCATGCTGTTAATGTGAATAATGTTTCTCTGGCTTTAGTATTTAGTTACGCTAGCACTTACATTAAAAAAAAACTTTGCAGTTGTCAGGATCGCCCGCCTTTATTAATAGAAATCTATAAAATCAATGGAATGTCTATTAATGAGTGCTCATTTTTACGCGTGCTTGAATTGATGAATTTAACGTCCAATGAAGTCTTCCTAAACAAAAAATGTCCCAAAGCACCGTAAGTGATTAAGCATGAAATATTGCTAATGTTATTGATCGAAATAAAATCTGCCAGTGCAAAAATTTTATACCAAATCAATAAATGCCCAAACAAATGGAAAGAATCATATATCACGCCAATTTTCAAAAATAGTAATAGACAGAATGTTGAAAATTATAGACCTGTGTGTATTACGTCTCCTATATATAAAATTTTAGATTCTTGTGTAACTGATGTAACTTCTTGCACAAAAGTTTTTACAAAGAGCATGTAGCATCGTTTTTTTTTAAGGGAGATTCACTGTTACGAATGTAATTATGTTTACTGACTATTATGTCAGGCGCTTTTGGTCTTGTCAACATAAATGGCTTTTGTAATAACTGGACTACGAAATCCCCGACTTTCTCGAATTTTTATTTATTTGACATATCGAAAGCAGCTTGTTTTAGGTAATGACGTAAGACTACATCCATAATTGTTCCAACGGGATTTCCACAAGGATCCCATTTAGATCCTATACTATACTATACGTTACGATTTTTGGAGTGGTGACAAGTGATGATAACATTAAATTATTACAATACGGCCTAAGCGCATTTCATCCCTGGTGCCAAACCAATGTTATGGAGCTAAATGTTGCTAAATGTAAATTTACATTTATCACTACATAGAGTCGATCAAATTTGTGTCTTAAGTGAATGGATTATCAACTTGATTACAAATATCACATAGACAAAATAATTTATAAGGCGAATCATATTTTTTGTTTTTGTCTGAGACAAACAACTTAATTTTCAAGTTTTCACATTTTTATAATTATGTATGCTAACTACGTTTGCTCCCCTTATTATTCCGTTTATATATTTAGATTGGAAAAGATACAGAAAAAGTTTGTTACAAGAATTTGTTGTAAATTTAACATATTTTATAGTGATGATAATTACCATGATATTTTATCAATACTTACATACGAAGAAAGTTTTTAGATTTCTGTATGCTTTTTAAAATTATTTTCAATACAATTGATTATGATAGCTTATTATATATGTTAAACTTTTGTATTGTATATTATGGAGTAAAAAACACATCTCTTCTCACAATTACTCTCCAGCGTACACTGTGTAGTTACGAGTCTTGTCTTACTAGGTTTGCTAGACTAACTGAAAAATTTAACAGTCTCGAGTTTTAAACGTGATGCTAGAGTCTCCACTTAATAAATAAATAAATTATTATCATTATTATTATTATTATTATTATTATTATTATTATTATTCAATTACATATAGATGTATTATATATGATAAAAAATTGATTTGAACTTTCGGAGCTTCAAATTTAAATAGCGTTTTCAAAACTGTCTCTATGCCATTTGAAAATTGTTCCCAACTTATATGAAAACAATATTCGTTTCTAAGCTACTAACTAATTTGACGTACTTTAAGCACTGTAATGGGCATTTCGATCGCAACGAAACTCCCTTAATTTTTATAATAGGAATGAGCATTGCATTTTTTCTGCATCACAGGGTGATATTATTTTTAAAACTTATGTGTTTATGAATGAAAAAGTAACAATAGGTGGAGAAATACCGTTAAAGGAAAATTTTTATTTCAATGTGTTGTTTCATAACATTCCCCTTAAAAGTTTTTCAAGTACTATTATTGAAGTGGTACTTAGTAATGCTACACCAAGTGCATGCAAGCATGTGGTTTTAGGGTACAATTCCAGTCAATATATATCACTATTTTTTTTCATATAATGTTTTAAACACATACACACAATCGCTATCAACAATAACTGTTTTACTTTCTTAATGTTTTATTCTGTTCGTTTTTTTTTGAAAACCCAAACATGCTTTCAGAGACTCAAATTTAGTGTTAAAATTATCAATTGGATATCTTGAAGCTGCATATCAAGGGAAAAAAGAGCGAGACCGTAACATTATTATAGTTTACATACTTAAATCGAAATAGACCAATTGGAAAAAATTACCCTTAAATGTTCACAGACTAGGAGAAATGTAACTCCGTCATTATAAAATTGACAGCAAAGTTTTGCCTCGACTTAACCACATAGAACAGATGTGAGCCACAAAATTAAATTATTTGTTTCGTGACTGGGTTAACTCCCTAGTGTTCTACTAACCACATCACCAAAGCCTTTGTTAGATTTGCAATCAAACCTATATGCGTAACAACATCACATAATATTATGAAACATCATATGATAATTTTGTAGTTGAATCGCTCGACGCTTAGTATTTTCAAACTTCGGAGCAGACGGTAGATTCTGATGGTCATGTAATGTAACAAAGCTAATTATTGTCTGAAAGTCTTGCTTTGGTTGTATGGTTGCTAGCACATCAGGGAGTTACCGGATTGTCCCAGGTTCGCTTCCTGGTCAAAGCTGATACAAAGAAGTTTTCAGCCAGAAATGATACTTAACTTCCAACTTTACTACCCTCATGTTCTCAGACAACGCAGATTGAAGAGGAGAACCTTTATGTTTAAGTCTATTCATGGAAAGAGTAGCAACTACAGGGATAAACAGGTTACCATTTCAACATAAATATTCATCATATACTTACATTTATTAGCCAGTAATACGCCTTTCTTCATTTTTTTTTCATAAAAACGGACCTTTGTATACGAATCAGTCTTAATATTATGTCGAATAACATAATAAAGAAAAATTACAGTTGTCGCTGTAAAGTCGAAAATCCATTTTTTCCAAATCTGTATTTTATTAAAGGGATCCCTCTAGGTCTGCCTGGTTCGTGACTTACCTCAAAGGAGAAATTCAGCATTTCTGCCCTTTCTGCCAAAACCTGCACAGTCAGAAATCGTACGTGATTTCGTGCTTGTTAAAGCCGTTAGAGTGGAGAAAATACTGATTGATGTAATGGAGCAAATTGGTTTATTGCTGGCGATCAAAAAGACATCAGCCGCCTTGTTACGTACGGACGTGTCTGAAGTCGGACTGACCGAGGCAGCTTGTTATAGAAATGCGAGGACGGAAGAATGCAAGCGATGTTTGAAATCTTCGGACGAGAAAAGTACGTAACCCTCTTGCTTTGCTCGTCTACCAAGCTTGTTTAGTTGCTTCCTCAATACACCAGGTGGAAATGGGTTACTCAAAGTATGAAAATGTGCAAGCCATCTACTCGTCCAATCAAACGAGCCTTTAACTAAAAAACTTAATGCCATTCCTATAATTAGCAAGAGGATAACAACAGTATCAATAATAACATTTCAATCAAAGATTCAGTGTGTATCTTCGTTAACTTCAGAATATTTATAACACCTTTTGATTTATAACTGAATCCCATTAGACAAAAAATTGTTTTGGTTTGTTCTTAAAATTGGCCAATACTGCAGCTTTCAGCTCATTATCATTAAAACATCGACCTCGAAAGTTTTTCCTTATATATCTAAACGGGTAAAAGTCACTGGGGGTCATATCTGTAATATAAAGAGGGTTGATCTATTTGATAAATTGCAGAATTCAACGCAGTGGCGTGTGCGACAGCGGCAAAGGCATACCTTTTTTACGTTTATTGTCTAGCAGATACACTATTCACTGTGGTGTTAGTTTCTTTAAAGTCTATCAAAATAATCACCTCACAATCCCAAAACATAGTAGTCATCAACTGTTTAGTTGGTTGGCAAACTCTGAACTTTCTTTAACGTCCTTTTTCTCTACGCCTCCAATCCATCGATTTTTTTGTTGATAGGGGGTCATAGCATATGTCCATAGCAAGTAAATGCCGCATCTGGTCGACAGGGTGACATCCTAATCTTGTACAATACGAGGCTCCCAGTCTAGAGCCTCAGTGATCACCTAAACAACCTGTTAACACGCTAATTTTCTATCGACCGGTAGCATTGTAAATCTAAGCTAGAATTTTTGAGCTTCAGCGGACGGAGGAGAGAAAGGTGTCGACAACTTGTTACGCAGCTGTGCACATGTTGTTATCTATCTCCAAGAGATACCT
This sequence comes from Rhyzopertha dominica, assembly GCA_025024175.1. NCBI lineage: Eukaryota > Metazoa > Arthropoda > Insecta > Coleoptera > Bostrichidae > Rhyzopertha > Rhyzopertha dominica. The sequence continues at coordinate 26,048,551 of QCXZ01000053.1, forward strand.
AGCTATTAAATATGTATGTTACGTAAGTGTCAATTGAAATTTTTGTTTGAGATGAATTACGGTATGCATAAAACTTATTATTATGACGCTGAGCCTTACCTCAACAGCCGCCACAAGCGCAAAGAAATTGAGATGCCATCCTACGCTCGCTTATTTCATGCCCAAGTGCTCATGCAGAATTATGCAAACACTTGTATCAAAAAGCTTTGATATTGGTCACTTTACTCTGGCTCTTCTAGAAGAGCAATATTTTGACTTTTATCACTTCTACTAGCCGACCAGTTCTTGTGTTATCTTCAAGTCTCTCCTGTACCTTGCGAAGGCGTTTTGCCCATTCCCTTAAGATATTCTCATTCGAAAACTGCTTGTCGTGTAGCTTTTTTCCCAAAACTTATATTTTTCCATGTGAAAAATTTGCATATGTATCAGGTTGGGTAATTTTTGGCGCTGTACAATAAACCCTATTCAAATAATAATAGTAATTACTTATATAATATTATGAATAGAGTTTTTTGAGTAGGTGTGAAGTAATATTCTTAGAAAATTCATATGTTTGATGATCATTGTTGACTGGATACCGCGTTTTGCTCGATTTGATTGTGATGACATACTCATAATGATAATACGAGTGTGTTGTATTTTACAGGTATGTAACTAACCATTTTATGTCTGAATATTCAGACAACGGTATTACTAAATGGAATATTAGCGGTAATTTTTATTGGGTTCAAAAAATACGGATTTCTAAGATAACTTACTTTCATTTTTTAAGACTTTAGAACACGTTTTTAAATCATGCTTCTCTCCCGCGCATCCGCGATGGCTTTTACACCGACCTATGATTTTTTTCAATAGTCCAGAGCCACCTCCCTGTCTAGCAAGGATCTTCCTGAACGTTTGAGCACAAGTGACCTACTGACAACCGCTCTAACGTCAGTCTGGTTGCCTAATCCACAGACGCTGGTTTCCTCACTCCATAATAATAATACCCACTTGTGCTTGTGATTAATCAATGAACTAAAGGTTTTCCATGACAGTTATTACAGAGTTGTCAACATCTTCTGCATACCTCATCGGAAACAAAGAGTAAATCATTTGTTGTAGCCAGTAGTCTTATTATTCTCAGTCACTAACTTCCCGTCTGGTGGATCTTCATTTATTATCTTGTACAAGTCGAACTTACTTTCTCGTATGAAGTTTTATCGATGACGTATTTTGCCAAGTTCAGTAACTGCGCATTTTTCTCCACGAAAATCTCAGGGTCGACCGCGCCGTTGTACAACATGTTCCCTCGTAATTTGGGGTGAATCCGGAATTTGAGGAAGACAAGGGCACATCCTCCGCATACCGATTGTGATTATCGTGTTACGCCTTCGTGACATAAATGCGTATGCGAACACGTGCCGCAAAAATGTATGAGTGGACCGCAGCGCTCTGTTAAACAGATAACGCCCGTTGCTTTACAAGTTATGGGAATTTTGAATAATGGGAGGCGTGAGCATTTTCTTTGTCATATGGAACTAATTTTGTGTTTTATTCACTGAATACAAAGACGACATCTAAAGTCAAATATTTTTGTTTCAGGTGAGTTCTGGAAATTTTTTTCCATAAAGATGCACTCCTGCAAGGTATGTCAAAATATGCTGATGTATATACACAATCAAATCTGTACCTTAGTAGAAATAGGGATACTGTCTATTTTAGCTGTTCATTTATCAGACATACATATTAAAATATGGGTATTTTAACGTAACACTACCAGTTAACTATATTTTTCTCCAAAATGATCAGATTTGTACACTGGCTCTTTAAGGGTAACTTATTGGTTTTTGACTTGTTTACTAAGGAAACACCTGTTTTGGTATGTTACTGTTTTTTAATAAATAGGTATGACATTAACAACTACATATAGTAAACTATTTCCTATTATCCTTCAAATTTTTTATAAAACTGTCGATTGTATTCACTAATATAGGTATTTGGTTGTTTAGCTAGGTCAACATCAATTATAGGTAATTTTTTTAATTTATCTGCGTTGCTGAACCTTTTTATGATGAATTTTGTAATCTTCCTACTCGTATATGAACTTCTTTTATTCTACTTAAGTTCTCAAACAAAAAAAAATCATTTTTGGCATATTTATAACTTACAAAAAATTAATGTTAATATGAAACTGCTCTATTTTCCAAGAACTTATCCTGTATGCATAAATCTGTGATTTATTTCTTTCAATCTATAACATGCCAAAAGGCATAATTCAGTATAATTTTGAGCAAAGTAAAAGTCGCTATGTAAATTAAAAACTTCATTTGCCTTGGGTAAGAGCTATATTAATTTTCTAACGCAGCATCTAATTTCCTGAGCTCCTCAAACAGGGGTTGTTATTCCTGAACAAGAAAGTTTCCAAATGTCCGTACGTCGGTGTTTGATATATATTTCAGTTAGATTGAGGTACTTCCAGGGCTACTTGTAATAGAACGAAATGCCATTACAAATGTGAGCAGTACGCAAATATAAAGTCTAATGAAACAGCAACAAACGTGTTATCCGTCGTGCTTTTGCCTTATTAAATAAGAGCCAAATTTTATTTCTTACTTGTTCTTCTGGTAGGTTTAATTTAGTTTCTTCTTCCTGATTTATCAGTCCTTTGTTTTCATTTATTTGTAATTTTAAATTGTCGCATTAATCCAAGTATGAAATGAAAGATTGGATTCGTTATTTAAGTGACTGCTTTTCTGGTTTATTTGATAGCAAATACTATTTAGAAAAATTTCCTTCGGCTCTCCTTAAATGATGATTTTTGCACTTTTTGCATTTTTTCTAGTTTTAGTCAATTCCTTAATTGTTTCTGCTACAAACTGATTGTGACCATCCCTTAATAAGTTAAAATCCATAAACAAGTGTGGCCTTCTTTAATTTTTTCCTAACATCTTAACCGCCACTTCCAAGGTTCTCTTAGTTTTTAAATGGTAATGAAAAATTATATTATAGCTAGAATCAGTGTTTTTCGGAGTGAAATTTGTCTTCCTGAGCGGTGCTCGTCTTTGACATTTGATCTTTCTCTTTGCAATTCCGCAACCCCTTTTTCAATAGTGGTATATTAAGAACACCATATCAGCAAATAATTGTTTGCCACAATCCGTTCAAAAACAATAAAATAAAAAGCGTTCCTTTTTTCTCTAATTCACAATTGACCTTTTGGTTGCCAAACTTTGACAACTTATTTATATATCGTAGCAACCAAATTAAAAAAATTGTTTACTGTGTCTAGGCTAACCAGATATCAATATGCCCACGTACATAAAAATCAAATACTGAGTTAATGAATTAAGTACCAGACCATAATATAACCAAAATTGCCAAATATGCCACTTTTGCCTCATTCATTTTCAGAAACCTCTCATTGTTACCTATTTAACTTTGTTTTCCTGTCCTCTAAATGGCATAATCTGGCCATCCATTGATGGTAACGATACGTTTAAAGACCGATCCCGTACATCACCTCCAAACGGCCCATTTTTCCGACATCCACCGCACAGATTCATATTTTTGTTTCATAATCAATTTATTACCGTGTAATATGACGTGTGGCACAGATGGCGCTGCCATTAATACGAACCTCGGGGATTCATCAATCACGCGGTACTGCTGTCTTTTTTCCGTCCGCCGGGGGAGACGGAGACGGCAGCGGCGCCCTCGCGGTGCGGAATATTTTTATTAGCGGCAACTCTTTAAAAACGATGGATGCGGGCCGTGTCCCCTGATGGCCCCACCGTTTTATGAAATAAACCCGGGATTAGTGTACATTAGGTCGTAAATCTGTTGGTCAGGACGAGGGTGAGTGAATTTGTTCGTTCTTTCAGGGTTGCAGGTCCCATCATTTTTTTAATAAGGTGCATGGGGTAACAGAGCCATTTCCAATTACATCGATGTATTGTTATTGAAGCGTAGAAGTTTTATTACCTCTGGGTGCAGTCAATCTTCTCCGTCGATGAAATGTTCTAGAATGACTTATTTTGTTATGCTATTCTCGGCGGAAGAAATTTGAAAACTACGAGAAATATGGTTGAAGAATGACCCAGATTTCTATTACAGAAAATATCTTTTAATGGCTTTTAAGTGTAGCCTGAAGCACAAGTCAAAGCACATCACTTCAACCATAACGCTTAGACTGTTTCTCGATCATAAATGCTACAATAGATTCCTCTCGAAACCAAGTCGATTGTAAAAAGTATCTCTATCAGGTGCGCTAGTAATGCTTCGTCAAGGTTCCTTCGATCACACTACGATAATGATACAAAAACGCCCGTCACACTTGATATCATTTGTCCTTTGTGCTGGTCCGTAACCTTTTTGGTATCCACCTTTCACACAATTTATGATATGCAAGCTTTTTCGCAACAATCTTGAATTTGGAGGTAGGTTGAACAAGACGAAATTCATCAGATGGAGCATTAATTGTCAAACGTTGATCAGATTGAAGCTTTTAGTACACCTGTTCAAATTCATCGGTCTAGACACTGGACCTGCTATTCCGCTCTTCATCACGCACATTAGTGTAGCCATTCTTGAATTCTCGACACCATTGATCAACCTTTCCTTCATTCATAACATCTAGTCCATTCATAAGGTATGACTGAGCGACTATAAATAATGAGCTTGCCTGTGCAAAATTAGCCTACTAGGAATTCTGTTCTGGTGCTCTAAATCTTATGAAGTCGTGTTTAACCAATGAACGAAAGCTTTTGGTGTCAATAGACATTCGCTCTGTAAGATATGCATGTCCCAAAACGGTTCTATATTGGAACCGTCGTTATTTATGTATTATTCGTACTATAGAGTTTCGTTGTCTAACAAGGTAATGCAATACTGTTGCCTATACAGATACTATTCAGATTTATAATTGTTTGAAAATTAATCAACAGCAATTTTTAACGTGGGAAGGTTACTTTGAGTTCTTAAGGATGCCTTTCAGATTTACAAATGCGCCTTTACCTTTAATTCGTTTTTCCCACTAGTTCAACCCATACAAGGTGAAAGTTCATTTTTTAACTAGTATTGGACAGATAATGCAGCTTTTAATGGGAATCTTTGAATTAGAAAAGTGAATTGAACTTATAGTCTTACCTTCAGCGGTCTGTATAATGTAATACTTCATATGTTAGAAGTTGATGTTAGTGGGTCTACATTTTTTTATGTAACATTTAACAAAAAGTTCATCAATTGACGCTCTTGCTTAATACTGAGCAGTAAACGGTTAATTTTGTATTTCCAAGATAAAAAAAATCTATTTAACAAAAGTGGGATAGTTCGCCTCTTTCCCCCTCAATACTATAACTGGTTTAAATACTAGCTGTTTATTTAAAACGAACACAAAATATACACAGAGCCCATACGTAATGTTAAGTAGCAATAATCATAATGGTACTCATCGGTATGATCCCTGCCGTTCACTTGGTGCTACCAGCTGGAGCCGCCTCGAGCACCGTACTACGCCCCACGGCACTCAATCACGAGACAATGACGCCGACCCTTCCTGGTGGTGTTCAGAGGTAAGGCTGCTGGCAGTTATTTACCATAAATGGACGGAAACCACTCAAGGGATCACTGAATAAATGTTTGTCGACGGTGTAGCACATGCGTCGAAGAAACGACAGGAACGCCTGCTTGGAAAACTCCAGAATCTCAAACTATCTTGTATGCACAAAAAAACCGCCTAAAAGATAAACAGTGCTTAACTACTCTTTACCGGGCCGGAGGAAAACTGGAAAAGGTTTATTTCCAACTTACCCCCTAATAATGGAGACGTTTTGTTCTGCTCAAGAAGAAGATTCCGACCTTCATCAATACGTGAATCGCTTATCCGTCTAATGACGCAACAGTGGTTGAAATAACACACTCTAACCCACTAACAACAACCCTGGTGGCTATGTGCCGAATATCCGTGCAACCGAAAACTCAAAGTTTAATGAAGAGCCAAATACTTTAGGCACAATGCCTGCGATTTACTGAGCGTGCCGTGATCTCGAACCAAAAATGTGCTTCACCAAGCAACCTGAGCGCGTTCACGAACTTTAACCCGATAAGATCTCTCGCTGCACAAAAAGCAGCAATCCACTATCGGTAAGGAAACTTGGATACAGAATAAGTTTAGTTTTCAAACTAATGTAACATATTTCATATTTATTTTCGTCAAAATGCCTAATACTAGACATGTCACCACATACTTTTTAAATCTTCACAAAGATTGATTTTTTTCTAAAATCTTGTAAGATTAAGTATTGAGGTTCCCCCTTCCTCTGGGAGTTGGGTTAAGCAGCGGCGAAACGAAGGATTCCAATTACATTGAAATTTAGTCTTTGTTACTACGAACAGCTTGTTATATAGAATGTCGATCTTGTATAAATACTGAGAAAATTTCCTTGAAATAACAGCCATCCCTGGCGAGCCCTCCGGTAGGCTGGGGGCTGCGCGTCGAGCAACAATTAAAACTTTACAAAGGGAGGAATTATTATGAATAATAAGGAAAAATTACGAACTTCATGATTAAATTCGGATGTTAACAGAGCCTTCGCTTTTAAATTTAAATCACTCCGGAAAAGGCAAAAAGTACGGTCCATTCATTATTAAAAAGTCTGGTGCATAAACGGAGGGGAGTCTGCTGGCAGTTCCTTACTAGGTACGTGTTTATTTACAGATTGTAAACACAGAAAGTAGAGAGTACTTGACTCGAAAACTATTGTGCTGTGCTCGTAACAAACAAAGTTAGAGCAGTTAAACTTGGGGGAAACTAAGCTAATAAAAGTTTTAGTTGTTTAATGAGCGATAGCACAATTACTTCACCTTCGTATAAACCTGAATTTTCTAGTTAATTAATTGCAAATGACCGTTGATTTTTCACGTTTACCGCGATTCTATTAAAAACGCTTTAGGTCACGCCATTCCGCTGACATAAATTCGTAGCGCCGAGTCGCATTTGATACGCGACATTTATCTCTGAAATCCTCGGCAAACTATGATTTATATCCGGCCATGCTCCCTAACGATATCTCGTTATCTTTCATCTCTCGAGTAATTACAAGTTTCGATCGCATTTCCTCGCTTCCGCTTAAAAAGATGGAAAATACGTTAAAATTATTTAATAGCTATATAAAGCGTGGTGGGGAACATAGCGTATTATTTTATAAGGAATGAGTGTATGATAAGTATAATCCAGCATAAGGTAACGGCCATTATGGAAACACCTCGTTTCAACAAATTGAAATCTGAGTACGTGACTTAAATAAAGCAATATCAAGATGAAGGGCGCAACATAGTTTGTCTCGAAGAAACATGGTTGGATTCGCATGAAGTTGTAATAAAAAATTAAAAAAAAATAAATAAAATGGGTAGTTGGTTTGAAAATACGTTTTCTTGCTAAATATGTTTTGCGATCAAATTAACAATCCAGTTCACGCTACAGTGTGTTTGTCATCAGGCATCAAGTCTTCGCTGACAGCATTTGTAAGAGGTCGACTCTTTCGACTAACCACTAACGATTGGCCCATTGTAGTACTCAATCCATTAATATTCCAGCTGTGATAAATCTTCAGATATTTTACTTACCCGAGTCAGTTGATTTACGAACATTTGTACAGCCTTCACATACTTTTTATTCCATTTTCATCAGCTCTTTGTATTTTATCTACAAAAGCCAGCTGTGATACATTTGACTAACTTGGCATATCCATACAAAATGTTATCAGTAAAGTCGTGGAGGTTAAAAATTCGAAAAATGTGCTGTAAAATTTGCAAATTACTTCTTGGCTGAGCAAATATTCGTAGGTATGGGAAACTGCTTTCTAATTATAAACCTGGTATACGGAATTGTTACTGAAATTCTCAAACAGAGCAAATGTATTCCTGACAATCTCCAAGTTGGCCCAAAATATAATATAGCAATTTTCATATTCCTTTCTGGTGTGTTTATTTCCTTAGTACATGCAAGACAGCCTTCTGTTCGCTGTGTTCCGCTTAGACAGGCTAAATTTGTTTCTGCGACCTGGATGCTCATGGAGTAATTGGATTTTGTAGACGTAGATGTTTGTGTGTTTCCCATTCTCGAGGAAATATGAAATATCTGGTCCTAGTTTGCAGATTATGCGCATATACTGCGCGTTTCTGCTCCGGAATCTCTCTGGTTTGTTGTAAAGATGAATTTCTTGCAATTCCAGCAATGCATATGAGTTCGAGATTTATACGTGTGTATCTGGAACACATTCGGAAATTGGAATAATATTTACAGTCCAAAAGTTATGGTGGTTTAGGAAATTGTAAGGGTGTAAAAATCAGAGGCATTTTTTGCATCTATAGGGTATTAGAACGTATAGATTTGTATTTTTAAAACATGATCTGTAAAAAAGTGATGAATCATTTGCTAATTTATAGTGTAGACATGCTGAATGCAGATAAAGTCGCAGGATGTCACTTCCCCCATTTAGCTTTAACGTCTTTTTTTATGTGGTATGTGATAAACTTGTGGATTGATTCATAGTCACAAGATCTCAGTTGTCGCTGGTCAAATCAGGCCAGCCAAAATAGCGCACATTCTTACAGAAACACCCTATATCATCATTGTACACGTAGTCTTAAGTAATCATTCTAAGGGATGCAGAGTTGTAATTCCTTGATCGTATAAGCCCTCAGTCTTTAGGCGTGAAATTATTCGTGTTGCGGATACACCTAACATCTTAATCACTCTTCCCCAACGTCTGAGGACCAGCGCGAACAATGCATCAAGGGGTGCGGTGTCTCGTTACCAAAGAGCAACTGCCAGTTACGCCCACCAGATACGGTTACCTTTGATGTCGGTCTGCACCCCTAATTCCGTTAATGAAATTGGGTTGCAGCTTGCTGGTTGCATTCTTAAAAAGCCGGTTAAGATTATGTGTGGAAGCTTTATCTGACTTGAAGCATGTGTTCTCTCTTGTTGCGGTTATTCATAGAATTTGTTTCGTTGGTGAACTGCAGTCGGAGCTTGCTCTAGTGATAGAGATTTTTGTTTCGGCCTTGTTAGGAAAGTAATTTCGTTTTTTTTTGAGGAAATGAAAGACAGTTTTCTTATAATAAACAAATACTTTATTAAATTATATATTGGCTGGTCCAACACCTTTTGCCTTCTTTCTGGTAGTAGCATAATTCCACGCTCATAAAATTTTTGGTCTTTGCTAGCAAAAACCTGATGAGGTTTTTTTTCGACCTTCTCATTTGAGGTCAAGGTTTTACCGTCTAAAAAATTTTGGAGTGACCGGAACAAATAATAATCCGATGGTGCCAGGTCCGGAGAATATGGTGGGTGTCACATTATATCCCATTCAAGCTGTAAAAGCTTTTGGCGAGTGACCAAACTTGTGTGAGGTCTCGCGTTGTCTTGGTGAAACACTACACCTTTCCTGTTGATTAGTTCTCACCTTTTCTGTTGAACTGCATCATTCAGTTTGTCCAGCTGATGACAGTAGACTTCCAAACTAGTCGTTTGTTATCCGGTAAAAGCTAAAAAAAAAACGATTCCTTTAAAATCCCACCAAACATACAGCATCACCTTCTTGATGAATATCGGTTTTTCCTAAATATCTCCGAATATATTTAATATATTAAAAAAATGAAAATGCCATAAAATAGGAAATAAAATTTCTCACAAAAAGTGTCTCAAAAAAATTTATCCAAAATTTTGACAATTTCGAATTATTCCCAAAAAACCTATTTTGGGCCCTGCTCGTACGATTTTTTTTAAATTTTGGTATTATATAGAAAATCAAATTTCCGATCAGAAAGCACTCTTGTAATTTTTTTGTTAAGTTAATAATTTTCAAGTTATTTAGAAAAAACCGATTTTAATAATTTATATATTTTTGCTAATATCACGAAGACTGCTTGTCTTAGAAAAAATGCTCAAAACCTGATTACCAATCCTATAGTATAAAAAATAAAAACGTAAATGTCATTTGACAATTGATTGTGGAAGTATTGATTCAATTTGCAGCGGTTTTTTAAAATGGACTCAGTGTTCTAGAAATGACACTATGTATTATATTTTGTTATTACTAAAACAATTGGGCAAAAAATGGAAGCACGATAAGTTTTTCATACATTACAGACTCTCCGCATTTGTCAGACCTAATCTCATAGTTTATGAACCTTATTTACCTGTGTAGTGTCAGTAGCATGATATATCTATATAATTACATATTGCATTGTATTATCAATTTGAACACACAAATAGCTAAATATATCTAATTACCTTTCCTAATTAGTGCTATATATTGCTAGTACGTTTATTTTTATAATATTGACAGGTAAATAGTATCCACGAAATTTTGAAATAGCACGAATTAATGTAAATAATCAACTTAATTGCCCCTAACAAGCTTTTCTCATTTAGCTACGAGTATAAATTATTTTGCAATGCGCGGAAGTCATTTGCGATAGGTAAACAAGTCGCTGGAATAAAAACACAATTCACTCCTTCAACATGACGTTTTGTAGTTGCACGTGGATGTCTTTAATGGTGTTTTTTCTAATTCCGTTCCGATTTCTCGGAAGAGTTGGACATGCGACGAAGCGAAACCTACATGGAGGGTTTGTTATCAATGGACCGTTGTTCCATGGCCATTAACGGTTTAAAAATAAAATGCTGTCGTCGGTCATAGCAGCTACGGATGAAATTTACTCTTGCAGTGTTGGTGACACTTTGGTCTGCTGCTTACATGATTGTATCTCATTTTTCGCGTAATAAATGCATGTTTATAGGAATTATGCAGCTGAGTCAAATGAACACAAAAAAGAATTAAAAAAGTACTCTAAAATGCATGAATTAGAACCTTGTCTTAAAAGTTGGCAAAAATGTTATTTTGAGATCTAGAAAGCCCTGTTAATGATATATCGCAGAAAAAAGAAGCAGAGTTCTGTTCTTTTTTCATAACGAAGACATAGAACCTACTAATATTCACCGTAGAATGGAGATATGCATTATCCATTTCGTCAGTTAAAGCCTTGGTGAAGGAAATCGTCGTTTTATCCTAGATAAAATCACTACACTTTTAAAACGGAGTTGGATGATAGCTCAGATTAAATCATAGCTTGAACGGAGGGCCAGTACAATGCTTTGTACAGAATTTAGTAATGTTAATGTGAGTAACACTACAATATTTGTTTCTTGATATATTTCAAATATTAAACATACCACCCCCCTTTAAAGCAACGGTTCAATGTTTTCCTCCTCTCTTTCGTTAATGGCACCGATTTGCGAGCAGCATTGTGACTATGCGAACTCTGCTATTCTGGCCTGGATGTAAAACACTTGCAAGTTAAAAATGTAGCAACATTTGTTGTATTAATCATCATTGCGTGAGTCGGTTAATATTAACAACTGTCAGTCAGTTGTTTTATGAGAAGAGAGATCTCCGATTAAAAAGTGCGCAGGGTTAAAAACTGTACAATAATTAGGGTCTTCGTGTAAGTGGGGTGAGACATCTTGAGTTAGCAAGATATATAAGAGGGCGGGGACAAAAATTCCGCACAAACACAGGACTTCAATTTATTGAAAACTGGTAAAGTAATACACAAAAATTAAATACTAGTAATATACTTAAAGCTTAAATAACGGTATCAGCACCAAAACGACTTGCTTGTCTGATTCTAGATTTTATTCGTCGCATTAAACTGGAGAAGGGGGTTACATCCATTTGCCGGACTTTAAGAGTGACCCGTTTTCGCAATTCTTCATTACTGGTTGCCTCCTCGTATACTCTCTGTTTCAAAACTCTTCAGAATCTTTCAACTGGACGCAGTTGGGGTACATTTGGCACATATCTGGATTTTTCAACAAAGGTGATATCCAGTTTGCGATAAGTCATCACTACACATGGGCGGGTGCCATACAGGCCAGAACATAATTTTGCGATTTGAATGGTTTTCTTTGATGAATTTGTTCAATCTGCTTCATATGCATTCTTTCTCAGACACTTCTGTTGTCACAGAATTACCGGGAGGTGCGATATACAATGAAGAATGACCGCGCGAAGAAATTGTCATCCAAACCAACAACTTGTAGAAAATTTCTTGTGGCGCTTAAAAACACTTCAGGAACCGCATCTCTACCTTTTTTGCCATAGTAAGACTTGTTATTCGCTGTGTCGCTACCGTTCCATGAGAAATATGATTCATCATCAATAATCACTTTTTTGTTTTCCCGTATATTTCGGTGCTGTTTTACGTTTACGTTTAGAGAGATATGTGAGTTTAATTATTGAAAATCCAAGGCCTACTGAAATTTAATAGCTGAGATCTTGTGCGGGCTTTTTGTCCCCACACCTCTATCTCTTCAAAGGCCATTTCGTTTCTCCAACATTTCTCTTAGTGGTAATTTTACACTTTTAATGATAGCTTGCTATAAACCACCAAAATGTGTAGAGGTATACTCGCATTTTGGTTTGGCTTAACGCATTTCGTTGTTGGCTCCGTGAAAAATGGTTGCATTATCTTTGTATGTGTGGTATGTATTGCATGCTATTTCAAAAGTTGTTTAAATTCTCTGAATAAAATTTTTATTTTATTTTAATATAGCATATATATGTAAACCGTAGAATCTTCATCATTGAAAGTATATTATTATTGACTTTTATTTGTATTAATTATCCCCTATCACCATAAACAGAAAGAACCTTCGCTACTACATTCTGCAAGAGCAGAAAATGGTTTGTATTCCAAAAGAAATAATCAATGACATCAAAGTTTATGTTATTTGTGTGGAAGCTAGAAAAATAATACTGATGTGTTCGGGAGTATTTTTCATAAACGGCGATTTACAAATCATTATAACTTGACAATTTCCTACCGCACAGTAAATAAGTTACAACCTTTAATAGCAGAGATTGGCGAAGCACATAACATTTTTGGCAATAAAGAAAGTTCATTTTTACAGCTAATACATTTACAAAAACATAACAGAACAATTATATTATGCATCAATCGAAGATGCTGTATATATATATATATATATATATATATATATATATATATATATATATACAACGGATATAACCATTTTATATTTGTATTTATAATTATCTGCTATTTAGCTATTTTTAGCTAGTTTTTCCCAGTCAGATCGTCTACATTTTTCCGTGATACAGCATTTTACATAGTTGTTTTTACATAGTTCTTGAAACAAACCGTCCGAGCGCTGCCATCAAATCATTTGTCGATGATCCTGAAACTACTTCCAGATGTATAGCTTAAAGCTCTTAAAAAAACTCTTAACCAAAGCAGATGCGGAGACCGTCCGAGATTTAAGTGTGTCTATACATCCTCCTTATTCCCCTGACTTCGCCCCAAGCGATTATCGTGTTTTTGATCTTTGGTGGTAAAGAATTTCGAAGTAATGGCGTGATCCAGGCAGCACATGAGTGACTCCGCATCGTCCCAAAGGATTTTTTTTCTGGTATAGAAGCACTTTCAAAACCATGGGTGAAATGCGGAGAACGTTATGGAGAGTACATAGAAAAATTAAGATACTTAGTATTGTATATATTGATTCAATAAATTTTGCATAACAACGTTTTTAAGGTTTTATATTTTACTAGCTATGTGGGAGGTATAAGATTACCACTGTACTTAACTAATTCTTCTGAACGGTAATAATTATTATGTTCCCGTGTTCCTTTTTGAAATAATGCTGCACAGATTCCCTACAGTATTGCATGTTTGTGCAGGCTCTCGCCAAAATTGGGTAGGTGAGTTTCCTCCGCTGCTGACATACATCGCATTGTTTTGTTGTATAAATACTACCCTGCAATGTTTCTCTAGCCTCGAGCCACCGGGAATTGTTCTGTGTTTGTTTAAATGAATGGAAATTGGCCTATTACGAAGGCAAACACGAGTCACGGTAATTCTACTGACGACGGAGTTATTTGGGGTAGTTCCAGATCGTTGTATGAGGGAGACGTGGCTTCATTTTCAATCTTTTTCGTTTAAAATAATTTGCTTGGAGTTAGGACAAACCTCATGCCTCAATTTCTTTTAAAATTTAAAACGAACTCTTGAAATTGCCCTCTTTGTATGTGTTTACGGCGATAAGTTATCACGCTAAAATGATTGTCATCGCTCTATGTTGTATGTATTTTATTTTAACGACTGCATGGTCACATCCCATTGCAAAGTGTTTTGCGGAGTTTTCACTGCCACCATCTGACTAGTTATGTTCACAGTCTAATCTAATGTGTGAAGTTCTTTAGAGTTTTGTTTGTCCCAACTTCAAAAAAATTTTTTTCCGGCAGTCTTAAAACATAACATTTCTAGTAGCATTTGTTGAGAACTTATAATAGGTATGTTTGTACCCAAAATAATAGTTGATAAAATGTTATAAGTTAATTTTGGTATAAATAATATTTACTAAAAAAATTGTGGATGACTTAATTTTAGTAATCCCAACTTATGGCATTGAAGAAATTATAACAGTTGACCAACATATAAAATTTATTGTTGAAAGAGAAGTGGATGGTGGTGTACCATTTCTAGATACCAAAGTAATACGCTAAAATCAAAAAATTGTGTTAGATTGGTATCATAAACCTACCTCTTCAGGCAGGTATATACATTTTCTATCAAATTCAAAATAACATTATTCATAAATGGAACGTTTTTTCATGTTTTAATTGAACCCGTTCTATAGATCTCATTTTCAGTAAGGTTTAGTTACATGTTTTATGCCTAAGATCCATTGTAAATGTTTTATAGAAGCCCCGATGAAGATTTGAAATAAAAATCGAAAGCTTGGCAAAGGAAGAAGAGTAAACATCATTTTAAGAAAAGAAGTCGATTGCCCCTTAATTATGAAGACTTTAATGTAATAAAAAGCGACTGCTACATCCATTTAACGCATAAAAAGTTAATAAAATACATAGTCGATTTGTCTTTAAAGTTATCTCAAAGCTTAAAAAAACGTTTTTTCGCCTATATGTAATTGTGTGACAGTAATAAAACCAGCGAGGATTATGTTCAATTCGCAAAGCAGCATATATTTGACGAATAATTAGAAAATACATTCCCATTTCATCGGGATTTGAGCACACACTCCTGTAATTTTTATAACCTATTCACCTAAAACAGGGTGTAGCATATCTGAGTTTATGTCATCTATTAGTGAGATTTTACTTACATCATCCGTTACAAGATTAATATTTAAATCATGATACTTTGAGAAGTTATACTGAACGTAAAAGGTCTGGCCCCATCGCTCTTTAATTGCCAGTTTGAAGCTTGAAAGCCCCAAAGGCTAGTAAAAGCGTGCAAGTTGAGATGAAATACGGCGTTTGTTATACTTTTTTTAATTTTCAATAGGGTAAGAAAAACGACTGGCCTAGCATATCTGTAACTACTCTATCATTTGCATGCATATCTGGAATTAAAGCATCTGCGAAACCGGAAAAATCTTCGTTTTACCATTGACCTATCAAAGAAGGTTTCGAAGTGACATAGCCCTTAATTAACGGATAATATCTAAACTTTAGAAGAAGCGTCGAATACTACCCTAACCTGGGTAGTGATTTCGGTTTTGTTACAGAATGTTCCTGCAAATAATATATTTGATGCATGCAGGTGCATGCCAACTTGTCAGATTACAGGTCACTTCCTTTAGGACGTAGTAAACATTAAGGCAGGTAGGTGGCTTTGTCATCGTGCCAGTTCGTTGCTGACAGATGGCACTGCCATGTATTTTTCTACTAATATTAATAGCCATTAAAATAGTGAACTACCACTATTCACCCTAACTTAGATGCCTCTGGAAAGCGACACAATGTATCATGTGAACACGATTGGTAGGAGATAGCATATCTCCCTGATGGACTTTTTCTCAAATTGTCTTTTTTGCGAATTTTCTATATAATCTAGAATGAAGATGTGTAGACGATAAATTATTCTTGTCAATTTTTTCACCCTTTGCACGAGGTAAATTTTATTCATTGGGAAGAGCAGAACCATGCAATACGGTTTCCCTAAATATATTCGTTCAAAGAATCAAATTAAAAGATATAGTCATTAGAATTCAGCCAGACAGAATGCTTTAATACATTTCTCTTCCGAAACATGAAAACTATGTGCACAAGCTACGAGCCCAAACAACTATAGGTTCGGACACTTCATATTTTTGAGAGTAAGTAATTTTTACGATATGTAGAACATATTTTTCAAATTTATATTACTATCATCAAATACAACTATATACAGGTTTACTCTTTGGAAAATACATGACTAGAAAAACATATTATGTTTAAGAAATTAGTGCTTATTCAACACTATAACAAATTCGTTGTTAACTAAATCTTCGGACAGACCACCTTAATATTGAGTTACGTCCCCTTTGGCTTTAATTACTGCCTTTATTCGGTCAGACATTGTATTTAACAGATTTTGACAGTCCTCTGCAGTTATAGATTCCCAGATTTCCGAAATTTTTTGTTTCAAACCTTCAATATTTCTTTGGGGATCCTTTCTTAGCTTTCTTTTCATTATGGCCCAAAGATTCTCTATAGGATTAAGATCCGGGCTACTGGAGGGCCAGTCCAGAACGTTAATAGAGTTGTCTTGAAACCATTGTTTTGTAATTTTCGCGGTATGCGAAGATGCGCCGTCCTGTTGAAAAGTCCATTCGCCATCATCAACTAAAATTTCTACTGATGGGAGTAAATTGGTTCTCAATATATCAATGTATTTTTGGGCGTTCACAGTACCATCTATAAAATGCAAAGATCCAACACCTTTCGAAGACATACATCCCCAGATCATAACACTAGCAGGAAACTTAACAGTCTGTTTTAAACAGTCTTTGTGGTAAGTTTCAGATTTGTTACGAATCACTCTCTTTCGCATATCACCGACGCATACATCAAATTTTGACTCATCACTAAAAATGATGCTGTTCCATTGTCTTTGTTCATAATTTTGTCTTTGTTTTGCCCGTTTTAGTCGATTTTGTTTCTGGCGGATAGTCAGCGGTGGTTTTTCTTTTGCCTGTTGAATAATTAATATAATTTTACTTTTTGAGTACAAGAGACTTACCTCTTAAACTTACTTTATAAAATTTATAGCCCCGCTTTCTGAGGTATTTACGAGTAGTCTCTGTAGAAGCTCTTTTCTTTATTCTTTATGACCATATTGCATTTAAATCTCGTAGACTACTCCGGCGATTTTCCTTTCCGATGCTAATTAAAACTGGAACATCTCTGTCATTAATTATCCGTTTTCGTCCAGTGCTTTTTCCAATTGCAACAGAACCACTTGATGAATATTTTTTGATAATGTCAGCAACACTTGACACAGGTAAATCGAGATCTTTTGCGATTTTTCGCCCACTCTTACCATCTAGACGCAATTTTACAATAAGATTACACAACTCAATACTCAACGCTTTTCCTCGAGCCATTATTTATTATGCACAAAACAAAATTAACTGCAAAACTGACAGAAGCGGTGTCGCATTAATTTCCAATATTATGTTTTGTTTTCATAGCCGCCCTGATTAAAATATCTCATGAATAACATTAGTGTCCGAAGATTTAGTTGACAACGAATTTGTTATAGTGTTGAATAAGCACTAATTTCTTAAACATAATATGTTTTTCTACTCATGCATTTTCCGCAGAGTAAGCATGTATATAGTTGTAATTGAAGATATTAATATCAATTTGAAAAATATGTTTTACATATCGTAAAAATTATTTAATCTGAAAAATATCAAGTGTCCGAACCTATAGCTGTTTGGGCTCGTATAGGCTTCTTCTGATGCCGTTATTACTTTCGTAATTCGCTCAAATATGGCAACATCATCACATTATATTCAAGATTAGCGCATGTCCAATTTTCCTTTCGAACCCACCTTCTCTCTAAAGTTTCGAATGGCAGTTTAGTAAGTTTTCGTTTTGGATATGCTAAAACCCTATATGGGAACACCACTTATCGCGTAAGTTTTCGTGTCTACTTCCATTATGCAAAAGAACTAAAATTCTACTTGACGGCCCCTAGACACCGCTCATGAAAAATGAATGAACATGGAAGTCACATAATGTAATCCCTACTACAACTTCCGCCACATCTAAGAGGCTTTAATACTTCCTTTTAATGCTCATTACTCCGCAACGCTTCCGAAAACGGTCTTCGCTTACGCAAAAAATAGATTTTACAACCTCCACTTCCTGTAAGTATCGCTTTCACCGCGATATTGAAATACTCGACGTGCCTGGATTCCGGATAACCCGAAAATAAACAATCCCGGATCGAGTACTTTGACGGAAGCTTTCTGTAAACAGAAAGGCTTTGTCTTCAAACGACTTGCATTTGTTGCCGAGTTCTTTGCGATCCTTTATAGTGAGATGCGGTTACGCTGCTAAAACGAGTTATAGGTTATTGCAGTTAAGAATATAGCAGTCGCTATATCTAAACTTTAGAGTAAATTTCATAAACCATTTTAGATTGAAATTTTTTATTCGTGTTTTTTTAGTCATTCTTATACGAATATATCAAAAAGTGTGGTTTAAGACCAAGTTATTATATAAGGTATAAGAAATTGAAAGCATTGAAGTTCTGTACAAATAATGAATATTTCAAGCAGATAGATACACGCGAAAATCATTGTAAAATGACGAAGTGACTTCCAACAATTTCTTAACAATCCGCTACTAAAACACCTTGGAATTGCTGTCATTTCGTAATTGATTCTTTCTTTTAGTTKCCGGCTACCAAAACCAGTTACTAAACAGATCTAGATCTTTATTTCGACAAAGCAAGTGCAGGGACTAATTCATCTCTTAAAAACGTTAACTTTTATTGAGAATTGGCTATAAATTTCCATTATCAAGAGTGGATTTCCACGAAACCAATGTGTACAATTTTTTTAGTAAAAATCTTCATCATTCAGACGTTGAAACACGGTTTCACGAAACTGTAACCTACTGTCAGGATCTTCTTTTAATTCTTGGACCAAAATCACTTCATATGGTTGCCATTTTTCCAGTTTTAAATATTTCAAGACGTAACTTTAAACTATTTCGTTGTCTGCTACCACTTGGACTAGAAGACCATCTATTCTAAGGTAATCTCTCATATTCTCAAAAAAATTTGGTTCTATCTTATTAAAAGAGGATTGTGGAATAGGATCTCTGTTATTAAATTAAATGACTTTTTTTACTTGTGATCGAAAATTTATGGCCATTTCCTTTCACTCAAATGATGGATCATTTTGGAAAATAACATAAACTTTGAAGGAACATGTGTACAATTATAAAAACGTGTAAATATCTGATGTTTCTTTAATAAATAATTGCTCTTCTCTTATACCTACATGTAATCAGGCATAATGTTAAGATTATATTCTATGAAACGAGAATATGACCACAACCTGTAAATTAGCAATTTTGATTTACAATCAATTTTCAAAATACCTGGACGCATGACTAACCATCTTCTAATCTAACTTTCAAAACTTGCTAACTGACTACTCAACGTTCTTAAATTTTCAAAAAAATACTTTACTTGGTGGAGTTTCTGAACAAAACTACCGCCATTTACTATTCTCTACACGCGGCATTGGTCATATTTTCTTTAACAATTTTCCAATTATAGGATCTTCAACTCGTGAATATCCCGAAGTTAAGATAGCACTCGATATGGCAGCGCTTAGAATACTATAATGATGTTCTCCCTTCCAATATCCAACATATAAGGAGATCGAGCAATCGAATCAATCATTTCCAACCAATTATGACCGATTCTAACATAAACTAAAGGTTTCGCACACTAACCATCGTAATTTTTAGGTTGTGTACCCCAATCACAAAAGAGCCACAGACTGCAACCTCTTTATCCTTCCAGGAACATTTGAAAAATTTTACTTTGCTTCCAGTGTAACATAATTAAACATCAAATCTCCTATTTAACGCAACATCATTTGCTGTGGCTTGACGAACTGAGAATTTGCTCTTCTTCGGACCAGATACTGTTGAACACATTTACATTTAAAATAGCAATGCCAGCTTCATAGTCAAATATTGTTATTTTTACCCATTAGCAGAAAAAATACGCTTTGTAGGTTGCAACTCACATAAATAAGTTGTAGAATGCTCTTGCTGTTGTTGTTTATGTTGCTCTTTGTCGGTTTTATCTCGAGCAGTTCCGCACAAATTATCAAGTTTTCTTCTTAATAATTGTTATTAAAATTCACTTTAGATTTTTTTAGTAGAGTAACAAAAAATTGTGGAGGCACTGTTTTAATGAATTAATTTGTTTATATTTTCTTCCTTTTTTCTGTTTGTTTCTGTTGTGTTGAACATTTAATTGCCATTCTCTCTTTTATTATCAGAATTCTTGAGCAACATTCTATCATCTATATAAGAAAGACAGTATCAAACGCCACACCCTCCTACTGCAATTTTCCAAGTTCCCCGAAGAAATTATCCCTCTCCCGTTTTCGACAGTGCGTTTCCCGCGTACGGTAGACGTATTTTAAWCCGTTTTATGGAAATCCTGATGTAAATTAATATGAATACATTAAAGTGAAATATGGAGAGAGTAACCTAATAAGGGATCCATTAGATTCTTCATCTCCTGTCGCGTATACTTAGATCCAAGGGGAAGTCTCGTCTCCAAAATTCGAAGCTCATACATAAAATTAATACGCTCTGGATAAATTTAAAATTATGTCTACCCTATTAATAAAAAACTTGTCCTTTCTTGCTTGTTCAGTTTGAGCTGACGGTTTAATGCAATCGAATAAATTATTGCGCGGTACCGGCATTACCTGCAATTAAATAAAAACTTTGTTTAATCGACATTAATGGATTTTTTGTTTATGATGTTATCGAATTTAACGAAATTTTTTGCTTATATTTCGACTCATCAGAATGATTTTTTGCCATATACTACCATGTACTAATCTAGCCATTATTTCACAATTTATTTCTGGACATCTGATCTCAGCAGTCAGTGCTTTTAACATGAGCGTCTTTTGGTCAAGCTTATGGACTCTGGTATGGTTTTCTCTCTAATTCAACTCTTAAAATTTTATTTATTTACAAAACCTAGTTATGTTTTTTATAATTGATATAAATTTCGGAAATGTTGACTAGTTTCTGGTGGCCTCAAGGCTCTAATTTAGGTCCTTTGTTATATTTACTGTTAGTTGATAACTTACTTCCCACTGTTAAATGCCACAAGTTTGCTTATGTAGTCGGTTTACAAATCGCAACTATTAATCGCGTCGTGTAAACTTATTCTATAAACAGTCAACCGCTTGCCAAATGTTCTTTTCTTAAGACCTTGGGATGACTCTCAATGACTGAACTTACTTTTGTCTTTCGGACAAGCAACTGTTTTAATCAACTTGTCACATTGTGACGTTTGTAGTTAGCAAATTGGAATACTGTTATATTATTTGGTACCTTTATTATGTTTATAATCAGCTAGATATTGGAAAAATACAAAGACACTTTCTTAAATTACACTATTTGAGAACAAGTGAAATGTAGCCAGTGAAAACTTTGATTAAAAGATACTTTTCAATCAAGATAATTTAGTGTCTCTAACCGCTCGCAGCAATACTGAGTGTGCTCTTTTTAAGTGAAAAATTGTCAACAATAAAATCGATTGCTATCAGTTTCTTTTTCCACGTCTAAGTTCATTCCTATTTCAACTTTTACTTGAAGCAATATTATATGGAAGGCGCCATGATGTTTTTCATAATAATGATAGTTCTTAATCGTCATTGTTTTCAGTATTCTTGATTTTGTTTCTTTTTCATTTTAAATATTCGTTCCACTTGTATATGTAATTTAAAAACTGTTGGGCAATAAATTATTCATTAATAAAGCCGAGCACTGGACAACAGATAAAACAAGCAAAATGCATCATATTTTAACACCAAAATCTGGAGCTTTTCTCTCAATTCTTAAAGTAGCCACTTTTTCAGTGCAATTCCCCATTTCCTGCACAAATCTCGACCAAACAACCAACTTGACGGTATCCGAACCCTCTTGTCCTAAGTAAATATGTTCGATTGTGCTCCTCTTGTCCAGGGACTCTCCCTTTCTTTAGACCTCAAGGAAAAGTCGGTAAACTCTCCGAGGGATGGACATTAGCTGCTTCTGGGTTATTGATTGTTTAGTTACCAACATTGTGTGGGCCATGCGTCAAAATCCTTCAATAACTTTATCTGTCATAGTAATAATAAGACATAAAAATATCCAAGTCGGCAAACATTTATAATTTTTCCTTTACCTAACGTTAAAATTAACGCAAAAGTACCCTCTGGTGACAAACTAAAAGATATTTATTTTTCTATATAATCTATTTACATTTGAATTCCCGAGTAAGGCATTTATTTTTATAGTATCTGAATATTGCATACTGGTTATAATTTCAAAAAGGTCGCATGTTTTTGCTGAATGTAAATTATAAAGTATACAATATAGGACTAAGGCCTGAACCTTGAGAACCACCGGCCTACCCAGTTGTTTACTTCACGTATAACTGCTTATAAGATTTATAATAAGTTTGATGCCAATATTACGAAATTCAGCAAAAACAATACAATACAATCTTTATCAGTGTGAATTTTAATAGTATATTCAGAGTCTAATGTCACTCCAAGGTTAAAAAAAACTTTGGCAAGCGGTTGATTGTTTATAGAATAAGTTGTCATAACACAATTAATAGAATTGTGAGTGTAACAGGCAAAACAAAACTTGTCATGATTTATCTTCACACCACTGACCACTTCACTGCTTGATCAAGAATCACCATCCAGCAGTGAACAAGCAGAGGCATATATTTCTTAAATAATCTGCATAAGCAAACTTGTGGCATTAAGAGTGTGAAGAGTGTTAAGTAAAGAGAAAACGATACCAAAAGAGTCCAGTTTGATCAAAAGACGCTCATATTCGACTCTATTAGTATATATGACGTCAACTTGTCCACGCCCCTCTAGATGATCAGAAATAAGTTGTGAAATAATGGCTAAATTAGTACATGTAGACCTAACTGGCAAAAAGCCACCCCGATGAGTCGAAATATAAGTACGAGCGTTACTGCAAATGCAATTACAGATAACTTTTTCAAAAATTTTTGCAAAATTTGATGAAATTGCAACTAATCTATAATTATTTAACCCAGTCACATTACCTTTTAATGTATGGGTAAAATTCTAGTGCTCTCTCAGAAAGCAGGAAAGATTGACGTTGAAACAAAAGTGTTAGGGGAGAGTTGTACAAAACCGGGTATGAGGGTCAAACCGGGTACGTTCTTATTCCCGAAACTGGACGCCATCTATGGAGTTGTTAGTAAACTAAGCATTGGTTTCGGCGCCATGACCGTCAACGAGGATAACAGCGTGTGTGTAGTGTAGTTTTTTGACTCGAGCAAACATTTTTGGATTTCACGTATTTATTTATCGATTTTGTTTGTAATTTAAGAGACTGTGAATTGTAATTTTGTTTCTGCAGCCAACAATAGTAAGTATGTCAAAGATTCATTACTGTTGCAAGATCATTTTGACCACARCACGCATTGTATATATTGTTTCAAAGCCGCTTGATGCCATTATTTTTGTTTATGGTTCCGTTGGGGTATAATCGAGCACTCATGTATCGGGCAGTACCTGGTAGTACCCGGTAGGTAGTGCCCCACAGTCTAGACAAGCTCCTTTGTCGGTATTTACTGTTTCTACGAAGGATATTAAGCCAGTGCCACAAGAAAAAGAGTGAGGGGATAAAAAAATGCTAAAAGAAGGGGAAAAACGACAATTTTGACATTCTCGCCGTATAAATCAGTATTGGAGTCAGCTCAAGCTTCAAAAGAGCAAGGTAAAAAAAAAGTTTTTTGTCACTCCAAATTAGAGAGCTCCAAAGAAACGCAAGAAGAATGATAAAAACCAATCTAATGACAATGTACCCTAAAAAACGTAATATTTTAGATCCGGATAGTGATTCGTCTTTAGAAGAAGACGACGAAGCGTGCATTTTTTTGCAACGAACTGTATTGTCGATCTACAAATGAGGGGTGGATAAGGTTTGTCAAATGCTTGCGTTGGGCACATGAGCAATGTAGTAATGCTGACGAAGAAGATGATACTTTTATTTGCAATTTTTGCCTGTAATTTGATTTTTCACTGTTAAGTACTAATATTTTTCTACCCTAAATATTTTTGCGTTATTAAAGCCCTTGGAACATTTTAAAATTACCAGAAGGTTAAAAACAAATTTGTAGTTTTATTGCTATTTCAAAGGGGCAGAATCGGGTACAGAAAGAACTTAACACCCGATTTTGCCCCATACATACAATAATAGCTTAGGGTCCCGGTTTTGCCCTACTCTCTCCTATTTATTAAACAGATTGGTTTTGGATATGCATATCTTACATCGTGAACCATCAAGAAATTCAGTATAAGGTCAACTCCAGCTGTCAAGGTCTTTGGAAAAGTGCCCATAATTTTTACTATATCCTCATCAGAGCCTAGTTGCAGAGAAAAAGATACAGTTGGCTGTAGTATTCATGGTACTGGAAAATGGGTCTGAAAAGCATGTATCAAACCTGTCCACATTTTTAGCACCTTTGTGCAAAACTGATATTTTTGGAATTAAAGAACCTAGAAATATCATGTGGATTATTTTGAATATCAAATTCAGTTCTCTGAATGTAATTATGATAAAATTTAAGACTGGCCGTGATCTTAACTCTTTTAGCTAGGTAGGCACAAATCCTCGTTTGTTTTCACTTTCTTTTGAAAAATATGTATTTGTGTTATGATATTTTTTGTGCTTACTTTTGTGCATACAAACATATGGAATAAAATCAGCCTCTCATTAAGTGCCTGCAACTAATCATCAACATTAGTTAAAGTATCTAAAAAAGTCCAATCAGAGCGTAACGACTTATTGTAAAGATCCGAAAAGTGAGACGTATAAAAGTTGTAGCGAATAGTTAGCTCGGAAAGAAAACATTTTATCCGTAATGCGATTGATAATGCTGGATGATGATTATCCTTCGTGACAGTTAGACAAAACAAGATCAAGTAATTTGTCATTAATATTGAGTACGTTCTTAAATTGCTTGTTGTGAAGCAAGCGCGAAACAGTGCAATGATTTTGCAGGTTAAATGATGATGAGTTGTGAGTAATACACGGTATCAGATGAGTTTATTTTTTATTCTCCTCCGTTACGAGCACCACGAAGTGGGCAAACCTCTTGTCAGAATGTTTGTTAATTTGTCTCAGAAATCGTTCTCATTCCAATTTGTGACGAATAAAACAGTCTGCTAACTATCAGAGAATGAACCCTG
The DNA here is from genome assembly GCA_025024175.1 of Rhyzopertha dominica. Taxonomy (NCBI): domain Eukaryota; kingdom Metazoa; phylum Arthropoda; class Insecta; order Coleoptera; family Bostrichidae; genus Rhyzopertha; species Rhyzopertha dominica. The sequence continues at coordinate 26,073,914 of QCXZ01000053.1, forward strand.
ATCTTTTTGTCTTCATGCCAGCACACTACAAAAGCGAATAGTTGTCTGCGTTCTCGAAACACAGGATCGCACTAAACAGATCCTAGTTGCCAGCGTTCAGTTGTTTCCGCATGAAACTTTGATGCGTTCGTCTCAGGGGGCGCTGAAATATTGATGACCCGTGCTTTCAGAAGCAGCTTCTTAACTAGACTGACGACTATATTTAATATGTGCGGATTCGCTTGTTCTTTTGTGCACTTTACTCAGTCTTCAAAGCTACAACTGGTGCACCGACTTAATAATGCAGCTACTCACGAATTGCGAAGCTTTCAGTTCCAGTGGATAGTATGTGTACAAGTCCATCTCTTGCCTAACTTTGGTTTTAGTTTATGTTTGTTCTTTTTACGATGTGTACCTACCGGTGCTATTGAAAGTAGTGTTTTTTAAAGAACAAATGCCTTTCATGCAGATATTCATCCAATCGATGCACAGTTTACAATTTCTCTTTAATATTTTCGTATACTTCCGCTTAATCAAGCTATTCAAACGGTTTAATATAAACGAAGGACACATGCTGCTCTTAAAATTAACTTCTGGAGATTTTTTTCTCTTATAATGAAATGTCACCGACAAATGTCTTTAATACAACTTTTTAGATAAACTGAAATTTCATGAAATTATATTTCCTGAATATGCGTTCTGATAATTTACATACAACAATTTGATGATGAAAATATCCTCCGGTTAACCTAGCCAAATGTTTGAAGAAATCGCTTTATTTCTACTGAAGGTGGTAGCTTGGCTGTCGAAATGCGTATTTAGTTATTCTAAATTACTGCGGTAAGGGTTTGTCATGTATCACTTAGATCTAACATAATACATAATAATACTGCATGAATATACATATAACTTTAATTAAAAATAACAGTGGCAACTTTTTGAATGTTCAAGCTTCAGAAATAGGAGGTATTCGACCTTTTGGTTTAATAAATTAAGGAAACTTTTTTTCAATGCTTTAGAAACCTTCGAGTTGATTATAATAAATGTTGAAAAAGGCCCAAACCAGGGCCGAAACGTTCATAAAGTAAAACAGCCTATTTAATTTAAAAATCCCAACAGAAATAATCACAACATATCATTAAAACATAATTAATATACACTTAAAAGTCAAATTTAAATAATTTATGTGGGTTTTTGCTTGTGATCTCCAAAACCTGTTCGTTTTAAGATGGTCTGCTACCACTACTCAGCTACTAATGTAATATTAAAATGAGAGGAACCAAAACAAAAGTGATATTTGACTAACAAATGATATATCTCGCTAATACCGTCATTTATTTTAATTCATAGAATATTATTCAGAAGCAAGACTGTCAGAATTGTTAATTGATAAAGCAAAACCTCAGAATATTTATTAATTAAGTATTACGTCCCTTATATTGTCATTTTTACTAGTTAGTCATATTGTTTACACCATTTACAATATTGGAATTTTATGATATATGGGCCTTCCACTTTTAATATAAGGACTGTATATTCCGTACTTGTTCTTGTAAATTTGTGCACTGGTAGTTCTTTATTTTTAAAAACATTTTTCTATTTGCATTCCCATTTTAAAATACAATGCGAGGTAATTCAATTCAGATTAAGAAATATTAGTTTAATTATAGAAGTATAAGCCGAAACAGCTGTCTACAAATTGTTCTGAAGCTTGTGAATTGCACTCCTTACAGAAATCGTCGTTGGGGACCTGTGTCAGTTTTAAACGCCCACAGCGTTTATATTATAGGTTCCCCGCAGAGACAAGTGGATAATGCCGTTAAATTGTCACTAGATGGCACGATGTTATCCACGTTATAATTCTTGCATTGTGGTGAGGGTTGTTCATTATGGTTTAACTGCATGGTTTAGTTCATACGTACAATTCGGAATTTTACAGTAGCATGTCTCCTCAAACGCATCCGAGGATTTACCACGCCACTGTTTATCTTGATATTTCTAGCCTTTTTTTTTTCATTGCGCCTGTACTTAGGCAATGTACGTCTCTGTACTTACCGTCCACAGCAAAATACGTCACAGTTCCTGAAGCCACCGCTAGATGACCCGTTGGCCACTTTCACAAAATTAGCATTAAACTGCGGTGTAAGACGTGTCCACGTCAAAACATAACCAAATTTCTGGACATATATTGCTGAACCTTTCGTTTCCTGATCAAAACACTCGATACATCCCTTGGGCGATCGAACATAAGACCCCGCTTCGTCACGGGGTAGATGTACTGTTGAGCCGTTATTTAAATAAGATTAATTCGGGCAGGCGCGTTCAGCAACAATGTTATCGCAGAATGATAGATTCGTTACAGTGTTTGAAAACTGGGTCGCGTGTTCACCACACGCGTACGTAATTGCCTTCTCGGATTAACCAGACACGTGCCACAAATCATTGAGAACGGAGTGGAGATGGATGGGATTCCATCCCCTAGCGCAAAGACATCGATGGAGCCGGAATGGTAACCGGAACCAACTATAAATTGTCGCCTGGTTGTGTTGAATTGTCTCGTTCAGGAATTGCAACATACAGCTGACAATAGCGTTTGATGGTGGACAGCTTCTTTAGATGTAGTTTTATCCAGCAGCATTTAATTCATGTTCGGAAGAAATTACTCGAAATTACTCGTTCAACAGTAAAGCAAAAATACAACTTGATCACCAGTGTCTGAAACATGAACATATGTAGCCTGTCCGTTTATTGCACATTTATAAAACTCCAGTTCCTTCAATGTTTTCCTGTCCGTTTTCAAAGTGTTTTGTTAATAAATTTTGGATTATTCTATTCCCAGATTTTAGCTTTTTTTACCGTTGTTAGTTTCTTTCTCAGTAATATATTCAGTTGTCCTCTTTATGTTCCAGAACTGTTTCTAGATTAATAATGAGCTTTTCGAACAACGCGAAGGGTCTGATAAGGGAAAGAATCTTTGCTCTTTTCTAGCAAATTTATTTATGAGGCTGTTTGAAACAGATTTTAAAAAAAGAAAACCAGTATTTTCTTCGCATATGGCTGCATTACGATGATGAAGTTTTTGACACCATAAAAACTTAGACGTCTTCCGTTTTTAAATGGACGGTTGTCAAGAAAAAGCAACAACGAATTAGAGTTTGACGTACATAATCGCTACATCGCAGAACAACAGGATGAAAGAAACAAATCAGGCATTTATGAAATACCTCAACTAAAAATTTAGTGAGGAGAATATCCACCGCTTAAATACAATCAAAGATTTCAAGAAGTCGGTTATTTCAACTTCTACTGAAGATATCAACTTAGCTGCCAAAACTGGTATTTAGACTTTCTAAATCATTATGGAAACCGGATTGAATAAAATCATATCGAAATAGTGAGCTGAATCTGATTAGTAAAGTATCAAACTGACTAGATGTACCTCATAGAATCAAATTATCAGATTCCGTATCCATTAATCTAATCGAGACTCGAAACCAATTGAAGACGTAATTTTATTCAATTAAAATTCTGAATTGAATAACGAAATACAAAATTAATCAAGTATCGAATACAATAAAGATATGTAGATACGAAAAGGATAGACTTTTATTTGAACGTTTTGTATCATACGTTAAACAAGAACCGTTAGTTTTGTCGTAATGCTTTTCACCGACGTCAAAATAGATACGCAAAATTAGCAGTTATCAAATTGTGTAATCAAAGTTCGTGGAAGAGTTGTCAAATATTAAGACTCAATTTTGAACAATGTATCTACAAAGTAATTAATGAATTTACATTTTTGGACCTCCAAAAAAAGCCAAAATGTTCATTTGCAAGACTTGCAAAGCATGTATGAAAATGCTGCAATTCATTCCAATTGTCATACTTATCTTTTATCGTGGTCAAACACTGCAATATTTTAACGTCATTCCACCACAATTATGTATGTAAGTATGTAAACGTCATATTTATTTAACAGTATTTAATATTTGATTAATAGAGTTAATAGTAATTCCTATTTGTTAATTAAATGTTTAACCAAAGTTGAATTAATTTCTGCCAACTGTCGCTCTAACAAAATTTTGTGAGACCGTTCATCAACCTCTAGTTTGAATCTTTTTTTCTCGCTCTTCCTTTTCGCTTTCATATTTTGCTATCTCAAAATCTAATTTTCTTTCTTCTAATGACATTTTTCTTTCATCTAAATATATTTTCCTTTCTTCCAAATCAAGTTCTCGCTTCTTTATTTCAAGTTCGGCTTCCTTTCTATCTTTTAGATATTGTAAAGCATTATTCTTTAATGGTTCATCTTTTGCTATGCGGTGATGTTTTAAAGCATTCTGATTTGCAGCAGATTCAGTCGTTGGTTGCAAAAGTATTTCAGTTTGTTGGTTACGTTGTTTTTCTAATGTTGATTGAATATTTTGAGTTTCCTGTTCTACTTCTACGTCTGCTTCGATAACACTTTCAACTCCATTATTAGAGGTATTGTAACAACTAGAAAAATGAGAAGCCGCTTGATTGACAGATGAGCAGGAGGAGTTGTTTTTATTCCCAGTTTTCTGTCGTTTGCTACTATCGGTGCCAAATTCAAGATCTACAATTTGATGGAGCAATTGGTCTTTTCCGTCGTATTCGTCCTCGATGACTGATCTATAAACAATAATATATATTAAAAACTGAAAGTAGGTAGTGAAATAATTTTTGAGTCACATTAAACAAATAAATTGACTTCACGAGTTTAATGATATGCTCTATACTATATTCGCATTTCATTATTATGAGAATTTGACAAAAATCATATTTCTCCGACGCTTATTCTGATATATTTTGTTGCTTTAAAGCTTAGTACCCACTTATGTAAAGACGGAAGTAGTTATCTACCTTCTTTTTAATTTTTCCACTTCATAGTACAAATTCGGATGGTGCCTTCTAACGTGTTGCTTTAAATTGCTTGTGTTTCCGCTGCACAATACTTGTTTTCCACACTTTTTACACGTAGCGGACTTTTCAAACCCATTTCTTTCAAAATATTGCCATAAAACACTCCTGCGACTCGACATATTTGCGTTTACTTCTTCTTCCTATAAGGATAATATGAATAAAGATTAATCCCAAGATGAGTACTTCCAGCACGATTTATAAAGTGATTTTACACACACTTACCTGATGATTGAAGCAAGCTTGTTTTGATTTTATTCACTTGCACCGAGGAAATACGCAAACGTTAAGGCAAATACCCAAACTATACCACAGACTCATAAGAATTCCCTATATCTGAGCAACCTAGGCCTTGTCTAAGGACGGCACATTTACCGGAGCGTCAAATTAACAGCGCCAGAGCTCGTATTAAAATAACTACAACTCCACTAGCATTGTCGTTTTAAAAGCATTTGCAGCGTTTCACTCGTCACGATTTAATTCGAATTGATTCGCTTTCGATTCGAATCGATGCTTTTGTTCCGCTTAAGCGTTGCGAATCGATTTTCGATTCGACCGATATCGAATCGATCAGACCTACCTCTGAGTATGATGAAATTGAAAAGTTTGTACAGTTGCGAAATGTATGCACCAGCATCTTTAAATTTCGGTAATATGTATGTGATGACGATCACATAAGTATATATGTATTCTACTATTAGATTCTATTAACATGGACAAAAATGCTTTTGTTTTCAACTTGTGGGTTCGGTTTGTTACGGTCAGTTTTTTTTATTGTTCTTTTAAATTGGTACTCGCCGAATAAACATAAGTTTGGGGATTGTGAAATCCATATTCTTTCACTTTTAATTCATTGTTAACGATTCTAAATAGTACTTGCACAATTTTCTGACATTTAACGTGCATTTTGCGAGATTAGAAATATGCAAACAAATATTTTCAACTAATGGTAGCTTTAGGTGTATTGATAGCTCTCAAGTGAAAAAAGCCATTGAACTTTTAAGACCTGGTTATAGTGCACCAACGAGAGAGATAATATCTTCAACACTTTTATAAAATATTTATAAAGAAGAAACACCAAGATTCTTTGAAAATGTTTCGAGACAAAGTGTAAATATGTCGATTGATGGTTGGTCTAATATCCATGGTCACGCATTCGTATATGAAACAATAGATATTTCGGGAAACCCTCACACTGGTGATTACTTAACTGAGATTGCTTGTAATTTAATTAGATCTAGTAAATCTAAATTTAACTATAAGGTGAAATCTTTTGTAACAGATAATTCAGCAAACATGGCACTCATGAGAAGAACGATAGAAGGTAAATTAGACACGGACGATCAAATCATAACTTTCGGATGTTCAGCTCATATTCTAAGTTTACTTTTCCAATATTTGGGAATAAAAAATGTCAAGGAGTACGTTGGTATTAAATACTTTACAAATAATCATCTGGCCAGGGCAAAATATAAACAGGCAGGCGGAAAAACGTTAGTGCTTCCAAGTGAGGTGGAATAGTATGATAGATTTTTAGTACGTAAGTGAATGGGACAAACTATTAAAAGTATGCGAGGAAAATAAAACGAAGTGGATCCAACAGTATATCAAAAGGTTTCAAATATTGGTATGAAACGATCCGCTGGAGCTTATGTAAACATTCTAAAGCCTATAGCTGTGGGACTAGATAAATTGCAGAGAAAAAATGCCTAGCTATCTGATGCAGAGGAAGTATGGAAAGTTTGAAAAAATATTTGAGGAAAATTGAAGTTATCGCTGTCTTAGATGGAATATTTTGAAAAACGATATAAACAAGTGCTTACACCTTATCATTTAATTGCATATATCTTAGCTGTAACTAAAACCACCTTTGAGTTGCTACTATACTATACAACAAATGTACGAAAATTGTGGACTAATATCACTAATAATAATAAAATTACAAGCAAAAGCGGAACCTTTTTCTGCAGTAATGGTTACAGAAGAGGTAATACATAATGTTAGTGCACTGCAGTAGTATTAAAAAAATACAACCGTCAGATTGAAAATCTCCTGCTACCTATAGTGTGTTGTATGATCTTCAGCGTCAGTGGAAAGAGTATTCTCTACTTTTGGACTCGTACACTCAAATTTAAGGAATAAACTAGCGATCGAAAAAGCAGGAAAACTGGTGGTTTTTACATGCGAACTATAAAAATCAATAGTTCATGTCAGTATAACTAGAACTAGAAGTGATTACTTTATTTATTTTGTAATAAACAGAAATTTATCACTTTTTGATTTTAATCAATGACTTAAATAAAAAAGTGATTTAAATCAGACACACCCTGCGTAAAAAAGCGTAAAAACTGAATAACAATTTCAGGCTTTAATCGTTAATTTCGAAGTCTAAAGCGTGAGTTCAAAAGTCAAGCTCTAAATACTGACATTGGCATTAAAAGAACTGTGTTCATTCAGAAAGTTACTATACAACCCCCTCTCTATTCAGAAGGTAACGCCGCGCCGGTTCCTCGGCATCGGAAAAAAGTCTGGCAAACAAACGAAATCTGCACGGGGGCTCATTTATTTCGGCGTCGCCTTCGGGACCTTGTTATTCGGGATTATGATAATGCCAAGTAGACGGCGCTACGTTCGACGGTATCTGAGGCCGTACACCCGTCCTCTCCCCAAAGGATACGCCGCTATCGATAAGGATTATAGCCAGGCTGATCCCGTTTCGTTCGGAAATATTTTTGTTGAGATACCGAATGCAATAAGTCCTGCTGTGTGGGGTGCGGGATAAGCGCACTCCAGGGTTGCGCCTCGCTGCACCGGATATAGCGTTGGTATTGCTCCTTCTTCCGAGGGGAAGGTTAATATGGAAGTATTAGCGAAGTGTTGCGTGTGGATTTTGTCAATAGAACTGCCGAGGATCCAAATCATGACAGTTTTGATGTAAGGAATTTTCGACTGTAACTTCTCCACTCAAAATTGCTGTTTTTTTTATATATTTGCCAGTATGTGCAACGAGTTCGGCTTATGACGGAATACACATTCCTGCAGGTTTAAATCCGCCGCCAGTGATGTGATTTACACAAGCACGTCGGATTTTACTTTCTGTGATGTTAGCTTCTGTCCCTAATCAATACACTTACCTATTGTTTCTTCAAATTTGGCGGATTAACCCAAAAACTGTATGAGAAGATCACCGTGTCATAAAATACCGCCATAATTATCTAACACTACCGTTGTAGTATTTTTACTGGCTTTATGCATTTTAAATTGCAATAATCATAATCATTCACATTCATATTGTTTTGCAAAGGTCACAGATACGTTTAATATTTATCAAATAGTTGATGCGCATTCCATTACTAAAATGCTAATACTTATCTCGAAAGCGTCTTCTGCAATGTTTATATTTTTTTTAAATGGTTGAAGAACTGATATACCGTCAAAAACGTACGTACTCTTAGGGCCAAAAGAGTTATGACATTTTAAACGCGCGGACAGTACCGTAATATGCAGCCACAAGCATCAGTCAATCCATGAAAATATTTTAATTCCTTGGCTCAGAAAACCGCAGAATACCAAATTTTATTTAAGTAATTCAGTTCTTCTAAAAGTTATTAAGGAATATCTAAAACAAAAGATCAATTTTACCACCCCGTATCTTTGTTAATTTTAGTTTTTGGACTAAGATGAATTTGGTGAACTCGTAATGTTTGTACGTAATTAATATAAAGTTTCAATTTGTACCATTACTCTGTATGTTGGTTGTGTACTTAACGCAAGGAAGCTTTTTCTTTAAATTCTACCCCAATACATATAGATTTTCTTTTCAAATATACTATATACAGTGAACGTATTTCTTCCATAACTCCACAACCATTGAAAATATGAAAAACTTTTTTTATAAAAGTGATCCAGTTTTATATGCTGCATATTATAAAAATATTTTTGAAAACAGTTCACTTCCGGTTATACCGTAAACGCATACCAACTTCCTTATTTTAAATAGAACACCCTGTGTATTTTTTGATTTCCTTGTTGAATTCTAAGGTTATTTTGTATAACATACCATAGCTGTAGAATGTACACTTTTCGAGAAAATAAGTGCTAAAGCAAAAAATCGTCTTTGCGGCGCTCCCCGCCATTTTAAATATCTTCCAATATGAGACACCTAGAAGACTGCGGTTTGCGCGCCGCGTAAGTTAAGAAAATGACCTATTATTTGCTTCTCCAATCAGGTTTATTACTTTTAAATTGAAAGTAATACATCAGTTGCCATCGGATGCAAAATTAAGTTATCTTTAATTTGATATAGGGTTGTCACTATCTATTWCTAAGAGTTTTGCAACAAATTGCGTTTTCCTGTTTTTTTTATATATTAAAATCTCATATCCGGTACGCCTTGACAAGAACTGGGAGGCGGCAAAATATCGGCGCTGGCTCCGAAATGTGAGCTTCTGCAACCTTAATGTTAATTATCCCACAAAAGACTACAGAATATATTGAAAATACACACTCACGTTTCGGAGCTGTGGGGTGACATTGATCTACAACTTTTACTACTATCGCCGTGCATATTGTAGCTTGGCAGCCGTTACAATAAGGCGGCACAATGAATCCAATAATTAACGCCGCCCGCGTTGCATGAATCATTTATAGAAACCCTGTATTTGAATAAACTGTGCTAAAACTCACCAAGGGCCAGCGCTGACATTTTGCCGCCTCCCAGGTCTTGTCAAGGCGTACCTGATATAAGCGATTTAATCTAAAAAAATCTGAAAAACGCAATTTGTTGCAAAACTGTTAGTAATAGATAGTGACAACCGATATCAAATTAAAGATAATTCAATTTTGCATCCGATGGTGTAAAAAGAAGTTGCATGTTCCATTTTAAAAAATTGACTTATCGCAGTTGGAAATATTTCATATGGCAACTGATGTATTACTTTCAATTTAAAAGTAATAAACCTGCTTGAAGACGCAAATGATAGGCCATTTATTTTCTTAACTTACGCGACGTGCAAACCGCAGTCTTGTAGGTGTTTCATATTGGAAGACATTTAAAATTTTTTTGCTTTAGCGCTTATTTTCTCGAAAACTGTGCATTTTAGAGGTATGGTATGTTACACAAAATAACCTAGAATTCAAAAAGGAATGCAAAAATGTAAAAATATACGGGGTGTTCTATTTAAAATAAGCAAGTTGGTATGCGTTTCTTGTATAACCGGAAGTGAACTGTTTTCAAAAATATCTTTACAATATGCAGTTTTTCATATTTTCAATAGTTGTGGAGTTATGGAAGAAATACATTCACTTGGCCCACCCTGTATAAACAAATACTAATAAATAAGTAAGTGAAAAAGTCCTTGAAGTAGAACTAATTGCAACAAAAAAATGGTTCTCAGTTTAAATAGTAGCTAACATGCTCCTGATCAACATAGCAAAAATTTATATTGTAGTGTATTATATTCTCTATTATAGAAAAGATTATGCTGAAAAACAATATTATAAAAATGTATAGATATAAAAGGAAATAAAAAAAATGGTGCCCGAAAAAACATTAAATGTAAAATGAAAATTTCGATTATTAATGCTAAATTTCACGATAACAATATTTAAAATTTGTAAAAGGGCATTTTATTATATAATATACTTATTTCAATAAAATTAAATTTCAATTTCATTAAAACCGCCCTCTGTTTACACAGTCTTCTCCACAACACATTTTACAAACCTTTGAACACGGAAATCCAATATCTTCAACTGTGGTTTGGCATGAACATATAATCATATTTAGGAGCTAGCCTGATGCTGCACTCAAACTGCCAACCCCATTGTCTAGGATCGGGGATTGGCATATAAGGATTTTTGCAAATTCTTACGAAGGAGATGGGATTTTGCTGCATATTGTGTTGTTCGAAGAACTCGTCGTTAATTACGAAACAGTTTTTATCACTTAGCTGCACCTCCATTAGATTTTTCGGTTAAAATTCCCCAGAGCTTATTGACAAAAGTAAGAACAGTATACTTGAGGAAGGTGAGTTACTCCTCCGTTTGATGTAACATCTGTATTCCGTACTTTAGTTGTAAATGTAACGTTGAAATACCTCTACAGCAACATTGATAAAATCAAAATTGAATAATATATTCAATTGACCTCGTTATGCACGTCCCAGAACTGTTCACAGAAGAAAACAAGCATATCGAAAGAGCCCTAAAAATTGGTTTGAAAAATAATTGTAACGAACAAAAGTAGATAATTTACAACGATAAATTTAATTAAGTACATGAAATTTATAGTTAAACGTGACAGCAATGCGAATTTGTTTTGTTTACTGGATTGTTTCTTCTAAGCAAAACAAAGAAAGAAAATTGCAAACCCCAACTTCCTTCGACATACATATCCATGCGAAATATTTTTATCAAAAAAGATGAAAGTTTTATACAAAGGAAGGACAGAGTTCTGAAATTTGAAAATACGTTTTTCCGATAGTGTATTCTGAACAAGTTGGCACAGCTAATGGTGTCTGTGTTTTTCTAGTTGTTCTTTTAGATACATTTAGGACCAATTTCAATTTGGCCATCGAGTCATGGGACACCCTGTATAAACCCTGAAGTTAAGCGATAATTGCCGATGAACAAGATATCAGAAGCTCAAAACCGTGTCTTCCGGAATGGACAATTAATTAGTTAATTAATTAATGTCAAAATAGAAGATCTACATAATTTACGGATTTTATTACGTAGCAATATCCTATAATAATAATCCGTAATGCTGACGGTGGTTTCGACCAAAGCACATTCGTTCATTCCCCATTTCGAACCTGGTCACAATTGCAAATCCGTATAAACGATGCACTCTGTATCCTACCACCAAGAGCAAGCCCCTTCGGTAATTTCATGGGTTGGCGCACCCGGATTTCGCGCCAGGGAAGGTCCTGTTATTGTTAAAGTTCAGACGAGTTGTGGCTTTGCGGACGGATAAACTTGCATTAGACGGCGAGGTCGAAATCTTCTTAGGAAATATTCACACAAACACCTGATTGTATCTTTTGGGATTAGAGGGGAGAACACGTATCTAAGGGGGCGCTTGGGACGAGTAAAATTCGAGCTGCACTTTCGCATGAGGGGGAGGAAAGACAAAGGAAAACGTAAGAAGGATGTAAGAATTTAGAAGACTTATGCGAGTAGTTGTGTAAAGAAGGGATGGTTAACTCTTATTATAGTTCGAAATCTTACGGTGTCTATCCTTTCTACTTGAGGCTAAGTAAACGAAATTTCTTAAATTTTTATCCGAATCTCTGCCATGAAGTTGTGATCTTCAATAGTCAGAAACAGTCAGCATCAAAGGTCAATATGAAATTATGCAAGATTTACTTTTTTTATTGCGAACCTTAGTGGATTAAGTTTATGTCATGGCTTGTTGAAATTTTTAAATTCTAATTAGCTTTTGGTCACCGTAGCGAATCTCACCCTGAAGCTCAAAAATAATGAGCGACGCGCGATTCAGCTGCAAGAATAATGCAAAAATTTTCGGCATTGATGAAGTAGAGGATGCAAATATTGAAGCAGTAGTATTAGAGACGTTCCATTATAAGCTCAGTGTAAGCTTAAGACCGCAAGATTTAGATGGTTGCCATCGGCTAGAGGAAAAGACCTGTTGTAGTTAAACTTCTACGGTATAACCACAAGATGCAATTTATATTCAACTAGAGTCATGTGAAAGGCTCTCGTGTCTACATTGCTGAGGATCTTGCATCTTTACTTTGTAAACTTTTAAAGCATAGTGTGAAAAAATGGAGCAAGAAAAATCTTTAGCTGTATAATGGGAAAATTTATGTAAACACTAAGGGCAAGACGAATGTCATCTCAAGTCAGCACTTTTATATCTTCGCTCATCGATAAATATGTATATTTATTTTTGTATAGCTCTAATTATACTTGGACTGTTTGTGGTTTAGTAATTATGTTCATTTTTAGAATGTACAAGAATTGTACACCTAAACGTACGTTCTTTAACCAATAATTTTCATCTTTTCCGAGATTACTTTTCTAATTATAAGATACTGGCACTTACCAAAACTTGGCTTGGTCCAAATATTTCAGATTAGTATTTTTATTTAAACAATTACTTTTTATTTCGCCAAGATCGTGTGTTTGGGCAGGGCAATGGTGTATTCGTGTATGCATGTTAACATGTCTCCTTAGATTTGGATTTTGATTCATTTTAAATTTTAGAGAATTGCAGTTCACTTTAATGTCTCTCCCTTGTTGCTCTTTTCGAAGACATGAACATTAATGTTCTAACTGTTAATTTCCCTATCGTTCAACATTATTTAGTTTTATCAAGCGCCTTTGATTTGCACCAAGTAATAATAAGACTATAAGAATAATCTGGCAAAGAATAAGAGGAATAGCATACAAAGTCGATAAGAAATGAAAACAGCAAACCTTTATTAAATTAATCAATAAAATTATAAGTAAATGTTCAAAATGGCCTCAGTTATCATGTGAACAACGATTATTAGTTATGCTGGTGCAAAGTAGCTCTGCAAAGTACATCTATAATCTAAACAAATCTTATCTTAAAAAAAGCTCTGTATACCACATTTTGTGTAAATATTTTTTTTATTAAGATACATTATGAAAAAGAGGAGTTTTTAAAAATAATAACTTTGACACCCCTTCTTTCGGAATCTACCAAACTAGCACATTTGACTAGCAAAATCAGTGCCGTAAAGAATGAGGGGAATGACCGAGTATTTCCCCCCGGGCCCGCAGTACATCTAACGGCGCTGCTAGTAATCAAAAGGTCTCTGGTTTGATTCCCGCTAAAATATGGCAATACTTTTTCAAAATCTGCTAATCCTACTTATTGTAATCACATTTAGACAATAGTTAACTTTAATGAAACCATATTTGGGTTGTAATTAGCCGCTAGTCGTCAAAATCATGCCACCCTAGGGAATTACGCTCTGAAGCTCGAAAATACTAAGCGACAAGCGATTTAGTTACAAATGCGCTGGAAGGCGTTCAGTAGATCGTTAAAAATTTAAATAGAACTGAAATATTTAAACAATCATTTTCTTTCAAAAAATTTTATGTGGCCCCAAATATTTACTAGCATTCGTCTGAATCCGTGTTTGATTGCAACAACGCCATGAAAATTAGCACAAAAAATCAAAAGTCATGACATTCTTTAGCATTACTTCCTTCGCAAATTTACCAATTACTTCAGCTTGAATTGTTTTATTGACTATTCTAGGCGGTTTTCTTTTATTATTGGGTTCCAGTCCCTTAAGATTTACCATAAAAGATCTCTGATGTATTCATGATGACATTTTTGGTTACAAACCTCGGCTTTACACATGTAATATTCTATTTGAACATCGTAAATCCGTAACATTTAGCCAGTCAGCACTACTGTACCCCCATGCTTTTGTCGATTCAAACAGTTATCTCTAATAAACTGTCGTATCTACAAGTCTAAATTGTGAACTGCAATTTGCAAATTTTATTTATAGTAATAAATCAAATCACAACAACTTATGTTGCGAAAATTTCGATAACAAACGGCAAAAATTTCATTAAAATTTATGTAATTTTTCAAAAATATTGGTTCATTTTTCAACTTGTTAAGACAATTTTTGTTGACTTTCCAACGATGAACAGAAAGAGGAGGGTTACCTTTGAAAATTTTGTAGTAGTGATTGCTGAAGCAGATTGACTGTTTTAAAATCGTCACCCTGTGTATGGTTTTTACTATATCGCCTCAGGCAATAAAACTAAACGCGAGAACGAGGCAAAACGTTTAACTACACAATACATCCGTGTAACACGCAATATCCATTTAAAAACCAGCATACCCTCTTTTCGCAACTCAAATATCTGTGCAAACACGTCCGCAATGAACACGTTAATACCATATGTATTGTGCTCCGGGCCGTTTATTCCGATGAATAATAAGTAGCTAGGTTCATATGGTGACCAAAGCTGAAACCTATTTCATTATTTATTGTTAATTAATACGCCGACGAGTGTACAATATTTGCACAACTTCCCCATACGTCGGCCCGGGGCGTGTGCAGCCGAATCTCGCTCCTGTGAAAATGAAGCTGCMTTTGGTGAAAAGCAAAGTCGGGCATGTAAACGAGTGAAGAACTCGCAGGTTTAAAAGCTGACTGGAACWGAGCTTCAAATAACAAGAAMGGGTAATCGACKATTATTTCAACGATAGGGAACTCTGTTTCAATTTCAACATTTATTATTACAGATTGTTTCTGGCCTTTTGATATAGACAGAAATGCATATGCAATAATTTTAATCATTCTTACTCTTTTTTGTAAAGAAAAGTCCATTGTGGGTTCAAAATTACTACTGAAATGCGACAATCTAATTATACCTTTTTTGTTTAAAATTTCTTGTTCTTGTTGTGTTATATTTTGAGTATTTGCAAATCTAGAATATACAATAGCGATTTCAAGACATGCATAATGTAAAAGTCATTATTTTCAAATGTATGAATGCTTGTTTGCAGACCATCACCCTTATAATTTTTC
Organism: Rhyzopertha dominica; assembly: GCA_025024175.1. Taxonomy (NCBI): domain Eukaryota; kingdom Metazoa; phylum Arthropoda; class Insecta; order Coleoptera; family Bostrichidae; genus Rhyzopertha; species Rhyzopertha dominica. Next base: position 26,089,384 of record QCXZ01000053.1, read on the forward strand.
TTTGTATTGCAAATACTCTGTGCGAGTCAGATGCTCTTCCTCACATTACTATCGCATACCTCATTACAAAATGATACTTCTTGATAGTATTTGAACTAGCTGACCAAGTAGTGTGTGAGTAGAGGGAGAAACGCAATTAAATGCTTTGCTTAAGTCTAAACAGAATGTGTTTTTGTATTCTAACAGTTCCAAGTTGTCTACAATATTAGCTGTTAAGTCTATGATAGCAATTTGGGTAATACGCTTCTTTCGAAAGCCATGCTGACAACTCACGAATAGTTCGTTTGATTCAGAATGACTAAATAATTTTGTATGAAGCTGGGTCACCAAGTTATCCTTTCTTGAAGATTGGGTATACTATTTCAATCTCTAGCGAATCTGGAAGGAAACCCTTTTCTAATTAAACCAGTTATTGCGTAATAATCAGTTCTCTTATATATTTCATTATATTGATTATTAGTCCATATACATCCTTACAAGATTCATCCTTTAACTTTTCAATTACATCTGCTACTTCATTGTAGGTTACACCCGTAAACTTAAATTGATTGTAGACGTTTTCATTATGTACTTTGTCCGTTTTGCAATGTAAATTGTTACGGGTTATTGTTACCAAATCTTTTGCTGCGTTATAAAAATGATCGTTGAAGCCGTCTGGAATTATCTTGGGTGTAATTTTTGTTTTATTTCGATTTGTGTTAATTATATTCCACATGCATTTAATTGGATTATTTGAGTTATTTATCATTTACTCAAATGTATATCTTTTAGCTTGTTTAATACTGGCAATATATTGATTAGGAAATTTTTTATATAGTTCGTTTAGTAATTTTAAGTTTTCCCGCATACGTTTAGTTCCAAAATAGACCAAAATGGTTTCAAAGAATGACCATACTGAGTTCGATAGCGTTTCTCTGGAAAAGAAGCTTCATAATTTTCAGTTAAAGTTTTAATAAAAGCTTTAAATTTTGTATTGATATCTAGATTATTATTTTTCACAAAACAGAAATCTTCCCTTTCAAGTAAATTGTAAAACTTTTGTTTTTCTTTTCTAGTGATTAGACTTTTTACTAACATGCATTTAAACTAGGTAGTTATGAGTTATTTAAGAATTACTACGAAGGGAGCTGAAGATTTGTTAAAGTAACTTCATCCCAAGTAAGCATATACAAATCAGCTACTTGGGAAATTTATAAAAACAAATAGTAACTTTTTAACCATAAATGTTCAAGTGGTTGTCCGCCGCTCCTAAATACACAGCCTGCATTGTCTAATAAAAGTTCTTCTAAGGTTTTGAAGGGCTCCGGGATTGTTTCTTATTTGGTGTATCCTCGTAAATGTTGCTCGTTAGGAGATTTTTTTCGGTGCACAAATTCTTTGTACTAACCCCACAAACAAAAGCCTAAATGGTCGAAGTCTGGAGAACGAAGAAGCCATGATATAAGTCCTCCTTGTCCAATCCATCATTTACCATTATAATTGTGCATTATTTACAAACTGCTTGACTAATTAAACATAGTACACTAAGAGTAATTTCTAAAAATTGTATGCAATGGGCAGTATTTAGTTTCATGTTGTKCGATTAGAAGTCCACCTTCTATTCCAGGCCATAAATTTATGCCAAACTGATGCTGAAAGCGACTATTTTGTGTTTCACGGGAATTGTCTATTGACCAGCCGTGAATATTGTGGGTATTAAATATCCCAACGCTTTGAATTAGCACGTACAGAACTGCACCCCAAGGGCAACAGTGTAGTTTTGAGGACTGGTACAGGCACACCAATATTTGGTGTACACTTGTTGCATCTCTTTCACTTTCATCCACTCTTCCCTCTTCGGTCTTGGTATCAATTGCAGGTCGACCCGTACTGGTGAAAGCAAACTAAGTAATCAGAAAATCGTTCTTGTCTTGATGGCGTTGGCTGCAAACCTTCGCAGCCCTTCGAAGGTTTCTATTATACTATACGTCCCATAAATGAAATGCATTTCTGCCTACTCCCGTGGCGTATTCGAACAGGAACAGGAATAAGAACAAAATCGATAAAAACAACAAAAACAGCAGCAAAAGAACAAGAATCTTAATCGCGATAATTACAATCACACGACAAAGCAATATGATTTTTGATACTCAAAGAAGATAGGTGCCATAACATCCACAGCTAACTTTTTCAAAGCCTGCCTGCACTGAGTCATTGTATATACTTACATAACGTCTTCCTATAGAAGTACTATAAGGGATACTGAAATGAGTTTTTTAACTAATAACACACATTTGTTTCTCACTTTTTGTAGCAAAATACTTTCGCTTAAATATAAACTGCGTTTTACTTATTGAACGAAATTGAGCAAGAATTTGAATGTATTTTAGCAGAAATGGACCTAAAAAATTATTGCAGTTGATTATACAGATATTCAATGTGTCAGAATAGTGATTTACAGAAAATCTAAAAAAAACCGCTGCAAATTGAATCAATACTTCCACATCCAATTGTCAAAATGACATTTACGTTTTTATTTCTTATACTATACAATTAGTAATCAGGTTTTGAGCATTTTTCTCTCTACACATTTATTCTAAGACAAACAGTCCTCGTGATATTAGCAAAAATATATAAATTTTAAAATCGTTTTTTTTCCAAATAACTCGAAAATTATTAACAAAAAAATTACAAGAGTGCTTTTTGATCAGAAATTTGATTTTCTATTAAATACCAAAATTTAAAAAAAATTGTACGAGCATGGTCCAAAATAGGTTTATTGGAAATATTTCGAAAATGTCAAAATTTTGAATAAAATTTATAAGACACTTTTTTGTTAATATCTTCTAAACAGTTTGCTGCACCTAAAATTTATAAGAACGAATAATACTCGCAGTTATACTAATTACATAATAAGACGAAAAAATGATAAAAAATTTGCAAAAATGGTAGTTACCCCCCAATTTCACCCCCTTCCCGATATCCTACTTACCCCGCAAACAATAGGTCGCTTTGGGTAGTTGAGATTTATACATTTGTGTCCACAAACAATACCACAAAACACACACACACACTCACATAGAGAGAGAGAGAGAGAGAGAGAGAGAGAGAGACAAGAAATTTTTTTGCTCAAATTTTGTTTTTTTGCGTTTTCGACCATTTTAAAGCGAATGAGCAAATACAATACTTCCCATCCGTTGAATGTGGAAGTAATACTTGAACGTTTTAAACCGTAAACAATTGAATACTTACATACGTGGTTGTTTCGGTTGCATATGAGTTTCAGTTGGGACCATCACTTCTGGACACCCTTATGTTACCTGTTTTCAAGTTGCAAAATGGCTAACCTGCAATTAAGCGTAACCATTCCTGGAACAATACATTTTCCACACCCGCTTAGGTATCCCCATCCCACACATCTAAAGCTGGTAATAAATTTGCAAACTAGTTGGCTAATCCCAAAGTTAAGCCTTCCCTACAAGCGGAAGTTGCGTCGGCGGCCTAAGTAGTTGTTGTAACGTGGTGGCATAATATTCCCCGGGTACTTTTTCCTTTTCAAACAAAGCCCAGAGGAGAGCCAGTTTAGTGGAGGATGATGACTTGGACGAAGTTCATTAATTAAATTTCTTATTCCAGGCTGAACTATTCGGCGCCTGAAAAGCCGCCGGCAAAATAAGACGTTTCGCCTGTTCTCGTATTATTCCCAGTGAAGCGAGGAAAACGGTCGAAAATAAGGAAGTAAATGAGATGGGACCTATCAAATTAATAATGCAGGCGTATCGCTATCACAATGACTGAATCTTAGGTTTACATTACTAACAAGTATTTACATGAATTAAGTGGATATAGAATTTGAAAATGTGATATTATTATGATAATGCACGCGAATAATGTGGGAATTACTAAAACGTTCTTCTTTGAGGTCTAGGTATTACTAAAAAGTATAGAATAATAGGAAATGGCAACATATCGGCGTTTTTTTGTTTTTGGTTTTTTGTATTGCCAATTATCGCTGAAACTCCTTGCGCATACTTTCTAATTCCAAATGCAAACCTAAACAAGAGTTTTGTATTCTTTATAACCGATTTGCATACCTATTAAGCAGAGTCGGTCCATATACAACGCCACCGTATGATGATGGTGATATAATAAGCGAATAACACAAAGATAGCTTTAGGTAATATTTTTCTATGGGAAATACAGTTTTCAAAACATGGTAAGAAGATTTGCAGAGGGTATTTATATGAATAGAAAATCTAAAGTTCTCGTCGATATACAGATCCAAATTCCTATACACGGAGATAAGGCCTAGCTTGGAACCATTAACTTTAATTTGGATAAGTTTTTTTTCATATTTAATTTGTGTGCCTGGGAGATGCTATAAAGCTTACTTAGATCATAATTTATTGCATCGCAAGCCTCAGATACTTTCAATAAAACTATTTTTTATTTTTATAGAGGGGGTGCCTACAGGCGAACCCAAAGATGGCACCCACTAAAACAAATCATACATTGTTGTACAGTGGTTCATAAAATACAGTATAAAACTACAAAAAAGGCTTAAATTCAATATGCAAAAATTAAGTGAAATCATCAATAAGCAGAATATAATAACATAGATAATTGCAGTAAGTGTTAACAATACATACCTTATAAAGAAAGATAATTTATATGATAAATGATACAATAAAAGTAATTAGTTACATGCAGCTGAATAATAATTTAAATCTGAAGTAAAACTTGAAACGTTTAAACAAAATGTAATTTAAGTTTTTTTTTTAACATGATCCAGAAAGATGAGAAATATCAAAATCAGATACAACGGAATTGTATGTTCTGATCATACGTGCAATTAGTGCATTCTGACCAGAGTTTGTTCTAAAAAAGGTTTCGCGAAACAATGGTGGATTACGACAACTAGAAGGTACATTTAGAGAGACAAGCGAAAGCTGGATAGGTGAATCAATAGCGCCATTCACTAGTTTGTGCAAAAACAGTAAACCTGCAAGCAATCTTCTGCGATCGAGGGACAAAACTCCATATTTTTTTGATATAACGTTTGTGTTTTCAATGTCATAAATGCCATTAACTTTCAAATTTAGGTATTTTAAAAATCTTTTCTGAACTGACTCTAGTCGTGTTATGTAATACCTAATGGTATTGAGGATTCCACACAACCGACGCAAAATTAATTTTACTGTAAGCGAACGAGTAGTATAAGGTTTTTGTGACATCAACGGATTTGAAATTTTTTGTTACTCTTATTAAAAAACCTAGCATTTTAAGGGATTGGGCGGCTATATTGTCTATATGCAGATTAAATAACATTTTATGAACAAACGTTATGCCTAAATCCTTAACGTTTTGAACAACTCCGAGAACAGTGCCGTTGAAATTATAATCAAATGAGAAAGTTTTTAAGTTTCGGGTGAATGTGATACAACAGCATTTATTAAGATTTAGATATGTGTAATTTTTACTACAGCAGCTATAAAACGTATTTAAATCAGCCTGGAACAAAATACAATCGATAACACTGTTTATTGCAGCAAATATTTTAAGATCATCAGCATAGAGCAGATGATTACAAAATTTAAAGCAGGAATTAATGTCATTTATATATATTAAATAAAGCAAAAGCCCCAGGATCGAGCCCTGAGGCACACCCGATGTAGCCTAGTAAGCCAATGACTTTTCTCCATTTATATACACTATTTGTGATTTACCCTGAACGTAAGAAGACATCCAAGCTAACAGCGATCCATGCACACCGATCAACGCGAGCTTTTTACGAGTGTGCAATGGTCAATATTATCAAACGCCTTGCTGCAGTCGGTGTACACGGAATCCGCGTGAATCCGACTGTCCATAGAGTTTAAAATAAAATTGGAATAATCGATGCCAAATTTGTGTATGGTCCGCATAATGATGCACTTTGCAATAAGTCATAGCTTCCCAAAAGTCTTGAATATATATTGAAAATAATAAGGGTCCTAAAAGTGACCCCTGCGGTCACCCTGCTTTAATTCCAGAGGTTCCGACCAAACAACTGTCTGAGTACGGTTACACGAGAAACTGTTTACTAAGCAGACAGAATCTGGGTCCATACCAAAATATCTTACTTTACTGCAGAGTATCTTTTGATTTAGGACATCAAACGCTCGTGTGTAATCCAAGAGCACCAAACACATCAAAGAAAATTGACGTTTGAGCCTTGTTTAAAGCAACTCAAAAAGAACGAACTGTTCATTTCTTCTTATTATTAAACCACTTTCGTTTGTTACTTTAGAGGATCTATCTCTTTAGCTACTGGAACTTAAAAAAAACTCATAAGTTTCGATTACAWGACATCTGACGTCTCCCTTTTCTWTTTTCAGACTGCCTGTATCTCCAACTATACCGCGATTCCAAAGACCGCTACAAGCAGGGCCACACGAAAGCATCGCTCTCCCTTCAACAGTTCCTGGGTCTCGAGACTGGCTTTACTCTGGACAAGGAGTCCAACACGGTGGCCATCTTGTGCCAGGATGTGGTTGTTGTACTGGCTTTCGATAACAGAGAGCGTCTCATGCAGTGGCAGGTCAAACTGAGTGCGCATCTCTCCGATGGTCCCCATTTCCTGGTTCAGCTTTATTCGGCTCCAACGAAGGCGAAATTAGCTAGTGGACCTGCCAGACTTCATGTGCAGGTAAGGAAGTCAATAATTTTAGCTTGAGTGTTTTTGTATCTGAAAAGCTCGATTGACGAGAACTTGCGGCTGAAATTCAAGTAAGATGTGTACGAGAATAGGTGGAAGAGTATTTGGTTCCGAATCCTACCATCGTTGTGTCCAGTGCGCAGCCATGGGCTGGCCAAACTCAGCCTCGAGTTCTCGTCAGTCGAGCTTTATGTTACTAAGGGCCTAGGGTAGGTTGAGCAGAAACTCAAATTCCGCGAGGGACCGCCGTTCTAATAGTGGTTTAGACAAACCCTCAGATATTAGGGTCCACCCACCAAGACTACCTGCATTTATTGCGCTCAGTTAGTTTGAGGCCCTAAATTTGTGTGCCAGGGTGGATTTGCTCTAACGGAGTATTTCTTGTTTGGGCACGATTTGTATCCTGGCGTTCAAAGAGCAGGCAGACTGAGTTTGTATAACTGAGATGCCCTTACTATTTTCTAATAAAACGGTTACTGTGGGGACATGAGGTTAAAGGTAATATTGAGATGACGACGATAGAATCTATGTAAAACGCCTTAAAAAGTCAACCTGTAAATGAAATGTTACTAGTATTGCATAGAAGATAACTAAAAATTTATATCTAATATACTCAAAGGTGAGACAGTGTGGAACTGATATCAATTATAATTATCCAAAGTTTTTGCAGAGTACGATAATTATACATATTATTACTTATCTGATTTTATTTTGGTTTAGCAAAACTCTTTTTGCAAACCCCCATTCATACTCGGATATGCTTATATTTATAAGTGTTACTTATCTGTGTATCAATATCAAATACAAAAAATGTAGATATTTTTGACAGATATTGTTATTTTGCACCCAGAATTTTTAAAGGGGCCACAGTCGCATCGCTATGATAGAAAATAGGTACCTACATATTTTTCCTTATTAAGCAAATTTATATTGTTAGGTTTATTTTCAATATATCAGCTATTAACACAACTTTTTATATGCTTTAATAAAATCTTATTTTTCGTTAAAATGGAACTGCATGCGCCACTTTACGGGTCTTAATTATACATATAGGGACATATTCTTTTTAATAGATTTAAAATTATTGTTTGAGATTATTTCCTTCATCTGTAAAATTTTAATTTTGGCAAATCACATTCGTAGTTACAGCTTAAAATCAGACGCCGATAACAATGACTATTGCAAATCGAATATCAGAATCGACTATATTAATAAGTACCTCAAATCAAGTACAGTATTATGTTAAATAAATTAAAATGTCAGAGACAAAAAGCTCCAGTCGATTCGGTAACGTCTCTGATCAAAAGATTGACAATGTATTCTAAAATTTGATTCAGGAAATAATCCTAATAAATGCAAATCAATCTTGATAAATCAGCGACTATTTACATTGTCCGAAATTTTCTCGACTGCAGTGCTCCAAAATTTAACTCGACCAAATTGGCATTAATAATCAAAGACAACAGCAGCAAATAGTCGACTATTTATCAAGATCTTGTTATATTACTGTTGAATATATACTATACGGTGTGTTCTCCTGTTCCATAACTTTTTTGGTGTAAACATAAAATCTGATTAAATCCTTAAAAATTGAATAATAACAGGTCTTTTCGACCATGGTAAAGCCAGCTGTGGTTTTCATTAGAAAATGCAAGTTTGCACTAAAATAATTTTTGAGTGTGTTACTTATAGAATTGCAAAAAGTAATGGTAACAATAATGTAACTTAGAACTATAAACTGACATACCGAGACACATTCGTAGTACTCAAAGTATACAAATATTTGATCCCGCTCAAAGGATTTGCAGAATTTCGTCCTTTCGGGGATAATCATCGACAATGTATTAGAAGTTTCTCGGAAGACAATAATTATTTCAGTTAGAAAAGGGTTGTAAAGATAAGGTATACCTACACTGTAGACAAGTAATAGCAATAACGGTAAACATTAAATAATTAATAACTATATAAAACTTATCAGTAAAAACGCTGTAAAAATGGCACTGACGTTTCGGTCACACCTGCAATTTATATCAAAGTTTACCGTAGAAAACTGCGTACGACAAAGTTAGACAATTAATTTTTTACAACGTTTTTGCAAATAGTGCAATAACGTCGTCAATTAGGTGTTTTTTATGAAATGGTTAGAGCTATTGCAATATTAAATTTGCCCGAAACTACTCTCGTGTCACTAACGGTCAGATCACTGCATGTAGGTACACAACATGAAATTGTGTTCACAACAGCTTGCATGTTATGTAAACATAGAAATATTAGCGTAAAGGTAATCAAATCCTCAAATTTTAAATTAATTGCTTAAATATGAAATTCTTGCTAGACGATGTCTTATCAACGTTCTGTGTTTTTTTACTTCATTCACCAATGAGAGAACGCCTCGGGTCAAGTTCTTTGCAGACCTCTCAGGATAGGACGAAATCTACTTTATGACAGGCAATTAGACATTACTAAGGGCGGTTACTTGTGTAATTATGCATTTTTCTTATGTTTTTTTGGATTTAACTCCTACAGTACTTTACATACAAAATTGATTTTACGTCTACACATTCTTGTGTTTAATTCCAAGCGCATTGCATTTTATTTTTTGAAAAATTTTATTGATGAACCGAAATATACGCATATTACGCAAATGCTAAAACAAAAGTCGCTTTTTAGCAAAATTTTACGGAAAAATTAAAAATACGCAATGCAGTGCCCTAGAGATTTGTATACAGAGCAATATGTCAAAAAATTGGAGCAGTGGGTTTAAATTTGGCTTCTCTGGACGTAAAATCATTTTACATGTAATAGCATGGGCAGGAACGGGCTACCCTACACCCTTAAAGAATATATTATTAAAGCCGAAAGTGCATACCTAGACGAAGAACTCTTTTTGAGAAGAAATATGCTGCGAAATCGCAAAGTTTGAACTTATCATTTGCCTTCTACCATGAACAAACAGAATTAGTTTGATATCTAACATATGTCAGTATGCAGGGCATGAAAAAATACGTAGCAGATTTTTCAGATATGTTATTGAGACCATTTATTTGATTGATCATTTTTTTACCAAATTACTTTCCTAAAAGCCCAAAGAACCCTTAAAATTTGTTATTAGAGGCACATACACAAATTCCACTCTCTAGTTTTATGTAATAAAAGATAGTCATGTACGCCAAAACCAAAAACAGTAGTAAATTTATCTTCATGTCCCCTTTCTTAGTAAGAAAATACCTTTCTGACCAAAGAATATAGAAACATGCATTCAATCACTATCCAAGCTTTTTCAAAAACCGAAACTTCCCCCATCGAATCTTTCCAAAGAGGAGAAAATGGCTCTCAAAAATCTCAAGTCCAAGCCATCGTACCACTCTATGCGCTGTTTTTGTTCTCTCTTTTACTGTTTACCTGCGGTTGAGTGGGCTGGTTAAGTAATAGATTTCCAAATAGGTTATTTGGTTGTCATTACTATATTTCGGCCTTCTATTTTGTATACGCAGGTTGTCCTTCTTAACATTTCTTAGATAAAGGTCCTCCTCATTTGCTGTCATTACCACCAGATCAACTGCATATGTATTTATGTATACGTTTGTATTTGTTTTCCTMATCTTGAATATTCTTGGCGATATGAGGATACATATGTATCATGTAGACAGGCTTTCGTTATCCTAGAAATTGAGTGGCGAGGTACCTTTTTCTTTGCCAGGATTTCTGATACAGACTGTGGTTTTATCATATCAGACAGTCGAATGCTTGACTGATTGTACCAGCGTACGGTAGGCATTTCTGCCGCTCCTAAATATACCACCAGGTCGGCTACGTGTATGCCTGTTGCTAGTGGACTCCCACGTAGCGCATGTTACGTAAAGCTGAGGATTGAAATGGAAAGGTTTGCAGGGTGTATTCAGCTAGCGAATTTATTCATTTATTATTTTCTTACCTTTTTTAAGTGGCAATTATGATTCATCTGTCCTGTTTAGGTTGTGTTTTCGTGACGGTGTCGACGCTTCTTTGGGTGTTTTTGTATGTGTTTATGCGTTCGTTTCCTAGGGCTGTAGATTAGGTGACGTTGTTCTACGGGATGTTCTTGGTCTTTGTGCATTAGTTTTTTCTTTCCACGATTCATTACGGCAGTCTCAATTTTTTCTGGATGGGTTTGTTATCATGTCTTCTTGGTTTCTGCACGGTATTACTGCGTTGTCGTAGTGGTTTCTTACTCCTTCTTTCTCTCGTTGTCGATATGAATTCTTCTCCTTCCATGATTTGTATTATGGTCGTGATTCTTGATAGTTTCTTCCAAAGTCCTTCTGGGCTTTCATATGTTTTGTCTAATGTGATTTGCAGCTTTTCTTCTTATTTCTCTTACAGGGTGCTTTGGTAGTTTCCGTCTTGCTGTATTTTTTGTACCACGATTACTCTATTTCTTGTATAGGCTTGTCTAGGTACACTGAACTACTTCACTGTAACAACACCAACGATGACAGCAATAAGGATAACACAAGGACCTATGAAAAGATCTAAGAGTTAATAGCAATTGTTCGGTGTGTGGCCGATCGTGAGCTAACCACAAGTCACATACGTACACTAATCACAGAATCATTATTCACATTTAAGTAATGTGTGCCGAATGTAGTCTTTTTTTTCAATCACAAAACAAAACAAACAAACAGACGTTAGGTAGTCAGTTCACAACGCTCCTCTCCGGTTAAATGCTAATTCGAGTCCCTTTATCATATTAGACAGTTGAAGGATAAGAATATAAGAGTAAGGGTATGACGGTAAGGATGTGTAATAATGTTCAAACCACGACTTTGTGAAAAATGTTCTCTTACCATGAAAAACCAAAATGTTTTACAAAAGCAGTGGCCAATGAATTCGTGACGTGCCGTTGTTTATCTTTCATTGCACTTTGCGAATACAGTCTAATCTAATTAATGATAGTTATTTTTGCCCAAAATTAAAAATTCTATGTCGAATGTTTACTCTGTGACTCTTTGTACTAATCATACTATCTGCTGCAGTCCTAATTTATACATTTAGTCTTCAATTTTTCACGTGTAAAATTATTGAGCCCTAGCAGAAATAACTTCCAAGTGGAATTACAACTGCATAACTTACGTAATGTTTGATTGCGATTATTAAACGATTAATCAACCCATTACGCCATCAAATAATATTATGTTGATTCTGTTCTACTAGGAAAGAGGTTTCTGCCTCACAAGCGGAATGCCTCCACAGGTGGTCGGACACTGGCTCATTTCAAACTTGAGAAGATACGGTGTGGTGGACGGAAGATTCTGCTTCGAGGGTGGTTCAAGGTGTGGGAAAGGGGAGGGTTTGCATGTGCTTTTAACCGATCAGGGAGAGGAAATAACACAAACACTAAAAGTAGCTGCGATAGGACAACTTCATGCCACTAGGAGAAGGCCAGTATCGAGGAATATGTCGGGTAAGCTTCTTGATTAAATGCTGATATGACTTGACTCAACCGTTTCCTAACATTTCTTTTTATTTAGTTTGTTCAATTTTTTCCATATTCTTACTGATTGAAATATTTATTAACAGCTAATCTCCAGTTCAAGAATTTCTCATTACAGTGTAGCCTCTTTAATCCGGCCATCCAGTAATCCGGACACCCGGTTTGTTTACTCATAATCCGGACGGACGCGCGATAATCCGCTAACATCGCGATCGCGATCGAACGACAACAGCGAACAAGTCGTAATGGTGTTCATATTTCGGTAGTAATTCACTTGTCATTTACAGTACTTGTGTGTCTTTAAAAAATGTCGAAAAGAAAGCATAATACTTTAAAACTACAACAGAATATTGACATTATAAAAAAAGTTGACGCGGGTGAAAGTACGAGATCCCTTTCATTAGAATACGGCATCGGAAAATCTACAGTTAGTGATATACATAAAAATAAAGTAAAAATTTTGTAGTATGTTGGTTCATTAGATTCAGGACCAGGAGCACGAAAAACTTTGAAAGTCCGTGTAAACCCTGAAATGGAAAAAGCTGTGTATACCTGGTTTCTCTAGGAAAGGGCTAGAGGTAGGTGTTTTAATTTCGTGTAAACAACATTTACCTTCACATTTTTTATTCTTATTAGGCACCCCTTTGTCAGGCGATATAATATGCGAAAAAGCTAATTTTTTATCAACAATTAACTGGTGCCGACTATTTTAAAGCACGCTCTGGCTGGCTTCAAAGATTTAAAGATGTGGTATAAGGCACCTCAGTATTTCTGGGGAAATACTATCTGCTGGAAGTCACAAACTGAGACTACTCGTTCTGGGAAAAGCAAAAAAACCTAGAGCATTTGGAAATTTATTCATTCCGGTATGTTACAAAGGACAGAAAAAAGGATGGGTTACAAAAGAAATTTTTCGAGAATGGTTTCATACTGAGTTTGTACCATCAGTGAGGCAAAAACTCAGGGAAATAAATTTGCCTCAAAAAGCAATCTTAATATTAGACAATGCTCCAGGACATCCTGAGAATTTAGTCAGTGATGATAACCAAATATGGGTCATGTATATGCCACCGAATTGTACTCCACTAATTCAACCAATGGATCAACATGTGATCCAAGCTGTTAAGCTTTTCTACCGAAAACAGTTATTAAAGAAAATTGTAAACTCTTAAATTGACAACTAAAAAATATTAATTTAAAAGATGTTGTTTTTACCCTAGATGAGGCATGGCAAAAAGTTTACAACGAACTTATAAAAAAGTCATGGAGAAAGTTATTACCACATATTCAACAAGCTTTATCAGATGACGATTATGATGAAGAAGATATTATCTTCTTTGTCCCTCCTGGCAGAAAAAATCAACTTCAGCGTGAGATAGATGAATTAAAAGTACAAGAATTGATCATAAACTTATAAACGAAGAGATTGAGAATTGGGCATTTGGGGTTAATGAAACTGAGGAATATCTACCAGATCATACTATCATTGAAGAATTACAGAAAGCTTCTGGCGAAGACGAATCCAGTTCTAGTGAAGATAATGACTCATTAAATACAATTAAGCATAACGACGCCGTTTCATCATTCAACACATGTTTACAATGGGCGTGAGAAAATAATGTACCATCACATCAAATTATATTGCTAAATGATTTGCGCAATCAAGCAATAAGAGCAAAAATTAACTGTAAAAAGCAAAAGCATCTCACTGTTTTTTTTTGCCCCGCGTTAAAAGTGAACTTAATGTGTGTGGAAAAATATCATTCATTATTTCTCTAGAATGTTGTAGTTTTGGCTATTTGTATTTAATATGTATTTATATTCATAATAATAATAATAATATTATCACCATCATATGTGTTGTTAATTGTTGTTTTTTGCTCGATTTTGGGGAATTTGAACAACATCCAGTAATCCGGACAAATCGCTGATTCGGACACACCCCATGCATTTAATTGACCGGATTAAAGAGGTTGTACTGTACTTACGAATAGCACCAGTCAATGTCAAGTATCCAAATAGTTGCTTGTATAAACATCATTCATTCACCTTTCAGTGATGGATAGTCCTCGAAGAGCTCCTCTCCGATCGGACGGCCGCGCACTTGCTGACCTCAGTGATGGTTCCATAGTTTCAAGAGCGGATTCACCTTACACCGACCTAGAAAGCAACTATGGCTGTGGGGACACTGCCTCTACAGATGGATGGGGAGCACCGCCCATCGAACGTTGCATGAGTTGCATCAGCAAGCTGGGTGCTATGTCCAGGTAGTATTAAAGCTTTTCACTGTCTCAAGTACGAAATTTGTAAATGTTGTGAGAATTATATGGCAATTAACAACGCCACTCACCCGTCTCTGTAGGGAACCTGTAATCCGTACTCCCACTTTGTAGTGAGCGTTTAAAAACCATCAGACGTCCCCAACGACGGTGTCTGCAAGAGTACAGTTCTTATGCACAATAACAAAATAACCAGTAGACTTAATTTTGTTATTTTTCTTGGAATGTCGTTAAGAGGGGCATTTACTTGGAGCGATCGGGCAGAAATGTAAACTATGCAACCCATATTACCAGCGGGACATGGGACGTGAAGGACTCGTGCGAAAAGGTTTTCGGTTTTAAATTTTTTTAATGTTTTTACTCATTTATCGTGCTCATGTTTCTGGTAGTGTACAAAGAAATATGTAGCTACAACGTGGAGTTCGAATTTTTCGTTTATGTGCCTTAGTTTTCGAGAAATAGCTCGCCAAGAATACGCATTTTTAAACAAAATAGAACAACAAATATTTACATTACTGTACCAAATTCAGAAAAAAACTCGAACTCTACGTTGTAGCTGCATCTTTTGTCATTGCCATGTCGAAATTTCACTTCGAAAAAGTTTCGAATAACTCGGTAAAATGTAAAACGGTAGGTGCTTAAAATGACCCGATTCGCTCTAGGTAAACGCCCCTCTTAAGTGCTAATGTTCACAATTACAATTCTCGCATAAGCATCGGCGTATCGCGTATCTTGGCGTATACAAGGGAAGCCATGTTTTCTGCGTTGGGACTATAGCTGTGCTGATGAGACTCAAACGACATGGCGTAAACGTAATTTTGTTATTGTAAATGTTCATTTTTTCTGCAGATCTTCGACTGCCACAGTTGCAGTAGGTGCCCCCTGCTGGGAACATACGTGCGACAGACATTCTATCAGCAGCGGCTCGGATAGCAGCGGCTGGAGTCAGACGGTGACGAGACCACCAGCCAGACCCCCAAAACCGGCATCATCGCCGTCACCAAAGAAACCACCCGCTGTTACACCAGGTGGTTACGATAATTACGACGTGCCGAAAATACCATATCCAGTGGTGAGTGACTTCTACTATTTAATATATTAATGCTAAATTTTGTTCAAATATAAATACCTTGTGACTTTTGGAAAGTAGTAAACAAATACGAGGATTATAAAATTAAGATTCATATCTGTTTAAGATCTGGTGAAGACGATATCCTCCAGTCAGTCCGTTCAGACATTTAAAGAAATCGTTCATTCTACTGCCGAAATACGTGTTTAGGCTTCGTAAATAATTGTGGTTTATATTTTATTTATATGGGTCTTGTTATAAACCATCAGATGAAAAAAAACAGTCCTCATATACTGAAACCAGAGCAGTTTTTTTAAAGTAACATAGAGGTTCTGAAAAAGCAGTAAATTATGTATTAAAATATAAAACACGGTGGTATTTTTAAAATTAGAATTCCAAAGAATAAAATAAGAAAGGCACACATTAGTAAGATATGGAAGACCGACAACGTTTGACAGGTGATAGAAACGCGATTTAAAAATTTTATTTCAATTAAGAAGGCTTTCAAAACGTTTTGTTTCGATATAAACGGTGTTATCTGATATCGCAGATATCGATTTCAAATTTGGTGTTTTTTAATAGAACTTTTAGGCATGTGCTTTTTTAAACTTAATTAAAATGGTTGTACAATCTCCAATCAATTTTAAATAAAACATGTGTCTTTGATGTTTGCCGTAAAACGACTTCCTAGACCTTAAAAATTTATTGTTTTTATTGAGAAATGCGGGATACATTATTTTGTCGGTCTTTGGCACAATTGATAGGTGAAATAACAAAATTTCAAGAAGTTTTGATATACAAGGTGTTAATGTAGCAGTTACTACATTAGCCCAGCACACGCCACTGGTGCTTTAAAAAATCTAAGGTCACTTGTTTTTATTTTACCTTATACATATATATTCAGAAACAGTTTTAAAAAATCTTTTTTTATGTAACTTTAACACCCGGTATGTTAAACACAAAGCATTTTTGTAATTTTTTTTTTCTAAAATCGCGTTTTCTATCACCTGTTAAAAGTTATTGGTGTAGTTCGAGGACAGTTTGTATAATGGCTATTTATACAATCAGTAGCAGAAGAGAATAAATTACATTCTTCATTGTAATACCAATACCTTGTGAACATTTAACATTTATAAACAGAATGATAAATCATGAATTAAAAAGCATTATTAACAGCCCTAAATTTAACGGGTAGATGGCGGCAACTTACAAGTGTGTGATTTTTACATTGTGTCTTATGGGAAAGTTGGGTTAATAATTTATTTTTTCTATTCAAAACAATTTTGAAGTTATTCTTACATTGAAAATGTTGCAATGAAAAAACCAGCATTATTTTGTACAAGTAAGAACATAAATACTAGTTTCATACACAGAGTATTGTCTTTTTTATCATCTTTATTAAAAGTTAAACACATGATAATGATCATGCGGTGTGAATAKATGTTATTCGAACTAATATTTAATATAAACTTTACATATGCTTTAAGAAGTTATAACTCATAATAGGCTAGTTTCTCTATTTTTAAATTAGGCACTGTTTCATAGATTTCATTTACCTTTTAAGTGTTTTTGAACTTATTATAGTTTTGCTAAATTCATTGTTTTACAGGAATTTGACGAAATTTAAGGTCACTTGGTGCAGTGTGCAGTAATACATTACACTTCTTAATTGTTATATTACGATAAGCATTTTTATTATACGGCAATATTCTTATAACAATAAAAACGGAATGGTTGGTATTCGAAGCTTTATAATCTGAAATGGAGAAACCTAAAAAACAACCTGTTGTTTTTGTTTATCCATTAAATTGCGTCACAATGCGCTTAACTTAGTAATAAATCATACACTTAGCACGGCAACACACCTATTGACGATCAACAAGAACTTGAATTCGTTGGCAAAAACAGAGACGGTTCAAAATCGTTTATTTGATAATCAAAATCCTTAGAAGGGTTATCCATAGCAGCCAATTTAAATTAATCAGTATCAGTATTTTACAAATAATTTAAAATGTGTCTGATATGTTTAAAATATTTGTAGTGCACTGTGCACTGTTGTATCACTTTGCTTTATTTTAATGGAATTTAAGTGTTTATCACGGCGAAATTGTGATTAACAATATTCCTATGGTTTTGTCAATACTCTCAACCATTATTCACGCATTACTTAAAGCGTACTAGGTAACATATCTAATTTTGGGTGTTTCTTTCAGGAAACGAAGCCATCCGATGAACACTATGATACTCCTCGCAAACTGAAAGAGTGCTTATTTGAGACTGTTCACAAACCTTGTGGGTGCATTATCCGCATCAACAAACCTGAACCTGAAAGACCTTGCGTCTGTCAGAGGCTCATGTCCTGCTGGTCTAATCAAGATGATGTGAACGCCCTTTATGCTACTGTCGACCTAAGCAAGAAGTGCCACAGAAACCAAAGGTAAGGAAATTTTGAAACTGCCATTTGTAGTTTTTGTAGAAAAATTTTTGATAATATCTTTGAAATACCTTTGCTTTAACGAGCTGTTAAATTAGGATAGGTGGGTACAGATCATATTTCACAAGCACACATTTATTAACAACTGGTACCTAAAACTTCAGAATTTTACATTTTTACTTGCTACCACTATTAAAATTTGACATTATTGTTTCCCTTTCTGATTTCTAACATGATGTTTCTTTCAGGAACACCAACAATCCTAATTATGCCAACTTAGATGTTAAAAATAACCCAATAACCATTACTACGTCTTCCAATTACGAAAACATGGAATTTGCTCAGTCACTGCAACTATACGAGAACGGAAAGGAGGTTGTTCAAAAGGCGGGACTCTGTGCCAAGTGTGGACATGCTCAAGATGACTATTTGATGATGGAATTGGCCTCTAAACCTGGTCCACACCCTGGCTACCTACCGATGTCTCCAGCCGTGAAACAGCGTCTGGGAAAGGTTTTGTCATCAAGGTATGTGCCAATCATCTGGTTTTAAGAGCATTAGCCTGAAACTGACTATACCAAACGAAATTTAAAGTACATCTATTCGCGAGATTATTTAAATCAGAAACCAGAAAGGCCGGTCTGTCAAGTTTAAACTTCAATTTAAAAAATACACACTAATAGCCAAAATTCTTAATCTCAACCAAAAGTGTCAGCTGGCAGTTAACAGTTTAAAAGTGACGCACACATGAGTAAAGCAACTTTGGTAGCACGCTTTGTTACTACCATTAATGTGTATTAAGTATTTTAATCAGGAAAAATAAATAAGTGTAACCCTACATCAAAATATAATTTCTAAGTACACAGAATAAATGATTTAATCAAATTTATTTTAACCCAAAGAGACAGGGTGTTCAGATTTTGTATTTAATGTTTCTTTAATAGCTTTTGGAAATATTGAGATATTTAAACCAAATATTTTATGCAGGCATTTTTTTTGGTTGAATGAACTAAATTATTTTGTGGATTGGCTGCTACTTGTACATGGCGCCCTTTATAGTAGTTTACATAACAGCCCTTCTGTATCCTTTTATGGAGAATATACCTGTATTGCTATCCTTCTTTTCGGCGTACTTGAGTAGTAATTTACTAATAATGAATGCAAACAACATTTGTGATTGTTACTTCGTTTTTTGTTCAATTTTGTAGTTGCTATTACTATGTATTTCCTTTATGGTGTTTTTTTCCATTAAAATAATGGGAAAATGCTAGGTTTATTACTAAAATATCTCAAAAAGGGTCCATGATAGAAACTTTTATTGGTATACGTTTTTCATGCCATAAGGGTAGAGCCCTTCAAAAAGGCACAAAAAATGTAAATGGAAGCCGTATGAAGTACTGTAGGTGGCACCACATTGCTCGGTAATAGCCTCCAGATAACTCCATTAAGGATATTGTCTCTTGACAGATAAATTTTGAAGACGCTAAATGATTTATTGCATAAATACATTTTAAGTAACAAAACGACAAATGTTAACATTTAATTTAATAATAAAAAAATTATTAGGATGTTTATGTACTACCACAGTCACAGTTAATGGTTAATACTTACAATGACGGTAATATTGTAAAAGAAAAAGTGATTTATCAATATATTATTGACAGATATATGTTTTATTGCTTTGCCATATAAGTGAAAAAGTGGAAAAGCAATAGTTATTGTATATCGATTGTGTCTGCCTTTCAAGAATGCTCACTCTACTTTCTAATTCTAGTGGCTGTGATTTTCATTAACTTACAAGCTCATCTTGATATTGTTTTATTTGTCTGAATTGTATTACTATCATTTATTTGCAACTGACACTAAATCACACCTGAACATTGATATATCATTTTCATTTATTTTATGCCTATCAAAAAAATAATCTTTTCATCTCGACTGGAGTAAAGATGACGACTGTTTTCGAATATATTCTATTTTTTTATTTGACTGACTGTGATTTTCATTTATTTATACAGCTCCATTTAATAATGTCTTTCTCTGAACTGTACAACTCTCATTTATTTGCAAGTGCCACCGAATTACAAGTTAACATAGCTATCAGAGCTGTTATTTTCATTTATCTTATGTCTATCAGGAAAGATCTGTTCTGGAGTAAAAATGGCGGCCGCAAATGAATTACTGGTTCTACAGAATGATAAATTTACATTTAACTGTCACCTGATACTTCTTAAATCATATTATGAGCAAAAAGGCGACAAGTAGGTATCTTTGAAATAAAATATGCCTTCTGTGTCTGGTTTGTTATTAAAACAAAATTTTCTAGTATAATCTTCCTTTCACTTCCACAATTTTTCTTAATGAAATTTTTTTTCCAGCAACCCCAACCTCGGCCCAGCCCTCGACCGCTCCAACAAGCCATCGGGCTCGTCCATGCTCCAGGCCAACGTCTACCAAAGAAAGCAGCTGCTCGACTCCACCGACAACCTGGAGATGCGCCGTCGCCGCTCCAACTCCGCCGACTCCTCGAGCCGCTGCGAGGAGGCGCCCGACGCCTCCCCCTGCAGCTGCGCTCAGCAGGCCGTGCGCCGGTCGTCGTCCGTGCCGTGCAAGGCCAACCGCGACTCCTCGAGCTCCAACGACTCGGGGGTGTTCGAGCTGCCGCGCAGACAGCCGATGTGCACCCTGCCGAGGAGGTCGAAGTCGTCCGATCCCCTCAGGGACCTCAGCTTCCAGTTCCAGAAGCCGGAGGGCAAGTCGGCGAGCGCCGAGGCCGAGGTGCCAGTGTGCCCCTCGGGCAGCACCAGCAGCGGCACCTCCGACATGTCGGACTACTTCGAGACGCTGTCGCTGAGCTCGCACAGTTCGAGCGACGCGCCCCCGCCCAGCTGCACCCTCCGGCCCAGGTCGGGAAACGAGTACTTGAGCCTGCAAAGGCTGATCGCACCCGTGCCCGAGGAGCGGCACAACTAGTCTACTTTTTAGGGAGCAATATTATACAGATATAGTGTTTAGTGAAAAGTACAGGATTGACTTATTATATACTGGTAATGTAATCATTTTTTTCTGTATAAAGGCAACGACTTTATAATTAAATTATTCAGAAGAATTCGTTTTGATTTTTTAATTTCCCATCCCTTGACAGTAGTTAAATAGCCATGTTAGACGATGTGGTTGGTTCTGGTTTTCACTAGATAATTTCTATACTACGAGGTCTTAGTAAGTAAAAAATTGTGAGTGAGAAAAATCTTGCACAAGGCGAGGTGACCGCCCTTATCTCATGTACACTCAAAGACATAATTGAGAAAAGTGGGCATTATGGACTCGTTTTAACAAAACAGTTTCTTTGAACTGCCGGTATCGTGTTATGTGAATGCAAAACTCATTGCAAACTGAGGAAAGTGATAGCTAATATTTGTCTTGAAAATCAAAACCCACAAATTTCACTATTTAAACAATGCAAGAACAAAATATCATTTTTTGTAATATTTTTGCTACAGCTATTTCTGTTATTATGTTGGAGGACCTTTAACGACAGGTTTCCAATAATGAAATTCTTCACCTTCTTTAGTGTTAGATATTTAATTTTTGATTGGCATAATTTTGGCGTAAGCTTGTTTTGCTGTCACTTTAACATGAATGTTTTGTTAGTTACTAGTTAGATATATAGTTTGTATACTTCTTCTTCTTCACTAAATTGCCAGCAAACAACTTTACAACAAGATTCTCACAATATTAAAAAAATCAAGTAAAACGTCTGTAAAAGCCAAAACGTCACGTTGACATGAAGAAGTTAACGCTTTTTAATTTTTAAATCTGTTCTAATTCCAATCAATTTCATGTGTTTTTTTGCATCGACTGTTAATAGTTTAGATAAAGATGTATTAAATGGGAAAAAAAAGCCACGTTTATTAATATGCAGCTTAACAAAAGATCGTTTCACTTGTGCTCCTTACAGTTGATAATAATAAAATAAAAGATAATAGTCATAATATTTGTATACTTTTTTATACGTCTCCTGCTTTTTTGACACTGTCACCTGCTATCTCGAAATTTTCTGAAGTCGTTTACAAATCTTGTACTAACAAGAAATTGTAAGATGCAGGAATTTTCGGGTGTTGTATGCATGTGTCGTACTGTCAGGAAATAGCCAGATGCAGAAATTATACTGACTTGGCACGTCATTCACTACAACCACCAGTCCGAAAGCAGAACAATAATACAGACTAGGACTAGGATTCAAATAGCACCAGAAAAAGAATAAAACTAGCGCCGGAACAAGGACCCTAAACGAAATATTATAATTCCCAACTGTGGGTAGGTAAGAAGATCATATCAATATCTCTTTGTAACAACTCCAAAGCCTTCTTTGCAAAGTAATAAATATCTCAGCAGAATCCCCAGTCTAACTTTTGCTGGATAAATTCCTTTTTGTTGCTATTTCGAACATTTTTTTTCTAAACAATCTTTTTTCCGTTCCGTTCATGTGCMAGCAAATTTGACTCTATATAAATAAGATGAATTTGTACCGTAAAACAAGTAAACATCAATCWTATTCTAAGCAACGGTAAAAGTTTTCAGAATAAATAYATGAAAATTAAATAATGTTTTTATTGCTACTAATKACAAATATTTTGCGCAACAAAAATAGGAGCTACAGCTACAATAGAACTTGTTGACAATACGCTATATTAGTGCTGACGTAATGACGGCCATTTTTCTGCGGTACGTCAAAGTCCTGGATCCTGACAAACCGAGTTGTCATAACATGCGTAACGGACCTAAGTGTTAGGTGCAATTTTGTGACTTTAAAAGAATATTTAGAAGTATTACTGTGCTTATTTGAGTAGCTTACACTTCTTCGTTTTGCTTCGCAAGAATTAGAAACCGAAATTACATTTAGTTTAGATCCTGGATCAAAACAAACCAAGTTGTCATAACGTGCATAAGGGAGTTGAGTGTTTAGTCCAATTTTTAGTGTTAAAAAATATGTTAAAGTGTTACTGTGTATGTTTCAGTAGCTGACACTCCTTCGCTTTACTTAGCGAGTATTACAAACGTAAATTACATTTAGTTACAATGTACGTATTGCTGAAAAGCTTAACCTGCAATAAGTGCGTGTGTAGAGCATTACAATTTACTTGTTGTACCAGAAGATGGTAACGTGCTAGGTCCCTGGATGTTCTTGTTATAATGAGAGAGAAACGTATAAACTTTAAACACTTATTTCAGTTTGTCTTTCAACCATATATTGCAACTTAATGTAATTTCAGTTCGTAATAGTTAAGGAATAATACAAAGGTATGTAAACCTTTCAAACACAGACAGTAATACTTCAAAATATTGTATTATACTATAATTTTGCTCTGAACATTGAGTGTTACTGTGTTTTTTTAGTGGTGAACGTTCCTTCGTGTAATTCAGTATTATAAACCAAAATTACATTTAGTTGCAATATATTGTTTAAAAAAAATCTAAAAGAAGTGCTGTAAAGATTACACGTTTCTCTCTCGTTATATCGGAAACATCCAGGGACCCAACCCATTACCATTTTCTGGTAAAACTTGTAAATTGTAATGCTTCACACACGTACATAGTGTATGTCCAACTTTTCAACAATACATTGTATCTAAATGTAATTTCGGTTTGTAATACTGTCTAAGTAAAGCGAAGTAGTGTAAGCTACTCAAACATACACAGTGACACTTTAAAATACTCTTTAACACTAAAAAATTACACCAAACGCTCAACTCCCTTACGCACATTATGATTACGACAACTAAGTAGGTTGGTTTGGATCCGTGATCTTGACGTATCGCAGTAAAATGGCCGACATCTACGTCACGCTAAAATAGCGTATACTAAATTGAAAGTAAACCGAACAAATCCTTTCTCTCGGTGCAGTCCAGGTGCTGGATTACCTTGAAGAAGCAGATTCATCCAATTCGCTCAAGAGCATTTTATTAAAGCTTTTCACCCTGTTAGCTCTGGCTACAGATCAAAGGTTGCAAATCATCTCGTTAATAAAAGTTATCCGGAATTATCATTTCTGAGCTTGGTGTAAGAATTTTTATACATATATATTGGATCGAATCAAATCATCCAATTTGCAAGCATGTTGGGAAATTCTATTCTTCTCGGGGAAGCCGTCGAATCCAAAAATGTTTATGGTCCTTCCTCACCCACCCTCATATTTTGTTAATTCTAAAAATAAACTGAGATATCTTTAAAATAGAATTATGCCGACCTTGTAAGCCGGATACTGGGAAGAGAGTGGGGTCTGAGAGCGGGAGTTTTCGAACTTTAAAATATTATTGGTGGGACCGCGAAGATCACGGACTACATAGTTAGATAAATAAACATCCTTAGAGGGACTGGACGGCTCATATAATAATGATCAAATTTCACTTCAGGTAAGTTCGTTTGATCATTTGATTATCACTATTGAGGAACCCTCGTAACATTGGACAGTCTTATAAGATCGTCTTTAGTAATATCTAATTATCACCTAACGCAAAAGTATGTTTCGCAACAAAGTTGTCTATTCTGGCAATAAACTGTTGCAACTGACAGCCGTGCGGAACAAATGTTTTGACGAACATTTTTCTCTAAACAAGACCAAAATTTGTCTATTTCAGATTTAAAGTCAAGCAATAGGAATTGGGTATTATCACTTTTTTTTTAAATTGCGTAAAATGAATCTTGAAGTACATATATATCGTACGCCATGTTAAAAAAAACAAAAAAAATATTTGTAGGTAGAGAATTTCAGGTCTGAAATTCGAATCTTAGGAGTCACCGCCAAAACGCTTCTAACCAAGGTTATTCAAGTCGTGACGTCAAGTATCACGTAAACATTACCGAGGAGCGTGCTGTTTAATGGTGTAAGTATCATTCTTGTATTGAAAAAGCTTTTGTGAGGTGCTTATTGAAAGGACGGTGTAAGAGGTCGCACCAAAAAGTGATATGTGTAGTTTCACAACCATCTATTATGTATGGAAAACAAAACAACTGTTGTTTTTACATGGTTATAAAAGTATTTCAGTCAGTACAGCCAACAAAATTTTTGTAACCGTTCCTCGAGATTATCAACGTATGATAAAGTTGTTTAAGGCCCCTAGACGTGATATGCCGAAATCACAAAGTTTGTTTTTCTGTTGTGAAGATCATCTTAATTCTTACTGTAAGTTTTATTATTCTTTTTGGGGTTATAATTGTTTACCATTCAGTTTCCATTTTGTTATAGCTTGAAGAGGATATGAAAAATTATATGCGTTTTAAGTTGATAAAAGGAAATGTTATAATAAAGAACGACGGTGTTCTGTTAGCCAGGCCGCAAATGAGCTGCAAGAGCCCGAAAATAAATGGCAATTTATATTTATTCTGACCTCTAAAATAAATGATTCTTACATTTCTATGTTTACAAATAGTATGTTTCCAACAACACACTGTGATCAAATTATCAATGCTACGTTAATTCGATAAAAAGTTCACTTATGCTTTTGCTTTTGCTTTCACATTCGTCTACGCCGCGTTGAACCGCTTGTCGGTGTAGACAAATTCCATAACAATGAACATGCCTTCAGAAGTCATAACTCATAAGTATTTCACTTTTTCTTAGCGTATTTTAAATTTCGCTTGTCGCAAAATGAACGCAAACAACAAACTGATAAATTGACGGGTTGAGGCTGACGCGTGACGCGCTGACCCCAGATGTAAACAAGCGGCCATTTACAAGATACCTGACGTCACGGCCAATATGTTCACGTTTTGGCGATCCCTTTAAATATTCACATTTTTAATATTAAAAATTCATCTTACGATCCATTTTTTCGAATTTATAAGCTGTCACAGCTGTCTTGTGGATTAGATGCTACCTATTAATATGCAATTAAATAAAATATAAATACATGGCAAATACCCAATTGTGTGAGCTTTACCTAAAGTGGATCGTGTACGCCCATAAAATTAATATTAACAGCCTTGTACCGCAGTCCCAGTCGGTTGTAAATGGTGATATAAACTGAATTACGAGTTTTAAAAGATCAAAGTGCTGACACAGAGTTTGGCTTTGTCAACTCGTTCCCAGAGTGTTGTTCCTCTAGTTCATGTAATGAACAGGAACTACTTCCTATCGGAACAACCAACCAACCCATCTCTACTCTGCTGTGCGTACTGGAGTCACATATTTTGCCTAAATAAACCGGGGAAAAACATTCGTGGCGTTGTCGGCATAGAAGTTAGGAACTCTTGCTGATTTGCAGTTTCGTTCGCAGGCTGTAGTGAACTTGTTTTGTTTTGCTGTTTACTGGAAGTCATTGTAAGTTGTTTTTTAGTTTTTTATATGGCACATTTTTCGTGCATCCAAACATTTCCAAAATAGTAAAAAACTTTATACACTTATTCATTCAACCTATAATTAACCATGCTGAGTTAGAGATATGAGTAGACGTGGTTGAAAAAGAAATAAGTAATTATGTTGATACAACTGCAACTGAATTAGTATTGTATGTCTTAGAAGTACATCAACGCCTACATGCTTTTGGTTTAGATTGCTCGTACTGAAATGTAATTTATACTACACAAATTTTATTTTTTTAATCAATATACTTACTGATTTATCATCAGCAAATATAAAAAGATGAGGAACATGCTGAAAAATTAGTGGCAGAATATTTATGTGAACAGTTCTGGAGTCTTAGTGTTAACCTTTAACTTATGTTTTTTTATTGTTAAAGTTTTCCAGGAATTTATCACATGCTGTAGTAAAATCATAACCATAGTTGGTAATTATTTACTATAGCGTCCCATCACCTATCGAGCTCAAATTATGCGTACCTCTAGAAAGTGGCCTCCTGAACATGAATATGAAATCCGTCTCTTGCGGTCGCGCCTAGTTTTCAAGAAATAAATATTTCAATTTGGAACTACTTTACGACGCGGAGTGTTCTCTCTTATGCCGCGCAGTGCCGCATGCTCCTTAACGTCCGGTTGTCCTACGCGAGTGCGTTTTCAAGCAGATTTAGAAGTTGTTTTTTTACTGAGCGATTTTTGAGGCATTTAGGCCGTGTGGCCGTGTTTTTGGCGACACTCGGTGTTCTTCGTAAACTGTGATGAGGTGTCGCATACTCCTTATCGGCCGGACGTCCTACGCCTATGCGTGTTTTCAAGCAGATTTGGGGGTTGTTTTTTTACCGCGCGATTTTTGAGGCGTTTAGGCCGTGTTTTTTGCGCGTGGCGCGCAAAAAACACGGCCTAAACGTCTCAAAAATCGCGCGGTAAAAAAACAACCCCCAAATCTGCTTGAAAACGCTACGCGTAGGACGACCAAACTTTAAGGAGCATGCGACACCGGGTGGCATACGGGACAACACTCCGCGTCGTAAAGTAGTTCCAAATTGAAATATTAATTTCTTGAAAACTAGCCGCGACCGCAAGAGACGGATTTCATATTCGTGTTCAGGAGGCCACTTTCTATGGGTACGCACAATTTGAACTCGATAGGTGATGGGACGCTATGGTAAATAATTACCCAATAGTTTGTTCCCTATTTTCATAGGCACTCAAAATATATTTGTACTTTGTTTTTAATGTAGAGATTTGAATCCGTGTTTAGTGTGGCCTGTAAAGGTGTCACATTTAATTTGCACAGCTTTTTGATTTTTTTTATTCACATAGTTGACATTTTACTACTTGATATGACTTGATTGGAGGGTATCGTGCATTATGTGTGGGCAACCTCTCGGGATACTAAATCTGGTGCAAAAATAATACTACTTAACAGTATAACTTTTTTTACTGAGATGTTCATTCTTAAACTTTTTATGAGAGTTTTTTAAAAATATCTTTTAGACCCGTTGATATAGTTTCATCAAATTTTGGTTATTATTATTTGAAGTGGAAGCTGTAAAAAAGATGCTCATATTCTTTTAATAAATGTTTGTGGGCAGGCCAAGCTCCCACATTTAAACCCTTACCTTTAAAACGGGTAAGTAGTTTTTTTTCATATATTTTCTTGTATCCTTTGGGCCTTGTAAAAACAGATATTCTTTGTGCATACGGCTAAATTTGACCCTTTCCAAGAAAATTGCAGTTGAATGTTCATATTTTCAGTACTTAACTAATATCATTTTCCTTTTATTCAATTGACCCCGATAAATAATAAAAATTATATAAATATTCCATTATTATTATTTCAGAATTTCTGCAACAAATAATGCAAGGAATTGTGAAAACGCCAACGTAACAGTGACAAATAATACAGTTTTATTATTTATCACGGCCAATGTAGTAAAAACAAAATGATATTAGCTAGGAAGTGAATATATGAACCTTAACATTCAACTACAATTTTCTGAGAAAAGGTCAATTTCAGCCACATAAACAAAGAATATCTTTTTCTCTTTACAAGGCCCAAGGATCAGAATTTTTGAAAAAAAATGCTTACCTGGTTTAAAGTTAAGGATTCAAATGTTCGCCTCTTCCCCCCACCCAAAACATTCATATATTTAAAAATGTGTGCATCATTTTAATGGTTTCCACTTCAACTAATTATGACAAAATTTGATGAAATTATATATATTAAATTGTCTAATACACATTTTTTAAATTTTTGCCGTCATGTTTAAGAGTGAATAACTCAGTAGGCGGGCGTTACTTCAAGAAAAGTTGTACTGTAAAAAGTTTTTTACACCAGTTTTCAGATTCCGAGAGGTTGCTTGCATAATGCGGAACACCCTGTATAGGTATTTGTCTAATATTCTACCGATTAAACAAACCTACCGGTGTACGCCATGTTTATTTAATAGAGTCTGTACATACCTACCACATTTAAAATATTGATTTATTAATAATATTCAGTTAAGGGGAAATGTATCCTGACTTATAAAGCTTTGGGAACTTATGCTGGGAACCCAGTTTTGCAGATATTTGATCAAACCAATTTATGCTATGTAGATAAAGGATTACTTTAGGGAAATATGTAGCTGTTTTTTGAAAAATTCTATTTAACTAATTTTTGACGAAGGACCAAATATTTTCCAACTCCGACAGCTTTTATAGTTATAATTTTAAAAAAATGCAGTGATCTACCACCTTAGTCTAACAACTTTGCATTATAGATTCTCTTAAAAACATAGATGTTCTAAACAAAAAAAGTCTGTGTAGTGCGGAATTTTCTTTAGTTGCATTGTCGGTCCATATTTTACCGAAGAAAATTTAATCAACATGTCTGCAAATTTTGGAAACATTTTTATTTTTTTTGCAAATTAACAAAGATACAGTTTTTAAATTGATGTTATTAGTGGAATTGCCGAATCAACTTTTGTCCAGATAACTCAGTTGAATATGGATCAACTGCAGAGATTCATGTGCTTAACAATACAATAAAACATTTACATCAAACTGAAAAAAATAGTAATATTAACTCTAATCAATTCCAGGAATGATATTCCATAGAATTAATTAGGGCAGAACTCCTAGTAACAATTAATTGCTTGATTTTTTCGATTTTGTTTGAGAAAATAAAATAGTTTTAGCAGACATGCGAAAAATTTAAAATATGGGTTTTTTATTTCACTGTAGTTTTTGTTTTGTAATATTCATATTAAAGCAATATTCTTGTTTTATTTGTTGGACTGAATTCAAAACAGCATTTTTGTTTTAATTGATTTGATTTTCATTCATGTGAATATGTTTAGTAACGTAATATGATGTTTATGTTTAATGTATTAGTAATATAAATTAAAAAGCTAACGTACCTAATTAGTAATTTTTATAAATTTTTAGAAACTTCTATTTTCAACTAAATTCTTCTTTGTTCGACATTTTGATTTCTGGTAACCCTAACTATCACTCTCAAACACTGCCTGGGATGTATTGTTTGTTCCATTCAAGTCGAGCAACAAGTTATCTCCTGGTATACTAGTAGCCATTAGGTTTACCAGTCATTTTTTATCTTTGGAGTGTTTATATGGAATTGATATGTGCCGCTGTGAATGAAGTACGTGTTCATTGATTTAAGTTTCAATTAGTTTATGAGCTTAAACTCCCTTGGTAATTTAATTTGTAAAACGGCTCTGTTATTAACAATAAATAAAAAATAACTAGGGAAAAATTATCATGTAAAATTAATGTGATAATTCTGATTTTTGCTTGCAGAAAACAATGATTCGTCGATCTTACAAAGTACATTTGACACCATCAACATCACCTGTCCTATCAGGATTAGTTTTGGGAAACTTAGGAATTCACCCTTTTAATAACATTTGGAAAGATGATCATACTGCAACAATGGCATTCCTATGTAATTACGGGAGATGTTTGTCAGTAGGATGGACTTATGATAAGAACAGTTGTTACACTGCGGTTATGGCTGAATTAATAGGACCATTATATCTACCTCAAGAAATATTTCTAGATGAAGCTCGAGCACGTAGAATGTTCATTGTGAGTGTTCGTGCCTTAATAAGTAACGACGCTGCAAGGAATCAAGTTTGCCAGGGATTCAACGAGGCTGCATGGACAACACTAATTGCTCAACAAGGCTGTTATGCCCTGGCTCAGGAATACGTAAGAGATTTTGGAAATGCTGCAGCAGCAGACTATAGATGCGAAGATTTAAATTCTGCCATCCGCATATTATATTACCTTGCTCGTCATGCAACACAGGAATTTATATTAACAGGGCCTGAACTCATTGTAAATATTATGGTGGCCATATACAAACGAGGTACTATATCTGCTAATGATGTTTTTAAGGTGACAAGTGGTATTAAGAGAGATTTTGGATATGTTATTGAATTGAAAGCAGAATCAGTTACCACCTTTTATCGTACTTATGTGAGTCGAATCATTGATGATACAATTGTTCTAATCCCAAATAGATGGTTTTCCTTAATACCACAGGGTGCCCAGTCCTTGAGTGTAAGAGTCCAGCAACTAGTGGGGTCACAGCTAAGCTCATACATCCTGATTGGCACTGCTTTGAGACTTTATAGTGATTTCAAATGGGCAGCCATAGCTAGGGTCTTCCCTGAAGAATGGAAAAATTATGATGCTGCCTTAACTGCTGTAGGACACAATTCATACTATGGTTTCAGACGAGATTTGGGTCCAGCTAGACCCATTCAATTTGTAAACCTGAGTTACGTTGCTGAAGCATTACTGTGCCATGTAGTAGGTAGATCATTAAGATCCGAAATTAGATGGCAACGAAAAACTGCACATACAAAAGCAATAGATAAATTGATCTTTAATTATGTAAATCCTAGACCCGAGACTGATCTGAATGAGGAAAATCTTGTTCTTCCTAATGATGTTGTGGATCTTCGACTTCGTGTCAATCATCTGCCAAAAAATGAGAATGAAGATGATCTGTTTGTCTGATTTGAATTCATAACTTCTGTCAATATAAGTATTCGATATATTTTTGTCGTAACAAAACCATTCTAGCTTATTACTTTTATCGTTTTAGCTTAAGTTACATTATATCTCGAATTATCTTTCCTGTTTACAATATAAAATATAATAAAATAGTTTATCCATCTATGCAAATTACCTGAAGAAAATAAAGTTGTAATCAAAGTATCTGATGTCTTAATTMTAGTTTTAGAAAATCTTTATGTAAMATAATTACTTCCACATCCAACAGATGGGAAGTATTGTATCGCGAAAAATAATTTCGAAAATTTTTATTTGCTCATTCGCTTTAAAATGGTTGAAAACGCATAAAACAAAATTTAAGCAAAAAAAAAATGCTTGTCTGTGTGTATGTGGTTTTGTTTGTATACACAATAACTTTCGGTAGTCTATGAACTTGAAATTTGGCAAACGTATAAATCTCAACTACCCAGAGCGACCTATTGTTTGTGGGGTAAGTATGGTATCGGGAAGGGGACGAAATTGGGGGGTAACTACCCTTTTTGAAAATTTTTATTTTTTTTTTGTGTTTTAGTATGTGATTAGTAGTATAACTGCGAGTATTACTCGTTCTTATAAATTTTCGGTGCATAAACTGTTTAGAAGATATTAGCAAAAAAGCGTCACTTAAAGAAAACGGTTTTTCCTAAATATCACCTAATGTATTTAATATATTCAAAACATGAAATAACCATCAGATTGGAAATACAATTTCTCACAAAAAGTGTCTTAGAAAATTTACACAAAATTTTGACATTTTCCAAATATTCCCAAAAAACCTATTTTGGATCCTGCTCGTACGATTTTTTTTAAATTGTGGTATATAGAAAATACAATTTCTGATCAGAAAGCASTCTTGTAATTTGTTTGTTAAGTTAATAATTTTCGAATTATTTGAAAAAACCGATTTTAAAATTTATATATTTTTCCTAATATCACGAGGACTTTGTCTTAGAAAAAATGTGTTGAGAGACAAAATGCTCAAAATCTGACTACTAATCATACAGTATAAGAAATAAAAACGTAAATGTCATTTTGACAATTAGATGTGGAAGTATTGATTCAATTTGCATCGGTTTTCTATGTTCATTTACTAATGTGGACCTGCTGCATTTGGGACTAGTGTCAGTTGGTCTCTAGCTGCAACGGTTCCTCTGGAAAGTGGCCTAGAGTGGAAGGGTTTATTTGCGAATAATTAATTTCTGGACGTCCTAGCTCATTTCTGACTGCATTTTTGGAATCTGGAGCTTAAAATACATCACTGTGCCGATTTTGAGAGAAAAATAATTTCCACAGAAAATTGAAAAGGAGCAAAGGCTATTATTAATAACCCTTTTGTTGTTTTTTTCACCTTGAAACTTGATGGTCTCCGATTACGCTAATTTTATGTTCATTTACTAATGTGGACCTGCTGCATTTGGGACCGGTGTCAGTTGGTCTCTAGCTGCAACGGTTCCTCTGAAAAGTGGCCTAGAGTGGAAGGGTCTATTTGCGAATAATTAATTTCTGGACATCCTAGCTCATTTCTGACTGCATTTTTTTAATCTGGAGCTCAAAATGCATCGCGGTGCCGATTTTGAGCGAAAAATAATTTCCATAGAAAATTGAGAGTTATTTGGAAAAAAATGATTTTAAAAATTTATATATTTTAGCTAATATCACGAGGACTGTTTGTCTTAGAAAAATGTGTAGAGAAAAAATGCTCAAAATCTGATTACCAATCGTATAGTATAAGAAATAAAAACGTAAATGTCATTTGACAATTGGATGTGGAAGTATTGATACAATTTGCAGCAGTTTTTTGGTATGGGTGGAGACCGGTAAAATTTTCCATTGTTATCGGTACTCGATGCAGGGTTAGTTCTTTTCTGACTTCAGGTTTGCAAAGAACAATCACTTCAAGGTTCATAGTTAAACACTTACTCTAATATGCTGCATAACTATCAAATTCAGTAAATCTTTGTCATCACATGCCATCGCCTAGTTCTGTCAAAATGTAACTGGTTTTCTTGTTGAAGAACATTTGATCCTTCTAACATTTGTTCTGTGAAAAGCGAAATATATTTTCCTTCGTCTCATATTGTCTGGCATTAAAAAAAGAATAGCATAGAACAAAACCTATAACCACTGATTTATAACTAAGTATCAATTTTGAACTCGAGTGCATGTAAACAAAACAATAAGTTGAAGCTATACCAATCCGCTGGTACTTCTACTAGAATTTTGTAGTGGAGGCAGGCAACATCAGTGGCTATCTTTTTTCTGGCATGGAACATATGACCATAATATGTTGGTCAACCATTGTGGTTACTAGATCAGATTCCGCCAAATTTTTATTTTTTCCTCACTTGAAAAATTTTTTTTAGAATAAAGCTTGATTTTCTCCAAAAAAATGTTATGCAAGGTACCACTTTTTCATTACTACTGATTAGAATTGAAGTGTTTCGAAAACTAAAAAAAAAAAAAAGTTGGGGTTGCCATTTTAAAAAAGTTGACATCGTATTCAAAAATATGGTCAACAAAATCTTCATGTCAAAAAAAAATAATCCTACACCTAAAAGTTAAAAATATTAAATAAACATTACTTGTTTTCAATAAGGAAATAAGTTTTAATGCGCGGAAATACTTAACATTATCTGGCAATTTCCTTAGTACTCATCAATATGATCGAATCTGTCATACAAGTATAAAATTTCGGACAGTCGATCGCCCCTTGTCTGCAATAAAACACCATTTACTTGCTTTATAAATAAAAGATGTATTATTAATATTTCCAAATCATAATACAACTTCAACATAAGAAAAATACACAAGTTACTTTCATGGTTACTCACAGTAAAAATAAACATTCATGATCAAAAAAAAAACTTCGAAAACGAAACACGAGGGTCTCACTCACCCCCACATGATGGAACCAAAAAGAATGCAGGCACTATAAAACTAACCAAATTCAGAAAAGTAGTCAATCAAAACAACAACGTGGCTGCGCACAGACCGCAATTTTCATATACTGTTCGTCAGTTTGTTTCATCCATCAAATATTCCTGCAATAAATTGATCTCTGTTTACGACACTAAAAAAGGTAATAGGAGAGTTCGTGTCGGATCACTCTGCGTCCGACGACATGGCGACGTCGCCGTTGGCGTTGATCACCAGTGCGTCGTCCTCATTATAGTCGATACTGAGCACGGAGGAGCGACGCACGCGCTTCACACGAGTCCTCTCCACTTCCGATTCGGAGTCCGTCCTTTCCTGCTCACAAATAACACTGTCACCATTGGCCCTGCCGTTCATTTTGAGCGCGCTGTTCTCCCGCTGGAGCGCGGCCAGGCCGTCTTTCGCCTTGCGCAGCTCCTGCTGCAAGAACAGGATCGTGCTCTGCATGCCCTCGACGTCTTCGTCGAGGTCGGCCAGGAAGGAGTCCAGCTCCAACTGCGACTGACGCACCTCTTCCGAGAGGCTCTTCTGCAGGGCCAGGTCGCCCTCTAGCATCGCGATGCGACCCGAACTCGTTATCTTTCCGAGTTCCTCGTTTTCCTGGTACAGAAGGCGGCATTTCGCCATCAGACGTTTGCCCGTGTTGGAATCAGGGGTGAACTTCCATGCGGACAGTTCGTTTTGGGTGTCCTCCAATCGAAGCTTGGTGGTTTGGAGCTCCGTTCGCAGCTGTTGTAGTAGGCTGTTCACTGCGGGATCCAAGAGGGCCGATCGCAATGACGCAGATGTGGGAACTTGAACTGTTTTTAGTTCGTTGACTTGACACTGTGGGACAAAACGGAATTTATGAGATATGAGGAAATGCAAAAAATTTTTTTTTTCGAAAATGTGTTGGCACACATACCGTTCAAATGTTCTATTAGCCGTGCGCAGGTCTTCGATAACGTTCGAACAGTTCACAATCAATCAAGGCACCTTCATATCACACCATGAATACAAATTTACTTCAGTCCTATCCAAAACAACATGTTTTGGCAGTAAACATTGAACTTGTGTTAATTACTCGATCAAAATACACAGGTGTGTGCAGTTTGCATAAATATTTCAATTTTAGCACCACTATCAAATTTTATGTACAGTAATTCTTCAGAGAAGTATAATTTTAAAAGCTTCAAGCCAAAGAAATTTTCTTCAGCTGGTATAATAAAATGAGATACCTATACAAATAATTTTGAAGATAGAAAAACTGACAGAATGGATTAAATGAAGTGAGGAATTGGTGGAAAATGTGAATAAACAGCTCAACACTAAAGAAAAAAAATTGTGATAAGCTTTTAGAAGTTGCAAAACTTAAAAAATATTCAACATCGTTTATGTAATAATTCAATATCTCCTCCGCTTTATTAAAAAAATATAAATGTGGCAAAGCACTCCACTCCCATGTAAAAAGTTTGTAAACAATAAATCCGTACGTATCTTTTTATGCGGTTTTTTAATTAAAACATAATAGGTTGTGACAACCTGTCATTGCAAGAATATAAAATATATTCTGCGTGTAGATGTTCCTAATGTACTTCAATTGAGACTGATTGAGCGATATTGAGCCCTACTAAAACAAAAGGTATATGACGGAGCATGGGTAGCAAAAACAAATTAAGAACTATGGCGAAAAATTCTTATCAATCTTCACCATTATAAGAAAGAACATTTTAAAACATTAATGCCTAGAATTTTTACAAAAGTGAGATTGGCAGCTGATTATGTTTTAAAGTAATTAATCTTTTTGTAAATGCTATTGTTAATCAGTTTCCTAACCAGTAGTTTAAGGTTTAACTTGTATCTGAAAGATTTTTTTTGTTTACACACCTTAGTATATTAAAAAACTAGTTTTGATGAGGAAAAAAATTAACCAAAATAGCTAAGAGAAATGTTTATGCCTTTTTTCTACAATAAATGTATGTAGTAATTAATATTACAACATTCTCTGAACTTTTGTATATTTTTGTGAAAAAAAAGTCAAAGGAGTGGTGGGCAGCTAAATACTGGTATAGGTATAATGATATAAATGTCCGGTTTAGATTAATCGATTTAAATGGACATGATTTTATTTTTCAACAACTATTATCCCTCTATAAACTCCACTCCTTTGACTGAAAAAAATATTTTGTTCGCAAACATTCAGTTTAATTCAGAGAATCTTTTAATTTAGTTACAAGGAATGGTACAAACATGTTTTTTTTTTTTAACTGAGAGATAATGTAATGCCCTCTAGGGAACTTGAAAATAATTTCCAGCAATTGGCCACTTAAGTAATTTTTTTCCTCCATGTGTTAGTACTACTGGTATATAAGATACTGTGGATGGTGACCCTGCTTAATTATTGCTTATCCTGTACAATACAAACATAACTAGTTGAGGTAGTTTCCAAATATAAAATACTGCAGAAAAACATGTACCTTTTTTATGTCCTAGTGAAAATGACGTTTTTATAAATATAATGGAATTAATGAATTATTAAAAGTTCTAGTTGGAAAGCAAACTTATAAATCTCTTCTGGATATTTCGACATCTATCTGTGCTTAACTCTCCAAKACKTAATTATTAGCAATATCAAAATTTACAAAAAAAATAAGTATAATAAGGCATGTTTGAAAAAAAGACCACCCAGAAGCTTTCTATCACAACCAAACACCATTTACCGTATCAATTACCTTAAGTAAGTTTTGAATTAAAGCGATAGGTGTGAATTAGTAAAACGGTAAGAAACAAATTTTTTGGACATAATTTAGGTTATTAGTGTTAAATTTTGTGTTCTATTTAAGAAATCTTTTTCTGAAACATGTACAATACTTTGGCGGGATCATATAGAATACAGAATATCTGTCTTCAATGTTGCAAGTGGCTTAAGTATTTCAAATCAGGTAAATTATTCCATCAATGCTGTTCGATCTTCAAACAGTTGTGTAACTGTACTGGAAGTTGCTAAAGAAGACGAGATTAGAGTCGGGTCCTGTCAGCAACTATGGCTGAAAAACTTGATTGCTTACATCACATTGCTGTAAAACTCATGCACCACAGATGATAAAAGAGAACTATGTCAAAATCAGCCAAGAATTGCTTGATCATGTTACCATCAAAATCTTCATAACAAGAATTATAACAGGAGATGAAACCTGCATTAAAACAAAGACGCAATCTTTACAATAACTCAGTCCAAAGATGCCTCACTTTTCTTTAACTGTTGTTGAATTATAAATAAGTGTCCTTCTGCATCTGTCCTACTCAGAAGATTTAGCTCAAACAGACTTTTTTGTTCCCTAAACTTAAAATTCGCTTAAAAAAGCTGCTTCCAAAATGGAAGAAATTCAAGAAAAATCGCAACTTCAATTTATTACAGAAAACTAGTTCTATAAAGCAAAGGTGCAGTGGAAGAAATCATGTACAAATCATGTAGTAAAGAGGAGTACTTCAAAGAGGTCAGGTAAATGTAAAGTCGCAATTGAAATTAGAGATTCCAAGACAAAAGCCGTCTTTTTTAACAGATCAGGTATACGAAATATAAACTACAAAAACCATAAAGCCAAAAGGGCATTTCCAATTCAAATCATTGCTGAATAAATCACGGTAAAACAATCTTGCTTAAAAAAAAAGAAATAATCCGATACATGTAATAGTGAATATCAATATGAAACTTTATGAGTTCATTTGTAAAAAGGCAAATGTATGACCTCAAAAACAATAACTAAATCATTGTTTATCTTCTTATTTAAATTTTCCATATTTATGGCATAATAATCTCTACGCAAGATGCAAACTGAAAACACAACTGTGCTTGTTTGTTTGTACTTCAAGATATACACACAATATTAAAATATTTTACCTTTAGAAAAAGTTCACAAGTTCAATGTTAAAAATTTAAATGCAATCACCATTCACTAAACACTAGAAAATCATTTAACAATTAAACAAGTGCCAAAATTGCTGTAGAGATGGTGTTAGCTAGATGAATAAATGACATGCACACAGAAATTCTATAATAGTTAGTCTTACAATTCCCCAAATACATGGTTATCCAAGAAACTTTTCCCTTATTGTTTGTTATAAGTTAGAATGATTTAAACTCAGTTCCAATATAACTAGGACCACCTTAGCTTGTGAGAAACACATTTCTTTATCCAAATCAGCAGCAAAAATAAATCATCTAATGATTTTCTTCACATATATAAGTACAACTGATTTATGAGTGTATATTCATACTTCAAATATTAACTGCAATTACAAATATGTTGAAAATTATTTGTCTAGCAGAGAATATTTTTATTTCGGTTATAAGAAAATTTATTCCTCTTGGTATAAGAGTTCTGGTATTTTTTTGTGCACTGTTCTCTTCTATTTTCAAATTACTAACATGTTATTAAAACTTGGTACGCTTTTATAAGTTTGGATCCTATCATTTTACCTTAGTTTCATGATGAAAAACTTTTTCCCTATTCTAATGTTATTAAACTCAATGGAATATATTTTTGAGTAAAAGGCATAAACAAAATAATACAACCTATGCTATCCTGAGTCTTTTCATATACTAAAAAACACTACACTGCATAGACACAAGATCAGAAAAAGGTTTTCAAATCAGAGAAGAATATAACAGACGAAAGTTATTTTAATATTTTTACAACTTTTTTTTGTATTTATTGTTTGTGTCATAGTTGTATCGCCAGTCAGTTCTGACAAAATTTAAAAAAGGAATCATTTTCCTTGATTTTATTAATAAATAATAGCTCTAACATATCAAATTTTTTTGCAGAGAGATCTAATAATATTGATGTCCACAATTGTGAAATATGTTGAAATAGCCGAAAATCTATCATTGTATGTGGGAAAACACCACCTCAAATCTAATCATTTTTTACTATTTTACTAGTTTTAATTATGAATGAAATTTGTACATCAAAACTGTTTCCAAATCTGACAGTTTGGTTTAGCGAAAAGCAAGAACATTAATGTAAGTTCAGGAGAAGTTTTGCAATCTTAGTGAAGCATTAAATATAGAAAACCACAGTGTATTGCTACAAAGTCTTTAGAAATGTGGTATAGAAAGGCAAGTTAATTTACAACAACCAATAGTTCACACTCCAACCAATTTAAATTGAACTAGAAATTACAGTACTGCTAGCAGTACCATGTAAAAAAGAGTACCAAGAAATATACAACTCTATAATCAAAATCTGAGTCCAAATCTAAATCAATCACATACCATACTGTGTGGTGTTGTAATGGTTACTGGGTTGGCTAACATCAGCTTTAGTAAAGAGAAGAGAAACCGACACAATATATGTTTGAAACTATAAAAATGAAACTATTCTTTTGTGGGGAGAACAAATCAATAAGAACTAGGTGTGGCATAAAACAAAGAGAAAGTTGCAAACCCTTAACTAGAAGACCAACACCAACATTTTTTTCATTAATTTCTTAATAAACATGCCTTTCTATTTGTACTAAATGCCAATAGTTTTGCTGTTAAAAAACATCTTTTTACCTCGCATACGTTATCATATTATGTACTAGATTCTGAAAATAAATACTATTGACTCTTGTGAAAATATAGCACTTCATAACTGCAGAAATCATTTTTTTACTTTTTTTATTTCTAAGGTGGCTGGTGTCATATATTTTTGTGACGCATAGCTATAAAGTGGCAGTTTGTTATTTTTGAGGTGTTTCAAAAGTGTTTCCTTTATAAAAATAACAAAAAAAGCTGAGTTAAGTTTAGAAATACGAACAATGATTGTCGCCTTTCACAGAATGGGAAAAACAAACCGCGAAATTGAGAAGGAACTAAATATTTCCTGCCGAACTGTAGACTACAACATAAAATTTTTTAAAAGCACAGGTACTCTAAAGAACAAAATACGTTCTGGGAGACCTAGAACAACCTCAGCTGAAGATCTGAGCATAGTAGTCCGAAACAAATGAAACAGATGGCTTACTGCTCCTGAAATCACTGCTCAGATCAATGAAACTAGGGAAAAAAGTGTTCTACGGCATCAGAATAAGAAGAAAAGACTAAAATGGGCACAAGATCACAGAAACTGGACGGTGGAAGAATGACTACAAGTGCTTTGGAGCGACGAATCCACTTTGAAATTTTTGGTAGTCGTCGTCAAGTGTTTGTGCGGAAAACACCAACGGAAAAATTTACTAATTCTTATATAGTAGCCACACTAAAACATGCAGGGAGGTCAGTTATGGTTTTGGGCTGGTTTGGAGGATCTGCAGTAGAAGACCTTGTCAAAATTGATGGCATTGTGGTAAAAGAGCAGTATAAACAAATTCTGCAACGACATACTATACCATCTGGGACGCGTTTAATTGGTGGAGAATTTAATTTTCAAGACTCTAAACATGCGTCCAAACTATGTCGGAAGTATTTGGGTAATCAAGAACGTTTAGGGAAGTTAAAAATGATGATGAATGATAAATCCCAGTCACCTGACAAATCCTATTAAGCTACTGTGGGATGAACTTGATCGTCAAGTGCATAAGGCTTGTTCTACGTCAAAAGAACAGCTTTGGAACACGTGGAGTGGGAGTGGCATAAAATTGGAAAAAAAGAACAACATTGGACAAGTTGGTGGAGATAATACAAAGAATTTGTGCAGCCCAAATTAAAAGTAAAGGAGGCCACATAGATGAAAAAATGTCTAGATATACAGTTTCTGATAGAATTATGTTTGTTTTTTAATACAATATCCTTACCAAAAGTTCTTTTTTTATGGTGGGCAAATACTTTTGAGCGGTAGTTTATAATATTCACATTTACTTATGACAATTTCAATTAAAATAAACAAAAATTTTATCATTCTGTATATAATTTCAAAGAATCTGCAATTTTTGATAATATTAAATAAGCTATGAGAACACGTTATTTATTCCATTAGAGTTTTACCTGTTGAATTACATTAAATTTTGTGCACGACACCACAATCTCAAGTTATTAAATGCATAAAAAAGAAAAATGTAACCACTCCACACGCAAAGCTACATCTTTTGCAATTAGACCGTCATACATTTTCTAAAATATAGTACGCAGTTAAAAAAATATTCACCAAATGCAAAGCTATGAATAAATTTCTTCCTGAGAAAGAAACTTAATTTGATAAAAAAAAACACAGTAGATCCACTATGTGTTTCATGATTAAGAGATATCTCATTTAGAATGGTTCAATTCCTGTGGGAAATCAAATATATATTTTTTCTTTCTCACATTATAGTAAGCATCCTTATATTTCCAATAGAAATTAGTCGGAACCAAAACTTTTCATGTTATTAAAAGGCAGAATTTGTTGATTATAAAATAGTGTGAAGCAAGAATTTTTATTATTCAAGCAAATTACAGTAACTGAACAAACAAGTACAATTGTGCAAAACTGACGTTATCCAAAGTAGCAATGTGCTTACAGAACAATATCTGCTAATAATGAAATTTTATCTTAGATATATCACAATTTTTGTGTAGTGAAAATATTTTACCATGTCAAAGATGTAAACAGTGCTAAACACCTCCCTATCAGATTCTTTGTCACTCATTTAGCACACAAAAGAGAAGAGTACGATGAATATTGGTTAAAGTAATGGTAAATCGAATAGACCAAAGGTGGGGATCTGAGCTTTGAAACCAGAAATTTTACAAAAAATTATTACCACTCCTGGAAAAACCAACAGCTATTTTTATGACATTTTGTATCATTAAAACTAATTGAAAAAATTCTTCTTTAAGTTGGATAGAAAAGGCATCAAATCTTGGATATACATTCGCAACAAGACAAAAATTTTACATATTGCAAAAAACAAGATATGTTATAGATGAATTATGTAGCAGCCCTGGTGTTGTAGTTACCACTATCAATAGAATCCG
This sequence comes from Rhyzopertha dominica, assembly GCA_025024175.1. Lineage (NCBI taxonomy): Eukaryota > Metazoa > Arthropoda > Insecta > Coleoptera > Bostrichidae > Rhyzopertha > Rhyzopertha dominica. The sequence continues at coordinate 26,131,589 of QCXZ01000053.1, forward strand.
TTAATGATTAGTTAACCTACTGTAACAACTTTGAATATCTTTTTTAAACAATATACAAATAATAATTAAAATAACACACTGCTGGACAAAATTAACGTAATAATATAATAAACTTCAAAGTGTCTGCCGACACCTGCATGTACAGTTTAACAGTGGCATACACTGAACCTGAAATGTGTATGGAGTTGGACGATTTTCTCTCGTACCACTACTTTAACTAGTACCTATCAATCATACTTTCTTGTGTGTTATATCAGCGAGAACGAATATGATAGACATACGTTTAACACAGTTTGCAGCATCTTTCATAATGTTTGAGTTATTCTATGAATAGTCTTCCAGTTTATGCAATATAAATTGCATTAAATTATTCTACTGCATAAATCAGATAATATTATCTTTAGGCTTGATTACCTTGTAAGGTTTGATGCAATTTACAAATATATGGGGAAAATTTTATAGAATGTTTAAAATATCACATGTTTCTCTCAAGACATAAGGTGGGTCCCATCGGGACTGATATGCTTCTAATAATCGTTCAGTCTCACTAGAAAATCACAGTCATTKCAGTACCTACTAAKCAAACCCAAGTCTGTGKATCTGTCCGTACGTCTCTTAAAATTGTAAAACATGCAGTSGATCGAAAAGGWCAAGAGAATTCAATAATCACTTTACCAAACCACTGAACCACCAGAAACTCTCGMCATGACACTAACCGACGCACAGATTAGAACATTTGAACTGGCAGTAGCCGTGGTACTGACCACATKGTCCTGCGTCTCCTGCTCCTTGGCAGCGAGCCGTCGCACCAGGACCTTTTCCCGCTGCTGCGACTCAGCGAGCTGCGAGCGAGTCCGTTCGTTGGTCTGCCGCAGCTCCGTCACCTCTCCTGCAAGCACCATCGAATTACAAGCCGKKCACACCACCTCCGTCACATCACCTCACAGCACTACGTATGCAAGAAATGCACTTAATAAACAATTTTTGGTATCTACCTTCTTGTTGGGACAGCCGCTGCTCTAGGCTGTTGATGTAGGCGTCCTGGAGCCGCCAGCGAGCGGCCAGGTCGCTGGCCGACAGGGTCCCAAGGTCACTTTCCGACAACGCCACCCTCGACGGACGGTCGTCGCGGCTTTTGGGACGGGCGGCCTCCGCCGCCTGCTCCGTCGTCTTGGATTCGCCGGACGACGACATCACTGAAATTTCACCTCCTGTTGTAGCCGCTACACAACGTACCACAAACGGCGGCGGCCATTGCGGTGTTAATTTCGAATACGCAACATACCTTCAGTCGCTCGTAGCGCCGGGCCGCCCTCTTAACTAACTTGCCTACCTAAAATGGTTAAAACACGTCCCTAATTTGATGCACATCACACATTAACTGCAGCGAACGGTTGTATTCAATCAACTTTGCTAATGTACTCGTTTGGGCTGCACTCCATTTTATCACCACTGCTTTGACAACTGACGTTCGTTGCGGTGGTGCCAGATGTCTGGTATAAAAATCACTAAGTCAAGTATTGGACAAATCGAACTTCCTAATAGGCCTAGGTAAAACACGAAACATCGAATTTTTGATATAAAAGAAGCGATTCACCCACCAAATCAAAAAAAGAGATTCGGTTTGAGTCGAAAATACGCATTTTACGCACGTGTCTAGTGTCTCGTGCAATGGGGAAGTTGTCCGAATTTTAAATCCTGGTAAACAGTTGGTAGCCTGAAAGAGAATCAGAAACACATAAAACAGAAAACTGCTTTATCAACAATTATTGTGATGAAACAAATTTGTGATTCCCCTAACTACTGGAGTGGGTACATGTACTATAGGATACGAAGCTTCTTTTGTTCTTTCTATATAGAATTCTATATGGAAAGTGGAGGGCAAAACAGCTATACTAATAAAAAAACAAAGTTAGACAGATGGCTGTCTTGTTTATTAATTATTATATTAGAAAGATAGCCGATTAGGGCTAATAAAAGAGTACTCATTTTAGATTACCAAGCTTTCGAAATATTTTATTTCTTGTTTAGAGCATCTAAGTGAGTTTTCAATCATGTAGGTGTTATATAGACTACTTCAGAATTGAGTATTTTGCTAACATATAAATTTCATTGATGAAAACCAAAAAAGAAGTTATAAAATATTATGACAGGTTTATGGCATGTCTAGATAAACTAACAATACAGATTTTTTTTGCATCAAAGAAATTTATATACTAATAAAATACCCAATACTGAAGTAGTTTATATATAAGTAACACCTACATGGTTGAAAACTCACTTAGATGCCCTAAACAAAAAATTAAATATTTTGATAGCTTGGCAACCTAAAAAGAGTATATAGATACTCTGTTATTAGCCAGGAAGCAATCTCGAATACAATATTAACAATTATAATTGTTTTGATATTTTGGATGAGGCAAAACTGTTCTTCTAGGCTAGTTTACTGATTATAGGATATTGTTGTTAACAAAGTTACCTTACAATAATAAACAAATAAAATATATAATATAATATACATCGTATTTTATTTCAAAGTTGATGTCTACTTCCGTAAAACTGGATCTTCAATGTTTAATAAAGACTTTATAGTAGTTGAAAACTACTACATAGAAGAACAATATATAGTAGATTATGTCCAGGAAACAAAATATAAAACAGCAATCATGTACATCCGTCATAAGATCGTTCCACACATTTTGAAAGGGCAGTCAAAAATTTTAAAAAATTTTATTGCTATTCTATAAATGAGCTGTAGGTAACCAAAAATCTGTCAGAAAGTTAATTTCTAATACATTTTCTTAACTATAGTTTAACTGATAATTTGTAATCTTACACAAATAATGGAGGTGTCCTGATTAATTTAATTATGTTATAAAGTTAATTATATTTCAATCGATTTTAAATGATATGAAACGATTCTAGACGATTTGAATCCAGGGCTACTTCCTAGTATACACTCTCTTATGCAAGACATTAAAATACTGCTGGTCACAGTTATTTTTCAGTGATTTTGAATGAAACAGAATATTTTGAAAACAAACAGCAGCTGTGCTTTTTAAGAAAAACCCAAGTACCAGCTTTCGAGAAAATCGCATACTGCTCACGTTACAGCTTTTTAAAATAACGGACAAAACTTTATACTTTGGGGATAGATTTGATCTACTAATCCCGTTAAAAAGTGTATTTCGAAATTTCCAGCTTAACTAATTATTTACAGAATTCCTTATCAAGAAAAGTATGCAAATGTTTAAGCATCCGAAGTCAAATAAATTATAGTTATTCTTAATCTATATCTGAAGAAAAATTGACTGTATTGGCAACGTAGCGCATGGTGTTACAATGCTGCCACAACACTCCTTACTCACTAAAATCGTTGTACTCAGACAACGCTAAAATGTTCCTAACTTTTCATATAAGAAATGTTCATTCCGTTTTTAGGGTGTACTGTTATTTATTTCGGTAAAATCCACAAGGAAAAAACATGTTTAGTCAGCTAATTTTGATAACCCGATAACGGGTGCCGATAATATAGATCTTTCATCTTTATAGCATCGTACCTCTGTCTGGGTAGTTCACCTACTACCCGTCAGTGAGCGCAAAGATTATAGCGGCGACTATTTAAATTATAACGGTAATAAACTTTTTATTCAAAGAAACTTCTAAAAAATCAATATTTTATAAATGTCTAAAAACCTGTGATAACGAATCCAAGAGTTTACCTTGCGTTAAATCTGGATACACAAAAACATTGCGATTACGATTACGACCTGATGCGTATAACGGTGTAAAAAAGCATCGACCGGACCCCACCTCCGATGCGTCGCGAAGCTTTAGCGCGGGATCTCGCACCCGGTTCGAAGGACCAACGTGTGCAACAAATAGACAGACTAATAATGTTTCAGTTGGTGTCGTGACCGAAACGCGGAGCGAGCTGTAGTTGTTACGAGCGAAAAATAAACGTGCCCAGTCGATTTTTTTATAAAAGAGCTTCCGGTGTATTGTTATCACGTTATTAGATTGTAAGTACTTGATTATTTGCTTGACAGAGTTAAGTATTTGAAAATCTTCGTGAATAGTGCCAGTTTAAATATAAAAATTTTATGCGTTTTGATGAAATTTTATTATTTGTGCAGATTGGTGGTGTGTGGTACGTTTTGTGTGTTACGGTGTTGATTTATGGGGTACTTGGGTGTTTTATGGGAACGCAATATTTAATTTCGATATCGCATGCATTTAGCAATAAGCTTCAAAAATTCTCAAAAATTTTCCGTTTTTACTACGAGGAAATTTCTGCTGTGGGTTATCTAAAAGGCATGTTTATTTTTACTCCAATGGATTTATCTTTGTGCAAGACAAAACGGTCATCGCAGTGTCACCCAAAGGCAGCTCACATTAATCGGTGTGTGAAGGGTGGAATTAACATTTTCACAGCGTGTTTACCTGGCCATTCCGAATAAGGAAGGCAGGTGGTTGGCGAAAAACTCGTTTGTACAGTTTGCGCGAAAAGCACACCGCAAGCTGAAAAATCAGAAACTTTATTGCGCGGCTGTCGTATATATCTTGCTTCATCCAATAATCTTATCTGGTACCTGTTGCACCTGATAGAATCTATTTTGCCGGCGATGTAGTAAATACACAAGCAAATAATAAATTTGCCAATTGATAATTTAAAACTGGTATTGTTTGAATTTTTATCTTGTTACAGGTTGATCCCAAAACCTCATTCGATGCCTTATGTGCGTGTAACTCTGGGGCTTTTTAGGGTTACTGTATGTTAAGTCAATAAATTAATATGTATCACGAGAAAATTGATCGTGACGTTAGGGATTCCCTGGCGCGTATGCATTTGTAGATTAGTTTACCTACGGCTACCACAGTAAACAAGTGAGACGCAATCCTAAAGAAATGTGTACGATCAAAAACAAACAATATAATTTAATGCATAAATGATATTAAGCGAAGAAGCATGCGCTAATCTCAACTCGTGTATAGTTTGCACATAACTACTTACAAAAACTTGTATCAATTAGCTTTCGTTATTTCCAACATAAAGTAAAGTTATAAATATAGTTAAGTATTTTTTTAAAGAATCTACTAAGACAAAGACAGTGTTGTTAAAACAATCATTTGGTTATAATACGACAAAGCTGTATGATGTGTATTGTGCACTCATTTTTAAAGATATTGTGCTTCATTTGAATTTGTTTAAATCAGAGTACAAGATTATGAAATATCTTAATTGCTAACAGGAAGAAAAACGAAAAACCGAAAGATGAATATACAGGGATGGACTGTAGCTCTTTTAATGTTCAGAATTTTTAAATTGCTTCGAATAACAACAACACTAAATCAAGCTTTCTGCACTATAAAATTACTTTGCGCTATAAGGCATGCCCCATTTTCAAAGAGCCTTAACAAACTTTTATTGCTAATTGGACACCCTGTATATTTTTGCATATGTAAATTATAAATTCCTTGTGAGAGATGAGTACTACTTTGTAAATTTTGAAAAAAAGTGAAAAATAGGACTATGGGATTTTTACCTTTAGATAGGGCATGAAATGGTCTTTTATTGCTACATTAAAAAAAACTTAATTATTTAATTAAATGGTATATTTACGTCTACGTTTTTTAAAGCTTCACCTTTATGATGATATAAGATTGCAGCTGTGTGAAACAGTTTTTTAGAAATGTGGGAAAAACTGAAATTATTAAAGCGTCATTTTTTATTGTACAGAAGACCTATCTTGATAAAACCTTTATGTGCAATTTTTTAAGTGAAAACTAAATAAATTAAGAGAAAGTGGTACTGGAAGTATTAGTAGTACAGATTTATAGAAAATATCACATGTTAGGTATATTAAATGGACCAAGAAATAACATCAGTAGTGTTTTAATAATAATAGTAATTAAAAAAAATATTCACAACAGAAAAGAAATGGAGTTACAAAATACATTATGAAATAAAACTTCTTTGCAATTCCTAGTAAAAGCATTTATATTATTATGGATAATGTCAGTTTTACCACGTAAATTATTATAGATTCTACAAATGTAAAAAAATGGTGAATTGTAAAGCAGTACAGTGCGAGCAAATTCATTATAAAACTTACCTAAGTGTATTTCTAGAACCGCGACGGGGAATATAAAATTATCTATAAGGGAAAAATTCATTACAAGTAATTTGACTATTAATTATCTAACACATAAATACCAGTAAGGCATAAGTTCTTCTGCTGTCCAGAGATTAAATTCGTTTAGTAATTAAACGTGAGGAAAACCACACACAGGATACTGTCCATGAACTTTAAAATATAAATATCTGCAAAATGTCCTTTGAACTCTCTCCAAACGATCTAAATCTATTGAATAATGCGCGTTCCAAACAACGGAACAATGTTCGAGCTTAGACCTTATAAGGGCTACATATAATGATCTCATACTTTCAATATTAGAGAGGTCTGTCGTGTTTCTTATTATAAAACCAGACGTTTTCATACTGCTAGATATGATACGATTGCGAATGACAAAGCTGGATCCATAACAATCCAAAGATCGACAATCTGATCACATCTTTCAAGAATGTTACCATTAATGCTATAATCATATACCAAGTTGTCGATCCCGCGTGAAAACGTCATAGTTTTGCACTTATTCACATTGATAATCAACTTATTTTTCTGAAGCCACACTACCAATGAACTTAAACTAAATAGCTTGCAATTTTATAGGTACAACCATCGATTCCAGAAACACATCTAAATAACTTAATATCATCAGCATATAATAACATATCAAATCCAAAACAAGGTTCAATAACATCGTTTATAAAAATTACGAATAGCAATAAGGGACCCAAATTAGATCATTAGCAAACACCACTGTTTCAATGAAAGAGATTGGATTTGTAATTTTCGTACTGAACATATTGCTTTGTATCAGTAAGCATTGACCTGAACATTTTTATTAGGTTATTACAGATTCCATATTTATTTACCTTAATAAGCAATAGAGTATGGTCAACTATATCGAATGCTTTGATTATAAAGTATATGTGATATATGAAAAGTATAAATTACACCAACTTGTAATTTCTTATCAAGTGCATTTGACACAAATTGAGTGAAACGTGTTAAGTTGCTACGTGTTGATCGGCTTTTTATAAAATCATGTTGTTTGTCGTTTATGAGTTACATGAGTAGAAGTATATTTACATAAAATGCTTTCAAATAGTTTTGCAAAATTCAGTTCTATAGCGACACCTCTATAATTAGTAATGTCAGTTTTATCGCCTTTTACATACAGGACATATCTTTGTCATTTTCCAGTTATCGGGAAAGGTCCCTACTTTTAGATCAGGTTAAATAAGTGTAAGGTATTAACGGTATTTATAATCAAGACATACAGATTTATAAAAACCTCTACATTTTATGTTTAAAGAGTAGGTACTGAGTAAGCTGAACAGCTAACAACACAGGATTCTGTCTATATTTTGCAAGTAAAAAAGACAATTTAAAAACACGACGAGATAAAAACAGTATTATTCTAGCTGATTCATCAACTGCAAACTGCCAAGTTATTACCTGAACACTTCACAATCTTTAAAAATGTTTACCTTCATATWCATAAAAACATATATTTTTAGTTTTTCAATTTTTTTACAAAAATTGTCAATAATACATACCTATACAGTTGCACAAAATAGTAATTCCATTATGCATTTAATAACGTTTTAAATTTAAAAGGTTATTCATGGTCGGAATACTGCGAAATCTAAACTTTGTCGTGTTAGAAACAATTAATACAAGTACTTTACCCTATCTTTAAAATATTTAAAAAATATAAAATATTATTTATAAATTACTTATTTAAATAATAAAATATAGGGTGTTCCATTTTAAAAAATCAGTTTAGCAACGCCCAGAAAAATTGAATATCCTATTTAATGCAAAATTAATTTATAGCGCAATTTTTATTTAAAACATTTTCTACTACGGTCTGTCTAGTCTTAGGTGTCACACTTTGTACGGCAAATGAGAAAACTATATTTTTAAAAGTACGTAATAAAGACACAAGGATTGCCAATCACACAAAAAGTATCGCTTTGACAAATTATTTCAAGTTGTTCATCTAGAAGAAACTACCTCATATAGTAAACTATGTGTCCCAMTTGGTCACAGAAAAGTTCAGTTATTAACTAAAGAGAAATTACGCATGAGAATTTAATTTCATGCCTTAACAGACGGAATCTGAACAATTTAAAAATTATAGTCGCGTAGTGTTAGCTGCATATCGAACTGAAAATTTCCGTTGCAATTTACAGGGTTAGTCGAAAAGGTCACGAAACCAACATGGCGTCTGCAGTTGTCAAGAGAGAGAAACCTCCACTATGTAAGTGATTAAAGCATCTCAAATCATTTCTACTTAATTATTCGCCCTTTTTCCTTTCCAGTCAGTTTCATATCATGTCGTCAAGTGCTGAATTTCATGGTCATCCTCGGTTTCATGTTCAACTACATGCTGCGCGTCAACCTTACCATAGCCATAGTGGAGATGGTGTACAGCGAACCCGTCTCAAATTCAACGACTAACGTTACGGTTCCTCAAGTGAACGAAACTGCAGACCACGGGCCCAAATTTCATTGGGACAAGTTCCAGCAGAACGAAGCTCTGGGTAGCTTCTTCTGGGGCTACATCCTCACTGAACTTCCGGGTGAGTGTTTTTTTTATTGTTTGGTCAAAAATTATTAAGTTGTTAACAAGAATCAAATTGCGCCAACCTAAAATTCCGATTTTGACTTAAATAATTGAGTATCATAGATGATTTGTGCGCCATAATGGAGCCCACTGCCGACGCCAGCATATAAAGCTCATGCTCCCAGTAAGATGTGGATATATTAAGCAAGTTTTATATATGTGAAAAATTCGTTCTAACAATAAATAAGAGCCCAGTTCGTTAAATTTAGGATTGTATTCAGCTTTAACGATGCAACTTGTAACTCTGTTTTGATGTATGTCAGAACTTGCCTACTATTTTTCTATGCATTCTAATTGTTTACATCCTTCCTGGCGGGTAATAGTTTCAAAGGAATTAGACGTTGTACTGGTCATCAAAGAATTGTGCGATTTGTAGTTCTAACTTCGCAGTTACGTAATAATAATAATAATAATAATAATAGGACTTTATTTAAACATACTATTGGGCGAAATCTAGCGTAGCTATTCCACTCAACCCAAAATAAAATATAAACTTAGTACAATACGAGAAATAAACAAACCAAAAACATAAACAACTATAGTACCATGCTTTGACCAAAAGTACAAGCTAATGACTTAACCCATACATCATCTGTTTTTTGAAACTTTCCACAGAGCATATTTTAGTAAACAAATCAAAGTGTTCATTATAACATTTTATAGCATTATAAGTAAAAGACCGCGTGTATAAAGAGGTTCGGAAGCTAGGCATTGATAAATGGTGGACATATCTAAGAGATAAATCAGTGTAATGCAAGCTGCGACGACTATGAAACTTATCACGCAAATATTTTGGCGAAGAGGATTGAAACAAAAAAGTTGCAAGGTGGTAATAAAAAAGTTGATCAATTTTCAACCATTTAAGTTGCCGTATGTACTTACTGATATGAGCATACTTTTGTAGTCCAAATATGAATCTGCAGCAGTTATTCTGCACCTTCTGAAGCCTGTATTTATTAATGGCATCAAGACAAGGAAAATATACCGTAAAACAGTAAAGTAAGTGAGAGATTACCAGAGATTCGCATAATTTTTTTCTAAGTTTAAAGTTGAGGATGAGATGATTAGAGTACAACAGCTTTAAAGCAACATACATTTTTTAATAACAGAAGATACGTGATTTTTAAAACGAAGGTCATTATCTATACTTAAACTAAGACTTTTGATCCTTTCATATATAGGCAGTTGATTATGGTCCACATATACATTAATATCATCCTTCACAAAACATTTTTGTGACGATTTTGACGCAAAGTATACTACAGAACACTTATTGCTGTTCAACTTTAAGTTAATGTTATTAGAACATTCACTAATACTGCCTAGGTCCTCATTCATTTCTAAGCATGCCCTCTCTATGTTCTGTGGGTTGAAATGGTGTAAAAGGTAAATATCGTCAGCGTATGCGACGCAAGTTGAAAATTTGGGCTTTGAGAGTAAATCATCAGATCAACTCGACCAAGAAATGTATCCACTACCTTAGCCATCTTCCACAGCTGCCTAGGAAGATTTTCGTCCTTCATAATGACGACATCATCCACCTTTATTGATCTTGAGCACTCCTAATTACCAAGATGGGCTGACCTTAAGCTCTGTAAATAGTCGGTTAGCTAATACTTCCAAAATTTAATCTTGTTTTTCATAGCTTGAGTATTTCATTCCGATTGGCTGGCTGCTTCTCTAAATACACACGAAATTTATTGTAATTGTGGCCGATTAAAAATACGAGGGAGTAAGATTAACAAATTTTCTGTGTCATCATCGATATAAGTGAATGGCATTGTAATTCTTTTTTAAACCTTTGTTGTTGAGTTAACATAATCCAATAATTTTCAGCGTCACATAGTTCCTGCTTCGAAGCTAACCTCTTAAATTGCGAAGTATTCGAAACACGTAGACTGTAATCCTCAAAATCTTTTCAAGACTGCTATAATCTTCTGCTGTGTCAGTAACGTTGAGCAAAGTTGATATAACATCTTCGTTTTCATCACCTTTACTATCATCAGTGGGCCAGTACTTCTCGTCACTGCTCAGCCATTTGGCACCATTCTTCCATACTTTAAACTCAATTAGTATTCTGATTTTAACTCCCCTGGTCAATACATCAGAAAGATTTTAAAGCCAGGACAGTGTCTCCATTCACGTTTTGATAGCGGTTAATTTATATTACTCTGTTGCGGATGTACTCTTCCATTTGTTCGGATTGCCATATATCCAGTACAAAGTTATTTTGAATCAGACCATAAGTAGTCTATCAAATTTTAGCCCAAAATGTTTGATTATATAATTTTGTAGCCTTGCAACACCTGTCAGTTCCAATGTTGGTTATGTTAGTGTCTCCTTCCCTTTATCATTAATAGGAGCACTCCTGTTTTTAGACTTCACGATTTTACATGAAGCTTCTTCGCTAGAAATTGTCTTGATATAGGCCACTACACTTCAACTGATTTCCTAGGAAGCAGTAAAGTACATCTAGACACAGCTAATTGATCCAAGCATATTAATTCTGATTTCCATTTCACCCATTCACTGGCTAAACTTTCTGGCAACGTTTCATCCCAATTTATACAATTTCCAAATTTCTTGCAGTAGTATCTTCATTCGTACCTCTAACAGCCCAAGAAAGCCTAATGGTTCGTAATCATTGAAACTCTTTGCAAGACATACCTTTTGGTTAAATTCTTTGATTCAGAATTATTTAAAAGTGTCTTCAAGTCCACAGCGATTTTGTCGGTATTTAGAACCCATTGTAATCCAACACCTTCCTTATGTCTGATTTGATAAGTTCATGCTCACATAACTTGATTAATCCTCTATATATACCACTTTCGTAGGTTCATGTTGCATTCCTCATAACTCTAGAAGCGACTTTAGATATGTGTGCTCCACTCTCTTCATCATCGGCAGGTATTACATGACTGGCGAAGAACATCACATAGCTCTCTATCGCTCTTATCTTGATTTAACAGTTGTTTATGCAATGCTGCTGCTAATAAGAAGGGTCTGCAAGTAACACCGAAAGTAACTCGTTTCATACGATATGAAATCAGCTTCGGCAATAGTTTTCGTGTTTTTAATGAATCCAAACAAATTTCTGCTATTTCTACTGTTTCCATATAAAGGCCCTCATCTGTGTGTTGGCTCTTCAATTTCACCAGCACACGACGTTACAACTTCCCAGGCGGATTCACTGTTTCCAAATGCTGGCTATTCTACGTTTTCCAATTACTGGCAAATCCAATGTTCTTGATAAGCTTTCCTTTATGAACGTTAATTGGCTTCCGCTATCAATGACTAGTGTAATGAAGACAGCTGTGGTACTTGTGGTTGAAATAAAGGCACATGCTGTTTGTAAGCATGTATACATCAAGGAGAGTCCCTTCGGCAAACAAATTAGTCGTTGGCGTAGGATTTTCCTCTTCCTGTTTCATCGTTGACGGCTGTTCAGTACATTTATAATCTAAACATGTACTATTTGGATGGTCTGGATAATAAACCGCTGTAACATGACGACCATTGCACTTAGAACATCTAACATTTTTCGTACAAAAAAGTGCACTGTGATTCCTTTTTGTACACCTAAAACATCTCGAATTCTGTTTCAGGATATCCTTTTTTCAGTCAAACTAATTGTAGAATCACGTTTATGTGTCAGATGATCTTTTAAACGAAAAAGAAACAAGACTCCCTTTTATTTTCAACGGTGCTGGTTAATAACTCCGATGCAATGCAAATCTTGTTATTCCTCCCAAGCGCGGCTAGGTACTTTTCTGTCACATCCGTCCATTCTTTTAGCTTCTTCAACTGATTCAATTTCAAAAAATGTAAAATCTTATTGATTTGGTCTTCATATTCTATTTCTGAATACGTTTTGTTATTTTTTCTAACATAAAACATGATGGTGTCTTTTGATGCCTTGCATTTTTTGTTGAAGTATTTTCTAAAGAAATATGGCAGGGCTTTCAACACAATGGATTTGAACGTCGTCAAAACAAACTGCTAGCCAAATCGTCGTTTTAATTTATTATTGATGGCAACATAAGTAGCTGTTGAATCTACTATCTACGATTCTTTCTATGTCTCCAAATTCCTCTTATAATAATTAAGTGGCATCCTTATAACAACTATGACTAGAAAGCAATCCATTCAACAGCTCTTCCTATTAATGCGCTTTTCAAATAACTAAAACTGTTGCCAATCTTGTGGATTGCCACTGAATTTAGTTAATTCTAGCTTAGATAGTCTCACCGTTTTCCTTTTCACTGAAATTAGTACCTTGTCTGCTTGAACTGCATCATGAGTTCCATGTCCTCCACCCGTCTGTAACCTTTGTTCAAGTTTTACAATACACATGACAGTCGCATCGTTATACTCCAAAAATTTTTCAAATTCTGCCTGCAGCTGGTCTTCATTTAGATCGTTCTCGTTCATTTTGGCTAAAACTTTTTCGTTAGAGTCACTTAAGTTAACTTTAGCTGCCTTCACTCTTGCGGTCAGTACATTAATCTCAGACATACCTGTTATAATAATCCTGTTTCGTAACCAAAATGTGAATATATCGTTTTAACTTTGAATAAGAACTCAGTCCGTTGTTGAAGATTGTATTCATCTTTAACGATGCAACGCAGGAAAACTTAAATTATAACTTGTAACTCTGTTTCGATGTACGGCAGAACTATTTTTCTATGGCTTCTAATTTTTAACAGTATATTCATTGCAAGCATACGTTATTTAACTGTTAATATTGAGATTTTTTAAATCTAAGTCACGAGGTAAAATTTACCAAATTGCCAATGCCAAACTGATTGATTGAACCAGTGCCAGCGTACAGTTTCTGCTGCTCACGAATATACCGCCGGGCTGGGTTGTTCATGAACTTCTACGTAGCGTATGTTGTGGGAAGATTGAATAGCCTTTGGTCGTAGTTCTTGAACAGTTTATTTCAAGCTATTTCTGATGTTCCATATGTTTTGTTTCAGTCACAGTTTTCTTCTTATTTCTCTTGTAGGATTTTTGTATTCTTGTTGGGCAATATTACCCCATATATTTGGTGAGCCAGTGTGCTTAGAATGCAGTTTCCGTTTCCTGGGACTTTCTGTACCACAGTTGTGTGATTTCTTGCATATACCGTTTCAAGCATTTTTCTCTGTATTATTTCTGTTGCGTTGAAATCTTGTTGCCGTAAGATAACCTTTTTAGTGAAAGAACGACTGAAAAGATGAGTACTGGTATTTACGTACATACCTTTGGTCTCCTAGATGTTCAAGGTTCTCCTGGTGCTACTAGTGCTGCKCTTATTTAGTCATTTACTGTCCAGGTATACAGGTGAAAAAAAATCTACAAATAAGAAATGATGAAAGGGGATAACGGATAATTTTTCCTTTGTGTAATCTATTGCAGGGATCAGGCGCCCATAAGCATTACATAATCCCTCTCATTTGGACCAGACTGCAACAGTGCGGGCAGCAGTTAAACTGGTGTTACTTTCTTTTGAGGTGTAATGTTAAATTCTGTTCTAACGTGTCTATTCGCTTTATCACACAAATTTGGTTTTAAAGTGTGCCCTTTGGTGAGTTCATTTCACATAATGCTGATTCTAATTGGATAGGAAAGAAGCTATTGCTAATCATGCATATGCAATATGCGTAAAAATTATTATGTTAGTCAACGACTTTGCTAATGCTTTATTTTTGTGGTGTCGGCCAGGTCATGTGTGTTCTTATGTGTGGTCCATATATACCAGTCTAGCACAATTACACACAAAAAACATCTATCCACCAACCCACGGGCGTGTAATATTCATGTAACTAATAATGTAAGTATGTAAGCTCAGAGCGTATTCTTACCACGTGCGTTCATTACGATGGTCGGTACTTAATTCTTACTGATTTTGTGCCAAATTGTTAGTTTCTTAACACCTTAACAACGAACAATTCTTACTAATACAAAATAGAAATGAACAGTGACTTATAGCAATAGTTGTGCTTTTTAACACCTGTCTAATTAATGGTAAAAATCATCAATAAAGAAAATCTACCAAAAAAGGGCACAAAAGTTTGTAAGGCAACATCAAATAGGTATTATATTGGCACAAAATGTGGCGCAACGCATGTATATCTTGACCCAGCTACTGAGTTGATAAGATATTCAAGTTCCCTCTCGTTCAACAGGGTTTTACGTAATTAATAAAAGAGTAAAAAATGTCAGCAAAATAATGTTTCCAGCGAAATAATACTAGCTGAGTTGGATTATTTTGTTTGAAATCCTATAACCAAATTGCCTTTCCCATTATCCGACTCCCACCAGCAGCCTGCAGGGCTGGCTCTTTAAGTGGGCTCCAAGATGGCGGACAAGTCAGCTGACCTCCAAGGGTACTGATAAAAGCGAGTAACACCAATAGCGGTGATTTTGCAAAATAGGAGGATCGCTACTGCGTAGAAGTCATGTCTGACGAGTGTGCAGGGCTTTCTTATTGCAACTAGAAGAAACTAATTAAACTCTTGCATGTTGAGAAAGTCAGGAACAATAAGTGCAACAATAACAATAATTTTAGGTGGAAGACTGGCCGAAATAATAGGAGCCCGTAGAGTTTTTGGGGGCGGCATGTTGGCGGCCAGCATACTCACCCTGCTCACCCCGGCGGCGTGTCGCGTGCACGTCATCGCCCTGATCGTGCTCAGGGGCGTGCTGGGCTTCTTTCTGGGGGCCACGTGGCCTTCGATACCGCCGATGGCCGCCAAATGGATCCCGCCGATGGAAAGGTCCAAGTTCATAGCCAACATGATGGCCAGCGCTCTGGGAGCGGCGCTCACGATGCCGCTCAGCGGGTTCCTGATCATTCACTTCGGGTGGGAGAGCGTCTTCTACGTCACTGGTGCCATCGGGTTAGTGTGGTCGGTGTTTTGGTTCCTGGTGGTTTACGATTCGCCTGCTCAGCATCCAAGGATCACTGAGGAGGAAAGGTAAGTTGKAGAWACGAACTTTTTTATCAAAAGTCAAAAAAAAAATGGAGAAAATTGTTTCGTCTCTGGTTTATACCATTAATACTATAATCAGAGGAGGTATGAAGTTAGTACTTTGATGATCTCGCAAGCTACATTAACGCAGTATATTTATACGAGGGTGAATGCTTTCAGCGTCCATAATATAATATAATGTCGAAACGTCAGATCAATAACTTTTTTATCAGAGTTTTAAAACGACAGCGATCTTTATATATTTATAGCTAAAAACTACAATGATTTTGTATGAAGTATGTAAATAAAACACGGAAGCTGCACTTTTTGCTTTTACAGAGATTGTTTAAACAATTTCGATGTTAAGAGATGTATTTAGGAAATCGTTGTTTCAAAATTCAAGAAAAATACAGAAGATAATAATTCTACAGAGTGAACTTTTTCGATTATAGCTTAGGGATTTCGGAAACTAGCTCAGAGAGAAGTAAGCTTAAATAGGGAAAATTTTGCAATTTTGTGAGCTTAATTTAAGCCACTTTTTCAATTTTTGAAAACAAGTTCATGAAGCTTATACTAGATATTTTGAAAAGAAACCCAAACTTTGGTGATATCTTCTTATTTATCTGTTTTTAATTTTACGTAAACAGTATAAATATAAAAGTCTCCTCCAATCAGATGATATTCAAGTTTCCAAGTAAGCTTACTTTTTTAATGCAAACGATAATTGGCTGTCACTTTTTTAAACTTCCTAATGATGTAATAATTACAATGATTCAGTGGCGTATCCGAGGGAAGGGCAAAATGCCCCTCCCCACAAGTACCCAAGTTTTCCAAAACAGTTAATTATTAATAAATTCTAAGAGTTTATTAGTTATTTAGTTATCAAAGCTTCATAATATTCTACCGTGAATTATCATTATCAGCGACGTTTTCGTTCTACCTTATATAGTGTATCTTATAGTGTTTTCATTTCTGTTCTCTGTCTGCCTGTCTGTGAACTGAGACAAAAAATATCCTGTACGACTTTACGAATCCACGTCCATTTCCTACCATAGGCACCATGATACAATGAATTAGTGATACAGTACAGTAGTTATTTTATTTTGGTTGATTTGGCACATCAAAAAACATCAATCATTGTCCAAAAATGTAGTCGAAAAAGTTCGAACTGCTTTCGTAAGGATGCCATTTTTTACGTGTCAATTTAATCTAAGCAACTACATGGTATTTTATTTAAACCTGCTCCTCGTAAATGTTAAGTCAGGGTACGTCAACGCGACCATTACTATCAATCCGTGTTTTGCACTATTTCATAACAGAGTGAAGCTTTTCTAAAAGGAACACTTCTTCCACGGCTTCTTTGTATCTTTCACTCTTCTATAACTTTTGGAGTAAACTTCGTTTTTAATTGTTCCCCCACAAAAAAATTTAAAAATCGAAAGTTTGAGAGGTCGTGGAGGCCATGGAACTGGTGCAGTTCTAATCCAGGAGTTCATTTAAATAATTTCTTACCTCCTTCGTGCTTCGTCAATAAAGCATTGTACTAGTCTTGAAATTCATCCAACATGTCGTAAAATTTGTTCTTGAGGAATCTGTGATAACCCAATCAAAATATACGGACTAAGAACTGTTGATTCTATTTGGGAAAATCAAATATAATAACAAGCCTTTAACATTTATATATTTTATTTTTCTACATGGTCTCATTCTTTAATATTGCATTTTCCCAATGCTTATTGCGCTAAAACGCTGCTACCTGTGCATCAAGTATTAATAATTAATTAAAAAAACTACTGTTCTAATTAAATGTTAAAGTATAAAGGATTGGCGAATTGACATGTAATAATAATAATAGCAATAACTTTATTGCTCAACAGTTCCACAACCAGTTAAAGAGCAATATGATATGAAAATGATGATATAATGTGACGTGATATGATATTGCGGAAATACTACACATGTTACTTATAATGCAATAATTATTTACGCAAAACAAAAGGAATGTACATACATAGGAGCACTACAATTATTATTATTATTATACACATAATAATTAATAATATCTTTTCTTCTGAAAAATGATACAATCTTGCTGCAATCTGTCACAATCATCAATAGAATTTATACATTGGAACAGCTTCACATCATCAGCATACATCAGGGGTTTAAAGCCCAGACGTAAAAGAATATCATTAACAAACAAAATTAATAATACAGACCCTAGGTTAGACCCCTGAGGGACACCAGACGTTGCTACATTAAACTTAGAGATATATCCGCTGAAGCAAAGGCATAACTGATTATTTAACAAACACGATTTTAACAACGTTAAAAGAGAATTGCAAAACCAAAAGGTCTCAACTTATTCCTGAGCATCTAAAGCACATGACACAAATTGTGTGAAATAGCACAGCTTCGAAATGGTAGACCCTTTACTCACAAATCAATGTTGTTTGTTCAGAATAACTGCATTAAAATCAGAATAAAATAGAAAAGTGACCATAACTGTTACATTCTTTTAAATAATCTTATCGTTTGTATTTAAAAAAGATAAGTTTGTGTCATATCTCGAATTCTGAATTACATTTTCTGATTGGAGACACTATTTTATACATCTTTTTTTAATTAAAACTAGCGACGTTAGAGATTCAAAATTGTCTTTTTTTGCAAAATATCTAAAATATCTCGTAAGTAAGCCACGAAGTTTTTAAAAAATCCAAAAAGTGCATTATATTAGACTCGTAAAACTGTTAATCTTTTCTCATTTATCATTCTTTCTATCTCCGCTAATTTCCGAGATCGTCATGCTAAAAATAAAAATTAAAAAAAACTCACCTTGTACATCTATACTATGCATACATCTGCCTCTACAATTAGGGATTACCCAGTAATTTGCAATGCAAACATCGACAAATTTAAATTCGTCTCGTATAATTATTATAACAGTACCGGAAAACAGTATAACACGCAGACCCAGTTACCAAAAATAACAATATGCTTTGCCTTGAACTGTCAGTAATTTCTATTTAAAGTGCGTCTGTTGAGTTATTGACGCAATTTTGCAGAAAAGTTTCACGCATCTCAACCTGTAAAACGACCAGCAATCTATTCTAAGCATTCCCTCTTATGTTGCAAAAAATAGAACTTGTTTATGTTGTATAAATGCGACAATGATAAAGAGATAAAGTAATCAATAAAAAAACAATTCTAAGAATTTCCATTGTACCAGTTAACAAAAACTGGTTAATCGTCGCAAAGCACTATAAATTGGGAATTCCTAAAGTTCATTGACTGATGCTTGTTACTTATTGGATTTATGTAAATATTAAGTTATATTTTCCGGAACACATTTGAATATAAATGCCTGCTGAGCTTTATCTTTTAAATTTACAGTTTATGAACTTTGAAGGATAGTTTTGTAAGTAATCAATTGATGGAAAAGATACAAAAGACCGATTTTGCTTAGACACTGGTGTCAACTAATGCAGAGTGTAACTTAATGTCATGTAAGTGTTGAAGGAGGTAATTAATCTCCTACCGTGTTTTATCCACTCTAGTTTGAAGGGTAATAATTTTTACAATAGAAATGCACGTATAAATTCATAAAAAGTGCGGAGTATAACATATTTAATAACGAAATATTTTGTTGATACAAGATGCAACTACAAACATATAAAAATGCCTATATCTATATTTCTCTTCATTAGCTCGAAAACAAAAACCATTTTGTTATCTTAACAGAGGACGCCAGTGATCCAAATTCATATTTATGACAACGTTGGATCACACACGTGTAGGCTGAAGAAGGAAAACCTTCTGCAATTACATTCTTTTGCAGAAGCTTCACCGTGTCTTCCGTGCTCGTTGTCCACATCAATATTAGAATAATAAAATAGGAAAAGCTGGACGGTCAGCAGTCTAGAATACATTAACGTTTCTATAACTTTGTGCATTCTAGAAATACAATATAGTAGAAAGCAGTTACTAAATATGTTAGTTATTCAATTTATACAAGTTTGAACACTGAGATTGACTATTGCAATACAAAACATTATAATTCAAAACAAAATATTATATTTTGGGGATTATATGTCAGAAGTTAATTTTGCTTTCGGAGTTTGAATCTGTATTCCATTAGTACCAAACGAGTAATACTCGAAAGTGAAAAGGGTGCAACCCTAAGTATGCAAAAAACCCTAATCAGTTGAAAGAGGATAAATGAGTTAGATGTGCTTCGAATATTTAAGGAACACTATAACGACGAACCGCATGAACGCGTTTTTTATTATATTAAAAATACACTTTCAATATGTATGTTATTCATTTTTTGACATACGTTTTTTGTGGCACAACGTACAAACAGGGCGATAAATAAGATTAATGGAAACTCACACTGACACTTATTGGCATTTATCTTATTTTTATTTTTCGTGCATCGTTGCAATGAAAAAAATTGCGAATATAGCAGAAAATATATAGGTTGCCATTTAAAATAAAATAGTTGACTATTTGAATAATGCATATTACTATGTGTTTTGTAGTATTTTTATGTTATTTAATTTACCTTTTTGTTTCAACAAAATCGGACAATAAATAAAGGAGTTATTATTACGGGACACTCACTAAAAAGTACCCGCTTATTGTTATGGCTACTGGTTCGATAAATAAAGATGTCTGACTTGACTTCCTTTATTCACTCATTAAGTACAAAATGCACTGAACTATAACAGTACTAATTCCATTCACCACAAAGTAAAACCCTATACTGACGCAAAGAAATTAAATCGCCGTTTTCTAGCTTGTTCTTCGCTTACCACTTTTCAAATCATACTTAACTCTACATTCGTCGCGCTTTTATACAACGTGATTTTGAAAGTGATGTCTTAAATTAATGCAGCATCTCAACAACGTGTGAAAACGATATATCGGTAGTATAATTCATGACTTAATAAAAAGGTGTTTAAAATGTATTCCATTATTGCCCACACAAGCTAGCCTTCGATGCATCACGGAGACTCGCACTTGAGCGTTTTTCGGATATACTGAACAATAATCTAATGCACTGACATATCTCAACCTGATAGCACCTATGTATACTGCCGCAAGAATGGGTTCCTTTTAAATGACTGATAAATCGCCAGGTGCTTGAATGTTTTTCATTACTCCATAGACGTACGTACATTTTCGCGTACAGATTCAGTCGCTTTTAACTTACAAACCATCGTGAAAATAAAAGATTCATTTTTCTTAAAATATTATGAAGTATTATGGGTTAAAACAGATACATCACTTTCGCGGTCACGTAGTATAGAATAGCTTTTTGTGTTTCCAGAAAGGTACTACCTCGGAACCAATTCAGAGTCGTCATTTTAAGTTCATTCCTCAATTCTCATTCCCATCTATCAAATTGGGTATTATCATTTTTTTTTTTGAAAATTACGTAAAATGAATCTTGAAGTGCATATATATCGTACGCCATGTTAAAAAAAACAAAAAAATATTTGTAGGTAGAGAATTTTAGGTCTGAAATTCGAATCTTGGTAGTCACCACCAAAACACTTCTATCCAAGGTTATTCAACTCGTGACGTCAAGTGTCGTGTAAACATTACCGAGGAGCGTGCTGTTTAATGGTGTAGTATCATTCTTGTATCGGAAAAGCTTTTGTGTGGTGTTTATTGAAAGGACGGTGTATTAAGAGGTCGCACCAAAAATTGATTTGTGTTGTTTCACAAGCATCTATTATGTATGGAAAACAAAACAAGTGTTGTTTTGTACATGGTTATAAAAGTACTTCAGTCAGTACAGCTAACAAAATTTTTGTAACCGTTCCTCGAGATTATCAACGTATAAAAAAGTTGCTTGAGGTCCCTAGACGTGGTATGCCGAAATCGCAAAGTTTGTTTTTATGTTGTGAAGATCATCTTAATTCTTACTGTAAGTTTTATTATTCTTTTAAGGGTTGTAAGTGTTTACCATTCAGTTTCCATTTTGTTATAGCTTGAAGAGGATATGAAAAATTATATGCATTTTAAGTTGATAAAAGGAAATGTTATAATAAAGAACAACTTTGTTTCCCATATATTCGACTGTTAGCCAGACCGGAAACGAACCGCAAAAGCCCCGAAAATAAATGGCAATTTATATTTATTCTGACCTCTAAAATAAATGTCAAGTTTAGGGTACATTTTTGATTCTTACGTTTTCATGTTTACAAATACTATGTTTCCAATAACCCACAGTGATGAAATTATCAATGCTACGTTAATTTGATAAAAGGTTCACTTATGCTGTTGCTGTTGCTTTTACGTTCTTCATCTCCGCCGCGTTGAACCGCTCGTCGCTGTAGACAAATTCCATAACAATGAACATGTCTTCAGAAGTCATAACTCATAAGTATTTCACTTTTTCTTGGTGTATTTTAATTCGCTTGTCACAAAATGAACGCAAACAACAAACTGATAAATTGACGGGCTAAGGCTGAGGCTGACGCGTGACGCGCTGACCCCAGATGTAAACAAGCGGCCATTTACAAAACACCTGACGTCACGGCCAGTATGTTCACGTTTTGGCGGTCCCTTTAAATATTCACATCTTTAATATTAAAAATATACCTTACGATCAATTTTTTCGAATTTATAAGCTGTCACAGGTCACAGGACGATCTAGGAGTAGCTTCCCTTCTAGCTACGCCGTAACTGCGACGGTATTGTTGCTAAGTAACTTCAACTTTTCGTAAAACGCGATTAAAACGATCTAGCAATTATTAAGTCAAAGAAACTAAAAAATAGGATTTTTCAAGAATTGTGATCTATGTCCTTCTTTTCAGGAACGAAATCGAAAGTAAAATAGCCGAAGGCTCAGGTGGAAGAACCGCCAAGCCAAGTAAGGTACCATGGAAGTCTTTGCTGCTGTCCTTGCCCGTCTGGTCCATTATCATCACCCATGGCTGCTCTGTCTTTGGTTACTTCACCGTGGTAAACCAGTTGCCTTCGTACATGAAATCCGTGCTGCATTTCAAGATTAAGGAGAACGGTCTTTTGTCTAGTCTACCTTATCTGGGTGAGTCTTTTTATAACCGTGTTTGAATTTTATTACCGCCATAAACGATGGCGTTACAAGCGTTTTCGAAGCTAAAGGCATCGTCTTATTCCTTGCGTCGCCGATGATTTTTTTTAATTACGCGTTTAAACACGAAATTCCAATTGTTAAAGTCGTCTCTCTGGCAATTAACTTTAATTTGCATTTAAATTGCGTTAAATGAAATTCATTCCAGTTAGTCAACCTGAAAATGCATAGTAAAACATGCATGTTATTAGGAAATAACAAAATTGTTTGTGATATATGGAAATTAATAGTTTTTGTAAAAAAAAAGAAATAGATTTAACATCTGGCTAAATGGTTTTAGCATATTGCAAATTAGGTTTTCAAATAGATGCCGCGGAACTCATTTTGGTGACAGCTAGTTGATTAATTTAACATGACCTACTCTGCGAGAGACAAAGGCACACATCTGCACGCTGAGCAGCCATGCCTGACTAATGACGTCATGTTTTCGCGCCCAGAAGGGTTGTTCAAATTCTACCAAATAAATGCCGCAATAATAAGAAAAAAAACAAAATACGGGATTTTGAAAGTGATGTCTCAAATTAAACTGCAGCATCTCAACAATATATCGGTGGTATAATTGAATTTCTTTAAAAAAAATTAAAAAATTCAAAATCCGAAGTCCATTCGGCGTCACTGACTTCCAAACKAATAAAAACTTACCGAATAATTAAAAAAACCAATTTCAAGCGCACATACTTTGGAATAGGTCTGTACGCGACAAATACAAAAAACATAGGTCTATTACAAAAGTTGTTCAAAATCTTTTTCCTGCTAATCATACAGGCATGCTGCCATTCTTGTAGCTTTTATCTACTACAGTTTTCCGTCGTTTCTGGAAACCGGCTTCAGCATATGTTGTTAGAGCCAATACTTGGTCACAGCAACTTCTGTTCTTCCTAAAACCTGTTTGTTCCTTCGGAAGTGAGTCTTCAATAATAGGTCCCATTCTCTGGTAGAATAATTTCTCTACAAACTTGTAGCAGACACTCAGAAGGGCAATGAGTCGGTAACTTCATTTGGAGGTTTCCTAGTCGTTAAGATAGCAAACACCTTTGTTTTCTGAAACAAACTTGGAGGAGTACAGGTATCTAAAGTATTATTTTAGAACAATAACAACTATTTTAAAACATGCAGTCCCAAGATTTTCAAGAAATCTGGGTAAATACCATGAAAACCAGCAGCGTTGTGGCCTTTCAGTGCACAAATAGCTTGCCGAAGTTCCTCCAATGAGAATAATTGTGACAACTCTACTGAAGGTTCGCATCTTTTTCTTACCGACGAAGATGAGGGGTCATCTTTTTCAATTCCTCCTTACATATTTGAACAGAATTGGCGATAATAACCAGTCGAGAAGCTAGGCAAAATTAATGATGTTTATTTATGTGTTCCATTAACGGTTGGTTCTAATTTTTTCAGCAGGTTCCAACTGCTGCGACTGGAGTGGGTGAAGTTCATGCTCTGCAGTAGAATATTTCATTTTTTCTTCCGAGATTGATTCAGGGATTTTAGAATCCTGTCAGCCAATTCATAATTGGGATGAGCTTGATACTGTCTATACAAGGCGTCTACTGCACTGACCTATCTCAACCTGATAGCACTATGAATAGTGCCGCAGAAAATGGGTTTCTTTTAAATGACTGATAAATAGCCTTGCGCCTGGATGGTTTCAATACTCCATAGACATTTTCGCGTACAAATTCGGTATCTTTTAATTTAGAAACCATCGTGAAACTAAAAAAAAACGAAATAGGCCATTTTTCTTAAAATATTATGGCGTTATGGGTTTAAGCAGGATCATCACTTTCGCAGTCACACAGTATGTTGCGTAGGTTTTATTTGATTATGATAAATAAACCAATAAAAGTTGTGTATTTAAGCCTTGAGCTTATGAGAGCATAGTTGTAATGTTCCTATCAGTTGTTGTTCCTTTGGCGCTTTAAACTTCCTAACACGATTTTTGGATACTTTTCCAGGGACCTAATTATAAAACGTACATTCTTTGTATTAATCTTCTCCAGTGTGGGAATTTATAAGCCACTGCGAATGTGCAAGTAAAAATTACCGTTACCCTGTTCAATGGATCGTGTGTTAGCCACTTACAACCATGGCTTCTAATGGATCTCTTACATCGTACGTCAACAGCTGTGCATTTAGACCTTTAGGCGCTAGTTCATCGCCCTTGTTTTGCCTGCTTCAACCATGTGAGCATGCAATGAATTCACAAAATCACTTAACACGAAACATGCGCGATTAAGAAACACTCTACGTGCTAATACGTATACTCGTATGAGTAACAAACAAGAATACATTTAACTAGGATTAAAATTGCAGAAGTTTGATTTTAAAACAAGCATACATATGTTTAAGTTTTAAATTATGAATTTGCAACAAAAATTTCAAATCCGTATAAAACGTGTTTGGATTGGCACTGCCAGCAACAAAGGTTTAAATTAACACACAATGACGAGGAAAAACAAAGTATGAACAGACAGCTAACCGATTACTTTTTTTATCCAATATGTCATCAGGGAACTTCAGTGCATTTTTCAAGTGTCGAATAGGATTAATATCGTTCTCGCCTTTGCCGCAATGTGACGTATAACAAATGAAAGGGGTTCCGGAAGACAGAACAATAGCAAACGCCTGTTGGCATGCCGATTTATTTGATTAAGTTTAATCTTATCACGTGATACGAGACGAGAGCTGGATTTGAATGGATCAGTGTCGCTTGAATTTTAGATAAGCTTTGATGTAACTTTGAAATATAGAAAAAAGACGAATATTTTCAGTGTTAACTGGTCACTTGATGATTTTAAATAATGGAACGATAAAAAGTGTAAATTTTCATGTACCATACGTAGTCAAATGCTAATCTTTTTTTACGTCTACGTAACCACGCAGTAAAATTTATTAAAACGACTTCATTGCTATTTAAAGCATGTTGCAATTAAAACTGCACCAACGTCAAATAAATCCAATTGAGTTATCTTCATACCCACATTTTTAGCGTTATTGTTATAGCAGGCACATTACTTACAACGATGTTGTTTGTATAAAGACGCAGAAGATGCTATTTTAGGTATAATAAAATTTTATCAATGTTTTTGACACTATCTAGACGAGAACCAATAAATTTGTTTTGTCGTATTTGCACTTACATATACTTAATATGCACAGTTAATGTCTGTTGAAGTTTCCAGATTCGTATGCTAAGGGCAGACGTTTCGCCACTCGTAACTGGTGACATCTTCAGTGCTTCAGGCAACCAGTTAGGGGTGTCGTGAAAGGCTAAGAATTTCATTGGCCGGCACAATTTTTGTTATACAAAAAGTATTTTGGGTTTTAATCATACTTACCTCCCGTCATCATAAAACTCCATTCAGTTTTGTTCTGTCACCCACAGTTTTTCTGTGACAGATACGTTTCATAAAATCGCGCTTCGATGTGTATATATGCCAAGAACCTGTTTTAACCATCCTGCATGTTTTTGTTATGTCTGGGGACAAGTTACTTTCAACTTCGCTGCTCCAATGATAGAGAAGGAACCGAAAGACCATATTTCTGATTGCTATTTTTGCATGACTAATATAAAAGGCATCACAAACAGATGGAAGCAAACTGTAGAATATCCAAACTAGCCAATTCCAATTTGCCTGTGTCAACACCTCCGGGAAATACGGAAACAAAAGATTTTCCATTTAGGCATACTTTTTTGTATAACAAGAAGAAAAGATAATTTTATAGACCAGTGTTATTAGTCCAGTCAAATAGATAACTTTGCTTAACATTTTGGGCAGGCCTACCTACTTGTTAAAAATCAATAAATAGCAATTTTTGAGATAAACCACATTTATTTAGTTCATTGACGCATATTGCACGAACTGAGAGCAAGATTTTTCTCTTGCAAACTTAGAACTTCAGGAATTTTAATGCGAGAACTAATTTAATGACTTTATTGCATTAACATAAAGAAAATTGGCTACCGTACATAAGTTTTCCGACTTTTCGGCTGCTCTTTATTTGTGCTCCTGTAAAACCCTTAAAATATGTAATTATGGAAAAAAATGTAGTCAGATGAAATTAATTCGAGGGGATGCTCTGAAGCCGTGAAGTATTTTGTTTGCTAAATTGAAAACGATTACTAATATATTGTTTATAAAAACGTTCGCACGCTTATTTCAAGATGATGGCTAAATCAATGCCTATCCAAAATATTGGGCCAGCTCCTTTTTTATTAAAAAATGATAAGGTAAAAAAAGAGTTAATAAAATTTGCGAATATGTAGCCTCATTTGTCAAATGAAAGTTTTGGAGATATATACGAAAATGAAAAATGTGGTAATAATCTTGATGGCAATGCTCTGAAACTACAACTGGCAAATTATGCAGTCAAAGTAACGAGTTGAAAAGGTACTTACCTACAATTATTTATAACTGTTATGTTAAGTGAGGCTATTTTACTGATTATACGAGGGTCAGGTCATGTCGTAATTCCTGTACGTATCAAGCTGTTGATGGTGAAAAAGCAAGTGATAACAAATTATAAAAGTTTATCATTGGGACATCACTTAGCTATATATCGAGTTTATGTGTAAAAAATTCTCAAATCGGGGTAGTTTGATGCAATGGAATTAAAAATTAAAGGGATTTGATCTTAAAACAAATGTGCACGGGCTTTCATTAATAAGATGCCAGCACGCGCCTGGGTGCTTCATAAATTGAAAAAAAATGTTCAGTTAAATCACTCGTTAAAATCGGCCTTCTGACGTCACCATGTGAAAGTGAATCAAGATGGCTGACAGTTTTGACAGGTAGTGCCAACTGTGAGCTACATATCGATAGGGGCGAAATTTAAATTTCACATATTTATATCAAATCAGAAATGGATTTACAAATACCCATAAAGGTACAATAAGATTGTAATCAGACAATTTTGAACACATTCCAATTCCAGTTTACAAACTTGATACGGTAGTTTTGTCATTTTAAAACCTCAATAAGCCGCTTTTCCAAAGAAGATAACGCAATAGCTTTACGTTATTACGTTTGCAGCACCCGTACGCAAATTCCGCCGTAAGCTCTTGAATAACAATGCATTTACGTCACAAATCATACCGGAAGGCGCGCAAAGTTTCGCGGTAAACATTCGAATACCAACGATGAGATTACAGCAATAAAACCGTAAATCAAGCAAATTGGATAACGAATTCGTCAGAAACTGGCGCAATTAACATTCTGAATGTGTCGTTAAATTAGCACCGCCGCTAGCTATGCCGTACAAAATCGCTGGGTGCGACGACCCACATCCTACACCTTCGTCGATGGTCCATTTGCGCGATTTTTTTCCACGTGGCAACCAATGGCGGCCAGGGGCAGGTGACTACTCAGGATGCAAATTTATTATAACTACATTCAGACATTTTTGTCGCGTATCCGTTATTAACTACGCCCGAACGGGTACGGTGGCGTCAACGTTACGATTTGGCGCCGGTATGCGAGTGCCAGTATGTTTTTAATCGAATGTAAATTTAGGATTAATGCACGGATGCCAGCTGAACAGTCTGATTTATGAATACACTTTCACCTGTTGTACATTACGACGAACAAAAAAATCTGTAAATTTGGCAGCATTACCAGGATAGATTACCATTTAATTTGTTTGATTGATAAAGTTGGATTATTAAGCTTTGTGGTATCATTCAGAATAATTCAAAAGTACGAAATTTCAAACTTTTTTCAGCCCTGATTGATTGAAGCACCGTACGGTAGGTTTTCTGCCACTCCGCCATTGACCAACGAACGGGCCGACTAGGTCTATGCTGGGTTGGAGGGGTGACACGCTTGTTGGTAGTGGGCTCCCACGTAACGCATGTTACAGGAGAATTTTCAGGGTGCATCCAACTAGTGGATACTTTTTTTTATTAGCCTCCGTGTTGGATGGTAGCTTAGTTCGGCTGCATTGTTCTTGTTCTTCCTCGGACGGGCTAGATTAGCTTGCCCCCCCCCCCACCCCAACCGCCCTTTTTTCTATCCATCCAAATAGGGGGATTGCACACAGCTAGCACACCCTAACACACCCCTCAATACAGCTAGCACATCTCCAGTTTTCTCTAAAAAAAATCTTTGGGGGGCCAAGTTAATGCTGTCCCCCTCCAGCCCTTCTCTTTTAATTACTTATCTATGCTGAATAATAAATAGGKAAATAGGGTCKCTCAGATATATTTTCCCAAACCATGGAATCATGGAAAACCGCAACAAATACGAAGAATTAATGTTCGGCGGTAGAACAGACCTTATTTTTCCAGATGGGTTTTTGACAGCTCAGCAACACTTGGATACTATTCTTCAACCCATTGTGCGTCCATTTGTCGGTGCTTTTGGTCCAAATTTTCATGTAATGCACGACAGAGCTCGCGCGTATTGTGACAGACCGGTTGAACAAAGCGGGAATTGACGTATTGCTGTGGACAAGTACGAGAAAATAATAAATAAGGACGAAGTCCTAAATCTGCTCGTCCGAGGGGCTCGATTAACTTCCCCCTCCCCCAACCGCCCTTTTTGATATCCATCCAAATAGGGGGATTGCACACAGCTAGCACACCACTAAATACAGCTAACACATATCCCGTCTTCTTTATTTAAAAAAAAAATATTTGCTGGCCAAGTTAATGTTGTCCCCCCTCCGGCCCTTCTCTTTTAATTACTTATCCATGCCGAATAAGCACCTTTTGCACATAGTCTAGCACACCAATCAGAAATCCTAGCACACTTTTTGCCTCTTAGATATTTGGGAGGGGCGGGGACTTCAAATGCGTAGGCGAAATAGTTAATTAATTGATTAAATTAAATTAATCACTGTAAACGGCTATGTAAATATTTTCAGCATAGTATGGTCGGGCGATTTTGTGTATATCAGGAATCTATATTATTTGAATATCCCAAACAGCATATACTGGATGTCCCGCATTATGTGGGCAACCTCTCGCAATCTGAAAACTGAAGTAAAAATAGTACTATTTTACAATATAACTTTTTTGAAATGACGCCCGCCTACTGAGATATTCACTCTTAAATATGGGGTAAGGGAAGCAGTTTTTCAAGATGTAATGTTATAATTTCGTCAAATTTTGGTAATTATTATTCCAAGTATTCCACATTTATTTAATAAATGTTTTGAGGGGCCGGGAGGGGGCCAACCTCCCACATTTTAACCCTTAACGGGTAAGTATTGTTTTCAAAACTATCTGTTTTTATAATCGTTGGGTCTTGTAGACAAAAAAGTACTCGTTGTTCATGCGGTTAAAATTGACCCTTTCCGAGCAAATTGCAGTTGAATGTTAAAGTTCACATTTTCACTGCTTAACTAAATCATTTGTTTTCGTCAAATTGGCCGTGATAAATAACAAAACTGTCGTAGTTGTCATTGTTTCATTAACATTTTGATAATACCAAATATTCTGAAATATTCTTATAAATGAGTACGATAACATGCATTTAATGATTTCCTATAGTTGAAACTTCTTATTTTGAAAATCAGCTATTGTAACAATTATCAAATTTGTTTTTAAATGTTAAAATTTTTGCAGTCAAAGGGGGTGAAATATCAGTATTTATTATTTGTTACAACTAATTTGATAAAAACAAAATGATATTAGTTAAGCAGTGTAAATGTAAACCCTAACATTCAACTCCAATTTTCTCAGAAAGAGTCAATTCTAGCCACATTTGTTTACGAGTCCCAGACTAAAAAAACACATATTTTTGAGAAAAATATTTACCTTTTTTAAAGTTATGGGTTATTAAAATGTGAGGGTTGGCCCCCCAAACATTAATTAAAAAATGTGTGCATCACTTTAATGGCTTCCACAAGTTTTATGAAATTATATCAATCGGTCTAAGAGATATTTTTGAAAAACTGTTTGTCTACCCTCATGTTTAAGAATGAACATCTCAGTAGGCGGGTGTTATTTAAAAAAAAGTTATACTGTAAAATAGTATTTTTACACCAGTTTTTAGATTCCGACATAATGCGGGAAATCCATGATATGCTGTTTGGGATATCCGACCATACTATGCTGTAAATATTTACTTAGCTGTTTACAGTGATTAATTGAATTTAATCAATTAATTAACTATTCCTCCCACGCATTTGAAGTCCTCGCCCTTCCCAAATATCTAAGAGGCAAAAAGTGTGCTAGGTTTTCTGATTGGTGTGCTAGACTATGTGCAAAAGGTGCTTATTCGGCATGAATAAGTATAATTAAAAGAGAAGGGCCGGAGGGGGGACAACATTAACTTGCCCCCCAAATATTTTTTTAAATAAAGAAGACGGGAGATGTGGTAGCTGTATTTAGTGGTGTGCTAGGATGTGCAGTCTGAAGCCTACCCGACGGTATGTGTCTAGGACTTGTAATCCAAATTCAGTATCGTCATTAACTTGCCTCCCCCCTACCGCATTTTAAGTTATGTATCTAAGAAGCAAAGAGTGTACTAGGTTTTCTGATTGTTGTGCTAGACTGTGCAAAAGGTGCTTATTCAGCATAGATAAGTAATTAAAAGAGAAGGGCCCGAGGGGGACAGCATTAACTTGGCCCCCCAAAGATTTTTTTAGAGAAAACGGGAGATGTGCTAGCTGTTTTAGTGGTGTGTTAGGGTGTGCTAGCTGTGTGCAATCCCCCTATTTGGATGGATATCAAAAGTTAATCGAGCCCCTCGGACGAGCTCCTGTCTGAGATACTATGCAGATTTAGGACTTCGTCCATGTTTATTATTTTCTCGTACTGGTCCACAGCAATACGTCAATTCCCTCTTTGTTCAACAAGTCTGTCACAATACGCGCGAGCTCTGTCGTACATTACATGAAAATTTGGACCAAAAGCACCGACAAATGGACGCACAATGGGTTGAAGAAGAGTATCTAGGTGTTGCTGAGCTGTCAAAAACCCATCTGGAAAAATGAGGTCTGTTCTACCGCCGAACATTAATTCTTCGTATTTGTTGCGGTTTTCCATGATTCCATGGTTTGGGAAAATAGATCTGAGTGACCCTATTTGCCTATTTACCGTTACACAACAATCTCGGCCACTGCTGTGACGTCACGGGATACAATTCCTGGCTCGCAACTCCCAAGGCTGTCAAAGGTTCCATTCTACCACATACTTATATTATTATCTCTTTAAATATGTGGGGTCTACAGGCAGATACGCTACACACCCTGGACCACCGAGACCGGAAATTTCAAGATTAAGTTTATCTAATACTTTCGTCACTTCATGAGTGATATTATATGCGAATTTTGGAAAAGTAAACTACGGTGTAAAAAATAATAAAAAAACGTGTATTCATATATAAAACGAGAAAAAATACTATATAAAAAGTATTGCTATAGCTGTTTGTTAAGGTTGACTGCTTTAAATAACGCGTTTTATGTTGTTTGGTTATTTGGTTATTTTGTTTTTAGAGGAATCAAAGAGCTTATCGTTCAATGTAATTAGGTAAAAGGACTTGGAAACCAAATTTTCCGTACTGACGTTATTACGAAAGCGGATGATATTCACATTGTCAACAGCGTATGTCGCAACTGTTTTGATGCCATCGCAGGAAGTTGCATTGTCCTTCTGACTTCACAATTTGTTACTTTTACATCAAAACAGTTTAATTGAATTTTTAATAGTATCAGATTGGCCGGTCCTATATACTAAAAAATCTGCAAGGGATTGACGACGATTAATATGTTAGCTACTGCGCCAATATGCTAAGCAACTTGATTCAAAAAATAATAAAAAAATAACTTCGCTGTAATGTATACCATTACTACTTCCGATAATTTTAACGAACTATTTAAATTAAGTACTTCTAATTAATTATTTAAAACGATGAATGATCTAACAGAAACAAAACTGGTAGTAGACACAGGAACCTTTACGTTTAAACACCTCTACCGGCAACATCGATGTATCGACAATGAATTTCACAGAATCCGATACTATCGATTTATCGCATAAGCAAACATCGGTAGTAATGGCTGCCGATAGCTAAAAATAAGGAAAACTCGCAAAGACTGTATTTTTTGGCTAAAAACAAGTAAATCGCCAAAGTTTTTCATACTGGAGTTGTGAAATATTTGATTAGACCAATTTTGTGTCACATTCTCAAGTAACAGCGATTCTATGTCACGAATCATTAGAACAGTGTTCTAGAAGAAAATCACCAACGTACCAGTTAAATTGTTTTTATTAAGGTAACTTACATAAAATAGAGGACTGACCAAGAGGAGCAAATATTACGTATGTATGTGAAAGTTTGAATTTGGTTGTATCTATACTTTTTAGCGACCCTGTATAAGTAAATAAAATAAAATACCTAAACAGGCAGTGCGATCTTTTTACTGCCTTTGCGATTTGGAGTAATGTTTGTATCATATATTTTATAACGATTATCAAGAAAAGCTTGTGTTGTATTGTTTGAACTTGGGCTTCTCGTTTACTTCGACTGCTAAACCATTATTCCTTGTGTACGACTTTATCAGAAAATAAGATCAACGCTTTGTCGGGTTCGTAAAGACCTACGCTGAAGTAAAGACGTTACATCAGCGAGCAGCTATACATGTATATGGTAATTCTACACTGCATTTAATTACGGTTTTACTTTTTCGAGTTCCTATAGGTACGTAGCGGCCGAATAAAGGCCATGTCAAACTACCACCACCTATGGATAACTAATTATTCGGAAACTTTAAAGGTTTAGGAAGCATAATGGAGAGGAGAAGTGTCTTTCAACAAGGACACTGGAGGCCCTTACTTTCGGAAGCTAAGCAAACTATGATTTAATTTTTAGTTGTAACCTGGAAAGACGGTGAAATAATGAAGAGTTATTATATAATTTTAATCTTACTTAACAACGTAGGTCGCTGATCTAAGCGCTTAATACATTTAAACTATTGCTTCAACATCCGCTGGTTATTTATGCTATTTTTACTAATAAAAGGTCTATGTCGCCTATCCAACAGTAGTCAGCAAGCAAGTTCTTATCACATCCTTCTTGATATTCGCGTTCCATATTTTTTGTTTTGGTAAAACCCTATTCTTCGCTGACTGATCAAATTTTCGGGAAAGGACGCACATGGGGCAACTCAACACTTCCCTAGAAGCTTACTGGCGACGTCTTTAAATGCAACCCAAGCTTCTTTTTCCTTTGCTGTCATGCTCTCAAATTTTTTATTCTTTGTGAGCTTATTGATATCTGAACAAACCTTGTCTGTGGACAAACCTGGAAAGTTTTTTATCATATATTTGGAACAATCACGATCTGTTGGAATAGCCTTGACGAACTACCTCATTAAACCTAATTTTATGTGCAGAGGGAGTAATACTAGTTTATTTGGCTCAAATAAGTTGTTCCGAATTAAATTATTGGTGCCTGGTTCAAGATTTTGCCTTTTCTAGCATTCTTTTGTTACCCAGAGTCGAATTTTATTCCACTTTGTCCTCTCCGCCTTGCTGGATAAGAAGCAAGGAGACAACTTTCAAATCACCGCAAATGGTCCATTTGTGATCGGCATATTTTATTTTGTTGAAGACGAGAACCAGGTGTCCATAGCGTACTGTTAAATATACCAAGTGTCCAACTAGTACAGATGCATACTTGTTCCTACGATGAAGATGAATCTATAAACATCCTCCATATTAAATTTGTTCATAAGAACAAAGTACTTAACAGATCTTTGCTCGATTCCTGTGCCAATAAAAAGAGGCTTCTTTGGCCAACATTTTTTTATGTACGTTTCCTCACATTGGAATGATGGTTAGGCAAGTAGGGAAGAAAATCAACGCCGACATTTTTTATGGCAATTACTGATTTATAAACATTCAATTTTTCAAGAAAACGTGACGTGCTAAAAACATTTCATTATCTTTTTTTCATCAGCACCAAAAAATAAATAAATTTCAGTTATCAATTACACTGTATTTAATTTCATCGCAGGCCTATAATTCTATTATGAGCAATGTCCTTTTGATTATTGGGGATACTTAAAAATTGTGAACAGCCCTATTCACGGGCGTACCCAGCTTTTGGTCGGGGGTGGGGGGGGGGGAAGCAGGAACGTCCTGTAGAGTATAATTCAACATAAATAGAAAAAATAAATGTTTATAAGAACATAAATTTCACCTTAAAAGTTCTACTAATAGGAGCACGATTTCTGATTCAGAATTAACACATATCAAAGACTAATGCATTAACCGATGCGCCTTTAGTACAGTTTCAACTTCTCATACCAGAAGCTTTAGAAATTAAATGTAGTAATTTTTACTCCCGAGGGAAAGACTCGGTGGATAACTAACATTATTAAAACTCAGAATGACAAATGCCTCAGCATTATGCGTCAAGCCAACCTTCTTAGATCGCCAGTGCATTACTCTCAAAAATTAGCCGACTACTTAATATTTTAACCAAATTAAGCTTCTTTTAAATAAACTGAAGTATATTTAATTGCATTTTTAACAACACACCGGGTTTTAATTCGTGCTGATAATGCTTTTACTGGATTCCTAAACCCATATTAAATAAATTGACTTTCAGAAACGTGAATTCGGATGGATTTTTAATTTTTTTTTGTTTTTTTTCGTATTAATTGTTAAAATGTAAAGTGAATTTAGAAATTTGGTACAAAAATTAGAGCTATCACCGAATATATGACAGATTCTGATGTGATTCCAATAACAGTAGTTAGTTGAACAATCTATATCTTAAGTTATATCCGCCCTAAGACAACGATTCGTAACAACAAGAATGTTGCATTTACAGCTTCAAAACGCAGATGGCATCGATTAAGCTTGGAAACCATTTGACGACTTATTAGAGAAGGTCATTTGCAAGGGTCAAATATGAGTTCTGGATGAAAATTATGGAATACACTTGCCTATAAATTTTACTGTATTTACAATTTTGTAAATAAGACAATTTTTAAGTGTACGCACATAATTAACCAGTTAAATGTATGGGAAATTGGAAGGGCGCGGAGTTAGCAACCCAAGCTCAGGGGAGGGGGGGCAGATGCCCCTTCGGTACGCCCATGGCCCTATTAACAGAATATGGCGGCGGCGAGTTTTCATGTGTTCCATTATGAAGAAGTAAAAATTACGCATACATTATAATGACACAAATTGAAGAAGACAAAAGCCGGTATCCAACTATTAAGCAATATTTATTATACGGGGTAAGGTAAAAAAATATGTACAAAAATTAACTTTTTTTGCAGAATATCATAAACGTCAAAAAATGTTTTAGCTACTTATTATGCTATTTTTAAAGAGTTTCAAACCTACAATTTGACATATAACTTAACTTTGTACCTAAAAAAATAATGAAAAAGTCTGGGGAGTTTTAGGTGGCGGACCCTGTATGTCACTAGCTTATGTGATAACTGAGTTTTATATTTATTAATAACCAATTTCTTTTGTTTCGCAGGAAAATACGCGATGGCCGTCATAGCCAGCTTCCTAGCAGACCGTCTCCGCAGCAGCGGGAAGCTCTCAACCACCGCCATCAGGAAGCTTTTCACCGCCTTCGCGGTCTTTTCACCCGGCATCCTGATGATCTTCCAGGCCATCTACGGCAAAGATCGCACCCTCTCCGTCGCCATCTTCACGTGCTCGCTCTTCTTCAACGGCGCCGTGACGGCGGGGTACCTTGCCAACGCGCTTGACATCGCACCCAACTTTTCCGGGACGATCTTCGGGATGGCCAACACGCTGTCTTCCATCGGCGGATGGCTGTCCACGAAAATGGTGGCGGCTTTAACCCACGAACACGACACCTTCGAGCAGTGGAGGTACGTGTTTTGGATCCTGGTGGCCGTGTATTCCGTTGGGGCGCTGATGTTCACGGTTTTCGGAACCGGAAAGCTGCAAAAGTGGAATTCTGTGAGTACGGACGAACTGGAAGAGAACTCGAAGGAACTGCAGCCGCTGAAGTCGGAGAAAGAGAAGGAAATCGTCTGAGGAGGTTAGATGACCAATTATTTGGAGGTAGCATTCCACGTCTGTCAATCTGTATGCTTTTGACGGACTATGTCGCGTCTGGGACGCGATGCTTTTTTATTTTGTACATACGAATGTTATGTATATAACTTATTTTTTTAAATAAAGCGACCTATTTTTAGTATATTTGATTTTTTACCATGTTTCTTCATAAAACTTTAAGTGGCGCATTTCCATTACCATTATAACATATCCGTAAACGAAACGAATTCGTTTGAATTTACAAGAAAATGATCATAAAAGCGAACCTAAATTGATCGACCTTGATTCTCAAAAGTGACATTCTTCCTCCCATTTAATTTGTTTAAATTAAATTGTCCAGTTATTAGACCACGTGTGTGGTTAATAAAAGCGCGTTAAATTTTAGTGGGAGTCCAAAGATTGAATGGATGTTCTGTTTAAAATAAAAAGATTCGTGAGTATCCAGTATAAAAGGAAGTCTTATTCCACATACAAGCAAATCATAATAAGTTTGATATAAAATAATTTTTCGTATTTCTTGCTGTAAAGAAGTTAAGTATGAAGCATGCTGGGATGGGTTTCCCAGTATACCGTAGGGCTCGCAACCTCGGGGACTGTAGTTTTTAAGAATTCCTGGTGCAGCCTAGCGACCTCCTTACACATTTATAATTTGTACATCTACAGCTGGAGACAAGGATAGTAACAAATCGACAAGAGAAGCAGAAGTCAACAAATCAAGGTAGGTCAAAATACAACTGCGAGGAACTTTGAAAACTGTCAAAAAATTTTGCCATCATATTGGATATTACAATTATAATGCCTATATACACGTTGAATTTTTATATCTCTTTAGGATGGGGATTTTGGAAAGCAGAAGGGAGAATAAATAAGAATCTCAACCTAATTTAATGCATCTTTTAGGAGTATAATAGGTATTTCCACCAACGACGTCGACAAGATCAAGTTAATTCGTATAGCATGTTGCATTCAATACAGAGGTGCGTTTTTTTGCTGTTTGTTTTTTCAATTTTCATTCGTGCTTATTGTAAAGTATATCAGTACCTTTTTTGTAGCCTATGTATCTTTGATGTTTATCATTGCTGAAGAAGGCCAAACCGTTGGCAGAAACGTACGTGTTTTATTGGTGGATATAAAGGGTTTCGCTATAAATGATTCATGGATCCAGGATGCTTATGGAAATTATGGATTAATCAGTTTGCCGCCTCTCAGGAAAGTGAACACAACTATTGCTTTGACGTATACTTATCATCTGTCATTGTTGAATTATTTGATATATTTTAATATGAGAAAACGCTTGAGGGTGTTGGGTGACACGGCTTCGTATAACTTTTGGTTATGTATCGTATTTGTTAGGTTGTGGCTACAGTAAGTGTGTATAATTGTACTGTGGTGGACTGAGATGTTTTTAGCCTGCCGTAATGGTAAAATTCACAAACTAAGTGCGGTAGTAACGTTAGCTGCACTACACAAAGCTTCCACGGTGCAAGGGTGTAGACAGTAGAGGTTACCACAAGCCTACTATAACAATAATTACTGTTATTTCTTACCTTTGAAAGAAAAATAGAACCGTCAATTGTTGGAAAATCTGTATAAAGCCATCAATTTCGTGACTGTAACTTGACCTGCAACCTTCAGTAATATCGGATGACTAAATTTAGAAACTCGCGCAATGCTTCAATGATGTAAACAAGAAATTACACCCTCTCATAAGATGAGGGAAGCGGGAAATTATTTAAATGAAGCATTTCCCGCAGCTTCTGGATTTCGGCGGACCAGTTCCATGGTCTCGTCGTACTCCCGACATTTCGGTTTTAGATCAATTCAAAAAAAGTTTTTGAAATATTTGAATTTGCGCTTAACTTTGTCTGCTAGTTATTTCCTATCTGTTCATGTTTAGTGTAATACAGAATTAAGAAAGGTAAACGTATCATTGCTACTGGAGTTTCCTACCAAGTTTGAAATTCTCACTTTTCCAATACCAAAACCTGGCGGGTTAATCTCAAGTGAAGGATATAACAATCTTGACAAAAAAAATAGTTTTATACTGCGGCAAAAAATCACTTTTCTTTATTATAA
This sequence comes from Rhyzopertha dominica, assembly GCA_025024175.1. Lineage (NCBI taxonomy): Eukaryota > Metazoa > Arthropoda > Insecta > Coleoptera > Bostrichidae > Rhyzopertha > Rhyzopertha dominica. Next base: position 26,170,509 of record QCXZ01000053.1, read on the forward strand.
AATAATAGCATTCCCAATCAAAAATTCTGATTTTGAATTTACTGTTACCGATTTCCTAAAACCGAAATTAGACATAAAATTGATATAATAGGTTAAAAAAGAAACAGGGGCATTAACCCTCTTAAAAATATTTTGGGAGATTTTGCACTGAAAACTCTCGATTTGGTGCTAACCCGGAATTCGTACTTTTATAACACTAAACACTGGCAGCAATGGTTCTGTATTTTGCTTTTCAACATGTTTCGGTTTTTCAAAATATATGATTAAAAGAATGATTGGTTTAATTTTTTACTATCTCTTATGTGTTAAATATAAAACTATTAAATATGCCACAACAATTTGATACATAATTGTTTGCTTTTGTAAAGTTAGTAATTTGGTCACAGAAAATTGGTGAACTTTTTTTTGTCTTAATCTTTAACTTATTTGATATGCCGTTTTCTCCTTGGTAATGCAATTTTTTTACGAAAAAATAGTAGGTCCTGAAAAAATTGTAAAGGTAAACTTACAGAAAAAACGACCTAACAATTTGGATCTTCACATCTACATGTAAATATGCAAAAAATCCTATAGATCAATTACATATGTAGGTATTCAATTTTTATTTCCTCGAAAATAGATGAAACGGAGTACTAGGTTTTACCATTTTAAGGGAGATAATAAAATAAAAAATTGCCACAATTACATTTTTAAATAGTCATATTAAGTTTACATAATTGGGAAAGCCATATCAACTATAGTCTGTATTATTGTATTTAAAAAAGATAAGTTTATGTCACATCTCAAAAGTGAGAGTTTGCTTGCAAAATTAAATGATATCGCAAAAGTTTGTTTTTTAATATCTAGTAAGCCACGGACTTGTTAATGATGATGAACGTAAAAATAACTCGCAATAAAAATGGTAGTACAGTGCATATCTGCGCCAAAGTCGTGTTTTCATATTTCGCCAAACACTAAGATTCACAACAGCAATTAATTGCCAGTAAATACTTAATTACTTGCACGCTTTAATAATGAATATTTTCGTGTTTATAACGACAGTATCTTTTTAGATACGCAAAAGTTTCAAAGTTTAACAATAATTACAGCATTTCGTTCGATAAAAAGCATAACAAAACGCCAGCGAGCTAAATATCTGCCCCGCGATGTACAAACTCCAAAGATCCTTCGAAACAATTGCACAATGCGTAAAAACATTACCGACAACAACTACATTTCCGAGAGATTCCATAATTCCAAGTTCCGCAACCAGTACAAACCCTGTACTAAAAAAAATAATAACTAACCTGAAAACTGGTTTTAAATTTATGAAACTGGGGTGCGTAATGCCATCGTAATTTTTCCACTTGATGGAGTTATCACTCTAATAATGTTAATTCCTTAACCTACTTTTAGCGTTAGTTGAGGAAATTGCTAACATAAATCTTTGCCATGCGKTAAATCGGGACAGAAAAATCGAGTTCGTCAAGAAGTCAGAAAAACCAAGGCTGCTCGGTGAATAATCTTGTTTATTACGCCCCAAGCGCATTATATGAATATGAAGACGCAATTCGAGGTAACGCGATATCGCATTGAATAAGAATGTGGTGCTACGTCTCGTGACGTATGGCGCACACCCATTTATGCGACCAATTAGGGAATGGCGTTCGACGCAGTTACCAGCAGCCGCCTGTTTTTTCTTATCAACAGATTAATTTCATAAAGTTCATTGAGTCGAAAACGCTCGTTTATCAATTATTATCCATTAAAAAGGGCACTGAATCGTTTTGCTCGATAAGTAACAAGTTTTTAGCCAAATATAGCACTTATCTAGATTATTGCGGTAATTTCGAGACGGAAACATACTTCTGACGAATTATTACAATAATTTTGGTACAATTTATTTGATACATTTGCCAAACAATGTTGCCAAGTGTATTCTCTGAATTGGATTTTATGATTTACATATTTCCAAAAACTAAATTTAAATTTATATTTTTTTGTTATTAGACCTGCTCCAAGCATTTGCATATCATAATAGTGTTGAGCCCTCAGTTTTTTGTTATTGTTCTTTTTAAAATTCAATTTTATTAATCGATCTTCAACTTATACAGCACGCAGATGTCTGCTGTAAATCTAATAGATTGACTTCATGCAGGGATATCCATGACATCCATTAGATGGATATACATATCTATAACATGTATTATAGATAATAACAACAAAAATTAAAATAAAAAAACTGAGAACTGCACTCTGCAGAAATCGTCGTCGGAGACTTCTGTCCATAGAACATAGAACTGTCGACTGGTTCCTACATCTATCGTGGTGCGCCATGATTTTTACTAGGTCATTTGAACTTTTGCAAATAAAATTCCATTGAATATAATAGAATTTTACTTGGAAAAGAGCAAACAACCTGGCAAGATTAATAATAGAAACAAATAAAAATAAAAAAGTATATTAAAACCAATTTCTCAATAGCAATAATCTGCTGATTAAATTATTAAGGGGAAGTCCCCACAGCCTCTAGCCAGTGGGGAAAACCCCGTCTGGGGTGTTGCTAACACTTGAGTAATTAATACTCGTGTTGGTTGATGATTTCCTTTTTGGTTCTACAAAACATGCTTTGATCATATTATTTTATTTCAAATTAATATTACCAGCAGTTGAGGTGGAAGGTTGATCATTTTCTGCACCAATGTCCCAACTTTGATCTAAACATAAAATAAGTAGTCGTTTTATTTGTCGAATGCAAGTACTAAGTGGACTGGTTAGGCGTATATTGCTTTATGCACCATTATGAATACAGGGCGTTAGACACAACGGGCATTAGAAGATGCGAAGCTGTATTGACCAAAATCAATTTAAACAATTTAGATTTTGTACTCAATATTTACCTATCTTTCATTTGTCTATCGTATATAACACGCAATACAGAATCGTGTTGAAATAGTACTGCTAGTTATTACCTATTCAGTTAGATGGTTGAAATTATGTACCTATATTTACAAGAATTTTTACAATTATCCACATTATTTCAGTTTAAACTTATTTATAAACTTGATTCTCAGAAATTTTCAGAGATAGGTATCCAAAACCAAGTCACATGGGTCTTTTGGTACTTGTCCAAAAACCGGGCATGTATATTTCGTAGCAAATATGCATAAATAGTTAATTATCCAGATGTAGAAATTTTATTACGAAAAACTAAGATTGTTTTCACAAAATTTGAGATTTAGTGCCAAGTTTAGCGACACCGAAACCAAATTAATTCTACTGGATATCTCTGCGACATCTCACGGACAACAGTATAACTAACCGGTTTAAAACTGATTACGTTGAATTTCCATGTGTGGCGCTGATCTGTCACTTGTCATAGTCGTGTCTGTGTTACCGGGAGTGCAACAAAATTGAGTACACCTCCCATGCTGATGAGTAAACGTACTCCGTGAATGTGGAACTTGAGTTTTTAGCACAATTTTCAAAGAAAATAATGATTTTACTTGAAGTAAACAATAGGATCATAGAAGAGACGCTTACGTTAAAAATTAAAAACGCCCAAGCCAGGTAAGCGGTTTATAGCATGTATCACTACCGGTAGTACAAATATCGGGTGAGGCATCTTATCTGTGAGCAATTCGCCACGAATTTCTCACATATCAGCATCTCCAACGCATTTGATAACAACCGAAACTCTCATCTTTCGAGTTCGTTGCACCGACATTCTTTTCTTAATTGCAGTGTGAAGAATGACTCAGTAGATGTAACAATAGCAGACTTTGATGGTGTTTTATACCATATATCTAATTTAAATGGAGATAAGACGAAAATTAGGGTGAGTCAGAGAGCAGCCTCTGATCGGCTATGAGCTACTTCGATTGTTTTTTTCTTTCAGGTAAGCATATCGCTTAAGTTTTACAAGGAACTACAGGAGCATGGTGCCGACGAGCTCCTCAAACGGGAGTACGGGTCCCTCTTGATACCACCCGAGGATGGATATAATGTATCTGTTTTGATTGACCTGGAAAATGTGCCGCCAAACTGGGTGGACGTAGTGAAGAAAATAGGACTGTTAAAACGGAACTGTTTTGCGTCCGTATTCGAGAAATATTTCGATTTCCAGGAGAAAGGGGATGACGGACAGAAGCGTGCAGTCATACACTATAGAAACGATGAAACGCTGTAAGTGTAAGAGACTAGAAAATATTAAAAAATGTATGCATTTCGGGTTAGTGGATATAAACTTTGCGAAGTTTGTTGTACAAGAAGTAATTTAAGAAATCCACATTGCGTAAAAAAATGGATCACATTTTTATGTTTAATACAATATTTCAACATTTTGTGTGAGCCAAAGTCCCAACTGACCTTTCCCTCATCACATGTTTCAGCTATGTAGAGGCGAAAGCCGACCGAGTCACCGTGGTGTTCAGCACTCGTTTCCGTGACGAAGACGACGTCGTCATCGGTAAGGTGTTCATGCAAGAGCTGAAGGAGGGACTGAGGGCATCCCACACGGCGCCCCCTGTCCTCTTCAGCCATCGGGAACCCCCAATGGAGCTGCAGAACACGGGCGCGGCGGTCGACAACAAAATCGGCTACGTGACGTTCGTATTGTTTCCGAGGCACGTCGCGAAGGGCCCCGCACGGGAAAACACCATCAACTTGATCCACATGTTCCGCCACTACTTGCACTACCACATAAAATGTTCGAAAGCATACATTCACAGCAGGATGAGGGCGAAGACGTCGGAGTTCCTGAAGGTGCTGAACAGGGCGCGGCCCGAGCAGAAMTCGACGGATAAAAAGACTATGTCGTAAGTGTTCATTTATTTTTCTACTACTAGACCAGTGGAAATAGCCAAAAAATTGAAAATGATTCCAAATGTCCTCAAACATATTTTATAGATTATTTTTGTGATCAAAAAATAACTCTCATTTTATCAAGCTTTTAAAAGGTCCACAAATTATTTAAAAATGTATATTTGCATAATTTATTTACAACTAATACTTAGCCATCTTTGGTTCCAGAATAAACAAGAAAAAAGGGGGAACTTTTATAACATTATTTTAGTCAAAAATATAGAGACAGCAAACTTGACTCCAAACCGAAAAACAACCTACATGCCAGCAACAGGTTGCTTTTTCTTATCAGACCTTTTATTTGTTACATAAATTCCCCATGTTACAAATTTTCAAAATGGTTAAATTTGATTCTCCATGAAGTTTTAGACTTTGAAATTTCCTTTGCTATTAAAAATATACTTGATTTGACCAACAAACTTAAAAATTTCAAAAGATTGCTTCCTTGTTTTTTTTATGTAAACTATTTATTACCTTTTATGCCTTCAAAACTGTTTAGATATTTTTCGTAACCTACTTAATCAATTTGGTTTCTTTAACGGAGTTTGTGTTAGATCAACAGTTTTAATAACAAAAATTTTATACAAAAGTCGGGTTTAGCTATGGGTTCTTCTCTTAGTCCATTTTTGCTAACTTTTATGAATGATTTAGAAAAAGATATTTTCAAAAACACTAGTTTATCTTCTCACGTTAAATTCTGGTACCGTTATGTAGATGATGTATTGTGTCTTTTCATAGGTACCTAATTCAGATGATCTAAATAATTTTCTTACTTTTATAAATTTTCTATATGTTTCTACAAATTTTAGTTTTGAAACAGAAATTAATTATAAGATTTCCTTTTTAGATTTATTAATCTTACCTTTCTTTCGAAAATTTTAGAAAATTGCTTCTACAGACAGTGTTATTTGGAAATTTTAGGAATTTGACTATCTAAATGGTTTTTTGTAATTTCACTTGTCCAGTTGTAAATTATTTATTTGATCTTAATTATTATTATGTGTGTTATTACTGGCATGTGGGTTGCTTTTTATTTGGAGTCAATTTTGCCTGTCTTTATATTTTTGAAATTGTCAAAATAATTTTGTAAAAAGTTCCCTTATTATTCTTGTACTGATGATGACTATATATTAGTTAAATGTGCTTTACCTTGAAATAAATAATAAAGAGGATTTAACTTAAAGTTAATTTTTAAAGAAGATTAATTATTATAAAAAACCTCTTAGGGTAATGGATCAGTTTTCAATTCTTATTTTTGAAAACTATTGAATACCTCATCTATAGTTACTAATTGTTTGCTCAAAAGTAATTTTTCTGTTCTTGTTGTATTTTTGGACCTACCTGAATAGTAAGTCATAGTTCTACATTCTCTATTCAAATTTTGGTGATAACGAATAGGTGACCGAAATTTTTCCTTGTTTGCAGAGGGAGGACGTTCATCAGGAAGGATTGATGAGTGTAGTCGATCTGGATTAGTCCGCATTATAAGGTTCGGCTCAAGAGATATTTGTAATATAGCAGTTTCTTGCTTATTTTACTTAACAGTTTTAAATTATCCCAGCTCATCTTGTAAATTTTTTTACGACTTTTTAATTAAGTAGKTTTTTCTATTTCAGTCGGTTTTAGCCCACTTGGAGTAACTGTATATATTTGCGAGGTTGATTAAGTGAATTTGAGAGTGCTTCCCATGTTTCGACAGTAAGCACACTGTATAAATGTTATTTTTATCATGGCAAATTGAAGTCAAAAAAAGCATAGTCAGATTCGTATAGCATGTAAGTTGGTTGTTGTCCGCACAACATATTTTTTCTCCCACCATATTGTTTATCGGCGATTTATGTTAGTGATTTTATTGTTCTTCCTGTTGCAAGTATTAAATTAATGAAAACTAATGAACAATTTTGTAATATATAGAAGAAGTTCTAGCCTTAACAATAAAATGTTATATTAATACAGCTGTTGTGGTTTTATTTTCTTTCAAAAGAGGTAAAGAGTTAAAGAGAATTTCTAGTAATATACATTTAAGAAGGACATCACTAATAACATTATAAAATTATTTCTGACTGCATAACACTTCAAAATAGATCACCCTATATATTTAATTGCATGATGAATTTAAGTGCCTCTCTGTTAATCGTAAATGTGACTCTGTAACAGGTTTAGGTATTTTAATAAAATTACCTGGAAAATAGCAGCAAATCTGCAAGCAGTTGGAAACAAAGGTAGGTATTTACATATTTAAACATTAAAAGTGTAAGTATTGCTTATTAATGTAAAAACAAGTAAGCACATCAATAGAAAAAGTAGAAGAATTGATCATAGCTTTTCTAATAAATACCTTTTATTGTAGAATTGTTATTATTTATTGTACAGTATTTTTGGTTAATTAACAGCATTTAGCTATTTTATTTTTTAGATCAACTAAACAGAAATGACTGCTTGTATTATTAAATTTAAAATATATTACCATTATAATTTATGCCCACTTTTAAACCACCACAAAATAAGAAAAATTTTGATGGTGTCAGAATGTATTGCATGTTGATACCATTTTCGGTGCACTTTTCAATATACTCATTTGTTTTTAGTCCACCATCTTTGCTCTAACCATATGTTGTTCTGTCACTTGGGTAGGTATTGACAGCGTGTATTGCATGTAAAATAATGTTTGTGAAGGTGTGTAAACCACAGGAAAGTGACCAGATGGTAATTGGGTAAATAGACATGAAAATGGTTTAATTCATTTCTGTAAGATCAATCGCAACCTTAACAGTTGGGGCATAATATGGGAAGAAAAAAGTGGCCAGCAACAAATTCCTACCGCCTTTGCGAAAAGAAAAACTTAATATTGTTTCATATATGCCAGAAAATGGGCTTTTGTTATGTTTATGCCTTTTTATTTATATCTACATAATTATGTGGTGTAATGACACCTGCATGCATATATTAAATACTATCTAATTTTTTATAATATGGAAATTAAAAATCTGATTACTTTATGCAAATATTGTTTCTTATTACACAATTCTAAATGGCAGTATATTTTCAAACAGTAAGTACTTGAAATTAAAATTTTTTTCATACTTGTTGACCTTTATTTAAATTTACATTATATGGTATAATGACACGTTTTTAATATTATCTTCAAAAAAAACAATTTTAATTAACAATTGACCTATCCAATCATTTTATTCAGATGATGATATCTTTGAATATACACAGCAAATAATTTGTATTCCTTGCTTTTGGGTATATTTTGAAATGAAACTTCAAATTGGAATAATATGTACTTGTCTAACCATTTTAACGTTTTATAAAAAGTTTTAGGTAAAATTCATTGTACATTACTTTCCAATAATCCATTGATTTTTTTTGTTGTTCCATTAAAACACAATAAAAGTGTTAAACATGTTTAATCCCATTATAACTTTCTTGTATATTAAAAGAGCTCCAAGTTTATCCACTTTATTTTATAACTGGTAAAGCGCTTTCGACTAGAAAAAATCAATCTCCATAAGTAGGAATAAAATTAATTTCACGGCAAACTTTCAGTGGCGTAGGTAAATGTGCCTTATTCTTGCTAGCTAGAGTAGATACATGCTAGTAAGCCACTGCCAGTCGCTGCCGTTTGGTAACACTAGCACATGACATGTAGATCCATCTCTTTTCCTTGTCTATGGTTTTATTAAATTTGTTAAAGGTGCCTTAAAGATGAAAGTAAGAAGTACGGTAAACAAAAGCATGTATTTGTGCTTTATTACATACTTATTTCAAATACCTTACTATTAACGTATGTACTTATGCATATCACATAATTAAAATGTCATTTATAAAATTGTGTACTGAATTGGTTGTTAGTTGTTTCATCTGTAAAATCATAAATGTAGCTCAAACATCTTTTGTATGTAACTGTAACCTGTTCAATAATGTAATGAAAAGTATAAGAAATATGTACTTATCCCTTATCAAATACCCTACATCTATTATAAAAATTTTAAATCCAATTAGCTGCACTATTCATTGTAAAACAAAAAGCTTCTCGTTTCCCTCTAATTCAAAACACGAATACAAACGTTAACATATTTATTCATAAAAACCTATACAACTCACATTCTACTATTATATTCAACAAGATCTACTCAACCTTGTCTTTCCTTCCAGTACCTACCGGCCCATGTCTGCGTTCCCAAATCATGCGATGCTTTTGTTTCATATATGCATCTTTCACATTCCCAAACGCTCCGAGATCGCCATCTAAAAAACATACCATCAAACATTATTTATTATCTTTCTTGTACTCACATTTAATGAACCAATTCTCTTCTGCTTGTTTGTAATACTTCCACAGTGGCGTGCATTTCTCTACGTTATCAGGACGTTCGTACATCACACAGTCTTCATAACGCTGGCGTAATATGTTCAGAATTTCATTATCGACTTTCTTGTCTCTCTTGAACTGCTCATCGGCTTCATAGATACAAACCCGATCGTCTTCATAACATTGGTCTATTGTGGGTACCCTGCGGAACTTATGATGATACCAGGGGTAGCTCTGTTGATTGGGCTTTACAATGTTTTCTGAAATGCAATGGAAGTCAGCACCGTTACATAACCAGTAATATGTCTTACCTTTTACCCAAGTGCCCGGGGCTTGCACAGTTCGACCAAGGCAATTGAAAAACCGTTCAATTGGGTTTCTAGCTTCAGCCTCGGGCATTTTTTAAAAAATAATGAGAATATTTTRTCTGCTGCAAACCAAATTTTGACACCGAAGAGGCAGTGACAATGACAAGTGACAACTGACACACCAGTGCGGAGTTGTCAGTTGCCCCAACTGTCGGGTTTTTTATACAAATCGCAATATTTGTAACTTAATCATATTATAGTATTAAATTTAAATAAACAAAAAAATTGATTCATAATTTTTTCTACTGAATACCAGAGCAGTTCCCAAATACTTATACAACAAAATTTATGTAGCTTCTTATATATAGTAGCGGCAGCGCTGCTGTGTTGCTCGGTCGGTATTTCACTTTTCACTTGACATTTCAAAATTAAAACTAACCTCGAAAAGTAAATAAAAATGAAAATAGAAAGTAGGTGCTGTACTAAAGGTATTTGAATGCTTTTCGCGAGATTTGTGATCAATATACGCCCTGCTGTAAGATTTTTATGCAGGGAAGCGAATTCTAGTATAATGAAATACTTGAATGTAGCCGAAAAAAATGACGCCGCCAAAAACATCGCTTCAATCTTGTCTGGAGGGAACTCAACTAGAGTAACAACTTTGGGTTTGATAAATTCATTCTTGATTTACTTTTATTTTAATTTCAGCGCGAAGGTTATTCTCAGTATAACAAAATCTACGAATTCAATGCTACTGTTAGGGGTCAACCCGTGCAAATGGTTATGACTTCGGTGTCTGGGCATTTGTTGAATTATGAATTTGTTGCGGCTTTTCAGAACTGGAAGTCTTGCAGTCCGCTAGCCTTATTTGATGCACCCGTTACCAAAATTTGTCCGGAAAACAGTTTAAATATAAAGGTATCTAGAATCAGCTTGTTTTACAAAGCATAATGATCTCGTTGTTTTAGAGAACCTTGGAAAGGGAAMTAAGATCATGCCAGGGTTTGATTATATGGACCGATTGTGACAGAGAAGGTGAAAACATTGGTTTCGAGGTAATAGAGGTATGCACAAACATCAAGCGGAATTTGCAAATTTACCGCGCAAAATTTTCTGAAATCACACGTCRATCTGWGTTTCGTGCACTGAATAATCTTGAGGAGCCAAAAAAAAARATTAGTGATGCGGTAGATGTTCGACAAGAATTAGATTTGAGAACAGGTAATGTATTAAGCAAATATATTAACTTTTCTTAAATAGAATTTTGTATGTAGGTGCTGCATTTACTAGACTTCAAACTCTGAGGCTGCAGAGGGTTTTTCCTAATGCATTGGCTGATAAACTGATTAGTTATGGTAGTTGTCAGTTTCCGACGCTTGGTTTTGTCGTTGAAAGGTATAAAGCAATTGAAGAATTTGTACCCGAGTCATTTTGGAAGCTTATAAGTAAGTTTTTTGCATTTCTTTCAAATATGAATTTCCTTCATTTTGTCTGGTATTATTGGTTTTAGTGAGTCACACAATTAAAGAGATGAAGACTGATTTCACATGGAAAAGAGGTAGATTGTTTGATAAGGTTGCCTGTCAGGTGTATTTGGATATTTGCAAGGAGAACCCCACTGCTACAGTTGAAAAAGTTGAAAATAAACCAAAGAGCAAGTGGAGACCTGTACCACTCGATACAATCGTAAGTAGTTGTCAACATTTATTGCATGAAATATTATAATTTTATTATAGAACTACTATATAGAAGCATATGAATAATTTTTGTAGATAGTTAACAAAAAAGGCTGTCAAGTAAGCTTATTCAAACAGTAATTGGTGTAAATATACCATATTTGTACAAAATATTCTTAAACTATAAAACCAGAAAACCAGAATCACTCAAATAAAGAGAACTTCTGGGTACCTGTAAATTATGTATTTGTAGAGTAGTTTATAATTAAACTTATTTACAATATTCATACTTATGAAAGTTGTTTACTGTTTTCACCGCTGAAATAAATATTGTAGATAAGTTTAATTTAAAAACTCCTCCACAGACACATAATCACCAAGCAGTAAGAAGTTCGTTTTTTGAGTGATATTGGTTTTATAGGTTAGTAGTTTTTCTCAGTGCAGAAATAATGGTCAAACAAGAATGTTTTATACAAAGCCTTCATAGTTAATAAGCATCAAAAGATTATTTTAGATTACCTAGATTATTCAAAAGTACAATTTTAGTGTAGTGTCCGGTTAAATCCTGTTAGGAACACATTTATGTTTGATTAATGACAACACTAAACCCATTATCTTGAACTAGGACAAAATAATGCTAATAATACTGAGAACGTCAGACATGTGTCCACCGAACTGATAAAACTTAAAAAACAAACTAATAAAAACAATTTTCATTAAGGAAATGGAAAAAAACGTGTCGAAGAAGCTCAAAATAAACGCGAAAGAATGCATGAAGATAGCGGAAAAATTATACACACAAGGATTGATCAGTTACCCGAGAACCGAGACCAACATCTTTCCGAAAGAACTCAATCTAAATGCCTTAGTAGAACAGCAAACGAACGATAATGCTTGGGGTCCTTTTGCCAGGAGGGTCATAAATGAAGGGGGATGTACACCAAGACAGGGCAAAAAATCAGATCAGGTACGCAAAAGCTCAAAAAGTATCACAAAAAATTTTTATTCATAGTGAMCATTTAGGCCCATCCTCCAATACATCCAACAAAATACAGCAACGCTTTAAACGGCAACGAGAAACGACTTTACGAATACATAGTCAGGCATTTTCTCGCGTGCGTCCACAAGGATGCCCAAGGTTTCGAAACTACCGTCCACGTGGACATAGCTAACGAAAAGTTCATAGCTAAAGGGCTCGTGGTACTCGAAAAGAACTATTTGGATGTTTACATTTATGAAAAATGGAACGCCAAGGAAATATATGGGTATGAACAGGGTGACACTTTTACGCCTACCGTGTTGGATATGACAGAGGGCAGCACGAGCCCACCGTCGCTTCTGACAGAAGCAGATTTAATTACCTTGATGGAGAAGCATGGAATTGGGACGGATGCGACACATGCCGAGCATATAGAGACAATCAAGAGCAGGGAATATGTAGGATTGCATGAAAATATTTATTTTGTGCCTGGAACTCTTGGTATGGGGTTGGTTGAAGGGTGAGTGTTTTTTTTTTAATTGTGATGGAGATGATTTGAGTTTTACATGTGAGTTTGTTCATTGTTCATACAGAGGGCACTGACATTGCTTTGAATATGTAGGTTCTTGGAAAAAGTGGTGAAATAGACTCAAAAAAAAATTTTTCACATTATTATAATTGTCGACGTTTCATTACAAAATTTGTAACTTTAACAAGGCTTATACGAGTAATAAGATATCAAAAAAAACATGAAACTCTTGCATTTCTTCTGATTCATTCTCTAGGTTGAAACAAAGATTTGGTGGCTTGATTTCATCAGAAACATTTTCTGAATCAGTAATATCCTCGAAAGCTTTTTCAAGACTTGAACTATTTTCCAAACCGTTACATTTTGTACATAAGTCAGTACAACCTTGTTTCGACTCGGAGAATAAATCAGAAGAAGATAATGAAGGATCGGACGACGAAGATCAAATCCAGAACTTGCCAAATAGATCAATATTAGCCTAGGTATTTGATATTTTTTAAACATAGAATTATAATGTAAAATATTTTCATTAAAAAATTCATTACCTTATATTCCTCCAGGTAATAAAAAGTTCATTAGTCTTTGTGTTTAGGCCTCTGACATTCTGATAAAGGGAACTTATATTAAATGAAGAATCTGCCTGTTGGAAATTGTTAGTTTTCAAAAATGGTTCATGTTTTAACAGTCTTTGTTATAGTGTTTTTTATTCTAAGAGCCTGTCATCATAATAGAGTTATTCTCAAAGATGGACCAAATTTAATTAATTTGTATTTAATGGAGTATACTAATGAAAAGAGAAAGTTTCTAAATTTTTTAATACAGGTTGCAAATGTTCATTATGTCCCTCCGTTGCTGCATGGCAAACATCACAACTGATGGTAGCACAAATTTCTGCCTATTGGTATTGGCTCTAGCACTACGCCCAAGTGGTAGTAAATAAACCTTTGAACTTCTTTCATTTTTATATCAGCTGTTTTTATCCAATTTATGTTTTGGAAAATACAAAGTAATTAGATTGGTTGAATAACCGCATATAATATCACTTCTGTAAATGTAGTTTTTTTCTATCTATTACAGTTACAACAACATGGAATTGCAAGTGTCACTTGCCAAACCAGAGCTTCGAGCGGAATTCGAAAATGACCTGAAACTCATATGCGAAGGCAGAAAAGACCCTGAAGTGGTTCGAGCTGAACAAATCGAAAAGTACAAAGCTGTCTACAGGACAGTGATGGAGAAAATGCAGCAAATCGATCAGAGTTTGGCGAACAGACTCAACGACAGGCCACAACACTATGATGATGATGAAATACAAAGCAATGATGAATACAAACCCGTCCTGAAGTGTCCTAAGTGTGGGAAAGACATGGTATTGAAGAATAAGAAGGATGGAAGGGGGAAGTTCCTTAGTTGTGTTGGGTATCCAAATTGCAAGAATGCTGTGTGGTTTGGACTGGGCATGGAGATGGAGGTCACAAATGAAAGTTGCAGAGTGGTAAGAAATATTCGCAGAAAATATGTCGAAATTTTTTAAATCTCTCATTTTTGTTCAGTGTGGTCCAAATGTAAAAAAACTGAAGGTGAAATTTCGACAAAACCCGTTTTAKGGAGAACCTAATCCAAATGTATTGTGTATAGGGGGTTGTGACTTAACTGTACTGGAAACTTTGGATATTAATCCAAGCTCTGTTAGAAATGGTAAATTTCAGGTCGGGAAAGGAAATTGTTGTTTCATGTCATGTTTCAGGTGGGAATCAAGCGAATGATAATCACGCAAATAACATGACAGTGACTGCGGCACCTCCACGACAGCGAAACAATTTAAATAATTGGTTAAATAATGGGGCTCTTGTGGATAATAATGCAAATAGGACAATCAACAGGCCACCGCCAGTGGCTAGAAATAATAATAACAATAATTCAAGTAAGTTGTGCTGAATGTGTAACGAACATATTTTAATTATTTAGTTTGCTTCATTTATGATATGCATTATACAAAAGTGAAGTAATGGCATAATGTATGTTTAATAAGTTAATAACTGATACAGGCTGTTGCTCCAAGACAAAACGGATTATGGTTTCGTTAATTTTAAAAATGTTTCAAATAGAAGTTACCCCAAATCAAATTCATATCTCCTGACTTAACTCAAGGTTAACGGCTGACATCCACTTGAATAGTTATCGCACAAACATTGGTCTGAAGTCTCCAATGTATGTAATGTGTAGGCATTGCGACATTTATTCTTATGGATTGAGGAAGTTTCTTACCTGTGGTAGATCTAAATTTTTTGATGTTGTCTAAATTTGTTGTCATTATGTTGATTGCATATACTTTTTTATTCTACAATTTGTTCTTGCTATTTAACTATTTATCTTTATAATATCGCTTCATTTTTGCTTTATCCTCACATTTTGAACATTCTTCGCTACTATGTTCATTATTGAGATACAAGTGATTAGGGTAGAAAAACATGATTTTTTGATATGAGTCCAGAATAGTTAGTCTTGGGTTCTCACTCAAACTGCTGTTCAGCTTTTTATTGTGTCTTTTTCATACTTTTTTCTGCTTATTCTTGGCTGTTATAAATTCTGTTAACAACCCTCATGTTTTATTTGCAGATAATAACACAAGACGACCCTTGGATGCTCTTCCCGGCCCTTCGGGAAGAACCAACTCTACAAATTCATTTAATAATGATGATCCACAATCAACAATTGTGTGTTCTTGTAACCAAGATGCGATTCTTTTAACTGTCAAAAAGGAAGGTCCAAATACAGGTGAATTCGTCTACCATAAAAAAAATTGATAATTCAAATTCAATGATCTTCTATTTTAGGAAGGCAGTTTTATAAGTGCCAAAACGGCAGTTGCAATTTTTTTCAATGGGCTACCGAAGAAGAACGACCCGCACAACAAAACGTTTCAAGGGGAAATAATGACGTTCAGTGCAACTGCGGCAATCAAGCGGCACTTCGGACGGTCGCTAAAGACGGTCCTAACAAGGGACGACAGTTTTACTGCTGCTCGAAGCCGAGAGAGCAGGGCTGCAACTTTTTCAAGTGGGCCGACGAGGTAAGAACGAATTTGGAATTCACACAGTTGTCAAATGACTTAAAAAAATCAAAGAATCTTAGTTTTCAGTTTTAAAGCTTGTGTGTCTTCAAAGTGGAAATAAACCACATGGCATTAATTTTCCTAGAGAAGTTTCAAAATGATTCCTAGATATTATCTATTTCTGTATATCGAGATATTCCCTGAATTTAAATTTTTTTTTACAAATCTGGCAACCATGCTGACTGTTCATGTTGAATTTAGACAGACAACCCTGGAGCTGGCTTCAATGGTGGGGATGACGATGACAGGGGCAACCCGGGAGGGGGTAGGGGAAATCCCGGACCCTGGAGGGGAAAGGGAAGGGGAAAAAGTAGGAAAACTACTCCGTATACTAGGCCTGGAGCCACAAATAAAGTTCCAAAGAAGAGGAAGTGTGGATTATGTGGACAAGAAGGTAGAAATTTTGTACCGTAATAAATTTTGACATAAAAGTTTTTTTTTTCAGGACACATACGATCGAAATGTCCGAACGCATAATAACTACAACTTTAAGTGTAAAATAATAAGTGTTACTAGTTTTCGTATTAAAGTACATATATTTTCTAAGTTTGTCCATTATTTACTTGCCCTGATCTTGCATTGCATTGCAATAGTACAGTGTTTTTCATCTGAAAAAGTGACAGGGTGTCATCAGTGACGTCACTGCACACTAGCTCTATTTTCGAATAAGGTCAGCGTTGGAATGATTAGACTAGCGGTAAAGCCGCCAAGAAGGCCAGAAAGGTGCAAAAGAAGAGCGACAAAAATAAGAAACGCCGAAGAAAGGAGAGCTATGCCATTCACATTTACAAGGTGCTGAAGCAGGTCCACCCCGACATAGATATATCCAGAAAATATTTTCGGCACGTCACTGGTATCGCAATGAATATGTAGGCAACTGGGCGTGCATATGACGTTACCACTTGATGACGTCGCTCTCACTTTCCTACATGAAAAACACAGTACATAGAATGATTTAAAGCCTACTTTGGCAAAAACAAAATTCATTGGAAACGCCTGCAACTTGTCTACTGGGTCTGGAATAAAATAATCAACAAACCACACAATCATCAGAACTTAAACACCACAATGTAGAGTCCCTCAGGGCACAGTCTTAGGGCCAATATTGTTCTTAATATACATGAAGGACTTGTTCATCTTACATATTTCAGCAAAAATTATTGCTTTTGCTGATGATACTACATTTTACTACAAATATACATCTTGGGAATAATTCAAAACTGCAGTTGAACAAGACCTATGCCAAATAGAAAAATGGTTTAATGGGAAATGACTTACTATAAATCACGATAAAAGTACATTTATCGCCTTCACCTGCCATAATTACAACATGGCCAACTTTAAAAACAAAAGTATAAAAAATAGCATAAAGAAAATAAACTACTGAGCACCATAAGTAGCTTGGGGTGTGGACGGATTGCCACTTAAAATGGAATGTACATATAAATAACCTGCAAACTAAATTCAGAAAAACTGTGTAAACTCAAAGTATTAAATCAAATGTTTGATCTGCACAGGATGAGGATTGTCCGCTATGCTCTAGTGGTGACCCTTTTAGCATATGGCATAAGCACATGGGGCTCTGCAACGGATAGTGCACTAAGAAAACTTGTGTCATTGCAGAAGAAATTCATTAATAAGTGTATGTTGCATCAGGATATATAATATCCAAAGACATCATTTTCTGGACCATCCTTGAAGAATGAGAGGCCATGAAAGTGATTTTCTTGCCACAATTAAATTTAGAACATAGAACAACGCTGGAAGTAGATGTTAGAACCATTTGAAGAGGTGGCTATCGGATGATAGAAAAAGTGAGAACAGTAAATTTATAAGTATTGAAATGTAATTATATACATTATACAGGCTTGTAAATTATTGTTATTTTTTGTAAACCAATTGCTTTAATTTTATCAATAAATGCTATTATTTTAACTTTACAGCAATAAAGGAATGAAAAAACAACGAAGTAAAAATATGACATCTTGAGCAAACCCATGGCACACACTAWCGGCGATGCAACATAGTTTCAGTAGAGGTCTATAACCATAGGTATTCACAGCCATCATATGTGGTCCAATAGGTAATTTTAATGACTTAAACAAATATACTGATTCTTTAATAAATCAAGTTATCTATGATTAAAAATATCGAAATTGATGATTTCTTATTAGGGAACCATCTCAGCGAATCTAAAATTTGATACAATCCTTTCATACCCTATCTAAATGTGAAAACACATCTTTCTACCTTGTTTACCTGTAGAGATATGTATTTAGCTTCTTCCAGTGCACTGTAAACGTACAGTTTCTAAAAACTTTAAGGCTTAAATTGTACAAAAAGAACATGTGTTGTTAACAAATTTAATTTGCTACAACTTTTAATCAAAACAAATTTTTTAATATTATTTCACTTACACTTCATCTGTCTTAGGTAACATCCTGTAGGTACCTATCTGATTCCCAAATGAGGGGTGCAAAATGCTTATATCTGGATCTAAAACAATTCAGTAATTTTGGTTGTCACACATATTAGTGAAGTATTGTACCTGTGGCATTAGGACTCTGTACAAAATGAAATAATTAGTATGATGTGTAATGAGTAGAAAAGTAATGAATATCCAAAAGTAATCATACTTGATGTCAATTCTGTATATCATCATGATTAAAAACTGTATATTATCTATTAACAATATCAGTGGTAAAAACAACACATTCCTGTAAAGTGTGCATTAGACAGAACAAAAAACGTTAAAATGGAAAGTGTACCTAAACCACCTAAGAATATTATGTTTGACAGGAACGTTTAGCAAAACATAGAACACTTCCTGAGCAGCTTTGATATTTACTTAAGAGCAACTGGGTTTGACAATGCTGATGATCAAGTTAAAATTGCAAAGATGTTAAATACAGCTGGATAGGATGCCATAAAGGTGTACCAATCATTCCATTTAACACCAGACGAAAAAAGTGATTATGGTGCAGTTAAAAAAGCATTTAAAAACTATTGTACGCCAATGCAGAATGAAACCCTTGATCGATACAAGTTCTTCACCAGGATGCAAAGGGAAGGAGAAAGCTTTGATGACTTTATCAGGGAAATAAAAGCCTTGGCGTCAAAGTGTAATTTTGGGTCCCTCAAAGAATCATTGCTGCAGGACCAAATAGTTAGATAGATATCGGACTCTACACTACAAAAACATATGTTCATGTATTCCCAGCATTCCCAATTAACATTAAAGGAGGCTGAAAGAATTTGCAGGTGTTGGATTACACGACAAGAAAATGGAAAATATGGTAATAAAATAATGAACTAGTAAACTAAGATAATAGATAAGATATTATGTTAGATAAAAAATGTGATGTTTTTGGTGCTCGATATTGTACCACAAGTTGCTTTTTAATAACAATACAGTTATTTCAATATATTTAGTTTCTATCACAATAATGAAAATACTTTGACATTTTTATTTTTGTATGCACAGCTGGGTACATGTTTCAGTATGTCATTTTTTCCAAATTTTAAATTACAATGTAACTGTTCCTTGAAAGGAGTTTAGTTACAAATGTTGCGAGGCAGCTTTTTGACAGCGGGGTGAGGTCGTGGGTTCACTATAAACTTACCTTTATGGTAAATCTACAAATGGGACTAGTGATGCTTTATGGGTGCCACCAAATTTTTTATTATTAAAGTAACTAATACGGCCACCGTGTGGGAAATTTGGAAAACCGCTAAATAAATGACCACTTGGGAAGATACAGTTTTTTTTTAATATAAGATAAAAAGAAGTTATAAAATATATGCAGGCGGTTGTACACAAGGTGGGCAGTATTGATTAATAATTAACGTATATGCGGTGAACAAACAGATAAAATTTGTGACTCTTCTCAAAGCTTTGCTCAGATTTACAATTAATCTTTATGTATGGATCTCAATCTGATCTCATGTACATTCAATAACTGCTACATACAGTGTAATATCGAAAGGTGGTGTTCGCTTATCTGTATCCTGTCAAATGGTGGTGGTATGTGCACTGTGGAGTTGGTGGCCTGGGTGGTTAGGCAATTCGACGATTTCCGGTAAGTAAGCAAGCTTCCTTTCTTATATTTAGCTCCCTACAAGTACGGACAGACAGACAGAGACCCTCGGTATATAAAATGGACTTATGGATGACCTTACTGTGACCTCGACGTTCGACCCTAACGATTGAATCAAAATAATGTAAGTAAGCTGTACAAAATTAATTATATAATTTACCTCACTTCGCGGAGGGTCAGCTTATAGGTATAAGTATATTCGACGACAGAAATAAGGCCAACAAAGCAAGCACCTCAAATTGGAAAATTCCGGTAACTTATCAGGAACCCTTAATCAAAAATGGTAGATACACTATAAATACAGGGTGCTAGTTAATATAATTAATGTTTTACTTTCAGCTCAAGATATGGCCAGTGAAGTCGGCAGCGGAGTGCCAGAACATGGGACTAATCTCCACAAAAATAAAGGCCGAAAAAACGTAAGAAAGAACAATACAAATCCACGGGGAGAACGACAGCCTGATTGGTGACAACCCACACCACAGATGGACTACTGAATATGTACAAATCTAGTGATTTTTGATTTAGTTAAATAAACGGATAAACGGAATGTTACAACAAATAGAAAAAATGTTCAATTTGTGTACTCTGTTGTTAAAATTAACTCACATATTTCTGAAAGACCCTGTATGCAGCTATTACAAGGATATGTCTTATTTGCAGGATATAACACAAAGCAATATTTGGATAGTCTTCCCGGTCCTTCGGTAAGCAACCCTTTTTTTCAGATGGGTATTTATTAAAGCTGAATATGACAAACAAAACATTTCAGRCTTATCTTGCCAAAATGAATTAGCTGTCTTTCATTCTTTATTTAATAGACTTTTTAAAATACATATTTTCTATATAGCTTTTGAAAAAGAACTTGACACTTTTACAAATTGCTTATAACAATAATTTTCCAAATAATTTAATAAAAAAGTTATATCTTAAATACTTTAACAATTTGAGTTTTCGTATCAATACTATTGTTTCAGATTAAAAAGGAATGAATTGGCATTCTCTTAGGTTTACTGACCTAGCTTCAGTAAATATTTACAAATTATTTTTATCTCATAGAATTCATATTTCTCTTTCATCAGTAGGTAGCTTAGGATCCCAGTTAGTCCATAACAAACATAAGATTCAACCCTTAAATCTTTCTGGTGTTTACACTGTTAACTCTAAAGTCTAGATAGTCGACAGTCATTTAAGGCCAGAAGCGTTCTGCCAATTAATATTTAATAAAATGGAGAAGACATTGATTTTTTAATAATTTCTTTTTATTTTTATCTCAGTTGCTAAATACCCTAAATCTGGGAAAAACTTTCCTAGAACTGGCAACCATGCCGACAAGTCAAAAGTAAATTTTTTAGGCAACCCCAGACAGGGACAACTGAAAAAGAAGGAGTGAGAATTCCGAGCCTTGGAAGGATAAGGGAGGAGATAAAAACAGTAAAACTACTCTGTACACTAGGCTTGGAGCCACAAACAAAGTTTCGACACCGAGGAAGTGTGAAATATGTAGAAAACCAGGTAGAAATTTTGTAGTTAATAAATTTTGACCGCAATTAATTTTTTTTTATTTCAGGACACATACCATCCCACTGTCAATTTAATCGCATTATAATACCTTTTCGTTAGTTGGTCTAATTTTTTTGTTTTCTGTAATTTTTTTTACTGTTCGGTAGAAAATAATTCACAGGTTAAGTTAAAAAAGGGGAGGTAAATCGATTTATTCAACAAGCAAAACATCAATAAATATTTAAAAATTCACAGAGTTTTCATAGTAACCACTAATATCCAACATGTCCAACAGGTGAATCAGATGAGGTTGATAACCGGTTTTAACAATTTTCCTACCCATTTTGAACAGATAGGATACTGTCTCTTTGAAATTATTGAATATTTCCTCCAACTTTCCAAAATTTGGATGTACGTATTCACCGTTTTCAACAGTCCAGCTGCGTGAACGTAAATAATCGTAAAACTTCAACATTATAGTAAATATGTTATCAGCACATTTTCTCACAGGTTCTGATTTGGAGTTCAACAAGCACCTGAAAAACAAAATGACATATCGTGATTACCTAAGCTATTTCAATATACAGGGTGTTCTAAAAAGTGATGGTCCAAATTGAAGCAGGTGGTAGATATCTTCAATGTCCATGTGTATCTTTATATAATTTATATATGTTGTATTTATTTCTTGTTTTCTTTATGATAATAATAAAAATTTGGATAATGACATGCGAGGTTATTTCGTTTTGGAAATGAGCTATTCTACCACTTGCTTCATCACTTTTGGGACAAAGCAAACACACATAAAAATTCAACAGTTGTAAAATACTGTAATTGAAAAAAATTACAAAATATATTTAATGGAACACCCAATTTATTGCCTCAAATAAAATGACCCATGCCTTTCAACTAACGTAGAAATGTACTGCATAAATTTGGATTTAGTATTTGCGCTATTTGAGTAAAACATTTAAAAATTTTAACAATAATTAATTTGTAAGTACTCATTATATACAAATATTATTTTACTTTAATACTACTACTACTATATTTTTACTTGTTCTTCTAAATACATATCACAGTAAATAGCAAAAAGATCTTCCATGTTTGTACCCATTATATTATACTTACATGAACAGAATATTCTTGATGTAGGTAGTGTGGCTCTCGTACAGCTGATCCAAGTCAGTTGCATTTGTTAGAGCTTGTTCAAAATCATTCCAACTCGATTGCATTACCGTTCCAGCCATATAACCTTTGAAAGCCTCTATGAAATGGGTCATAACATGACGACAATGGTGCACCTTTCTAAACTGAGGTGAAACGACTAAGTATGCAGCATTCCTTCCAACTCTCTTTGTAAGTGCCTTCAAATCCTATAAAATACAATACAATACAAAAAATTCCGAACATCAGTACAATTACATTCATAATGGTATTTAAATATGTAAATTAGTTTAAGTTTTTCCTGTAGTATATGTCAACTTTACTGAGGTTCCTTAAAAAGTTGTAGTTTGGTAGAAAAATATAATGTCTCTTCTGTCTTTAGTCTAAGTATGTCGCCTTATGTAAAGGATAAATTATTTTATGAAAGTTTTGTACTGATATTTGTAGAAAATTGGTACAGAAGCTTTCCAGAAGTAAAATGCTTTCTGATGAAAACGAGCATATACAGGGTGGGCCAAGTGAACGTATTTCTTCCATAACTCCACAACTATTGAAAATATGAAAAACTTTTTTATATAAAAGTGATCCAGTTTTATATGCTGCATATTGTAAAAATTTTTTTGAAAACCGTTCACTTCCGGTTATACCGGAAACGCATACCAACTTCCTTATTTTAAATAGAACACCTCGTTTATTTTTACATTTTTGCATTCCTTTTTGAATTCTAAGGTTATTTTGTTACCGTACCTCTAAAATGTACAGTTTTCGAGAAAATAAGCGCTAAAGCAAAAAATCGTCGTTTGCAGCGCTCCCCGCCATTTTAAATATCTTCCAATATGAGACACCTAGAAGACTGCGGTTTGCGCGCCGCGTAAGTTAAGAAAATGCCTATCATTTGCGTCTTCAAGCAGGTTTATTACTTTTTTGCCATATGAAATATTTCAAACTGCAATAAGTCAATTTTTTTAAATGGAACATGCAACTTTTTTTACACCATCGGATGCAAAATTAAATTATCTTTAATTTGATATCTATTACTAACAGTTTTGCAACAATTTGCGTTTTTCTGATTTTTTAGATTAAAATCACTTATATCAGGTACGTCTTGACAAGACCTGGGAGGCGGCAAAATGTCAGTGCTGGCTCTTGGTGAGTTTTAGCAGTTTATTCAAATACAGGGTTTCTATAAAGATTCATACAATGCGGGCGGCGTTAATTGCTGAATTCTTTGTGCCGCCTTATTGTAACTGCTGCCAAGCTACAATATGCACGGCGATAGTAGCGAATGTTGCAGATCAATGTCACCCCACAGCTCCGAAACGTGAGTGTATATTTTCAAGATATTCTGTAGTGTTTTGTGGGATAATTAACTTTAAGGTTGCAGAAGCTCAAATTTGTGGGAGCCAGCGCCGATATTTTGCCGCCTCCCAGGTCTTGTCAACCTGATATAAGCGGTTTTAATCTAAAAAATTAGAAAAACGAAAATTGTTGCAAAACTGTTAGTAATAGATGGTGGCAACCTGATATCAAATTAAAGATAATTTAATTTTGATCCAATGGTGTAAAAAAATTGCATGTTCCATTTAAAAAAAATGACATCACAGTTTGAAATATTTCATATGGCAACTGATGTATTACTTTCAATTTAAAAGTAATAAACCTGCTTGAAGACGCAAATGATAGGCCATTTTCTTAACTTACGCGGCACGCAAACCGCAGTCTTCTAGGTGTCTCACATTGGAAGATATTTAAAATGGTGGGGAGCGCTGCAAACGACGATTTTTTGCTTTAGCACTTATTTTCTCGAAAACTGCACATTTTAGAGGTATGGCATGTTATACAAAGTAACCTTAGAATTCAACAAGGAATGCAAAAATGTAAAAATACACGGGGTGTGATCTACTGGAAATAACAAATCTTTTATAGAAAAGTTTATTGGATTTCTAAGTACTTACCTTAAATTATTATCTGAGATGGTGAACTGTAGTTTATACCAAAAACATACACTAACTTGTTTTCTAAAATGACATTTTTTTTATTATAAATTTCCACTTATTACAAAATTTTGATGTCACTCCATGTAATAGTGTGAGTTTTTGAAAAATAAAGTAACTTTTTTAAGGTAAAAAAGTTAATATAATTTTTTTTATTTTGTTCCACCAGTTTCAAAAAATCGAAGAAATTTCCAAGTATAGAGGAGTATAAAGGACATTTTCTGATAAAATTTACTGAGTAACACCCAAGAAGACTTTCAAAAAAAGATCTAATTTCTTTTTCCTAAAAAATATTTTTCATGCCCTTTACTTGTAAGAATTAAGATAAAAATTGCAATTCACTAAACTTCAATTTTACTATTAAAAAAAATCATAAAATCGATTAAAACTGATATTAAGAGCTGATATTTGACTAATAAAAAAAGCTGTGGGGCAGATTTCCGAAATATATTCGGCTATATCCTTTTATGCATTTTGCAAAACAAAATAAATAAATAGTACAGATGTAAAACATGAACATACCTGAAATGTCTTCTTCTGCACCCAAGAGACCCTATGCAGCTTGACAAAGTATTTAAACATGACACCGTATTTTGCAATCGTATCAGACGGAAGCAAAATATTCAGCGGCCAATCCACTTTGTAAGTTAACGATATGCAATCCAAAATATTCACATCCCTGAAATTGAACCTCTCTGGCAAACTGTGGCTCTTGAAGCTCAGTTCTGCGCATTCCCTGGAACAATCCAGCGCCCTCTCCAGTAAAAGGCGCAAAGTACGAGCGTTAATCAAATCTTTTGGGAACACCGACTCGTACAGCTTCTCGAAGAGTCCCTCGGTGATGTTCCTGGTGAAGTTGCCGTCTTGCAAGAAGACGTAACTCCTCAGGTTCTTCAAGTGTCGAAGATACTCGCGATCCTCGATGAAATACCTCAGCAACTCGGCGTTAACCAGTCGAGTCTGCACCTCCAAAATTGGCGTCACGCTCTGCTTCAGGTAATTGTCCAGAAAACCGACTTCGACGCCGTTTACATGCTGCGGCGCAATGAGCCTCGAGTAACCCATGTCTTCCTTGTTGTCATCCGTAAATTCTGGTTCACCGTGCAGCACGGCGAACCACTTTATGTGACCTCCCCTGCACGAGAACTGTACTCTTCCGAGACTCGATTCACTCGGTGTTTGAAGGCTGGTTAGCGATTCTGCAGAGTTCGGAGTCAGCAGCCTCTCCATTGACTCAGATGCCGTGAAGAAGTCCTGTGTCGGCAACGTCGGTGTCGAATCGACAGACATTGGCGTCTCGGAGTTAAGGTTGGTTTCTGATGATTGCGTTTCGACTGCGGTATCGGTTTGTTGCAATGAGAGGTCTACAAGATATAGAAGTCACTTATGGTTTATTTCACATATACCAAGTATCGATAAAATAATGCATAATATTTCCAACAATTCGAAAAAGAACACTGACAAAGATTGCACGTAACGATCTTTGCCTCTGTCTTGCTACAAAATGGATATCTGTAGATAGAGGTTTCATATCTCATCAGTAGATGGA
This sequence comes from Rhyzopertha dominica, assembly GCA_025024175.1. Lineage (NCBI taxonomy): Eukaryota > Metazoa > Arthropoda > Insecta > Coleoptera > Bostrichidae > Rhyzopertha > Rhyzopertha dominica. The sequence goes on from QCXZ01000053.1 coordinate 26,196,583, forward strand.
GGCAATGTAAAAGTATATGATTTTTAAATTACGTCTTATGGAAAAGTCGACTTAATAATTCATTATTATGCATTGTCATTTGTCGTTTATATGATTTAAAAAGCCTGCAAAGGGAAAAACAGCAATATAGCGCTAGAGCTTTGAAGTAAAGAATTTTTAACTAAAGTGGCCAAGAGAAATTGCTGGAAAATATTTTAGAGTTTGTAAAGTGACCACTAGAAGGCACTGTGATACCTCCAAATTATAAAATTAATGTTAATTAAATATATTGGGTTTCGGTCTTCTAAATAAAACTCCTTTTATCTATGCCAAGCTTTCGGAGATCATTTGTCTCCTTCTTCTGGGCCTGTAATATTTTATTAAATAACTACAAATAGAGTACAACAAATCACATGAAAATACTTACAACAGAAACGGAATTAGTCTAAGTTGAACAGCATTCTTAACCTCATATAAATAACTCTAAACTTATAGGTAATTTTAAATTTTGCTAACTATTAATAATCCCAAACAATATTGACAAATATTAATATATCTTTCAAAATTAAAAAACTGACAACCAATAATATGAAATCTAGATAGGACGAGAAATTTGGAGAGTGCAAGTAGGAAATTATGATGACGAAAATGGTTTAAAATGGAGAAGATAGGTGTAAATTTTAGAAAGATTATGAATATCGCTTCTTTTATTAATACTATGAATTTGTCTATTGATATGGGCCATTTCTAAAAAAAGACGTTTCTTTAAATTTATTTCTTTATCCAAAACTATTAGATCATTAAAATTAAATTTATGGTCAAGTTCATAACAATGGTTAAATATTACAGAGGTTGTTTTATTATTTTTTATATCTCTTTTGTGTTCTCTAACTCTGTCAATTAAATGTCTCGCAGTTTGACCGATATATACTGATTCGCAATTACTACAATTTAATAAATATACTACATTTGTTAAATTTTCAATAGGAGTTTTACATTTTAATTTTGAAAAATAATTTTGAATTTTTAGAAGTGGGTAATAACAAACATGAACATTATCTATTTCTAACATTAATTTTTTAATTTTGTCGCTAAGACCTTCTATGTAGGGAATTACACAATATTTTGTTGTAGGAGAAACATTATTTAAAACTTCACTTGATCCTACATCAGTTCTATCAGTTTTAAAAAGAAGTTTTTTTACTAAAGGAACTGGATATGAATTAGAAATTAAAATTCTTTTTAATATATTTAAATTTTTGTTTAATAGTGTAGGATGTGAAATTTTTTTAACTCTGTTTTTTAATGCCAAAATTAAATTTATTTTAGTGTTGAATTTATGATAAGAATGAAAATTTAGATATCTACAAGAAGAAATAGGTTTTATGTACCAATCTACAATTATAGAATTTTGATCATTTCTTATTAATAAACAGTCTAAAAAAGGTAAAGTTTTATTATTTTCTTTTTCAATTGTAAATTGAATATCTTTATTGTATGAATTGAAAACTGTTAATAATTCATCATGTTTATCAAAAGGAATTGCTAATACAATATCATCAACAAATTTAACTAGAAATGGAACATCAAAATTTAGAGCATTTAAGCAATTTAAAACTACATCATCCATTACATATTGTGCCAAAATAGGTGAAACTTTTCCACCCATTGGTGTACCAAATATTTGTTTATAAAAAATTCCATTAAAACTAAAAATTATATGTTCAAATACAAATGTAAGTATATCTAAAAAGGTATTTAAATTAAAATTACAATGTTGTTTAATACTATCCCAATTTTTAGAAATAACATCTTTACAGAAATTTAAAGGAATATTAGTAAAAAGGGATACAACATCTAAACTTACTAAACAATAGTTGACAGGAAGGCAATAGTTATTAAATTTATTTGAAAACACAAAAGAATCTTTTACGTAATGAGGGTTATCATAATTATAAGCTGATGATAAAACTTCTGTAATAAGAATAGATAAACCTTCTGTTGGAGAATCTATTGAGGAAATTATAGGTCTAAAAGGTAAATTTTGTTTATGTATCTTTGGTAAAGAATAGAATTTTGAGAAAGAAGCGATATTCATAATCTTTCTAAAATTTACACCTATCTTCTCCATTTTAAACCATTTTCGTCATCATAATTTCCTACTTGCACTCTCCAAATTTCTCGTCCTATCTAGATTTCATATTATTGGTTGTCAGTTTTTTAATTTTGAAAGATATATTAATATTTGTCAATATTGTTTGGGATTATTAATAGTTAGCAAAATTTAAAATTACCTATAAGTTTAGAGTTATTTATATGAGGTTAAGAATGCTGTTCAACTTAGACTAATTCCGTTTCTGTTGTAAGTATTTTCATGTGATTTGTTGTACTCTATTTGTAGTTATTTAATAAAATATTACAGGCCCAGAAGAAGGAGACAAATGATCTCCGAAAGCTTGGCATAGATAAAAGGAGTTTTATTTAGAAGACCGAAACCCAATATATTTAATTAACATCAAAGATAAACGGTCAATAACGGTACAATTCTTTATAAAATTAATGTTTGTGTCATTTTTAGCCTAATAAATATATGTGGTATTAAACATATTAATATTGTTTGGACTAAAATCTACCATTTTTGTTAAATGTCTAATAAAGTAGTGGGGGGGGGGAGCGGGTGAATATTAATATAGAAAATTGATAATATTTCAGGTTTGGCTTGACCGATTTCAACCGACAAGGTGTCATTTTTAAGAGCTTATGTGCCTTTATAAAAAGCAGTTTTGAGTATCAGAACATAGTTTGTGTGTTCAACCAACTTACCATCCGCTTGTCCATCTCCGTGTGCACCCTTCTCCTCGTCAACATTACTGTTTACATAATTATCATTGTCCAGCTTCTTGCTCTCATTATCATAGAAGAAACAATCACTACTCTCCATCATCTTCTTCTTGTTGATATCGACCTGAGTTTGTGTCTTTACAAACGATACAGTGTCGATAGCCAAACCAAACTCTGAAGACATAACTTTCAACTTGTTCCTCTGGGCTTCAGTTAAATTTGATTCAGACAGACTAAACTTGGTTTTTTTTTTCGGAATAGTGCTTATTTCTAATCCGAGTTCCAAAGACATGACCTTAGCTTTGTTTCTCAAAGCAGCTTTGAAATTCTCCTGTGCCATCAGGAAGTTCTCATTAACAACGTTAACTTTGCTTGTTTCTTCAGCTTCCTTCACGTTGGCATTGATGCTGTCCAAAGAATGAAGATGCGTTTCTTCAGCTTTCTTTTCCACCCTTGGTGAAAATTCTTCTATAGCTGTTCTGAACGAATCAGTAGAAGCAATGGAAATAGTGTCTGCAATGCTCTCTTGCACATCTGGAGTTTGCTCGTTTGATTTTGGGATATTCAACTGGATTTTCATGTGCTCTAAGACTTTAGCTTTCCTCAAGTCTAATAATTCATTTAGGTTCGTGTAGTAATCAATCAAAGCTTGTCTGAAAAAGTAAAAATTTAACTAGGTATATTGAGGACGTATGAAGGCAAAGATTTAAAAAAAGTTTTAAAAGAAATAAATGGAGTTTACCAGTAACAATTAAAACCCTAGTTATTAAACTAGAACATGAAATACAGGAAAAAACACTTTGGAAATGTTTATTGTTATACCAGCAAKAGAAAATCACTCAAAATCTATCCAACAAAGGATATTGTAGTTGTTTTCATTATTAGCCATTAAGATAAAGATCAGTACGAAAAGMAACAAGGAATTAAAAAAAAATTACATAACTGGAAATGATTTTAACCCACTTTGGGCATCTCAAATAAGTAGTATAAGTTTGTGACAGTTTCAGATAGAATCAATACTTCCACATCCAATTGTCAAAATGGCATTTACATTTTTATTTCTTATACTATACGATTAGTAATCAGGTTTTGAGTATTTTTTCTCTCGTGATATTAGCAAAAACATATAAAATATTTAAAATCGGTTTTTTCAAATAACTGGAAAATTATTAACTTAACAAAAAACTTACAAGAGTGTTTTCTGATCACAAATTTGATTTTCTATATAATACCAAAATTTAAAAAAAATCGAAAGAGCAGGGTGCAAAACAGGTTTTTTGGAAATATTTCGAAAATGTCAAAATTTTGGATAAATTTTCTAAGACACTTTTTGTGAGATATTTAATTACCTATCCGATGGTATTTTCATTTTTTGAATATATTAAATATATTTGGAGATATTTCGGAAAAAACGTTTTCTTTAAGTGACGCCTTTTTGCTAATATCTTCTAAACAGTTTGCTGCACCGAAAATTTATAAGAGCGAATAATACCCTCAGTTATACTACTAATCACATACTAAAACGAAAAAATAAAAATTTGCAAAAAGGGTAGTTACCCCCCCAATTTCGCCCCCTTCCCGATACCCTACTGACCCCACAAACAATAGGTCGCTTTGGGTAGTTGAGATTTATATGTTCTGGTAGTTCAATTATTATTAAATAAATTGTTGTTTAAAAATTTTTTAACATTTAATGGTTCTACGTTCTCAGAGCAAATTATTTTTTGCAAAATCAATAAATTCTGTTGCTAGTAGGAGAAATAAAACTTACGCTTCCTCACGAATGATTTTGTTTCTTAACTCCTGACATTCAAGATCCTTCTTTGCCATCTCAATTTCTTGTTCTAAGTCCTTTATCGCTTCGTGACGTTTCTGTAGAATTGCCGCGTCATACTGCTCCTTCAACAGCCTCATTTCTTCAGCTTTTCTCTCATTTTCCTCCTCTAACTTCTTTAATTTTTCCACTGCAAAATCATAATTCTAAATAAGCGCTAAATAAATCGACGTGTAACTCACGTTCCAATCTTTTTAGTGTTTCCGTCCTTTGCCTGTCAATGAGAGCCAATAAGACGCGGTTTTCTTCTTTGGCAAGACGAATTTTGTCACCCAAACAATACAATGCACCACACTCGTGCGTTATGGCAAGAATATAATTCATAACGTCTTGTTCTAAKCTGCGAAGTTGTTTGAAGGTGAAGCATACTTCTATGAGACTCTTTGCTCTTGGGAAAGTACATAACTTTGCCTGTGAAAAMTTATTTTATTAATGATAATAAAATATCCATTAGATTAAATTCTTCTTCAAMGCCTAAGCAATTTTCGTACTAAAGCAGCAAAAAAGACACACGACGAAATCTTAAAATGTACCCCKACAAATAAATCAACCATTCCATTGCTATTGCATTTTTCTACCATGCAAACCAGTCAAGAATGCCTAAGCGTATTCATCAAATCTTACCTTCGGTGAGCACAGCTTTAGTAGATTCATGGCTTTACCGCATTTTAGTATTTCGTTTTTGTGGGCAGCTAAGAAGTTTGGTAATAAATCTTCCTCTATTCGGAATGATGAAGTCCAATATTTCCTGGCTCTGGGAGATATTAAACCAGGACAAGCTTTTATGAAGAACTCATCGAAAGGATCATACAAGACACCATGGAATATCCAACGTTGCAAATAAAAACTAAAAACAGGGCAGTTCATGTTCATAATGATGATTAATCTTCTTTAAAAAATAACTTTAACTTATATCCTATTTATTGACTAAAAGGTAAAATGTAAACTTGACTCCAAACCAAAAATTAATAATTAGATCAAATAAATAATTTAGGACTGGACAAACGAAATTACAAAAATCAATTAGAATAGTCAAATTTTGTTTACTAATAATTTTATAAATTACTAAAATTTCAAAACAATTTAATTTTGATAATATGGTTAACTAATGAAGAATTTGTTGTTACAATATCTATATTTTTATACTTTTCAAATTGTTTTAAATGTTCCATACCTCTAATAATTAGAAAAATTTGGTCTTTATTATGGATAAAACGGGAAAGCACACTGCATGTGGTAGAAAAAGCAATATTTAATCCATGAGATGAAAATAATTTAGACAGGCTAACTGAGACCTGACCAAAAAACTTAAGAGGAAACCAAACCTTGATATTTTTTTTCAAAATAAATTGTATTGAAAGAAAATTTTAATTTAATTAATTTGGAAAATTATTGAATTAAATTTGAAGAATTGCACCCGGTTTTTTTTTGAAAGCATTTAGTTACAGAGCTATTTTAAAAAGCCAGATAAAAAGTGAATGAAAAACGGTCATTTTATTTGAGTAGGGGTGTAAAGAGAAAAAAGGAAATTTCGAAAGAAAGGTAAGAAGATGCGTTACATAAAATTAATAAATCTACAAACAAAATCTTATAATTAATATCTGTTTCAAAACTAAAATTTATAGAAGCATTTAAAGGATTTATAAAAGTAAGAAAATTATTTAAATCATCTGAATTACCTGTAAAAAGACACAAAACATAATCTACGTAACGTGAGGATAAACTAGTGTTTTTGAAAATATCTTTTTCCAAATCATTCATAAAGAGTTCAGCTAAAAACGGACTAAGAGAAGAACCCATAGCTAAACCCGACTTTTGATAAAATTTTTGTCATTAAAACAAAAAATTTTGATCTAACAAAAACTTTCTTCAAATAATCTTCTTTGTCTAGAATGACCGTACAGTTTCCTTTGTCAGCTTTTGACAAATTTTCATTAATTGTAGTGGAATCAATGTCCTCAAAAATTTTGTTGGCGTTATTACTTACTTGAAGTAGCTCTGGCAACAGGCCCTAAAAATTGAGCAGAGAACAAAAAAAGTGTTTTTGTTGTTTTCCTTGATCACTTTGGAATGCAATCTATTCAGAAGCGCAATACTGTTTGGGTTCCTCTTGAAGCAAATCTCCACTAGAGCATCCACTTGATGACACAATGGCTTCAAATGGTTAGAAATCCTTTCCAACCTCCAATTCTCAGGGAAATTTACAACAGCTACTTTATAGAAAGTTAGGTAGCGCCTCACACCATATTTCAGCTCCTACAACCAAAAACTAGCACTTGTAATTTAATAAATGGAGCGATTTACTCTAAAAATGTAGCTGTCTCTTCCACTATCCGTATGCATATTTGAAAATTCATTCAGGTGATTGTATTGAGATCCTAAAAGTATAAGTTGCGTGCAAAATTCTCTGAATGTCCTAGTACAGTAACCAAGGACAGTAGTGCCGGGTTTTAATCCGAATACTCCCTCCTCGCTCATTGGGAAAGTCTTTGAAGAAATTCCGACTGCAAAAAACGTTATCTAGCAAAAAAAAGGGCAAAATCACTTGATACTTACTCAATAAGTATTTCAAATGTTTAATGAACGTTTGGTACGGTATAATTGATAGATCAGACAACAAACTTTTGTCCATGACATTAATTTGATTTTCATACGCATGATAACAGCTAATCCACAGTTGAGATTTTTCCAGTGACAGTTCAGTGATGAATGGTTTCTCTGTATTGGCAACTTGTAGCCCAAAACATTCCCATGTTTTCCGCTGGGGTATTTTGAGTGTAAGAGCTGCCTCCCAAATATCTTTCACGACAAAATTATCCTCTAAAATAATTTTTGAAGCAACCATTGAATACAATAGCTTGAATTTACCTTCTTTGCAATCAGGTGGTGGATCAGCACTATTGTTGTTCTTATCAGGTTTCTCTTCAATAATCTTGTTATCTTGGACGCCTGGTAATACGAATGTTACAGGAAAAGCAGGTGTATTCTTTTCTGCAATCCGCAAGCTATCATGCAATAAAAACCGATTTTTATCGAACGGTGTTGGCCCGCAATCATTCGGATTACGGAAGAGAACACTTTGTGTGTGATGCTGGAAAAAATTCAGATGTGGTATGGGGAAATAATACATAATACATAGTCCCACATCGAATTATCAGTTTTTCTTAGCCAGATACAAACGTAATTCAGTTAAGTTACAAGAAGGATAAAAGAAATAAAGATAATAGGAACTGGACTATTGAGTTCCTTTAATATATATCACTATTAAGTTAAATTGGAATTAAAATATACATAAAAAGAAATTAAAGAACTTATTACAACAATCGACCGATAAGCAAAAAAAATTTAATTTGTAATGAAATAATAACAATACAGGACTTGACCACAGCGAGATCAGAAACCTTAATTTAAAGCACTCTTGCGTGAGCTAACGAAAATATTATGCTACTCATCTCGCACCATGAAATTACTCACCACGAGAAAATTTGGATGTTCTTTGTTGTCCGTCTTCTTACTTATACAAGAGCATGATTTTCTAGAAAGATGTTTTACAGAATATTCTTCATCGTTTATTCGAATGGATTCATGGAGAACAAATTTGTTTTTGTCATATTCTCCCGTCTTGAACTTTTTACCAATAACACTTTGGGTAGGATGCTAAAATAAAATATTTACACTACAAAAAAAGCAACAAACTAAAGGGTTTTACCACAAAAAAAGCAGGAACTTCCGATTGGCTATTTTCCTTTTCCAGTGCCTGGTCTCTTCCAAATTTAAGATATTCGGTACTCGAAAATTTTGTTTTGGTGCTCTTACAATGTGGCGAAACACTGACTTCACTTTGACACCTGCAGTTAACTGTACTACCTTCAATACGAAACGTATCGTGCATTTTGAACCTGCTAATGGATAAACCTGTCGATGTTTGCTGCCCATTATGCAACCCGATTATGCTTTGACTAGGGTGCTACCGGAAACACAAAATGTTTATAAATAATAAGCATGATAAAATTATAAATTCATATAGTCTTTGGCAATACAAATTGCCCTGTGTATTTTCTTAAGCTTACTTTATTCATCTTACAAATGAATACAGAATAATCTGATATATTACTATTATCAAATAAATTAATAACTGAAACTATTCATAGAAAATAAAAAAAAGGGTTATTGTGTATTTTGCTTTTTAATAAACTGGACATATTATTAACAGATGCAATAGGAGAAAAAACTTAATTCAACTATGACTAATTATTGTAAAATGGATTAATGTTCTTAATGTATAAATTCTTTTAGTTGTTAATGATGGTCAAACTTGCTTTTATCTATAGGAACTGGACTCTCCCGAAGTTGTTTAACTTCTTCATTACTATGTTTTCTTCTTTGTGGCAAAGTGTTCATTAATCAATGTGATGAAGTTTATAGTAAACCGAACTATTAACATAATTCTTTTCTTTTCCCCGGAAAGATAGATTTAAAATTACTTTCCAATTTATCAAAATTAGTAAAAAAATTGTGTTTTCTTGTATTGCAATCTTGCTGGTATTTGTTATATTGACATCATCTTTAGAAACACCTTTGAACAATGTTTTCTGCTTAATACTGTTATCTTCAGACAGCTTGTGAAATTCTGGAGAATTATTATTCGCAGGCAGTAAATTATTTAATRGTTGATAACTAGAAATTACTTCATTAGTCATAACATAATATGTCATTTTAATATTTTTTCTGCAGGTTTAAGTATAGATGAAAACGGTAAATTTATTGAAGAATCTAACACCATAAATACCATTTTCTTTCCTCTTATTGAGCCATACCCTTAAATTAATAACTACATTATTTAATTCTAATTATTACAAAATTCTTTTAAGTAAGATACTTTTCAAGCAATATGCCTGCTCATGTGTCCACAATAAAATTCTTTCGAAAAACATTTTCAAAATCACTTTTAAAAGTCTCAGTTTAGGTTATTTTGACACAGTGCATTTTGCATTGCCAACGACAACATATAACCTACCACAAACAAACTAATCTTTGGTACTTCCTCAACTTCATCATCTAGCGGTACACTCTTAAGTCTTAATAAGAAGGTCAGTATATCGTAACACAGCTTTTGATTATGTTCAAAAGTGTCCTTCAATCGCTCCGCACAATCCCTGATCTTATTGGCAAGTTCCGGCATCTTATAATCATAGATGAGCTCGGCTTGCCAAGCCAGCAATTCAAAGTGTGGTTCACTCAAAAACTCTGTGCAAAAAATAAAAACAGTCAGTTATGTTGTAGTACTGGTAGCTTTACTGTACCTTTTCTCTCATTTTCCTGCAATAGTAATGAATCGTAACACATTGAACGCAACCTCTTGATTTCTTTGGGACTTGAAATTCTTGCCTTTTCGGCGAAAATCCTACATAATTTTGTAATCAAATCGTAAATGCTGTTCGAATAAACAGAAGTTTCCTTTCCAATCCCTGCAAAGCACTCCATCTTAAAATTATCACGTCAAATAAAGCAGCTCTTATAAATAGGGATTTATACTATGCGAGATCAGCCATTAATAATAATGATCATTCACGATTATTGTTTTTTTAAGCATTTTAATAGCCTCGATTTTGTCGCCTCATTACAGATTTAAATCGCAATAACATGATGGCTTGAACCTTGAACGTCAACCGTCAAAATAAAACAAATAATTTAGAACTACTTTAGTATGTTTACACTACTAACCTGAGTGTTTTAACTACTAACTGCGTCCATGCAGTCCACGGTTTTATTAAAACTAATTCAATGTTTAAAACTAGAACAGAAGATAAATTCCAAAATCCAAACATATATTTGAAAATGCCTACGTTATTGAGACTGTACATTATTATATAAAACAATTAAGACAACAAATCGTAGCAATATTCAGGATTTATATAAAAATTCTATTTTCTACCAAATTATCAAGAATGGTCCGTTGCTATTCCCTTTAATCAGCAGTGAAGTGCAGATGTTTGGATTAACGTCTTATAAAATAGTTTTCCATGGTAGTAGATAAGTATGTAAATATATCACGCAGTTTGTGCACATACACGACAAACTTTGCCTGGTCGTAATATCAGTTTCTAGCTCACTTTTGTAATTAAAATATTATTTTAAATTTTACATTTTTCTTTGCATGAATAGCTTAGGATTGTATAACTGATAAGAATATGTTTAACATAGAAATTGAATACAGTTGACAGGCGACATTATACCCAGATAAAAGATATATTGTGCTATTAGTTTCAACTTTATTTGAAAAGACCAACCTGCAAATCATACTAAGAAAACAAAGTAAGCACTTATTTATAGTACGAATGACTCCATTAATAAACGATTCGCTAGCGTCCCTTTTAATTTTGATGGGGAATTCAAGTTCATACGGATTACTGACAGCTGGGGGCTCCCAATGTTGAGTGTATGATTTTTTTTCAATTAGTTAAACATACGAACATGACAATTTCCTAGGCAAACGTTAGGTTTTACTTTCATTTCAGTAATAACACTACAAATAGCAACCATCAGTTTATTGTCATATGTATAAAATCCCATATATAAGGACACATAATGTAATATAACAATTAAGAAGCTTAATATGTACTACTTAGCACACTTTTGTCTGCTTTAAGTAACCTCGAATGTTAAATAATGAATTTAGCAAAACTCAAACTAAAATGAGTTCAAAAACACTTAAAAGTAAAAGCATCTAACCAACCCATTACTTGTTGTAACTACTCAGAGCATATTTAAAGTTTACTTCATTAAATATTCCTATATATCATGTCCTCCTAGCACATGATCATTAAGTATGTTTTTATTCTGAATAAGATGACAAAAAAATAAAAAAAAACAAGATTATATCCTTACCTTTGGAAAGCAATGCCATCTTTCCTGTGTGGGTTTTTAAAACTATATAAATAACACTGTAATAGCATATATATCATTTTAAATTAAAAAATAATTAATTAACTCAACTTTTTTTACAAGACGTAGTGTAAAAATTATACACTTAAAGTCCCTAGATAGATTAGGGTACCGCAATAACTGACCGCCATGTTGGGTCCCAAACATAGCACCAAATTTGAATCCATTGTATAGAACAATTTTGTTATTTAGCTTTTTCTGTATTTTGCATCAGTTTAGGATTAAATAATGAAGAAAATCAATACGTGTTTGAACCACTCGTGTACATTAGAACTACTAACTGTTCCCTTTAAATTTAATTAAAAATGTATACATTTTACCACATAATTTCGCTAATTTTTTGGGAAATCAAAACTTGTCAGCTGTCAGCTGTAATTATATCAATTTGCTACTTGCAATTTTACTGACTGCTCAAATGCGTTTGGTTCAAAAAATTTTTAAAAAAAGTGTAAATAAAGGTTTTGTCAGCAAAATCTATTTAAAAATTATTGAAGGACCTGTTGGGTTTTTACTTTAGTTTGAGAATAAATATTAAATAAAAAAAATTCATACACCTTCTTACTGGTTAAATATAGTTTTTACAAACAATTATAAGAAGTTTTAAGGTTTTTAAAGTACTTAATCTAAAAATTATTCATATGTTTAGTAAGTACTAAAAAAAAAAACTACTACTGTACTTACAATATATTTATTTGGTGCTTATAAAAGATATAAAAAGCAAAACACAAAATCATTTTTCAAATAAGTCTGTAAAACTGCATCTTTGTATAATTTAACTTGATATATATAAGTTTTTTTTTAATATAAATATGATACCTAAGGGAGATGACTAAAACGGGTGGCTAAACTATCTACACTACCACACAACCATTACAAATCAAGGTCAATGTTCTTCAGACTGCTCCAAAGAGTATACTGGACCGCTCGTAATAAATACAAATCCTTACAAAAATAAGTTAAGGCAGGTTAGTATTACACCTAATGAGATTTTTGTACTTTTAATCAATTTAAAAACCTTTGGTTGAAAATGACAGTTACTATCGTTGCTATACAACTCTGTATAGACGATTAATAAATTATGACGTGATTACTAAAAATAGTTTTTCAATTCTACATCACAGACAGACTATTACATGGTAACGTAAAGTTCMATTCTAAGTACCAAATGTGCGTAAAGCATTCCAAAAATCTCAAATCGGGTCTTTACTAACCTTCCCATGCACTCTAAACCTATACAAACAGGTGTAATTTGGATTGCCATGATTCGAAATGATTCTAATTTCGACGAGTTGAAACGCCAAGTCTCGGCTGTCGGCGCTGAAAAACTGCAACGGTTCACCGTCCTTGTCATATTTAAAATGAGCCAGAAGCAGCGGCTCCTTATCGTCTTCATCTTTCAAGCCGTAAACTTCGAACTCCCTGGGAGCAGAACTGATGTTTCCATCGATAACCAAGTCTCGACTGACGTGCTCGTAAGAAAACGCATCTATTTTTACAGGCACCGCCAATTTTACTACCAGGAAACCCGGGAAGTTCTGGAAGGGCCAACACTGCCCCGGATTAATCCCCGGCGTGATCACCGCTCTGGGGGAACTCGTGGGATACCACAAGGGGATTCCCAGGATTGATAAGACCGCAGTGCGTGCGTGGTAAGTTTCGGAACATCGCGTCGACACAATCTGACCACCCATCGATTCCATCGCGTAATCAACCAGGCCGGTCTTGTCGGCGTCATATTTGGCCAAGGCTGCCTTGACAATCTGGTGTATACGGTCGTCCGAAATAGAGATTTCTTTAAATTCACCGGAATACCGGACGATCTTTTGGATTTCTGCGCCAATTCGTGCAGTCACGTCGTCCATGATGCGCGAACCGCTGCTTTCTATCGCGGCATCGTAGTCGGACTTCAAATTTTGGGTTAAGTTGGCCAAACGAAGCTCCAGGTCTTGCTTGGCTATGAAAATCGTGTGCAGCCAGCTCGCTAGCTGCTCACGGTCTTTCACGTAATCAGGATTGCTGATTACGTCTCTCAAGACTTTCAGAACGTAAGGTTCGATGTTAACGAAACCTCTTCTACAGCACGACTTCATTTCACGGTAAATTCGTGAGTTTTCTAGCTGCAGTCGAGCGATCACTCTGTCAAACTCACTTTGTTCGGCTTTGCTTCTCTCTAAGTCTTCCAGTTCTAACTTTATAGCGTTTATTTGCTGCTTCAAGGATCTTATGGTGCTTTCTTGGTCTCCCACATTTCCTTGATGTTGAGTTGGGGGAATATCCTTTAATTTTGAAGCTATCTCTTCCAATTGAGCCTGCGTAAGACCCGCCGCTATTTCCCCAGCGGTAGGTGGTTCTAGATATACTTTTTCCGTTACTTTAACGATTTTTTCTTGTACAGGATTCTGGGACGGTATGACTAGAGGCAGCGATATGTTGGAGAAAGCACCTTGTAATGCCTGGCCCAACGTCGATAAGAGGTACCACCCTGTAACCCACGCCCAATTACTCGGATAATAACCCTATTTCGTGTAAGACACCCTTGCCTCCCCTTACCACCTCATTGTCTCTTGAAATCAAAGCCAGGGAAAACTACCCGCTTTGACTCCAAAAAGAATGAACTAAACTGCAAAGTAATACTTGTGAAATGATTAGTAATACCAAAGCCATGTTAACATTAAGTGGTTATGCAATGGTTAAATATGGGTTACAATATAAAATTATATGGCAAGCATTATTTTAAAATTAAATTGCTGCCATAATAAATGATTGTTACTCAAAGACACAAAATTAATTTGTTTACACGTGGAGTTTTTACTCTTGCTCTTCATGAATTGGAGTTTAATTTTTTATCTAGTGAGTTTCAATAAATAAATAAAAGACAGAGATTTTTTACTCTTTTACCTATCATACAAGTACTATATATTACAAAATCGTACTTCTTATCCAGAAAAACCTTTTCCCCTGTACGAGGGATGAAAGGCCAAATAGTTTAGGCATGATTTTTGCCTCAAACTCTTTAGTGCTATATTTTTTTGTTAGGAAATAACTTAGGAATCCAACTTTATTTACTATGTTTTCATAAAATCGATTCAGATTTTCTAGCATAATTTTTTAATGTGACGTAGTACAACTTTGAATGCGGTATACTATTTTGTAGAGTAAAGTCCATAGAATACAACGCCTCTATACCCCTTTTGATAACTCATCCCTTCACACCCAAAAGAGGGTCCCAATTTCTGAATAAAATTATCCTTGGACAGTATTTCTTTATTTGTGAATATAACAAAAACAGCCGTGTAAACTCAAAAAAGGGTAAACTTTCTACATGTCTTACTGGCAAACAAACAATTCTGCCTAATAATCTCCTCTTTGCTTCTGAGATACAATAAAGCACCTAAATATAAAAAAAAATAATTAAAGTAGTAATTAATTACTTGCCCTACAATTGTAATTAATTTGTAATTGAATTACTCGTCTTGTTACAATTCTTCAAAACTATTTTTAATATTTTAGGATAATTAGTCCTGACTCGATTAAGATGAGTTTTTGAGTTTCCTACTTGATCCTATTCAAAGCGAGATGATTTGATTATTTGAAATTACATCAAAGTGTGTAAATTTAATTAATTACAATCACAAATTTTTTTAATTTCAATTGTAATTAACTATAATTTACCCGAAGTAATTATAATTGTAAATTGTGAAGTTATTTTAACATCATTGTGTACGAGATACATTATACAGGTCTTATTTTTCAATCTTCTGTTTAGTAAATGCTTTATATTAAATGCAAAATTGCATAAAGAATGTTCAATGGTAACTGCCATTTATGAAAATTGCAGGCAAAGTTTTTAAGTTGTATTCACTAGAACTAGTAGTTTAGTTCTTTATCTACCTTTTTAGTAAATTTCGAAGTATTTAAACAGGATGGCAAGTTCTGTTTTGGCTGTACAAATCTGTTATCTTAGGGTAGGATAAATAATAAACAGTGGCGAAACAGACATGTATGCACTGATGAGCTGTAATGACAGCGAAATAGTACTATCTGCAGTTGGTTGAGGTGTAGACAGCACAGCATAGACAAGCATTTTAATGTATGGATTCCATTTTATTCTGGAGAAACCATTAGTGCTGTGTATTATTGTATCTAAATTGATACCATGCATCAAAATCTGTACTGAATTCTAATGAACTGACTCCTTATCATTTTTTCAAACATAAGACAACTTAAAAAAAAAGTGAAACTCTTCATAATCACAATGAAGCCAAAAATGTATTTAAATAAGACTTCATTGCTTCTAAAATTGATTCAATTTCTTTTGCACTAGAAAAAATGTTCAGATATCAATTAATTTTCTTTAACATCAAACACATTAGTTGAAAATTTAAATATATTTTCATTTTACCTCGAGTAACTGACATTTATTATGGAAAAATCCAATAAAAAGGCAAACATAAAATACTGTGGGACAACAAAAATAAAAATGCACACTTAACATAAGTGGACTCTTTGAGCTTTCGATAGCAAAATAAATGCAATATAATTTGTTCTTTACTAACTTTGTGTGATGAATTATAGTATATATTATATCTTTTCATAACTATAACATTTTAAATGCTGAAATCACAAAGCAATAAATATGACCAATCTAAGAGAGATATATAAATCAGGTATAGTTAAAAGATCTATCATCTTCCATCACCATAACTAGCAAAATCTTTCAATTCACACATGTCAGGCCACCAAGGTAATTTCAAGGCACTCCACCACAATTCAATTAAAAAAAAAAGAAAACACATTCCACTCTGCATGCATAGCAAGCAAATTATTATGAATTAGGTTCGAGAAAAGCCGAAGCTTTTCTGTGCGCCTTCGACGAATGAGTTAAAGTAAGTGGAGGCAATGCGTCCGCAGTTTGGGTGGCATGAGGGGACAAGGGCGGCACCGCTAGCCAACAGGCTGTACAACCCTGTAATATTAATGCACTTGAAGATTATGGGTGAGCCATGGGGGAGACAAGATTAAAGACCCACCAGAAACGATGAAAAAAGCACTTACATGACCGAACTTTCAATTAAAATTAAAATGTGTTAAATGATAAAGTAATGCAGTGATGACGACACACTTACAAAAACAAAATTAAATCTTAGTGACATGAATATTTTATTATTTAACTTTAATGGGGAAAATATTAATTACTGAACCTAAAAAATAAACAACATTTTGTGCAACTGTTAGATACCACATTTCTCGAAAGATGCCCACTGCATTTCACAGACTTAACTCCCTTGGATTTCTTTCTGTGAGCTTTACATGTAACAACTGTAATTCTGTTTATATTGGACAAACGTAAAGATCCTTTCTTATTAGAGGAAATGAACATCTAAACAATTTTATAGGTAGAAAAATACAGATATTGTAACTTCAAATTCTTCATTGGCCAATCATTTATTATCATTTAAACTTACTTCCACTTTGGACAATTTGAAAAATTTACGTTTTTGTAAGAAATCATCAAAATTAAACTGTTMAGAAATTTTATAGATAAATGAAATTTTAAATGACCAAAATTTGACAATTCTAAATGACTCTTGTAATTTCAGTTGTCCCATTCTAAATTTTTTATTTGAATGCTAATTTTTATGTTGCTGGTTTGAAAGTTGTTTTCCATTTTTAGTCAAGATTGTTTGTTTAGATTTTTAGATTCATTTGATTAATTTGTATTTAACTAGGTAATTGACGATCTGGTAGGTCTAACCTTTGACATTAAACACTTTAACATTAAGACAACAATTCTTACCCCCAAACAGCAACAAAGGCAACAAAACGAGCCACAACAACCCCGCCAACTTCCTGTTCCTCTTCTGGCTCAACAGGTACGTATCCATGAGCATCAATCTGCTCGCGGCGGTATGAATCTTCTTGCKYATCCACACCCACCCCCTCCACTGGTACTCYAGCACCGAATAAAAAATCGTAAGCACGGAAACGAATGAGCTCACGATCCTGGAGATCCATGTCTGCCTCCGATACGAGGCGGAACGTGAAGACACTGTGTACTCGTATTCGTTGTTGCAGTTGTTGTTGGCGAAAAGAGATCTCGGTTTGTACTTATAGTCGGTCACGAGGTGATGATCGGTCTCGTCATGTTCCTTGTGGTGGGAGTAGAGGTGCTCCACGGAGCGTTCCCGACTGTGGAGGGAGCGTCTGGACATGTTGGGCATGGCCACTATGCCTGGTGCCAGTTCGACACGGTCCCGCGAACTTCTCGAATACGTCCAGTCGGTTTTGGGGTATACACTGTGGATAGAATGGTTATTTATTCCAAGCAGCAAAATAAAATGAGTGAAAAGAAAGTAAATGGACGCTACCTTGGAGTATTATAATTTTATATGATTATAATGCCTTTTTTAACTTCAAATTCCTTTATTTTTTTAACGGTAACCAGTTTCGAGGCAGAATCTTTAGAAATTTTAAAACAAGAATAGAAGAACATTTAAGATCTTGGCGAATAGCACAAAATTATTCTCTGTTTGCAAACCATCTTTTAGATATTGCCAACAATTTCGAAATTAATAACAATGTTGATATTTTACATACGGAGCAAAAGCATCAATTTCTAATTTATTACAAATTTTAGATATAATAAGTTCCAATTAATGTCCTGACGAAATAACACTAAATTCTAAAATAAATCTCTGAAATACACTATCGGACAAAAATAAAACAACCCTTACAACAATGTAAAACCCATTTGGTAACCAGCGAAACTAAAATGTTTTCACATTAAAATTCATAGTATGCCATTGTTACAGGTAAAGAGAAACTGTTTCCAAATGTCATATAAAATTTGTTTGACAGCGACAAAAGTAAAGCAAACTTTTAGATAAACAAAGTTTATTTAATTTACAATAATAAAAAAACATTTTATGATTGGAAAACAGAAAAACTAAGTTATGATTAGAAGACACACAAACGGCATTTAAGAAATATTAACTAGGAATTAATGGGATACCCATTGTTGGCTCTAACTTTTTGGTAGCAATGTGGCATTGATAAAATTAAATTTTGTTAATTTTGTCAATTTGAGATTGCTTGTTTGGGAATGTTGTAGTGCAAATCAAAAAGCTAGAAGAATGTTTTTATGCGCATATTTTAAATTGAATAATACTAAATTTTTTGGGTACAAGATGGCAAATTTTTACAAAGAAAAGTGCCACAAAACTATTTTTTAAATACAAAATAGCACAAATGTCTTAGGAAACAAAATTAGTATTTATCTCCTGGAATTTGCACATGCACAAGACGACTGTAAACTAAGCCTGTGTGTTGTAAGTAGGAGATTGAAAAAGCAAATGCACCATTATAATAACTGCAGATGATAAGTAAAGTACATTTAAAGTAAACAATTTACTAAATGTTATGAAATTGTGTTGAAATATGGGAACATTCCCAAATAATAAACTACAATTTCTGTTTCATAAGCCAAATTCTTTGGTGATATGGAACGTAAACATCCTTTTTTATTTGTCTACACCAAACAATCCCATAGTACCAAGGTTATGCTGTGTTTGAAAAGTAGGCTTGGTAAACATTTATGCTTAATTTATAGTAACCAAAATAATCCACAAAAACTTTTAGTGCCTTTAGTAATCTGTTTATAGCAATCATTAAATGAATGATATCACTTTATTGACTGCTTTTTTATTTACATACCTGATTTAGGTGTCAAAATTAACACAAACACTGCATGTGAAGCAAACATCTATTATTTGGGGTCAAAGAGTAGAATTTTACTGCACCTGATAAGAGAGGGTACAAGAAGAGTTTGTAAAAAATGACCTTAAAATTGTCAAATTTAAGCTACTGGATATGAATGGGAATAGGCCAAGTTCAAGCAAGCTGCTAGAAATAGTATATGGAACATCTACAAATATTTACGTTTTGCTCAAGGTCAGCACCTTAGTTGTGTGGTATGCTTGTGTCTAGTAGCCTGCCAGATTTATGTGGAGAACTAGAGCAAGACAGTTATAATATCTATGGATGTGAAACATTTTTAGTCATCTATGGAAATGATAAATACTTTAATTTACATAATTAATTTTAAACTGCAGAACCAGTTGCTTACTAAGCACAGCAGGTGATAATAATATGTAAATTACATGAACTTGAATGTAGTGAGTACTGAAAAAAAAAAACAGAAAATGTCACTTACTCCCAGTATCTTCCAGCTTTTCTGTACAGTCCCAAAGCAGACACTTCCGAAGACCCATTGGCCGCTAATCTAGCGTCTTCAATCAACTGATTCCTGTCATTTTCAGATATGTGTCTGGTGGTCGTTATTTCAGCCTCTCCTTCTTCTGATGAATAATCAGACGTCACCTGCTTGGACTTGCTATAGCTTTTAGCATCAGTTTTCGGAAGTCTAGATCTCAAAAACCTCGACGAATTTACTGATGCACTGTCAGAACTCGATACATTCTCAAATGATCTACAGCACAAGAAGAATGAACTTCAGAGGTGAGAGTCCAAAAATAGTTTTGCTATATTTAGACAGCATGCTTTATACAGTTAAGTATTTCAAAAATCAAATATTTGGTTTATCTGCGCGTCGTGTACTGGTAGGGATTTACGACTTAGCTTATCAGTGAATTTGCGGTGTTATCAAGCAGGCCAAACAAACCGTTAATTACAGAAAATGCAGGGGTTATTAGCAAACTGAGCAAATATTTCTTGCGGTATCCGTAGAAACACCCGTAACCATAGTGATAACTGTCGAAATGTCAAGGCAATCTAGAAATCATTCCACTTACTTCACTGTGGTGCTACGAGTAGTACGAATAACAGTCTCTTCGATGTGGTTCCCTTGCGAGTATGTTGCGCTTTCCACATGATTTTGAAGGAACGGAGTCCTGGATCTGGACCTGCTTGATCTGAGCTCCATCGCTTACTGCTGCAGTCTTTAGAAAAATAAAGGCATACCTTGTTTCCCACAAAACAACAAAAAGACACACGTGCCTCCTGTACTCGAAGTCTAAAATAGAAAACCGGCGGCCCTTTTACACTTTGCTCTATTTACGTCCAGAAATAGTCCACGGTCTATGCACAAAAATAAACTGGTCCCTTTCCAACGTCTGCTTTGATTTTCCACTATTAACACTAACACTGCTAATTAAATAAGGATCTGACCTAAAATTTGATTATTTCACCATTTTAACGTTTCACAGCGCGCGTCTTCTAACGATCCTCTATGAATAATAATAAATCCAAATAATAGTAAAGCTGCCAGGTGACGTCATCTATAATTTCAGAGCCAGGGTCGGTTGCGCAATGATTCGGCAACTTCAACCGTAGTTTAAATGCGCATAGGGATCAGTTTTGTTTACCTTCGAAGCGATGAACGTCATTTTATTTGAAGTTGGCGTTTTTGTTTACGGCCATCGCGCAAGCGCGACTAGAAAGCGTTGCCGCGGGCGGTTGGAATTTGAATATTTGCGGTGTTGACCTAATAAAATGTATCTAGATACGTCACGAATGTTTCCGTACAGGTAAATTCATGTACTCTCTATTTTTAAGTATTACAGTCACCAGCCGAAATAAAACTTTGCAACACTCAAAAAATATAATGCAAACTGGAATCCTGAATTACTGTTAGTACTTGTAGACGGAAGCGATGCTATTACAAATGGGTTTACCAAGGTTTTTGGCCCGCCAAAAATGTGCTTTTTCCATGTTCTGAAAAGAATAGAAAAATATATACGGGGAACATAAATATTCTGCTATTAAAAGAAACATCTATGCCTTACAAACATGTGCAGATTAAGACAGTTTTTCAGACTGCCAGTCGTTTTTTAGAAAAATGGAGTAGCATAGATGATCCCAATGTTAAATTTTTTTTGAAATAGTGTAAATCAGAATGGCTGGAGAACACCCTAATTGGTATGAAGGAGCAGCCATTGGTTACCCAAGCACTAACAACGGAATAGAAGCAACAAATGCTGTCATAAACAGAGAGTCCACCTTTTCGAGAAAAACTACCTGTCGGAAAATCTTTAAATCACGTTTTAGATCTTTTAGGAAGTGGTCCGCTGACCGTGATATGCTGAATTTCCAAATTTTAAACCCTTTGGTGGGCAAGCTACTATTTTAAATAGTGACTGGATTAGTGCCTATCAGTGGGCTGTTTCAAATAAAAACAATGTGAAAATAGTACTGCTTATACTCTTGCAACAAACTTAAAATTTGGCAACAAGATATCATCAGCAATTGCGTAAATAAAAATTACTTTTGGGATTCATATGATGACTTTATACATGTAATCACTATAGATAGTGAAGATCACGGAAGAGCTTATGCAGTTGTTGCATATTTTTCATACAATTTTTTTTTACGGTATCAAAAATTAGTACTATTTTTTTGCTCAACCTATATGGGTATCAGTAGATACATACAATCATAGGTATAATGATGAAATAGACTATTTTCACTCTGTCTATCTTAAAAGTAATCATGGTAATATGATCCATTAGAAAGAGTGAGGTAAGTCAGTATTACAGGTATTACTGTGTAAATAAGACATTTTTACATATTTTGCCGTGGCTGTTATTTTTATGTCGTAAATCATTGTAAAATTCTTATTGTATCTAAATTGTCGTGACAAATAGCTTTTTTGTTGCGTATTTTTGCAAATTTTCGCTTAAATGACTTATTTATTTGTCATGGTAATCATCTATTTTGTCATGCTGTTCTAATTAACCCAAATAAAACGCAAGGTCCACTAAATGTTTTTTACTTAAGGTTAAATAAAGCAAACAGTTATAAAATATAAAACTCCGATTCTCTCCTAGATCTATAAATGCAAGTAAGTCTTGACTAAAATACGTAAAAGATCCTTTTGCTCTTTGGAAAAATATGGCCAGAGTTCGCTTTCTAGTTCAGGTAGGGCGTTTATTTCCAGCGATTGACAGATCATCACAAGAGATTGCATCAGGAGAAAAAGTTTCTCTGACATCCTGCAAGCTATCAAACTTTTGTCGCTCTGGTCGCCCCACGTATATTTTTCTAGCAGCTTGGCCAAGTCGGGAGCTAATCTTTGCGGTGTAGGCCTCAAAATCAACAACAATAAAACTCTGCTAATTTCACATCGTAAGAGAACATCAGAACGAGATCCGTTGTTTGGACAGTTGTCTAAGAGATTAGCCATATCACTAAAAGTATCTAAAGCTGCTGTATAGTCTCCTAAAAACAAAAGAAGAGAACTTAATTACGTAGTCACCAAGCCTGGCAGCAAAAGCATGTGAAATCTGCCCCAGCATATCAGCACTAAATTTCTATCATTGCTTCATATGTATGGGAAATTAACTTTTAGCTAGTTTAGTTTTAGTTATCAGGAGGAAAGGAACACTGAAAAATTTTGATCAATTTTCCTGCAAATACAGAATGAATGGTACCCAACATTATTGTTTTAAATAGAACACCCTTGTATATTTTTACATTTTTGAATTTCCATTGTATTTTGTGGTCACTTTATTTAATCACATATGTGGTCTATAACACGCCATTTTGATACAATTGATAATCTTTTTTTTTTAATTTGACATTTGCAGCATTTTCGGAATAGATCAATATATCTGAAATTAAAATCAAAAGATATAGAGGTGCGGTTTCTACCATTAAATTACGGTCTTTAATGCTCTCTAGAAATTTTAAATAACTGTCAATATTAATAATATTCCCATGAGCAAAATGTTTTTCTTCAAAATTATTAAATGTATTTTGGTCGCACTTTCAGGGAAAATTTGTTTTTCGGTTTTCCTTCTGCTCTCATAACTCCTCACCAATATTGATTACAAGACTGAAAACTCGTAAAGTTAATCCACTAGGCCCTTTCATCATTCCTTACCATTTTCAAAGTAATCAGACGCTAGTAAACCCAAACAATGTATTCGAGTGTCTAATGAATTATGTGCGATGTCAACAGCTGCCTTTAAATAGTCCTCTTTGCTTTCCTTCTTGTCCAAATGATCTAGAGCACCTGCAACCTCCAAATTCAATCCGATCGCCAAGGGACTATTTCCTGGCAGCCTGCTGGAGGCGTAAGAATAACAATTCAAAGCGGCTTGCAAATTTTCCTGGAACGGACTGGGAGAACCAAGCCTGTTATCATTAACTTCCGCAGAAAGAAATTGCCTCGCTGACCGCAACAAACAACATGTCTCGCCCGGAATATTTCCCAAAGAACCCTCGCATCTGGCTGCGGCAATCCAGCACAGTCCAGCATACGAAGGCATCTCCGCGTTTTCGCATTGTTGACCAAGGGAAGTGAAGCCTTCGCAGGCTTCTGTCACGTTGGGTTTCCTCAAAAATCGTCTGGAATACAGGGTTTGTTACTTCCATATGGATGTGTAATATACTGGCATACTTCTTCAGTTTGTTTGATATGTTATGGTATTGGTCCAGGATGTCCCCGGATGTGGGATCGGAGCTCATAGTTTAGTTGATTACATCGTGCTTAAGTGGGAGAGTATGTATATTAACAGGCAAAATTGAAACATGTAGTAAATACACCACAAACACATTTTTTTCCTGTTAAAGTATAAACAAAACAATCGAAATTACGCGTCATACACTCAAACGTCAAAGCCAATAAAATGTCAAACAACAAAAACAAATTGTAAGCAGGATTGCCAGATGAACTGATGAGCTGTAAAGTAACTAGAACATGGTCCCTTATATACAGGGTGTTTTTTTCGATGACCAGTATGGGGATCTCGAAAACTAGCTGAGCTAAAAGGAAGGTTAAATGAAGAAAGATTCGATGTTTTGTTGACCTAACTCAATGCACATTTTGGTTTCAAAAAATAGTTCATGACATTTCCTTTTCTAAAATAAAACTAAATTTTTAAATTCTTTTATCTCGTTTKTTTTTGATGTGATGTAAATACAAAAGTTGTAGACAATTTACCTCTCAATAAAATAGTGAAGTCCAATTTGTTACGCATTTTGTCATTTTTGAGATGTGACATAAACTTGTGTTTTTTATAGTGGAAACTATAGTTGGCTATGGATTCATAAAGTCGGCAATTTTTTACCTATCCAACTCAGTATAGTTATTTTGAAAAATACTAGAGTTATAAGACAATATTTCACGGGTCGAACATGACGGKTTTATGTTTACACTTGKCAAAACGTTTATTTGTGTAMATTCATTTATACCTCTGAACCGATTTCTTGGTTTACAAAAAGAGCGATACCTACTGCCCTAAGTTATTGTAAAGCCTTTTAAATTGCTTTAAAGTAGGCTGACGGCGATCTTACTAGCGACGATAGCAGTAGTAGCACTAAATATCTATCTACTATCTAGAGACTTTAGCTATCCTTGTAACCTTGTAAGTTGCCGCCATCTACCGGTGAGATTTCGAATCTCTACATTCATAGACAAAACCTCTTGTTAGAAGTTTTATTTTCTATTATTGCGTCTATCTACACGGGGTCATTTTCGTAGCATAATAGATAGCAAAGATCGTTTTCCTTATTCCGTAGTTATCTATAGTCATACTTAATGCTGCCGAGAGAATTACTCGTAATCTTCATAGAAAAAGACCCCATATTTAATAATGCATTTTAAGGCAAACTAGTTGCGGAAAATTTAAATGTTTATAAATAAAGAGGGCACAAAACCCTTTAAAAATAAAACAAAACTAACCGATCTTTCACAAAATCTAGAAAAGTTATTACTACTAACAGACATGTCAGTAAACTTGTGTAATTTTTAAGTTAATGGGAACTCGCTCGACTAAATCGTCTAAACTACGATAAATAGCTACATCTGTCAGCCCTGCAAATTCGGGTTGGCAGATCCAGGAACGTATTCGTATTAAAATAAAAGCCCAATGCAATATGCAATAAATATACAGAGACTGGAAATCGTTTTCAAGCAAAGATCAAATGATGCACAAAAAAAGTTAATTTATACAACTAATAAAAGAGTCATTTTTAACACTGATTTTTTAAGGTGCTGTGTATCTACCAGAGAAATATAGTTCTCTGGTATCTACCAAAAACGATAATAGTTCAAATGTCCCGGCTTACGTTTTTTAAACTCAACTACTCAACAGTTACGAGACTAGAGCAATTATTTAAGTAATTGTTGATAATATCAATAGAATTTGGAACAGCAACCATGAATAAAAAGGTAGATTCTAAACCACAATGTACGAAAACATTTGTTCGCAATACGGAACTGCGTAAACCAAAGACTGTTGTTATTAACGAGTATGAACTGAAAAAGGCACCAATCAAGAAACCGGAGGTTAAAAAATCTAGTAAAACAGAAACGGATGGGTCTAGAAATACCAAACTGGACACTCCAGATGTTCATTCTGCATTAATGATAGCCAGAAAAATTGAAGCGGTTGAAAATGTGAAGCCCAGAAGGATTAAAAGTGTCTCCTCATTGCAAGACAGTAAAAAGTTAGCTATAGATGAAAAGGTACGTTGTGACTGCTTTCAATTAATGTTAATTGTAATGTGGGGTGTTATAATTATAGATAACACGGAAAGTTAATTTTCCAATTGACCAACCTATTTATAAGGATTTGATACCTCTGTGTGTAAGACCACAACAAACGCAGGTAACTGTTAGTCGAGTTGTGTCACAACCTAAAGATAAGGAACCTTCGTTGAGTGACTTTTATATACCAAAGAAGTTTCCCGAACATAGTTACCAAGTTTCAGTTCAAAATGTTCCTAAAAGTTATGTCCAGACTAGCGATTGTTTAAAAGTGTATAAGTTAATGCAAACTTGGGAATAAAATAACTTTATATATGACAAGATACTTTATTCAGAAAATGTGTCTTAACAAAATTAGATTTTATTAAAAGCGGCAATATCAACAGACTGTACAAAATCTTCAAACTCTTGGATCTTCTCCACCAGCAAATCTACCGAAACCTTCTCGTCTTCGACGACGCTCATAATCTGCAGTTTATTGATTCCATAGCCGACAGGTACAAGTTTTGATGCTCCCCAGACTAACCCGTCCATCTCGATGCTTCTCACATGTTTTTCCATCTGTTTCATATCAGTTTCATCATCCCAAGGCTTCACGTCCAGTACGATACTCGATTTTGCAATTAAAGCGGGTTTCTTTGATTTTTTCTCGGAGTACGCTTTGAGCCTTTCTTCACGAATCTTTGCCGCTTCCTCATCCTCTTCATCTGAAGCAAAGAGATCGACATCGTCGTCATCATCAGCGGCTGCTGGCTTTGTGGTGGGGGAAGCGGTAACCAAAGGACTAGCGGCAGCACCAAACTTCTTGCGTTCTGCAGGGGTGTAAGACTTGATGMMGTTGTACCAACGTAGTGCATGAGGGAAATTGGCACCAGGTGCWTTGGGGAGCTTTCCGAAAGTCTCTACKTCGYCACTGGATGGTTGGAAACTGCAAGTGAAAGGTTGCAATATGGTTATGGATTCACCATGTGCTATGAATTTGCATAATACCCGCTGATGTAACTCTTGTCTTCTAAGAAGCTGTTGAGTTCCTTTACTCCCTTTTCCGTGGTTAAATCGCCGAAAGCCATTATTACGTTTTACGTGCGGGTTTTATAAAACCAAAGTAGTAGACCACACTCTACAAGCAGCCGGTACAGAAAGAAACCGGAAATTGCGAAACAAAAAGGTTAAACTTGACGTTTCATGTATCGATGACATTGACAGCTCTTTAGGCAATTGTACGTAAGCTACCGATATTATACTATCGCTTATAATGGAACATACTAAAGTTCAGCAGTAAGGAGTATTAAGTTATAGATAAATCATTAAGAATGCAAAATTTGCAATAACGATTGACATTAAGGCGAAAATGTCTAGTTTCTTCTTCTGCTTTATACTCTTGTTAATGTAAATCAAACCGAAGACCCAGCGGTAGCAAGAAACGGTTTGAAATATATGGCTGTCATTGGTCGACTACGCCAAAATAACGCATTTTATTGGCTGGTCGGTTTTACGCTAAAAAAAGTTATTGGGGGTGGATGGTAGCTTTGGTATAAACTGGTGGATGTCTTTGGGATGACTTTTTGACGTTTAATTGTTGCTGCACGAATTATTAGTTTTAAGTAAGCATCCGTCTGTCTCCTAATTACAAATCAAGTTTAATTGTTTTGATAAATAACACTATTTTCATCAGTTTGCGTCTAGTTTTAGGTTAGACTTTTTTATACATTATGTAATATACGTCACCCCATATTTTTTTAGAAATGCTGCGTACTACCGTGACCCAAGTCCTTAACAGGGCCAAATTGAGCCCAAAACACTTAGCTTGTGCTGCCCGAGGTGCAGCTGATGTTGCCAAGAAGCCTGACAAGATTGAGGTCTTTGTAGATGACAAACCAGTATTGGTAGAGCCTGGTACAACAGTTTTGCAGGCTTGCGCTATGGTTGGTGTAGAGATACCAAGATTTTGTTATCATGAACGACTTGCCGTGGCTGGTAACTGCAGAATGTGTCTTGTGGAAGTGGAAAAGTCTCCCAAGCCAGTGGCTGCTTGTGCGATGCCTGTTATGAAAGGTAAGCTGATGAGAGATGAGAACTGCGAAGCAAATTTACTTTATATGTCCAGGGTGGAGAATTAAAACGAATTCCGATATGACTAAGAAGGCACGAGAGGGTGTGATGGAATTTTTGTTGGTTAACCATCCACTGGATTGCCCGATTTGTGATCAGGGAGGTGAATGTGATTTGCAGGATCAGTCGATGGCATTCGGTTCAGATAGGTCACGATTTGTCGATGTTGATTATTCGGGCAAACGCGCTGTAGAGGACAAAGACATTGGGCCCTTGATCAAAACGATAATGACACGTTGTATTCATTGTACACGTTGCATAAGGTTTGCCTCTGAAGTTGCTGGTATTGATGATCTAGGTAATGCTGGCTTTTAAATTGGTACACAAATTTCTTACAATTTTAAATCTTTCTTAAGGTACAACTGGGAGAGGCTCGGATATGCAGGTGGGAACCTACGTAGAGAAGTTTTTCTTATCTGAGCTATCAGGAAATGTGATAGATTTGTGTCCCGTTGGTGCACTTACAAGTAAACCTTACAGTTTTACCGCTAGACCCTGGGAAATTAGGAAAGTTGATTCAATCGATGTTCTTGATGCAGTTGGATCTAACATAGTTGTTTCTACAAGAACAGGAGAAGTACTCAGAATATTGCCAAGAGAGAACGATGAAATTAATGAGGAATGGTAAGTTATTCATTTTCACACTGCAGATCTTGTGTATGAGCATTTTTCATAAGCTTCATATTTTCAAAGTCAGAATGTAAATTAAACCAATATATTTTAAGATAAAATCAATATGTAAAATAAACTTTCTGTTTTGGAGATTTTTGAAAAAACTGAAACTTTAAAGTAATGAGGAAACTAACAGCAGCTTTTTCTGCTCTATTTCATGACGACTATAAATTGGTTAATATGATATTTCAGTTTTTAGTAAAACAATAATTAATTCTTTTACTACAGAACAAAAAACTTCTCCACATTGTTGCTTGTAAACAACATTTTTAATTGCCCCTCACAGAAAATAGTCCAATGGACTGAAATCCAGTGACCGGGCTGACCATTCAATTGCTTCACAATTTCCTACCTATTTGTTTGGAAAAAGTTTGTTTAAACATTTCCTGACCAACACGCCGTCAGGTGGTGTACCATCCTGTTGCCACCATAAGTGATTTAATGAAATAGTTTACTGCAATGTTATAAGGATTTTAAAAAGTTGATAATTAATTTTAGTGTGAGGGGGAGAGAAATGCTCGTAGGAGAAAACAATCCTGAAATAAATAATAATAATTGTCTTTTTAATTATTCGTTGATTGCGACATCTTTGTTTAGGTTGTCCGATAAATCTAGATTTTCTTATGATGCTCTGAAGAGACAAAGGTTAGTAACACCATTCCTTAGAGCCAACGACGGCAATCTAAAACCAGTAGACTGGGAGGTGGCGCTTTCCACCGTAGGCAAGGTCATTAAACATGCTGGTATGTCAGATTTCATCATACCCCACCTATTGTCTCACCTATTCTTATTTAGGAGACAAAGTAGGAGCTATAGCTGGTGGATTTGCCGACGCCGAGGCCCTAGTTTCCCTGAAAGACCTCTTAAATCGACTCGGTTCAGAAGCGCTCTGCACTGAACACACCTTCCCCACAGATGGCTCTGGAACAGACCTGCGTTCAAGTTATTTATTGAACAATAAGATTGCTGGGGTTGAAGAAGCCGATGTGGCCATCCTTATAGGTACAAATCCGAGATTTGAAGCCCCGCTCTTAAATTCCAGACTTCGAAAGGGATATGTCCATAACGAACTTCAGGTGAGATCGGTTTTTGATAGATTAAATAAAAATAGAAGAGATTCCCTCCCAAAAACAACTCCGTACATTAGAGCAAAACTGTGTTAACTCACAAAACGTACATTGAATTAAGTAAGTAGTTTATTGAATTAAATTCAAATTACAGATTTTAGACACATAACTACAATTAGTAACAACATATCCAATAATACATAAAATTTATTAACTAATAGCAATTGCCTATCGTTTTATGTATTAACTTTTTTGTAACAGCATGTGTAGTATGTACAGGGTGTGCAAATAAGAGAGGTGGCAGGTCATATCTCATAAACCAGTAGCCCTAGTGCTTTTAGGTAAAAAATTTCTTAACAAAAGTGGCCAAGAGAAATTGCTGAAAAATATTTTCGGGTTTGTAAAGTGGCCGCTAGAGGGCACTGTGGCACCTACAAATTTCAAGTTCAATTCATTCGGTGATTGGCTTGCCTAACACTAGTAATTGCTCTTGTATGCAAGTAATAGCAACAATTGACATTTTTTAGATATAACTATAAATTAGAGAAAGTTTAGTGGTGATACAGAGAAGAAATAACAACAATCGTGGGTAGGTATACATAACAAAGTGAACTAACATACTGATTTTAGAATGTGCATAGGCACATTTAATATCTAACTGTGTAGTTTCTGCTTAAACTTGACTGTCGTTCTTGCTGCACCCCACACTACTAATTTGCATAATGTCCAGTACTCAACTGAGACTTTTAAACACAAACATGATGCTTCGTAGCTTTTTAATAATGTTTTTAATATGAACGTTATATTTTAAATATCTATCAAACCAAACTCCCAAGTAACAAACCCATTCCTCACACTTAATCTTTGGACACGAACAATTTGAAGCACATTTGCACGATTTCTTGTGTACGGGTATCTCCCAAAAATTAAATATCAAATCAATCAAAAATATAAATGGTTTCCCAACAAGATTTCTAAAAAAAATAAAGCTCTCTTTCTTCTTTTTCCGCTTCAGCTGCATAAGTTGATAAAGCACGAAATTTAAGACACCCTAAACTGAAAAATCCAAAAATAAAAAATTTGGACTTGACACGTTATGCTCTGACGTACAGAACTGTCCCCCACTTTCTCCTGATTTAGCTCCCTGTGACTTTTTATTCTGTAAGCAACATTTGTTTACTTCTCAGCTAGTTTCTTATTCTTTTTAAGCTACTTCAGTTATTTTGTGATGAACGATTTAGATTGAAACATAGCAAATTTATGACCTTTTAGGTGGCACTGATAGGCCCCAAGGTCGACCTTCGATACCAATACGAACATTTAGGCGAAGACCCGAACATAATCCAGGAGCTGGCAGACGGTTCTCACCCGTTCTCGGCCAAACTGAAGTCGGCCAAGAAGCCGTTGATCATCATCGGGGCCGACACACTGAAACGATGTGATGGTGCTGCTATTCTGTCGGCAGTCCAATCTTTGGCGGCGCAAGCCTGCGTGGAAGACGAAGACTGGAAGGTTTTGAACGTTTTGCACAAAGTGGCGAGCCAAGTCGCTGCTTTGGACATTGGGTATACTCCAGGAGTTGATAAGATTCGTGAAGGAAACATCAAAGTTCTGTTTTTGCTGGGTGCTGACGAAGGAGCGATATCGAAAGAAGACTTGCCGAAAGGTTGTTTCGTGATTTATCAAGGTAGGCATACCAGTTTAGTTCATGTGTAGCACTCTTAGAAAGAGGGTTCCCGGGAAATATATCCTGATGTGTTCTTTCTTTATTATTTATTTAATACTTCAGGTGATTTTCGTGTCCTCTAATAATTTATGGATAAAGTAATTAGGTCATAACGTTCTTAATTTTCGTAGTTGTCCTATTCTTCTCAACTTGATTAAAATTTAATTAAAGGATGTATTTCTGACTCTTATGTTCGAGTTACAAAGAAGCTTTATTGACTTCCAGTGGTACAAATCCTCCATTGCCCATAGATATCTCACAACAGGTCTCTAGTTGATGAAGATATGATCATCAGTTCATTTAACAAACTTTGTCCAAGTATGTCCTAAAAAAAGGGGTTCGGCTGATGTAGCAGAAGGAAAATCCAGCACTGGTCTTATTCAATTATATTTTGAGTTGAACACAACTTCCTATAATCTAAATACTAGAAGATAGATAATTATGAGGAATGTCCCTTTGAAATCTGGTATTTGCGATTATTTCTTAAACAACTTTGGATTCTTTTGGCTTCAACTGCAACTTAGCTCTACAGTTTATAGTCTATAGTCTAAATGTGGTAGGTTAAACATCTTTTCTTTTGATTTTCCGAAAAATGTATAACTACTTCAGCTGCAACTACCTACTAAGTTTTAATCAACGGTATTTTTATCAGTTCTTAACATTTTTAATATTGTCTAATAAAATTCATTGCGGATCGTACACTTTTTGAGAACCTGTAGAGCTAAATCTTATTCATTGTCAACCACAGAGTAAATAAATATGCAACAGTACATTTTCTTAATTTAATTTTGTAAAAATACAGACTATACATATACAAAGCAAGCACTGATTTCGCGCGCCAAATTTGTCGTCTATCGCCGCGCCGCTCTGACCTCACCCAGCGAATAGCGGCAATGCGCATGGCACTGAGCTTGCTTATTGGACCAGTAGTAAGCGTAGGTCATTTGTAGCAGGCGTAGTTCGTTTGCACACTCCTCTTGTTCATTAGATCGTTTATTTTGTAGGTCATCATGGAGATTATGGCGCGACCATCGCCGACGCGATTTTGCCAGGGGCGGCTTACACCGAAAAGCAAGCCACTTACGTGAACACGGAGGGGCGTGCCCAGCAGACTCTGGCGGCTGTCACTCCGCCGGGTCAGGCGCGCGTAGATTGGAAGATAATCAGGGCACTATCCGAAGTTGTGGGCGCCAAACTGCCCTACGACACCTTAGATCAGGTCAGATTTAGGCTGGAGGAAGTAGCACCGCACCTTACCAGATACGGTTGCGCGGAAAATGCAAATTATTTCAAACAGGCCGCCGAATTGGCTAAGGTAAAAATAATATGGCGATAAATTTTATAGTGTAATGTGTGATTCTGTTTTGATAGCAATGTGGCGGACAGATTGACAGCACCCCCTTAGATGTGGCCCAGAAAACGTTGGAAGATTACTACATGACCGACGCTATTAGCAGGGCTTCCCCTACCATGGCTAAGTGTGTACAGGCAGTTCTAAAACAAAAGCAGTCTAAATATTAGGAAACTGTATAATTGTAATTGTTTTTTTTTTGTTTTTATAATTGTAAGTATTAAGTTCTAGTGTTCCTTTGTAAGCAATAGAGTATCGTACCTATGAATAAAATATGGAATGTAATTTTGTTTTTGTTCTGACAAAATTAGCAGGCTTGATGCTTTTACTTTAGTAGGAAAATGTACAGAAAGTTAATGACACTGTTAATTAGTGATAATAGGTTACTTTKATTAAAAGTATATGAAGTTTTAACACATTGAACTTAAATCTTATGAGACGTCTGTTGGTATAAAATAACAAGGAAAAATAAACATGTGCCGTGGTATATTGACTACAAGCTTATGCCGACCTATGGCCATATTTTCACCTGCCATAAACACCAAATTGTCAAAAAATCCACTACCGTCTAAGAATTGAGTTTCAGAAATTTGTCCAACTAAGCTTTGATGAAACATTCTTCCAATGACGTTAATAGTTAACAAAAATGAAAATAATAACGCTCATGAATATTGTAATGAACAAGAAAAATTAAATCAAGACTAAATAACCAAAAAAATTAAACCTAATGGAACAATAGAAAGCTACACCTGGAGGACTAACAACAATATTGTATATGAACCAAGATGATCAAAGGAAATGCATTAAATTCAAAACGTCATAACGATCAGACGTGGGGTTTTTGATTTTCAGTGTTCAACTTGCCAATTCAATAGGTTAACAAATGTCGACCCCTGCAAGGATATTATCGGGTGTTTTTATTATTGAAAATTTAAAGGCTCCGAGCAAGTGAATACAGCCTTAAATGCACAACATATTTCAAAATGTTATTTATTGCAATTATGCCAAAATCTTGCCTGTATATAGCTTCTTGCATTTACATAGGTGATGTCACTTTTATGTTTATAATTTGACACTAGTGTTTTGAAGATTTCAAAAGCGAAACGATATGGCCGTTATACTGGTAGGACCCCCTTAATTTTTCGCACTTGTAAACCATGAATTAATAAAGCAGAGATGGGGAACATCATGTGATCGTAATAGATTTGTTTTATTAAATAACAGCTGCAGCGACATAAGCTGGAAAATTTTTGACGTCTAAACAATTTCTAATTTGCTCAATAAAATGTATAGCCGCAGCTGTAAAATAATTGATTAAAAAAATATAAACGCTTTTAGAGATTTTTTGACCAGGTAATTTCAGTAATATAATCGAGCTCTTTAAAATGATTCAACATGTAACATTTTAACTTCTCTTCCGGGCGCCATTTTTGTACGTTATAGGGGCCACCAAGACCATGGTCTGAGTACGGCCCTGTCCTAACCTCCAACTCGTACGCATGTCTCATTGATTTTGTTTAGAAATGTCAAATGTTCATGTTGTGCTAGTGTACACCACAAATTTTGCAACAAAAATACTATAAAGGTAAGAAACAAGCTTTAAAAAACCTAAACTCCCTCAAAATATCAATTAACGTTTAGGTTACCTTAAAATCCTTTTACACAAAGGGTTTACTCGTGCTTATACAGTGCCGTACGCAAATTAATTAAAAAAAATTAACAACACCCACTGTTGCTAAACTAAATCAGCTTCTTAATTATTTTAGCAATATTATGACGATATGTGCGGTGTTGTCACTTCAAAGCAATAAACAGGTGCACGCCCCTAGGGGCTTGTAGGTCATGCACATTGATTTTAAATTACTTGGCGCCCGTCTCTCGGTATGACTCACACAATTAAGCAAAATCGTGTTTACTCGCCTAACATTTATGAATGAGGCTGTTTTCCGTAAGTTTAGTGCACGATTTGCGAAACATCACGCGCCAAGTTTATCATATAAGACAACGAACCCTGAAAATCAATAACAATCATCAAATATTTAAGCGGTTTAAAATTTTAATTCTTGTCTATCTACAGAGGAATTCATTTTTTTGTTTCTTCGCCGCGGGTAGACTTTGTGGCGCCGAAAATATCGATTTCAATTTACCGCGCTTCTTTTGTTTTTTTTGTTATAAATTCAGCACTGAAACACATTTGATATGTCCATCATTTTAGCGCAACAAACAGACACGGGTTCGTGTGACAGAAAAGATGAATGACCCGCCTTTGAACACGATCCTCAATCATTAATAATGTAAGCATAATGGGGCTGTAATAAAGCGAAGAACCAGATAACACATAAATCTGGAGAGATTTGATGCTTTATTGGGCTACAGCAATCATGACGAAGGTCACAGTGGGCAGATATGTATTATTCCATCGTTATTTTGCTTTATGTTTGACAATAATGTTCATGAATAACATTATTTAAGTTATGTACATACGGGGTGGCCCAAATTGGACTCTTAAAGGTAAATTCCTTTACCTAATGGAGATAGACGAAAATTTTGTCGGCGTCTGATGGTCAGTTTTAATAAGAAACTCAATTATGAAAACCTCAGTCAGATATCTATCGTGGTATCGGAGATACAGGGTGATTTTTTATATTCTGTATTTTGGGAATATTTCTGCAAATTTTTTCCTCTTGGAAATTTTGAATTTATGTAAAAATATTCCCATATCACTCTTTTGTGTCGATTTTAGCCAGGGTTGGCAAAGAACATGTTTTTTTTTTTAAATTAAACAAAAGTTTTTTTTAATTTAAACATGTTTAAATTGTTTAAACATGTTTTTTTCTTACTTAGTTGAAAACATGTTTAAAACGTTTTAAACACTGTTTTAAACATGCACTCTCATGCAAATTACTATGTGTATTAGAAAAAATAAATACGAGTAGATGACGCAAAACGTAGCAGTTGTCTAAAAATCCTTAGGTGACTACGATTGCCTGTTGTCATTTGTCATTTGTATTCGATGTGTACGAGTATGGCGTTTACGCGACAATTTTATTTATTATGAGCCGGTTTTTCTTTTCTATTTTAAGCGAAAATCAACTGTGTTCTTAAAATCCAGACCAATCACATACTGGTTACTGGGTTGATTTTAGCTAATATCAACTTTAACAAAGAGAATAATAACCGACCTTGTAAGTTTAAAGTTCAACAATCACAATGACCAGTAGGAGGAATAATCCAGGGTGGAATTACTTAGACAAAATTAAGGTGCAAAATAGTACAATACGAGCTCGATGCAAGAAGTGCAAAAAAGATATGCTTGCACTAGTAAAAATATTTTATTTCTTGTTTATTATTTTTTATATTACGAAGTTCTGATAACTATTTGTTCTATTATGCTAAATATATAATTATCTAGTAACTGTTGAATTAACGTTTTATTTATTGTTTTGTTGTAATGGACCAGAAATACAAATTTTTATGTTATGATAAGGTTAGGATTTTTATTTGTTGTTTTAAAATGTTTGTAATTTATTACAGGAAAAAATGTTAAGTTTATTAATAATTTCTGTAACTGTTGTATCGATAAAAAACTGGGTCTGGTTTTGAATTCAATTCATTTTTATGCAAATGTAAGGTGACATTATGTAGATATGTAATTACTAATAATCCTTTTTATCTATTTGTGAAGGGTAAACGAGCCTAATAGTAATAATTAATGAATCACATACAATAGTCGTAAAAAACACTGTTTAAAACAAATGATTTAAACATTTGTTTAAAACAAAGTTTTAAACAGAAGCGTTGTTTTTAAACAGAATGTTTTAAACATTTTGTTTTAATCATGCCAACCCTGATTTCAGCGCCGTGTACAAAATCAGTATTCTGTTCTATTCTGTATTTTATTACTTATCCGAACAAAGCTCTAAATCGCCAATCCTAAAATAGAACATAGTTTGCGCTTTATTTCATTTTATTGTGAAATACAAAGCTTTTTATGTTTTTGAATGCGTTTGAATTTTATTTATTTCATAAATGCACACTACGGAACATTTCCAAATGGTGCCTTAAGTTAACAGTAAAAAAGAAAATAAACTACGAGTATTGTATCACAGAAATTACACATCATAACATTAAGCTTGTGAGTCCATTATAACTGATTACAGATATATCGCCGTCGCCAAAATAATTATTAAATTCCGCACACTTTGTCTTTTATTGTACTTCATAAAAAGAAATCTAAAACAGGTAAATCTGGAGAACGGGGCGGGCAAGCAACAGGTCCGTTTCTTCCTATCCACGTGTTTGCATACATTTGGTGAAGATAATTTCTTACTTGCACTGTATTATGAGGAGATGCTCCATCTGATTTGAGCTCTTCTTTGCTGCACATTGCAAGGGTTTTCTTGTGCCCAGAGATATTCATTATGTCGGTTAATTTTTTTTGTAAATTTTGTTTCATCCGACCACATAAAGAACTTGGTCTTTTGCGCACATGTTCCTATACCAGTTACAAAACTCCAGACGCCGATCTTCATCCCCAGCATGTAATGTTTGGTTAACTGCAAGGTTGTAGGAGTGAAATCTATGTAATTTCAATGTTTTAGCAACATTGCTTTGTGAAGTGCCAATTTCACCGGTTGAACATGACGGATTTATGTTTACACTTGCCAAAATGTTTATTTTTGTAGCTTAATTTATACCCCTGGACCATTTCTTGATTTACAAAAAGAGCCATATTGTCTTAAGTTATCGTAAAGCGGCATATGATGTAGCATTCAACKATATTAAGCTTTTTTAGATTTGAAAACACCATTTTCAACTTACAAATACGTGAATTTTTAACTAACTGTCAGATCCAAGAAACAATTGTTCCATGGCTAACTATTTTAAAACAATACAAAAATAATACAGAAAATTGTATATAACTCTGGTATAAGTTTATGTCATATCTCAAATATGACAAAACGCATAACACAGTACACTACTTTATTAAGGATAAAATTATCTACAAGTTTTGTATTTACATTTTTTTGTAACATCAAAAATAAACGAGATAAAAGCAGCTGAAGAAGTACTCAAAATTTATTTTTTTTAAAAACCAAAACGTGCATTGAGTTAGATCAACAAAACGGCGAATCTTTCTTAATTTAATCTTCCTCTAGCTCTGCTAGTTTTCGAGATCCCCATACTGGTCATCGAAGAAAACACCCTGTGTATTGCATGACACTTCTCACAGGGCTAATGTACAGTTTTTATTGCTTTAGTATCAATCAATGGAAACAGTTGTGTTTAATGAAACCTAACATCCTAGCCGTTTTTGCTACAATACTGTCTATATGTTTACTGCTTAGTAAAGCTTAATTCGCCATCAAAGACAATGCCTAAAGTCTTATAGCTAGTATCTTGTTTGTAGAGGAAATGATAGTGCGCTTGTAACAATAAAAACCGCATGATTTTACATTTTTGTTTATTCAGCTTCAACAAGTTTGTGTGATGGTATCTGGTCAGATTGTTGATGTCTTTCTGTACACGATTAGTCTTCTATATCAAGTATCACTGAACGGTTCAAAACATGATGTTACATAATTAACAAGCAAAGTAAATACCACCGGTCCCAAATGCGAGTCTTGGGGACACTCGATGGCACATTGATGTAGCGCGATGGCGGTCCAACAAACTTAAAAAGCTGAGTTTGACCATTTAGGTATGACCTAATGTAAGCTAAGTGTAGCTGCCCTCCTCATCAATTGATTCAAGTGACACACAGTCAAATGTCCTCGAATAAGTGGTCCTTGGACGGTGTAGACACAGCCGTGTCATTCATATCGACAGTAGTAAATCCCAATAAACCTATATACATAAGTAATTACACTAGATTATACTTCATACTTACTGAAAAAAAAAACAAAGCAAAAATGACAAATTTATTCCACCAACAGAAAACTAAACAAGAAAGAAAACGTCTTTACAAATATTTGAAATTAGTATAAAAGTAGATGGCATCGTCATCTGCCAGCTGCAAACTGACATGATAACGAAGCCACTCAGCTGCCAAAATGGGAACTACTTCTTAAAGGAAGTGACCTGTATTCTGCCAAGATGGCATGCACCTGCATACGTCAACTTGACGCAGGTCCTGAGAGGGCACTTTTTGGCATCGGGCAAGAACCGACATATATTAAAATGTAGTTTAGGTCTAATGCAAATGCAGACATCACGGAATAGAGACGAGACGAGCTGTAACAGACGCGAAACAGATCTGTCTGTAGTTAGTTGCGGTGCGGACAGCGTAGCATAGACAGCTTGTTCTATGCACAGACCGCATCGTTTTTGAACACTTCTTGTTGAGTTGATTATTTCTAAAACAGTGAGGGTTCTAAAAGCTTGCGTTACCGTGACTGCTAAAACTTGTCTGGTGTTCGTCTGCCACTCTACAGTAAGATCTTTCAATCTTCCTCACAGATAAAAATCCATGGGTGTTAAATCCAGAGACGTCGCTGGTCATAAGTTAATAGTTTGTGTAGCTGCCCAATTATTGCCAAAATTAGCTGTCAAAAATGTTAATAATTGCAGCATTGTGAGGAGATATCCCATCTTGCTCAAATAAATAGGGTCGTAATGTCAACTAACGGCAGTTCATTTACAACAATGTCCATTTTCAGAATGGATTCCTTCGTGGCAGACCAATAACCATCAACGTGTTTCAGAAATCGCAATATACAGCTGATAAAGGTTCTCAGGTAGATGTGATATATACTGAGCTGGACCATAACCTGCTTTTTTATAAGTCGGCACACTATAATTTCATTTTTCATTCATTAATCTAATATCTCACTACTTACATAATCGTAAGTATCTTTTCCTTTAATGGGTTTTTGTCTACTACTTATACGGCTACTTTCGGTGTTCCTCAGGGATGAATTTTGAGGTCTTTGTTGTTTAGTACTTTTATGGTCTGCATTGTTCGTAATTTGAAAGTTCCGGTTCTGCTTTATGCTGACGATCTGAAAATTTATTGCACGGTTGAGATAACTGAGCATTGTATACTTCTGCAAAATAACTTTGAAATCGTTCCTAATTGTCTTAATCATAATAGACTCACTGTTCTTTTATCCACACGCAGATCAGTACCAATTAATTGTGGTTATTCTCTGGATGTTCAATTGTTAGGTAAACCTAATGCAGTGCGTGACTTAGGGGTGCACTATGACATGCTAGGGACTTTAATAATTTAGCGGCAATTAAAGTAAAGTACAAGACGTGCACTCTAGACTAGAATATGCTTCAATAGTATGGTGTCCTGGCTACCAGGGCTATATTGACAGCTTAAAGGAAGCCCAACGTGGATACCTTAAATTTCAACATTTTAAAGCTAATGGCACATATCCTGAAATCAGTTATCCTTAGCAATACCTTCTGGAAACATTTTTATACCATACACTAGCAAATAGGTGTTATTATTTAGCCAAAATATTTTTGAATAGTTTATTAAATGCCATTATTGATTGTAGGCCTATTCTGGAAAAATTATAGTTTTTGGTACCAGGCCGTTTTCGCGCACAGATGTCTTAAAATTTTCCCTGCTATTAACAACTAAAAGCTACCCATTCCTTTAAATAATGTGTTTATTACCTGTAACCATTTTTAATTGGTTAGGCAGTCTTTTTCTA
This sequence comes from Rhyzopertha dominica, assembly GCA_025024175.1. Taxonomy (NCBI): domain Eukaryota; kingdom Metazoa; phylum Arthropoda; class Insecta; order Coleoptera; family Bostrichidae; genus Rhyzopertha; species Rhyzopertha dominica. The sequence continues at coordinate 26,237,286 of QCXZ01000053.1, forward strand.
TGCTGTTTTGGTAATCTTAAGCAATGGAACAGCCCTGTTTCTTGCAATACTAGCTGAAGTCAAAAAGTTGTGCTTGAGTTCATCGTAGTGATAATTCAATGATTCCAACAGAAAGAATTGACTCAAATTCAGTACTGACTTGGTGCAACTAGGATTACCCTTTGTTATCAATTTTATAATTTTAGTTTGTATATGTTTAATTGAAGATATATTGTTTTCATATGCGCCTCCCCAGGCAATGATACCATAGCTAATCAGACTGTGAAAAAAAGCGTAGTAGACCAACAGTAAAGTTTCATTTGGCATAAACTTGGAGATTTTGGAAAATGTAAAAAATTAAATACTTGGTTTTTCTAACCAATACAATTCTCAACTCTTTTAACAATCTTGCCATAAATATTTATACCAAAACTCTCAGATACCTGGTCTCGGTAATTGCCAAAGGTCATGCACACAAAAAGTTTATTGCAAACCAACTAGTACCTAGTCATTTTGTTTTGTGCACACTGCCAAGAGTCGCCATCAGCATATGACAAAACCGAATCACTCGGCACCTGAGTCAGCAAATCATCAAAGTAAACGATAAAGAAAATGGATCTTAAAATTGTACCTTGTAGTACTCCTGTATAGTAGTGTAATGGCATGCTACGCGTATTAGTTACTCTTACAATTTGTTGGCTGTTGGATAAATAGCTATGTATCAGTCTTCTAGTATTTGTTCTAATACCACAAACACTCAACTGCTCCAATAAGATTTGTGATCTACTGTATGAAATGCCTTAGCCAGGTCTAGAAAAGTAGCAGCCATTTGGTTATTTTTATCAATCTGGCGATAGTAGCGGTGAGGACGTAAGTGTGTTCCTATCCTTTCTACCTTTGTTTAATTTTACTTTATTTCTTTTGTTTGTTTGTTGTTTGTTTTCTTCCTGTGCTGTAAAGGAGTTTGTCCTGTGGTACTATATACATATATTTAAAATAAATAAATAATCCATCGGCGGCTTCATTTCATTTCTTCCAGCACTAGAGCGAAATTTATCAATGGGTAATCTAAATTCTGCTTTCTGACGTCATCAGGCTAATACATCAACCCTGGCGCCCCCGTGTCGGGGCATTCTATTTGCAGACCAGACTTGAAATCTCGCGAATTTTTTGATAAAAGCATGATCTACAGAGCAGATCCTGAAAGTTCGCAAACGTTCTGCAATTGTTTTGATCCCCGGGACTGATTTATTCGTATTTACCGATGTCGCCTCCTCGTTTCCTCCAAAGTATGACTCATACGCCCCCGCGCGCACGCGCGTTCCCGATTTCCTCTCGGCCGGGGCTGATTTTCTCCTGGAAAACCGTCCGTCGCACTTTTCCGCGCCGTCTTCGGAATCGCGGCGTATTGATTCAGACTTTCGACGATTGGTCGGCGGTCATATTGATTTTGATCACGTGCCGACGGCGCATTCTCCTCGGGGATGACTCCCAGACGTCAGAAGAGGTCGGGAATTGCGATGGAGTCTGACTTGACGTCGCCGTGGACGTCTTTGTGAAAATCCGAGTGTCGGACCGATTTTCGTTGGAGAAAATGCTGGTCGGATTTGTGGGTTGATTGATTCCATCGGAGCTGGTACGTTTTTTTGGCGATTTTTTGACGCTGTCCGAGTTTTTTTTTGTTTGCACGCCCTTTACGTTTCTGTCCATGCATGTTTTATCGGGTCTGTTGCTTGTACGTGGGTTCCGAAGTCATTTCGGCTCCTTTTGGTATGGATCCTGCTTTTGTTTTTCTGTTGCGCCGTAGATATAGCGCGATCGATAGTGAAAAATATACTACACCTTATAGGTGTGCGGTGCTCAGGTGTTCGGCCTTTAATAACTGCAGTTTCGTTCCATTTTGCTTTGTTGTGTCTTTGATTCTTTCATATTTGTTTTYGCATTATGTGGCATCTTGTTTTTACGGCGATTTAATGATTTATTCATCATTTTTTCCATTGAATTTGATGTGTCGGAGCAATATGCCTTCCTTGTGTTAGTTATAAGCACATGATAAAGTTGTTTGCATGTTTTTAAGTGTGACATACTGCAATAGCAAGAGTATTCTAATGTTTGTATATCCAATGTGACCAAATAATGCGATATATAGACGATAACGTCATTTAGCACCCTTCTTACGTTACTACCATGTTTTTCAGAAATCATTTAATTCGTTTTGACGCCATAATAGATAGCTATTTATCAAACCAAATGTAAAAATCGTCGACTGTCAAAATTTTAAATTGAAACAAAGGGTTGTTTTATTAACAGTGATACGTGTACTGCATGAAATGGACTGCATTTTTCGTATGGATTGCTTACTTGTGGATGATGGAAAGCTAAGATGGACTACAACAACGACCAAATAAAAAAATCTTTAAACAAAACAGTTTATTCTTCAATATTTATTTTGTCCCCTTCAAAATAGTCCTTTTCGAAAGCAATACACATATGACAACGTTTTTCCAGTCCTTATAATACTTGTCATATGCCTCTTGTGGTATCGCCTTCAGCTCCCTCTTCGAATTCTCTTTTATGGCTTCAATCGTTTCAAAATGCTTTCCGCGAAGTGGTAATTTGAGTTTTGGGAATTTTGGTGCCATATTTGGTGAATACGGAGCTTGCGGAATGACGTGTACGTTGTTTTTGATAAAATAATCGAGTAATCGAATAATAATCATGTTTTGTTTGTCCATAATTCAGGCCAAAACAGACGAATATTCTCTCTCAAATTCCATAAAACTTGCACATACCATGCAGCATTAGCTGTTTGACCAGTCGGAGAGAATTCTGAATGCACAACGCCTTGATAATCGAAGAAAACAATCGACATTGTCTTGATTTTTGAGCGACTTTGACGAAGTTTTTTGGTTTCGGCTCATCTTTTACGCACCACTCCGATGATTGTTGTTCGGTTTCGACGTTATATTAATAGACCAACGTCTCATCACCAGTTATGATGCGTTTTTTGGTAAAAATTCAGCACTCCTGGAACAAGTCGCGCCGAGACACGTCTCATGCCTAAAATATCAATTAAAGTGGTTTTCACTGATCCAGTTGATATTCCCATGTCTTCAGCTATCTCTCTAATAGTCACACGACGATTTTTGTAGCACCATTTCCTTTCCTTCTGTAACATTTTGAACGTGTTAGCATACGATATTTCGTTTGAAACAAACATTCTATAAATTTCTATAAATGATTAATGCAACGCGAGCGGCGTTGATTTCTGAATTCTTTGTGCCGCCTTTTTGTAACTGCTGCCAAGCTACAATAAGCACGGCGATAGTAGTTGAAGGTTGCAGATCAATGTCACACCACAGCTCCGACGAAATGTAAGCTTTCTGCACCTTAAAGTTAATTATCGCACAAAACACTACAGAATGTGTTGAATATACACACTCCCAGGCGTTTTCTTATATTAAAATATATCAAATATGTCAAAAATCGCAGATGACAAATATATACGTCACTTTCCTGAGAGGCGGCAAATTGATTTAATCGATAATTTTCATAAGCGCCCTGGATGCATGAATCATTTATAGAAACCCTGTACTTACATGGATAATGTGTTGACTGCCTTGAAACTAGTGATGTCCACGAAAATGTATTCCATTTAACTCCATCTACGTATTTGTAACCTGATGTATACGAAATTTCTATCAGCTTCCAGAAGACAAAGGACAGGGCGACGTCGTTTTTTGCTGTAATTTATTGGCTTGCTTTTCGGAGATGTTATTAGATGGTGACCACGACTTTGTTGTGCTGACTTGAAAATGTAAAAATATTTGCTTTATATTTCGCGATACTGCGAGACTCTCGTGCGAGATTCGAGACGAGACTTTTCGAAATCTGGTCTCGCTTCGCAAGGGAAATTAAAATTACCGTTGACGAGATAGTGGGCATCACTACTTGTAACTTTTATTAACTCCGAAAAGATTATTGCAGAATCACTGTTTCCGCAAAATCAAATCTTTCCTTGGATTGCTCATTCACTATCGAAAATTCATTAATAAACGAAATCTCGTCTCCACTACGAATTAAACTTCAATTTCGAACGCACAGGAAGTGCCATCAATTTGTCCGATTCGTTTACACGCACTATCCAATTACTTTCCCGATTGGTCAGCTCAAAATGACGGATATTGCGTCAACGCCTGACGATCTAATTAGAGATAGGAGGCTAAAACGACCGGAAGTAATTCGTATTTAGGGCCTCATAAAAACCTGTCACCTGTCAGGATAGGGCGAGTTGCCGCGCCACAAGCTCTCGTTTCGAACTTTTAAAATATTAACTGCGTTTGGATGCCCCATTCGCTATAAATATGTCCCGGCTAAGCTGCAGCATCCCCCACGGGAACGCTAGGGATGTTTCTGGTGTAAATTTTCGAAGTTTTATTGCGTCGTTTTGCTATAGTTACGCCTTGGCAACGTGAAGCTCCTTTGTCTTAACAAACACAAAAGGCTCGTAAGTGTCATCAGTGGCGGGGCGTGAATATTTATCTTACGTCTACTGTAAAATTCTAGGAAAGTAAAACATACTACAAAATGGAATTACACTGATAAAAAGAAAGCGCTATAAGCTCAAAACTCTTAGAATTTTTCTCTCTATCCAACTAGCGCCATTAATCGCTTTCGAATTAATTTTTGTTGTTGCAAATGTATAACAAGAAAATGCCAAAAGATAGTCCAGTAGTTGCTCGTTACAGATACACGGCGGCAGAATAAGGTAAAATATTATAACGAGCTGCACGGGATGCAGCTCCATTAGTCCGTATCTTATGTATTACGTCACGTGCACTATTAGCCAATAAAAATATTGGCATATTGAAATCTTGAGCTGCAGCTAATTCTATTTGTTTTACCATCACGAAACTCAGAATACAGTATAATACAAAAGCTATACTACTATGTATGTATCAAAATTGATTATCTCTTAGTCGTTACGTACGATATATGTACAAAGAGCACTGCATTAAATTTGAAGTGTTAAAGTGAATTCAGGCTCGCCATATGACTGCTATCTACATTGAAATCTAAATGGAACTTCCAATAAGCCACGTGTTAGGAAATTACATATTTACCTGTTTTGTTGTAGGTGTTTGATTATGTGTCGTATCGAATGATTTGTTCATGTTGTCAGATAGTGTATTTTAATTCTACAGTATTAGTATTTGAAGTAACCCGTTTATTTTTGTGGCGAGCTTTGATAAACGACTTTTAATAAGCGATGGAAAAGTTCATAACTATACACTTACATTTATATCTTTTTTTGCAGTTAGACAAATTTAAACAAATTTAGTCAAGATGTCGTCTGTAAAAGTGGCAGTAAGGGTGCGTCCCTTTAACAATAGGGAAATATCTAGAGAATGCAAATGTATAATAGAAATGGGAGGAAACACAACCAGTAAGTTATAGAAAAATGCATCGGATATGTTCGTCTGTAAAAAAAACGTAATTTTTAGCTATTACAAACCCAAAAGCTCCACCCGGTACGAAAGAAGCGCTGAAGAGCTTCAATTTTGACTTTTCGTACTGGTCACATAACGTAAGTGTTCAATCTATACAATACTTTTGCTGTAATTGAAAATTTATGTAGGAAGACGACCCCGAGTTTTCTTCACAAATAGTAGTGTATAAAGACATAGGGGAAGAGATGCTACAACATTCCTTCGACGGCTACAACGTTTGCATATTTGCGTACGGACAAACGGGTGCCGGGAAATCTTATACCATGATGGGGAAACAAGAAGACGGTCAGGAGGGTATTATTCCTCAAATATGTAAAGACCTCTTCGGTAGAATTCGAAATAATAATGTAGACGTTAAGTATTCCGTAGAAGTGAGTAGCTTTTATCGTCCGGAATAGTTCAAATGCACTGATACGATCTACATTTCAGGTGAGCTACATGGAAATATACTGTGAAAGAGTTAGGGATCTGCTTAACCCAAAGAATAAAGGAAATTTGAGAGTTCGTGAGCATCCTCTGTTAGGACCGTATGTGGAGGACCTTAGTAAATTAGCTGTTACGAGTTATCAGGATATCCATGATCTCATAGATGAAGGGAACAAAGCTAGAACGGTTGCAGCTACGAACATGAACGAGACGAGCTCACGTTCTCATGCAGTTTTTACGATATTCTTCACCCAACAACGGTGCGTTGAAGGATTGAAGAGAGTTTTTGGTAATTCTGGTTTTCTAGGTATGACGAAGGTACTCAATTGACTACCGAGAAGGTATCTAAAATTTCTTTGGTCGATCTGGCTGGCTCTGAACGTGCTGATTCGACTGGTGCTAAAGGAACTCGGTTGAAAGAAGGTGCAAATATCAATAAGAGTTTGACAACATTGGGAAAGGTCATTTCAGCGCTTGCGGAGATTGTAAGTTATTTTGAATTCTTGTTACGATATTTGCTTAATATATTTGTGTTGTTTTTAGAGCGTAAGTATTTCTTCTGAACCAATCTGTCTTTAGTAAAGGAAAATTTACACCCTTAGGCTTCTAAGAACAAGAAATCCAAGAAAGCCGATTTCATACCCTATCGTGATTCGGTTTTAACTTGGTTGTTGCGGGAAAATTTGGGTGGTAATAGCAAGACTGCCATGATAGCAGCGATATCTCCGGCTGATATTAATTACGACGAGACTCTCTCTACTCTAAGGTAATACTCGTGTAAGAGTATTTTATCATCGTCTAACCGCGATGAATATTTATAGATATGCAGACCGGGCTAAACAAATCGTTTGCAAGGCAGTTGTTAATGAAGATGCCAACGCCAAACTCATTCGCGAACTCAAGGAAGAAATACAAAAATTACGCGAGCTACTCAAAGCAGAAGGCATCGAAATCCATGAAGGTATGTTTCTGAATTCTCATCCCTGTAGTTAGAAAAACTATCACACTTTGAAATTGTGAAATTTGCTGCTCCAAACAGCACATTTCACCACTCTTGTATTATACCGCTGTAATTGGCCTTATATATGAGCTTGAGTTGACCAAATTTCCACTACAGGCATGCTTGAGGTGTTCCCTATTTAATTTTGTGTTATGGTGGTTTGATGTCACTTTTGTACCTTTATTATGCGGCCAGGTCCCGACGGTAGGGTTGTTGTTGAAAAGAGGGAGCCGTACAGTAAGTATCTCGCTTACTAAGCTTTGGGCACCCTGTAAATCATGACGCCTGTATGTCGACCACCCTGTATATATGTTGGTCCCAAGTACCATGTTTGTTTTATGTTCACCTAGCAGATACATAATAAGAAAAACAGCTCAAAACATTTCACTTCAATACATCAACGAACCATGCATGGAAGACTTCTGTTGTACTCGACTGTTAAAAGGAATTTTTGTTTTTTTTTTCCACTGAATTAAGATGTGTTATTTAATCTTCAAGTTTTGTTTCAACTTCAAAAACTGTTAGCTTATTAAGTGTTGACTAATGATTACAGCTTTCTTGCTATAATTATCCCAGAATATTTGCTTTTAATTCAATTGCATCCTCTCACTTTTAGGAGCCGAAGAGACCAAAAACAAAGATAATGGTCGTGTGCGCACTACATCTACCACGATCGCTGAAGAGGCAGTTGATCAACTACAGGCCTCAGAAAAACTTATAGCAGGTAAATCCGCCACGAAGAAATCAGGATGCTCATATCATTAGTTTGATTTTGTTTAGAACTGAATGAGACGTGGGAAGAAAAATTGAAACGAACTGAGGCTATTCGCATACAGCGGGAAGCTGTATTTGCAGAAATGGGTGTGGCCGTCAAAGAAGATGGAATAACCGTGGGGGTGTTCTCCCCAAAACGGACCCCGCACTTGGTTAACCTTAATGAGGACCCTTTCATGTCGGAGTGTCTCATATACTACATAAAGGTGAGTAACTATTTGGTGGTGAATCGGAATGTATATTTAAAAGACAAAAGATAACCTTAGGGGCGAGCCTGATGCCGAAAGGCAGTCTCTAAAACTCATGGATTCCTCACAAAATATATTGAATGTACACAGATATAAGCTAGTCTAACTTAATTTAGTGTTCTAAAAGCAAGAGATTATGTATATTTTTACTTATTAAGCATTACAAAAGAAAAAGCACTTACACTAATGAACATGTCACGAACGCAACTGGTTGCTGTGTTCGTTTAACTACACGACATCTGTTTGTGAATACCTAGCTCACTTAATATTTCTTCCTATCTACTCTTACAGGATGGCCTAACTCGCGTCGGTTCCTCCGAAGCAAATATAGCACAAGATGTGCAATTATCAGGCGCTCACATCAAGCCAGAGCATTGCATTTTTGAAAACAAAGATGGTCATGTCACGCTGGTTCCTCTTAATGGCGCCCTGACTTACGTGAATGGAAGAGAGGTGGCATTGTAAATCTGGAAAATGCTGAATTTTTGCTAAATCTTTCCTTTTAGATCACCGAACCGATTGTTTTGAAAACTGGGTCTCGCGTTATACTCGGTAAGAACCACGTTTTTAGGTTCACGCACCCCGATGCCGCCAGAGAGAGGAGGGAAAAGACGAGCCCATCGGAGACCGTCGATTGGAATTTCGCGCAGATTGAACTCTTGGAGAAGCAAGGGATAGATTTGAAGGCGGAAATGGAAAAACGACTGATGAATCTGGAAGAACAATACAAGAAGGAGAAAGAGACGGCTGATCAGTTGTTTGAGGAGCAGAGAAAGGTGAGCTGTATAAACAGTATCACGGAGATAAACAATATAAATGCGATTTAGATAGCAAGATTAAACTATTACATTTGCACCGGAGTTTCTGTTATGTAACTAATTTTGTCGTGGTTGCAGTGCTATGAAGCCAGAATCGATGCGTTGCAAAAGCAAGTAGAAGAACAGAGCATGACGATGTCGATGTACAGTTCTTACACACCTGAAGACTTCAACAATGAGGATGATATATTTGGTAAGTGAAATATAATTGCTTTTAAAAAAATTGACAGTAGCGGTTTGCATGCTTCATCGTGTTTTTTTTGAAGGAGTGAAAATAGTGTTCCAGATCCTTTTTTAAGCTTCAAGTTGCTTTTATCATGACATCTTTGAGTTATTCTTTTATCACATTAAAAAGATGCTAAATATTTATGTAACAAAAATGTTTCACGAGGTTCTACCGACGGCAATTGTTTATTATAGCGTTGTCTCAAAAAAAGACCCAGCTTTTCATACCCTTAAAAAATAGTAAAAAATTAGGACAACAAGAAACGAACATTTTCTGGGGTAAGTATAGAGTAAGTAAGTTGTCTACTGAGGAAACGCTATAGTAAGGGTCACTACAGGGTCGCTACAAAGTATGGAACCAGCGGGGTATTTCAGGTTCTGTTCGACTTTGCATGTGCCTATGGGTAATTAAAATGCATTTTCTGGATTTTTTTCAACTCCGTGGCAGCTCTCGTTTCCGAGATATGGGCACAAGTTGCATTTTTTTAAATGAGAAGGGGGGTCACAAGGCACATCATTGAACAGGATATTTTTTCCTGATTTCAAAAATGTTTTGAATGCGATATTTCGAGACAGATGGATTGGTAGGCGCGGAGCGATAGAATGCCCAGCACGTTCTCCTGATCTGACGCCGATTGATTTTTTCCTGTGGGGAGTATCTGAAAAATCGTATTTATGCTTATTGGCTACATAAAGCAGAAGATTTAAAAGGACGAATCAGGGCAGAAATTCAAAACTTACCTCCACATATGCTACAAAGAATGTAAATCTGAAAAAATACTGCATTTTTCACGGAATCATGTTTTACTTTCTTACTTTTAGGGTACCCGATTTGCAATAAATCGATCAAACTAGACAAAAATTATCACCAGTGAAGGAAAAATGGCAATACCTGGCTTGTTTGTCCATTTTAGCAATAAAGAAAATTGTTTTCATTACTTTCGTTCTTTGTTAGGCTCAATTATTGTATTTACTTTTCTCAACTCGGAAGCAATACAGGCAAGCAATAGTACAAATGTGATACATTTTAGAAATCAGGAAAATATGTCCTTTTCAATGATGTGCCTTTTGTCTCCTCTTCCAATTTAAAAAAATGCAACTTGCGCCCATATCTCGGAAAATTCAGAAAAATCGGTCGAACAGAACCTGAAATATCCTGCAGGTTCCATACTTTATTGCGACCCTGTATGTATACTACATTTACCGTTGGAATCATAGTTTGAATATTTCCCAAATTGGTTTCTTAGTCATGTCTAGCGTAATTTATCACGAATAAACCGTTTTGCGAAAATTCGAGCAATGAATTTAATGATGTAGCGGATAGCACATAAGGGCGGCAAGTTCGGTTCCACTCAAAGCAAAATTTATTTGTAGCATGCGATAAATTCAAGTAAAATACAGTTAAAATATTGATAGCTTTCGTTAAATTATATTTTATTTTAATGGATTGTGAACTTTTAGTAAATATTGGTCCCAGTGTCTCATACACTGACCGGCAAAAAAAACCGGCCACCCCGATATGTTTGTGAAACGCACTTAAATATTCATCAGTTCAACTTAACAATGATGTTGGGTTGAAGAATCATTATTGTTGATATGAAACGCAAAGTTTGGGACAGACAAAAGACAAATAATACAAATTTAGGTAATTTAATTGATGACAATAACGGAAACACAACAATTACTTTTTTCTTATGCGTAAAAAAATAGTGATACTTTTTTTAAATCGAATTCCTGCCTACTGTCAGTACCGTGTATGTCCTCCTCGAGCCTGAATTACAGCATTTAACCTTCGGGGCATTGAGTTGATCAAATCTGTTAAGCACATTTGAGGAATTCCTTCAAATTCTTCTTGAAGGGCCAAGCGTAGCTCTTGAAGAGTCTCAGGCATGGCTGGACGTCCACGAATACGCCTCTGAAGCTGGTCCCAAAGGTGCTCTATAGGATTAAGGTCTGGGCTGCATGCTGGCCAATGAAATCTACGAATGCCAACCTCATCCAGATATTCAGTTACCACTCGCGCAGTGTGTGGTCTGGCGTTGTCATGCATTAAAACAAAGCCATCTCCAACAAAATGCGAAAATGGGACAACAGCTTCTTGAAGAATATCTTCCACATATCTCTGAGCGTTCAAAGCACCATTTTCTACAAATAAGAGGTCGGTATGTGCKTCCGTAGAAATACCTGCCCACACCATTACAGAACCGCCGTTAAAGGATAGTCGTTCAGAGATCATGCAGTCAAAATATCGTTCACCTCGTCTTCTCCACACCCTTTCTCGACCATCAGGCGATCGCAGACAAAAACGTGACTCATCTGTAAAAAGAACTTCACTCCATTGCTGAAGGTTCCAATCTGCATGTAACTGTGCAAACTGCAGACGTGCCCTTCGGTGCCTAGGCAGCAGTTGTGGCCCAGTGGCAGGCCTTCGCGAATTTAAGCCACTTTCCACAAGCCTTCGCCTAATCGTTCTCTCACTTATTTGAATTCCTCGCACTGTTAGAAGACGATGTTGAAGCTGAACTGCTGTTGATCTGCGATCCCTCAGTGTGTTGAGCACAAGAAAACGATCATCAACGAGAGTTGTCACCCTTTTCCTTCCGGATCCTGCTCGCCTCTCGCATGTGCCAGTCTCCAAGTACCGATTCCATGCATCCTGAACTGTAGTACGGGGTATTTCCAGTGTACGAGACACATACCGCTGACTACGACCATCCTCAATCAAAGCAACAATCTTGGAAACGTCCGCAACAGTTAACGACATTGTTATCGCTTGAAAACTTGGATTAACTGTCAAACTCGATTCCAAAACAATTGCAGATAAGTCTACTTGCCTTTTAGTAAGAGCAAATGACAAGAAAATATTCCCTTTGATTTCCACAAACATGTCGATCTTATTAAAACGAAAATTTCGGTTGCTCAAATTAAAATTAGACATAGGTAGGAGTGTAACAAGCATTTGAAATTGTTAATAGCGAAGAAAAACCACATCAGTTCTCGATTTAAGATATAAATTGTGCAGATATAGGGATATATCGGGGTGGCCGGTTTTTTTTGCCGGTCAGTGTAGTTATCTTATTTATTGATTACCCTAATTTTCACGTTTATATCACGTCATATTACAGCATGTAGAATGTGATCAAATTATGAGTATTATATACCAAAGTACCCATTAGTAAGAAATAAGAGAATGAAACCTACTGTATTTATTAACGTGGAAGAAACTGGAACGAATTAGACGTGTACTTCCACATACTGATGAGGTGTAATAATGTCGAAACAGGCCGCGATTCCGGTGTTTCTTTCCGATTTTCTTGATCACGTTCAGCATGCTGCATCATTCAGGCTTGAAAATTGAGCGCAACGGCTTTTGCAGTGAATCCTCTGTTTGACGCAGAGTGCAATTGGTCTCAACGCGACTACGAGCTAGCGGGGGCTGCTTGGCGCAAGTGGAYGCACCACCAGTTCACTTCTTTGCGCGACGACCMGTGGGGCAACGCGATCTTCCTGAAGGAAGCGAACGCGATTTCCGTGGAACTGAAAAAGAAGGTGCGTCTCGAAAGCCGCGTTCGAAGGCAGGGGGAGTAACTTTCTTGTTCAGGTTCAGTTCCAGTTCACCTTGCTGACGGACACGTTGTACTCTCCTTTGCCTGTTGATCTGAAACCGGCAGTGGATTATGATCAAGAGGAGGACTGCGCCATGCCCAGGACCATAGTGGCCGTGGAGGTGCAGGACACAAAGAATGGGGCTACGCATTATTGGTCTTTGGATAAGTTACGGTAAGGATCTTTTGGATGATGTAAATGTTATTAGGGAGGTTATTCTAAAAGGGCTTCAGAAACTAGAAGACTGGGATTCTTTTTAAACTGATTTAAACGGTCTTGTTGAACTAGTTGTAGACACACCACTGATTTCTCTATTATGATACTGTAGTCAGAGATTGGAGTTGATGAGGCTGGTTTACAACGAGGAACTACTGGATGTAAACAGTCCAGATGATCACGCTACAACAACCCCACCACTGCTGCGTTGCATTCCCCACTTCAACCCTTCACCAGCACCATTTTCGTTGGCGGGTTTAGTACCTTCGAGGTTGGTGCCCTGTATCTTTGTAAAAAAATGGGGGTTATACATTTCTGCTTTCTTTTGTTTCCTGTGTTGTTTTCAGGCTTTTTTCTGTTGTGTTGGGCAATTTTCTTTGTGGCTTTCTTCGTATGTCGATGGCACCAACCTCTCTTCTATTTATTTTTACCTTTTCATTTGTATTTTTGATAGAGTAGCCTGATAGCATTGCATGATAGTACTTCATTGAAGTACTCTCCTCATCTGTACATTTTTTCAACATGTAGGATCATTTGTAAAAAATTTCGCCCCGATAATGTTGTTTGTGTAACAAACCTATAAATGTTTACATACAACATACAACAGTATGTAGTGTAAATGAAACTATATAGAACTGTAACTTGGCGGGCGATCTGCATTAGATCCCGCCCTCAAGTGTGTAGTGGTAGTAGCAAGAATACTGAAAATTTATGTTAAAAGTTAATAAGTGCAAATCCTCGGAAAGCCCGTGAACTAATTGCTGCAAGTTTATTTTCTCCCTCTCCGTTAAATATTTATATCTAAAGGTTTAAAAAATTAGGTCGCTATACAATTATTACAATTGTTATTTGCAAAAAATTAAAATAAAATAAGTAGTATCCGCTATCACCATCAAAATCGCTATCGATACTACCACTGTCTGCTAGGCTTATTACAAAGAAGTTTCACGTTGTGCATATTCTCCGAATGGTAGCACGATAACATAAAAGTTTTTCTGTGATTTTGTATTTAACTGTTGTTTTAGCGTTTTATATAAATAAACGTTTTGATCAATTAATATTTAACCACACCAACCCTCTTAAAAGTTTCTTAAAGGAGCATAATTTTCCAACCAACCGCATGTTTGTCCGCCTAGTTACGTATGTTCTATTATAACTGACTAGTTCAAAAAGGTTTCTTCTAATCCAAAGTGATTTAAAATGTTGTTAAAGAGTAAAGAAACCAGTTACCATGTCCCAAAATGTATAATTACTTGTACACAGAATATGTATATTATACTGTTGTATATTAAAAACACGAAACCATACTCTTCTGGGGATTCATTCAAATTAAACATCCTTACAGGCAACGTTTGGAACTAATGCGCGAAATGTACCACAACGAGGCCGAAATGTCCCCAACTTCCCCAGACTACAACATAGAATCCCTAACCGGAGGAGATCCCTTCTACGATCGTTTCCCATGGTTCAGACTAGTGGGTCGTGGGTTCGTCTACCTCAGCAATCTGTTGTATCCGGTTACCCTGATCCATAAAGTAGCTGTAGTCAGCGAAAAAGGTGACGTAAGGGGCTACCTTCGCGTGGCTGTACAAGCTGTTCTAGACGAGGACAACTCAGACCAAGTCGGCGTGAGACAAAGCGCAAGGATAGCGTTCGAGTCGCCCAAAACTATAATCGACAGGAATATCCACAACCTGGAAGACAGGATTGTAGAAGGGCACAACACGATCGATCCGATCAAGCTTGATGAATTGATCGAGTGCGATGCCGATTCGGGGAGGGGAGATAGTTCTGTTTCTTCTGATGTTAAGGAGGAGGAAATTCCTGAGCACCTGGCATTGAATAAGGAGTTTACGTTTAGAGTTACGGTGCTTCAGGCTGTTGGAATTTCTACGGAATACGCGGACATCTTCTGCCAGTTCAAGTATGTTAAAGAGTTTAAGTTTTGGCAGGTTCATAAAATTTTGTTTGCAGTTTCCTGCATAGGCACGATGAGGCGTTTTCTACTGAACCTGTCAAGAATACCGGGAAAGGAACACCCCTTGGATTCTATCATGTTCAAAATGTAAGTACATCATATAAAATAATCTTCTCTCCAGGCTGAATTTCGATCATATTAATGTTGAAATGGCCTAAACTTAAAAATGAGAGCTTGCTTTTCGAACTAAATTGTTGGTTTAAGCTTAAAAACTTCTCTTGTGAGTGTTTCAAGCTTTAAAATTTCTATGGCGTATAAGCCTTTGCATTTAAAAGATGGTACATGTAAAATAATTATCTCCCAAACAAAAAAAAAACCGGCTACGCCTTATAATGGTTAGTAATCTAGCACATCACCTTTACAGATAACGGTTTCAACAACCAAATCCTTCATCGACTACATAAAAACCCAACCCATAGTCTTCGAGGTCTTCGGCCACTACCAACAGCACCCACTGCACAAAGACGCTAAACTTGAGGGTTCAGTGCGTCAACCACCGCGTCGAATGCTGCCCCCATCAATTCCGATTTCTCAGCCAGTTAGGTCAAGCAAGTTCGGTGCTCTGCCTTCCCCTTGTACCGCACACATTCACGCCAAAGTTGACGTCCTCGTTTGGTTCGAAATTTGCGAATTGGCACCCAKCGGAGAATATGTGCCCGTGGTCGTGGAGCACAGCGATGATTTGCCGTGTCGGGGAWTGTTCTTGCTGCATCAAGGCATCCAGAGAAGGATCAGAATTACCATCGTGCATGACCAAGCCGCGGAAATAAGGTATGCTAAGGTATATCTAAGGTTTTCCTTTTAGCCAACTTTAAATGTAAATAGGTGGCGCGACGTGCGTGAATTGGTCGTGGGCAGAATCCGAAATAGTCCAGAATCTGAGGAGGATGAAGACAATGACAATTCCGTATTATCTTTGGGACTGTTCCCTGGGGAATACCTGGAAGTGCCGGGCGACGACAGAATGATGTTTAGATTTGAAGCCGCATGGGACAGTTCATTACACAACTCCCCCCTGCTTAACAGAGTCACCTCCACTGGGGAACAGATTTTCATGACGATCTCAGCATATCTAGAAGTAAGTCACATCCAGTTGGTTTTTGAGTCGAAAACGACGGCTTCCACTTTCAGTTAGAGAACTGCGGTCGACCCGCCATCATCACGAAGGATTTGAGCATGGTTATCTACGGGAGAGATGCGCGTACCGCTCCGCGTTCCTTGAAACACCTCTTCAGCGGAAACTACCGCAACGCCGAAGCCAACCGACTGTCCGGAGTTTACGAACTGCTGTTGCGTCGTGCTAATGAAGCAGGTAGTCCAGGTAGATCCCTAGAATAGTATCCCTACCCCCAGATGTCGTCCACAAAGCATCTTGTGTATAGTGTTCTCTTTTAGCGTGATGGGACTTGGATTTGGAACAAATGAATCGAAGTTTGGGTGTATTATGTCATTATTAATAACGAGTGATCATCAAAAACGGTTAAAGTGAGCCGATTTTTGTCGCTGCATTAATGTACGTCGTAGTGCTCGTGCAAAAAAACTGAACTATCACGACTGTTATTGTGTCGATTTTCAAAAGAGCTTCTTTGTAATTACATTGACCTTATCCATACTGTATTCTGCGATTTATTAACGTTTTCGCAGTATCATTGGTGTCCCTATTAATCTTAAATAACCCGTTAACTTAATAGTGTGTAACGGGCGAAATACTTCAGACGCTGGCGCTAAGTTTGCCTTAGAAAGAGAAAACCACGGCTTGCTTTACCTGTCTTTTTATGAACGCCCGTTATAAGGGAATACATACAGTGTTTTTTTACGGGAGAAAGTGACAGCGACGTCATCAAGTAGTAACGTCTTATGCATTCATCGCTATACCAGTGGCGTGTCGAAAATATTTTCTGGATATATTGCAGAAGATATTGGTGTTGGGGTGGACCTGCTTTAGCACCTTGTAAATGTGAATGGCGTAGCTCTCCTTCCTTCGGCGTTTCTTCTTCTTTTGCACTTTTCAAGCCTTCTTGGCGGCTGTACCGCTAGTCTAGTAAACCGGTTTCGACGCCTATGGGATAACTATTCCAACAGCTGACCTTGTTCGAAAATAGAGCTACTGCGCAATGACGTCACTGATGACGCCCTGTCACTTTTATAGATGAAAAACACTGTACCTGGGCGTTACAAAGTATGGAACCAGTAGGATATTTCGGGTTCTGTTCGACCGATTTTTCTGAAATTGTTCATGGGCCCATGGGTAATTAAAATGCATTTTCTGGAATTTTTTCAACTCCATGTTAGCTCTCGTTTCCGAGATATGGGCGCAAGTTGCATTTTTTTAAATGGGAAGGGGGGTCAAAAGGCACATCATTGAAAAGGATATTTTTTCCTGATTCAAAAATGTATACACTTGTACAATTTATTGCTTCTGAGTTGAGAAAAGTGTAAATACAATAATTGAGACTGACAAAAAACGAATAGAATGAAAAGATTTTGTGTCAGACGAATTTTAAAGTTCTTCGTCTTTGACAAAGATTACAGGTGTAATCGAAACGTCAGACTAATAACTTTTTCTCAGTGTTTTAAAGCGACAGCGATCTTTCCGAGAAAATATTATCTAACATGTATGGTTTTTGCGTTCAGTTCTTCAACATCGCTAGGCAACAGAAACGAAATTTGGTTATTTCGGTAAATCGGTCGAAGTTGGATAGCTTGTTTCTAATTTTCTGCCCTAGCTTTTTGTGCATATCGCACTCGATCTAGAATCGTTCGTTTTTTTGTTTTCGGAAAAACGCCTCTCAGAGTCAGACTTTACTCGTAGGTACTTTTTTCACCCTTTCACTAAGACTCTCGATTTTCAATCAATTCGGACGAAATTTTGTAGGAACACAACGATGCGGGAACCCTCCCCATATAAGAAATTTTCTGCCGTTGGCTACGGAGACGGAAAAATTCTGGAAATCACAACTTTTATATTCATAAAGTCATTATTTTTGTTAAAAAAGTTTTCGAATTGACTTTCAGTACGCTGTCGATAAATAAGACCGCCTATTCGATTTTTACAAATATCGTTTGAGTTTTATTTTGTGGGTTTAATAATCTGTTTTTGTAGAATTCCTTCCGGGTGGCGTCAATTAGCCTGCTTTCTGGTAACTTCTTTTTGCACCTATTCCCTAGTTTCGATGCTTTTTTGTTTAGGATTGTATCCAATTTCCCCCGTGTATTTTTTTTATCGTCGATATCTCGAAACGGATGCATTCCAGCGTAAGAATAATCCATTTTTTCTATTCTTTTAAATATTTACCTTGCTCAATAGCCGCAATATTTTTTTTGGTCAACACTTTCTTTGTTTCATAGAGTGGGCGTAAGCGAGACTATTTTTATAATAAAGTCGTACGATTTGCAATGACTGAGCCGAAGTGGATAATGTAATGGCAAACATTACTGAATAACCACCCAGCTTTGTTACATGATAACTGCTCACGATCAGAAGTTCCATCATGCGAAAAGAAGAGGCACCTTATGTGTTTGCTATATCTCTTTACCCTTTTTCTCCAGTTATTGTAGTTGTGCAGAATTGTTGTTCTAGTAAGCTTTGAAGTTTCTGCTTCCTTCTAGATAGTAGTGACCTCTACCTCCATTTCTTCTTAGACGTTTTTCTTTGTGTAGCATCAAACGGTTTAACGTAGAATTTTTGTATACCCAACATTTTTACAGGTGTGCAACGACGCCAACGAAGAGTCTTGGACACCAGTTCGACGTACGTGCGCGGAGAAGAGAATCTACATGGTTGGCGTCCAAGGGGAGACTCCTTGATTTTCGACCACCAGTGGGAACTGGAGAAGCTAACCCGTTTGGAAGAAGTCGCCAGAGTACGACATACTCTGCTGCTCCGCGAACGACTTGGTTTGGACAGACCAAACAACCACAAGATGCATCTGGAGTACACTAAGAGCGAGAAGGAAGTTTGCAACATGGTGGCGAAGAACAATAATATAAACGTGACAAGTAAGTTTAAGCTTTTAATTAATATCGGTGAGTAGAGCTATGTTGTTTTCCTAGCAAATGACCACTGCGAATACACAGACCGCGAACGCGATCTTCTGATGAAATGCGTTAGGCTTATCCAAGGCAAGGGTCGTGATAATGGCAGTAGCTTGAATCAGCACGATGTGACAAGTCCCTCCGAGGAGGTTACCGACATGAGTACCAGCATGGTTTCCAGCATATTATCAGGGAACACTTCTGAGTTGTATTCTCCAGAAAGGGCTGCTTTGCCGGGAGAATGTGCACCACAACCCCCTCTATTGGCTTCGCCTCAGGGACCCAGGGATCCAGAGCTTGTTTTGTATGTTCCAGATATGGAGGAGATCAGGATATCGCCTGTTATTGCACGGAAGGGTTACTTGAATGTGTTGGAACATAAGACCCATGGATGGAAGAAACGATGGGTGGTAAGTTGAATTTCATCATGTTGAAGATCTTGGCTTACTCATAAACAAAATCCCACCGTAAACCTTATTTCATCATACATCGGGGCCGTAGAAGTAATGAAAAATTGGTATTTTACATATTTTATTTACTGTGTGTAGACTTTTAGCCACTTTTTTAATACAAAGTGTTGCCCAGGCTGCACCATCTTGGAGGTTGTCCACACATCACACCCCAGTACCTTAACTCAGTGCAGATGGCGTATCTAACCATCTAAAACACACTTTTAGATTATAAAATGAATTCTTGTTGCAAGGATAA
The DNA here is from genome assembly GCA_025024175.1 of Rhyzopertha dominica. Taxonomy (NCBI): domain Eukaryota; kingdom Metazoa; phylum Arthropoda; class Insecta; order Coleoptera; family Bostrichidae; genus Rhyzopertha; species Rhyzopertha dominica. The sequence goes on from QCXZ01000053.1 coordinate 26,256,809, forward strand.
ATCAAATATTAACAGGAATACTCTTAACTCTCGTGAGATAGCCCGATCGTTAGGCCCTCCTGCCATTAATTGGGCGACGTTATCAGAAGTGGGAGAAATCACCCGTTTGACTGTGTTAAAATGTAAATCAGTGAAAATTTGTTTTAGAACAAGTTATAAATTTTATGCAAGCCAGTCATAATTTTATTTAATTCACGAAGTGTTTTAATATTCTAAACCGTGATGTTGCTGGTTTCTGGTGGGTGAGAATGATTCAGATTTTTTACTGCTTTCCAGCCACTTCTAGTGTGACTGCCATAATCATGTTTATAGTAAAAGTGATATTAAGATGGTAAGAACTAAAAGATAGGCGTCCGTGTTGAGTATTCACAATGATTGTAGTATTAATGTTAACCTAAGATGGTAATGTTTAAATGCCCAGAATTTTTCTGGATCTCTTAATATCTCTGTTAATATCCACCAATAATATACGACATGGTGTATACACAGTGCTTTATTAAATGTCATATCTGTTAATATTGATTAACAAAAGTTACAGATATTAGGTTATTTTAGGCGCTGTACCAAGGCCAAGATTGTTTCTATGTCCTGTTAGTAACAGGTCCAGGACATCATCACACTATCCTAACAATGAAACCCAGTTGAACACTTTGGCTTATATATAGATGATGATTTACAGTGATCATATAAATACCTAATCTCGAAACACTTAATACTGTTTAATGTCAACTATACAAGTTGAATAGCACAAAAATTAAAATAAAATTTTTGGAGTCTGTAAAGTTAACAAAAAGCATGCTTGTCTTACTTACCAGCATAAATGGAGTAAGCATCATGCACAGATGCTACATAATAAACAAAAACTTAAGAATATGAACATAATTATAATTGTAATACTTACTGATTTATTTAAGGTGTAGTGTGCCTATTTTACCAGGTTTTGCATTAGTAATAAATGAAAAACAAAATATTCATAAATTTATTATTTGTTTAAAATAGATTGCTACTACTTCTACTTAAACTACAATTTCTATGGGTTAAATAGAATCAATTTTGTGTATTTTTGCCTCACCTTTGTCTTTTATTGAAACATATGTATAGATAAGTACGAAATCTAAGACATGTTGACATTTAATATGTGCAAACATCTCCTCCATGTTGTACATATAGATAATTTTGTTCATCAAAAATTATGTTACATTTTTTTTAACAAAATGAACATTGTGGTATTCACGAGTTACTGTTTCAGTTACCTTAGATATATAGGATTGCATCTGATGGGACTATCAGAGAACTGCGATTTTTTAATTTTATTAAAATAGTTTCTTTGTTTTGCTTTATGATAATCTCATTTTTGTAAAACCTAACCTTTTTTTACAACAACTACTACGTTCTGAACAAACGGTGTGAGTTAATAACCTATTACACTAGTCGTGGTCAAATAGTAGATCTTTAGTTTTGGCTTCATATGCCAAGTCAGTTGTCTGAGGCTGTGAAGATGCAACCAAAATATCACAATTATCTGCCAAGCAGTTAGCATTTTCAGATTTTTTAATACCAATCTCTTTAATACAGTCTCAAATTGTTGAGCATTAGGTTTATTGTTAAAAGCACTCATACTCCTTATTGCACATGAAAATGTTTTAAAAATATAGTTTGTATGTTAAAAAGTGGCTCTGCTGGTGTTTTTCCAATCAGTTATAGACTTTAAAAATATTATTTGAACATGCAATAAATGCTAAAAACCTTGTTTCTCTGTTGGTAGACAAGACTGGTCTGTTTGTGCAGTCATATAAGGTTTCTATGTAAGCTATAATTTCTATTGAACTCTTTTTAAAATGTTACTTTTATTTCATTAATTGGAACATTAAATTCTTTTTTTACATCTATTTCTGCAGCTCAAAATATAAAATGGTCATTAAAAACCAGGAAAAATTCTGCAGTTGCCATAAAATTTGTTGTAACCTCAAACTGTTTCAAAATTCGCAGCGTGTTGTACCTGCTTGTGCTGCCAATTTTAAATTCATACTAATAAGGAGCCCATACCATCATTGTATCTTCAGCCTGTCAGTGATTAAGTTTTCTGTTGTAAGTTCAGTGAGCAACTCTTCAAGATCCGTAAGTCGTTTTATGAGCCTTCGATTTCTCTGCTGCAGAATGATAATTTTCTTTCGTTGCCGTTCTGCTACGGATTTAGCTAATTGTGAACTCCGTTTTGCTCTCCGTGGAGTTGCCACATTTGGGGATTTAAAATCCCCAATATACCTATGCTTACTTACTGATGTGGAAGGTTCTGTAAAAACAATTGCAACTTTAGTTCCAGACATTTATTTACGTGCATTTATGATGTTTTTAAAATAGAAGGAAATGACTTGTACGAGTAGGTATATTAATGAAAAAAGTACAATCTTCGTTAATGTAAAAACTAAGATAAATAAAGTGACAGTTTAATATCACTTACCTATAATGTTTTCTATAGGTACAATTTCCACATATTCTTGAGAAACGCATGGTTGTTCCTCTGCAAAAAAATAATTGTTTAGTGAATAATTAATTTATATAGCGGATGTCTTGGTAACACCAATAAATAATACCTACCTACATAGTAAGCAGGTGATTTAGTATGTGTCAAATTTATAACACTAACACCCCTCCTTTTTACAGTGGAGGTTAATAACACAAGAATTACACTTACCCATACTATCTTCAATTACTTCATCTGACAAAACATCTTCATAATAAATTCTCTCATAAGTGCTCGGCTGTTGTCCTGTAAAAAAATTGGCATTAAAAGATTTGTATGAAAACCATTTGTGATAATCCAACAAATTCAGTTCCACTTACCCATTATATTTTCTTCAATCACTTTATGATCTCTACATCTTTGAGAACAGCTTGCTTGCAGTTCAAATTTGCGTTCGACAGCTACTTCTGATGACGCTGCTGAAGAAGACAGTTGCATGTTTTTCTTTATTGTACTGGTACACTTTGGTACACTGTCGGCTTTCAGACGTAACCGTCCACCAAACTCTCTTGCCCTCTTATCCACATAATCCTCGGGAAGAAAATGGTTTGAACAAACACGAATATTTCTTACATTATCTATACTCTGCAGCTTGCAGGCTTGGAACCATAACTGCCGAACATTTTCATCCGCGGGAAACCTACAATTTTATAGAAAGATTATTCATACTATATACGGCAGTTGGTGAGTGGTTTTCAGTTAAAAATGAATAAGGCTCTCATACAAAAATACACATAACTATTTTTTGAAGGTTAGGTTACCTTATTACTTGTTCTTTATTATACTTATTACTTACCTATGAAATGCGACTGCTTCCTTTGTTTTACACAAAAAACAGTAACCTTTTACACTCATTGTCTCGATTTTTCACAATATGTACAATAAACATAATAAATACCAATGTTTGGCAACAACTATATCAATAAACATTCGGTTTCAGAGCACTCAGAGCAGTGTTGCCAAACACACATTGAAAAATCCACCACTACTCTCTTGAAATTCCGCTACATCCTGCTACAGCTATGTATTTTAATTCCTTGAATTTTTTGATTATATAGTTTATACTTTTAATAAGTACATATGTTTTTTAGTCTTTTATTTCATAGCAGTAGTGCAAGAAACACTGTTAATGTTGATATCACTTAATTGGTCAATTCATAACGGAAATAAATCATTGCAAATGTAGCTCTGCAAAGGAACAAAACAATATTCTCGAAAGAAAAAATACCTCTTATAACTTAACAAAATGAATGATACATTTACAAAATACACCTTGAATTATCAGTTTTTTTTGGCCAAATGCAAACTTAATTTAATGTAACTTACAAGAAGGGTAAAAGAAATAAAAATAATAGGAACTGGACTATTTAAAGTAATTAATTAATAATTTTCAATTTTATGAAATAATTTTATAAAATTTGCGTGGTGTATAACTACAGCGCCACTTAAAAAAACTTTTAGGTGTCTGTGATCGAACGTCAAAAATATGTTTATATTTTGTTAATGTTAACTATCATTGTGTTGTAACAATTGTGTTAAAAATGCCTCGTGGAAGGTACCTGAGTGACATGGAAAAGGGTAAAATCTTGACTTTTTGGGATGAAGGCTTTAGTCGCCGAAAAATTGCTCAAAGTATTAACTGGTCTCAAAAATTGCTCAAAGAATTAACTGGTCTCGTAAAGTTGTCACCAATTATTTGCGAAACCCTGAACAGTATGACACAAACAACAACAAAAAAGGTGAAAAAGAATTGCAAAATTGACTATATAGGGAGGGTTCTGAAGAAAGAAAGAAAATGTCCGAAACTTCTTCCTCCCATATAAGTCAGAAACAGATGAAAAAACAAAATCTTGTGAAAGCTAGTGAGACAAATTATAAAGAACCCATTACAGATAAGAATAAGCGACATTTTAGATTGGTAAAATTTATGTTTCGCGTCACACACACAATTTCACACAATTTGTTAATGTAACACGATTTTAAAAATCATTAAAAATCTATCAGTCTGGCATACAGCTAGCTTCATCTTCTCAAAAATGCGCGGATGGTAGCACACGCATTTTGCATTTGACGCTCTGACGATACAACCGTTTACATGTGCGGCATTGTAATAAACATTTAACAATACGATAAATAACACTGCTAAAGCCAGATATTTGTACTAAAATACAAATCACAATTAGCCAGCTCATTACTTCTATTTTCCTTCATTGACAAATTACATATACATTATATATAAAGGAAACTACGCGAACACCCATGCCCTAGGCGGGACATGAACCAGCAACCTCGGGGTTCGGAGGAGGGTATGCTACTTATGCGAGTAATGAAACCAAATGAAAAGAGGTTATTTCCTAATTTTTTAATGGGCCTGCCATTATCCCATTGACCACTCTCAGCCCAAGCCTAAGTGGCCGCTCATCTATGAGGGTAACATGCATGTAATATGGTAGACGCCATACTGTACTCCTGCTTTGCAATTGCAATATGATTTATTTCGCCATTGTAAACAATTTGTTGCTGTAACTGAATTTCTCTGGTGTAGGCCGTCCGTCGCCCATACGTCTTCATCTTCCGCGACGAAAAGGACCCCGTCGAGCGCGCCCTGATAAACCTTGCTACAGCTCAAGTGGAATACTCCGAGGACCAGCTCTCGAATGTCCGCGTTCCCAACACCTTCAGCGTAGTAAGCAAACACAGGGGCTACCTCCTGCAGACTCTACACGAAAAGGAAGTCCACGATTGGCTCTACGCCATCAATCCGCTGCTCGCGGGTCAAATAAGGTCCAAATCTGCAAGGCGCGGTGTGGCAAACCGCCAGGAGGACGTGCAGACGGGTGGCGGGGGCAAATGAGAAATAATTACAATGGAATCGGTGCTCGTCTATTAAGGGACGCGTGTCGAAATGCCACCCCGGGGATACGACCTGCGTTGCCGAGTTTCGAAGTGGACCCGGCAATGCCGGATTCGATCAGGTCGCTTTGCTCAAGGGAGGCTGCCGGCGATCTCAAGGGACTGTGATATGAGTAGTTACTGAATTTGGGTGTTTGGGGGTGGCATTTGCCGACACGTTGACGTACCGTTTCCATTTACTGATAGGTGAAGAGAATCGTACTATTAAATAGCTGTGTAATTTATTCTAGTCATTTTATGATGCTGTTGATATTTATTATTTTATCTTGTTTTTATACAAATATAATGTGTTCTATTTAATTTACACGATTGTATTCTGCTCTCTGTGTAATAACAAGATCACTTATTTAAATGGGAGGAGTCAAATTTGAGTTGGAAATGGCAGCAGTCTTTAAAAAAATCTGCAGATAGGAATTTGAAAAGTCCCATAATTTTTAAATTGATGGAGTTAAGAAGTGATCTTGTTCTTCAATTCCAAGCGTAGTTAGGTCAACTATTAAATAATATCACTTCCATAAAGGTATTGTTGGTATGAAAAAAGGATCTGTCTCAAACCGAAAAGAAAAACGATCTCTATGTTACTATAATAATTACCGCTTCAAAATTAAGGCTGTTTCTACCGATGCTATTCAACCTTCAAGCCTCGAGTTTAATTTTGCACGCCACTATCTCAGCTCGAGTTCAAACGATGTACAGGGTGAACTTAATCCGTGGAAGCAGGACAAAGGTAACCCCTCAAGATTTGTATACTGTAAAATTAGATTTTACCGAGAGGTAGTAGAATTGTATATAAAAGCACTTAAGATTATAATGATTCTGGGTGGTTAACCAAGCCTTGGCTAAGTAATTGTTTCGACCACGACCAAGCAAAAAGGAAAACGTTGGTGTTACTTTTCGTTGCGAAATTCATGGTTAAAAGTAGCATATGCCATGTGCAATGACCTTTGTTGTTTAGGCGCTTGTTAAAGGTTGTTAATTTTATTTTTATATAGTCTTCACTTGGATTCCTCATCTTATGTACACATGTGCTTGAATAAAAAAAAATGCTGTCAGTGTAAAATATGTATTATGTAAACCAGGTAGGTGAAGTACAGATTTGTATTTATTTGGGCGGCACGAATTTGCAGGGTCGGTTCGTGTCTTTACTACTGTAACTGTGCAAACAAATAAATTATGAAACATAGGCTGCTTTTTTTTGAACATATGAAGAGAATGACTTTTACACATTGATTGTTGCCTACACCCTATTATTTGAGATATTCTATTTGGGAATATTGATGATCAGCGGTCACCGTTACATGATGGCCCTTTTAATGGTAATGGTGATGGTGATGGCATTTTCATAATGATTTCAGCAAACCCGATAATTTAATACTAACCTGATCTACCAGTTGAATGTGTCCATTATTAACTCATTCTTTACATGATTTGCTCCCAGAAATCCTACAACACTGAAACTGCAGAATTGCTTCAATTTTCGAGTTGTTTGATATTTGTGGCAAATCATCTACTAGTGAAGGCATCTTACTCTAAAAGGTTTGTATTGCACAAGGCATGACATTAGCCACCCTCCTTAGAACTCTTACTTTCGCCAGATAAATCTACTTTAGTCAATAAAGCTTCGTATCTCCTAAAGAAAGATTTTTGATTCTCTTCTAATACAAATTACCTTTTATTAAAAAAAGTAATTAAAGAATACATTATCAGGCAACACACGGCAATTATTACTAAACTAGAAGTAAACAGGTACAATTATATAAAATCATTATAATACATATGTATTAAAAGTCAGCACAATTGTATTTGTTATAAATGAGTCATATAAACAACTTAAACAAACGAGTATGCTCGTATACCATCGAATACTGAGTATGCGCTCTCATCACTGGAATCAAAACCCATCACTGAATGACCCAGCAGTACCAGGACTGTCTAAATTACTAGAGGAACTCCCGATGCTCTCGCACGCTTCCAGGAATAAATCCGGATTTACCATTTCCATGACACGCCACGCCAAACTTTTCCCAACCTGCACGCTGCCCTTGATCTCATCAGAAGCTTCGCAGTAATGCAAGGCAGCTTTACGTAAGTTTTCGCAGCCGCACTGGTCTGCCAGCAGCAAAATGTTGGGCACGTTACTTGGAGTGAGGCTGTCCAACAGGGTTCTTTCACAGAGAGCGGTTAATCCAGGCAGGTGATACCTGGTGGCTAGAGGAAGAAGTTTTTGGGCGTGGAGGTCGGCATTGTCCACTTTGTCTGTGTAGATGTAGCGGACGAGTTCGTATGTCAGGGTGTAAGTGAGTTCGGAGAGGTCTAGTTTGTACTTGATGTTCTGAAACAATTGCAACAATTAATAATAGAAAGGGAAAATGCTAATAAATTTATGATCAAAAAAAGACCTAAGAACAAGTCTTCAAACTGCTCTTTCCTTTGGTTACTAATTTTCGAAATCAAAGTGTAAAACTGTACGACAATGTCACAACACAATATATTGTAATTTTCCGTCGTAAGGAAAGGTCATCGCAACTTAGTCTTAGTGCTTATTTCTTGTGTCGGTAGAGGGAAATACAGGTTTGAAAGGAACTTATTTTTCTACAGCATTAGTGACAAACAGGTTGCAGTTATTATGACAGAAATATAGATAAATTTATGGTCATACAAGTAAATAACGAGTTATAACCCATAACTAATTAAAGTAAAGTGAAATCTTTGTGACATAATGTCCTTATTGTGATTTGCATGTGTTTTACAAAATTTTTGTTAATTTCTGTAGAATAATTCGACTCATAATGCAAGTACTTGTTGGTTTTATATGCCAATCTAATTTTGTTATGTTGTTGTTATCTCTGTATTCTTTTTTATCAAGAAATGGAGCAGACTTGCCATTTTTTTTTTGTGTTAAATATTAAATACCTGTAATATTTCTACAACACCGTAAGCTGTAATTATTAATATTAAAGGCATTAAAATAGTTTAGGTATTGATTCTTCTTTTGAATCCATTGCCAAACCAAAAACTTGCATGCATAAACCTCCATCGTTACCAAAATAGCTATTTTCCAAAATGAAATGAAACAATTTTTAAGAATATATATTTAGATATACTTTAACTCAAAAGTTAAATGTGTTACCACTTTTTTCGATTAGATCTTTAATTAATTTTATTCTGATATTACCAAACAACTTAACTATACCTAGAGAGATTATTATATGATTATCTGGTGCACCTCTATTATTAATATTTTTGGCACAATAGAAAGAGTTTGCTATGTTGTTATCAAAGTCATAAGAATTTTTTATGTATTTAATGTACCAAAATGTCAGCCACAAGTAAAAATTATGTAGATACTACTTAGATCGCAAGTAGTTTGAGTTTCATATAAATGCTTGGTTTTTCATAATGCTTGTTTGTAAGTGATATCCGCTTGAGCCAGTCAGTGGCTCGAAATTTTTCTACGACCGAAGTGCCAAAAAAGCACTCTCATTTAAAGGAAAACGTTACAAAATTCGCCGCTATATGTTATTTGTGATATATTGAAGGATGTCAAAAAAATGAGAGCAGCAGACAAGAAATGTTCTGTCAGGGTTCTGTATAGTCCTGTTTTTTCTTCCACATCGTAGTTATTTAACGTAAAATTAGATTTTTAAATTACTGTTAGATTATTATAAGCCGACAACTATAGAAATGCCATGAAATACATTCGTAGAAGAGTTTAAATTGTTGCGTCGTGTTTAATGATGAAGTTACGAGTTATTTTCACAAAAATTTTGCAAACCCTCATTTTAACACATACCTTATTCTTTTCATCTGAAAATTCCTTGATCCTCTTCCCTAACTTATCGCTCCTGCTTTTAATAATTATGCTATGTACGTAGATTGGGTTCTCCTTTTCGGAAGCTGCGCATTCAACTACAGTATCAATTAGTTTTTCTTCAGACAGCATCCTTGCCAAGTCCTGCGAAAGGCTGTGCTTTTCTTCGTCACTTTGGATGACTTGTATCTTCACCATTATACAGATATCTTTTGCTAGAAAAGAAAAAAAGGATTATTAATTTACTCTCGTAACGGTTTAGTTCACGCAAAAGCACACGTGAACCTGTTTTAAAGCTTCCATCAAATTTGTAAAGAATCTGAATAATTACCACCGTCTATGTGTCTGTCCAAGATGCTCAGACTTTTATACCCCACGGACAGCAAGTCGATAGTGTTCTCTAAGTTCAACACAACACTGGATATGGGACAGCAGTCCCAATGTTTTATGTCGGCGTCCCATATCCCAAACTGGAATCTCACGCGGGCTTGGCCAGGTTCATCGGATTCACATCCGGTTAGGTTCAGACATACCACCAAGGGGTTTGTTATTTTCTTGCCGTTAGGTCCTAAAACAAAATTATATCGCTAGAAATAACTATTTTAGAAAAAAAATGATGTGTTCAGCACTGTTTCCTTCTATTTTGGTTAATTGAGCAGTATAGAATATTATTATGAGAATATGAACCTAATAATTGATTCTAGGCATCTTTGATAATGTGTAATAAAGTTTATTATAGATTACACAACAGTCAATCGTGTGATTATTTTCTACTCTTGTATTGAAAACAGATAATTTCAGCTGTGTTTAAGATAAAGTAGTAATGCGTTGACCTTTTATTTTAAATCTTCCATTCATGAAGCATTTAGATATCGGATGAGAAAAAACGAGAATATACAAGATTTATGTAAACGCTTGCTACATAAGGGATAATAAATAATTTTTAAGACATAATAATATGTAAACATGTACAATAAGTACTTTCATGTAATTACATAAATGGCATACATAAAGTAATCCTTCCAAGCTTCATGATCATTTAGGCTTGAATTTTATTGCACCTCTTGACAAAATAGTACCTAATAAACACCAAATTACATGCTCCAGTACTGTGATCGCTAATCTTGTGCTCAATTGTATTTCAAAGTTCAAAGGGCTATTAAAAACGAACCTTTCCAAAAACGTAGCGAAATGTTCCAAAACGTCGACATTCCGTTGACGCTGCATTTAAAGACCGGACTGTCGACGCAGTCTCTTTTTTGGATGGTCCTTTTGAATCTCCTGATGTGCCATAGCTTCTTGAAAATGAGTTCTGAAGCAACCGGTGCTTCAAATTCCTCGGTTATGTGACCGACCTCTCTTTCTAGAAGATCTTCCTTTTGCTTCGGTTTTCTTCTTAGTTGGTTTGGCATCTTGCAGGGTCTAGTAATAACAAAGGTGAGTTTCATTAGCTGTTCTATTAGGATACCTATGTATAATTTTTAGAGCAGAAACAGTTAGTTTAGGGAAGTACACGGCAATACCTACATCCCGCGCGGCCTTTTACGCGACCTCCATGGCTTGATTAATACTTTTTGCTTACGATACTACTTCCGGGCTTTTAGCTCTAGCAAATTATAAAAAAATTTACCACTGAGGCTTGTTCCAAGCCTGAATTTAGTGATAGTTCAAAAAAGCAATTTAAATATTTTGTTTAATCATATGAGCCTGCAGTTGCATAGCGTGTTATAGCTATGCAACTGCCGGCTTATATGATTAAACAAAATATTCTGTCGAATAATCAGTCAGGTTTTAGAGCGGGGTATGGCTGTAATAATGCTCTTATTAAAATTATAGATGACATAGTGACTAAAACTGGTAAAGAAAAACTTACTGTTTTAATATTACTCGATTACTCAAAGGCCTTTGATATGATTTCGCAAAAAACTCTGTTATGTATTCTGCATTACATTGGTCTCAGTAAAATGGCAATTCAATTGTTGGCAAGTTATTTAAGCAATCGTTCTCAGGTGATGACACTGAATGGAAATGTGTCCGATGTGAGATACGTTAGCAGAGGTGTACCGCAATGTTCTATTTTAGGTCATATATTATTTATAATATATACTTCGTATTTTGAGTCTGTTATAGTCATGTAACTTACATTGCTACGCAGATGATACTCAAATTTATACATCTTTTGACTTGAAAAATATAGAGTCTGCATGACGTGATATCAACAAAGATCTGTCTAGGCTGTATGATATATCACGTGCTCATGGCTTACTTTTGAACCCGTTAAAGTCAAATGTTATAATTTTTGGCCGTAAGTGTGACAGACTTGCGTCAAAAGACACAATTGATATACAAATTAATGGAAATTCAATTCCAATCACTGATGTTGCAAAAAATTTGGGTAAGTATATTGATTCTGATCTTCGTTTTGGCATTCATGTTTCTAAGACTTTACAGAAAGCTTATTACACCTTAAAGCGTATTTATCAAAACCGTTCACTTAATTTACTATTGAATATTTCACCAGGATCATTGAATATATTTGACACCGTCCACATTGAGATCATATAATGTAAGGTATGTATTTAAATGTAATTTATTACTTTATTTATTTATTATTACTGGTTTACAAAAATGGTGTCATCACTTATTCAAGAACTGTTTAACGGAGTTTGCTGTCTTGCCGTAAACAAATCTTTAGAATTGGTAGTAAATTTAAAGTAGTATGAACTGAAAGATACGATTCTTCTTTGGCCTGATATCACTAACTTCTACACGAACATACCAGATCGTGACCTTCATATAAAGAGGAAAATCTTACATTTTTAAAATTGTCCTTGGTTCAAAACTTCTTTCAGTTTAACAATCTTATTTATAAGATGGACGGTTTGCCTATGGGTAATCTACTCTCTCACCTTGTCTCGCAGAGTTATTATTCATACATAAACTTGAAATAGAACATATTCTGTCTGTTGATGAAAAGCTGGTTTTGTGGGCAGGTACTACTTCTTACGTTAAAAACTTTATAGAGTACTTAAATGATACACATAATACGATATAGAAAATCAAAACGAAAAGTAAAATAATTTTTTTAGACCTTACTACGAAAAATGAAAACGACAGGATCGCTTTTCAAATTTTCAGAAAAGCAATGGTACTTCATACATAACGACTCTACACCCGGTATCGTATAAACATTCATTTCCAATAGTTTAATGCATAGACTAGTTAATACTCCTTTGATTCCAGATGTTTGTAACTTGTAACTAAGAAATGAGAATCATTTATCATATCGCTTGCATAAATGGGTTCAACGAAGGCTCGGTAGATCGCATTTTTGCTAAACGTAAAGGAAAATATAACATAAAAACAATTTTTCCACTATTACTCCCACCACGACTGGAAGCAGCTTCTAGTAGATGTGTCGAATTATTGTTTGCTAGTTCTCTATCTTATAAAATTGGTAGAATGCTAAAAAACGCAACTTTCAATAATGCTAAAGAACGTACTGATAAATAAGTTTACTTAGGACATCTAAGTTTCGACATTGAAATAAAAGAACATATTCGTTGCCTAAGGTTGTATCAAAAAAAATCAGCTTTGCCCTTCGTATCAGTTCACTCATTTGATAGTAACATTTTTTTCCAAATGTTACATAGAATCAGTTATAATAATTTTAACCTTTTGGAATTAGGTACTAGAAATAATGGAAATTATTAAACATAATTTTTCCAACATTAATTTATTGAATAGTCAACTTGAATTCGGCGAGAACAACACGGCATATTGCCTTTACCCCATGTATGTTTAATATTTATGCTAAACATTTGAATAATACACTGCAGTTTCCCTTAAATATTGTCGGTTACTGTGTGTTTTCTTGTACCTTTTATCCCTTTTTTTGTACCGTTCGATGTTTTCTTGTGGTTGACTGTGCCAGCTGGTAGCCATTTCATTGCATTAACTTACATATACTTTAAAATATTTATTAAATAAAGGTTTTGGGTTTGACCAACACAGATTTGCTTTTATTGTTGTATCCAAAATATGGAGAATTTTCGAATTTTTACTGGTAATTTATTAGTTTTCTATTCAGCCTGCAAATAACGGTTTATAAACATTGCGATAAGATAGAACCCTGTGGTACTCTGTAATTGTAGCAAATATGCATCATATTGGATGCTGTTGTAAATCGAAGCAATAAGGTTTATTTATCAAAATTTTGTGATAAAGTGTGTAAATGGTGCGCAAGGCAAGGCACCTAATTGATGCAAATTCCTAAAACTTTTCAGGAAAATGACCATCTATTGTCCAAGTTTTACACAAGAGCTGATTTGGTTACGCCGTTAAAAAGATCAATAATAGTTATTTACAAGTGGAATAAAAGCATTATTACACTGGGAGTGTGAATGGATGCTCTATCCCACGTGTGATGTACAAAACTTTATCTAGATCTGCCCAAGAAAGAAAACACTGAAATGATCTATATCAACAATTTGCATTCAAAAAAGATCAAGAAACTTTGGAGTGTTAAATTAGCTGTAAACAATTTTTTAAATGTTAACAATTTTTGCTGTACACTATGCAATAATGTTGTCTCTTCACTTTTACCAGATAAGCTACAAGCTAATAAGTGTGAAAGTATTTAAACGGTTTATTGATTGATTTATGAAAAATCGATCAGTGAGACAATGGCAAAAGAAATCCTGTTATAATTATTAACAATGTTTCAAAACTTTTCAACGAAGCTGGAGATAAAGAATTTTTATTAATAAAGGTGAAAGCGTATTGAATGCTTGATGTAGTGAACTAATAACTTTTTTTTAGGGTTGCCTTGATAACCGAACATGAAGACGATAACTAACAAACCTACAATTAGAAAAAAGGATGGCTTTTCCTCATCACCATACCAAGTACAAAGACCCAAGAATACTTTATTACTGTCGGAGGCATAAAAAACACAAACGGTTGAAGTAATTAAAAAAAATCTTGCGCTGCGTCATAGTCATGCTCTTCATAGAACGTTTTTCATCGGTATCTAATGTGATAATTGCATAAAGCAATGAGAGTTGGTAGTGCAATGCCAAAGAAGATTTCCAACTTTTTTAATTTACAAGATCTAGAATTCAAAGGGAATTTTTTCGAAAATCGTCTACTTCAGTGTTAGCAAATTAAGAGCCATATTGTTTGCGATCGTGTGATGTATGTGAGTAGAGATTATTGACAATTGAGTTACAACAAATGCTTCCAACACTTCATACCAAGATTTCAGCCTTCTCGGAAGAGAAGCTATAGCAACGAAATTTAAACGTCATCAGCAAGAATTCAGATCAAATGGCTTCATCTGCCATTAGTTTTATTATCTGTAAAGTAACTGTATTCCATAATTACAAAAAATAGTAATTACAAGCATTGTTTAATAGTTAAATTTTTGTAAATTTTTCATTTGAACAGAATTTGATTAATTAATGATCGGAGATTTTTCATTACACCACTAGTGTTGTAATGGGGTTCATTAGTCAGCCTAAATACGTGCTTCAGTAACGCTCTTATAACATATATGTATATAAAAATATTAACCAACACTGATGTTTGTGAAAGACATATAACACACTACACTTTACAAAAGACGTATGGTATGACGCAATAAAGCTTTTTTTCAAAATACATTGTTTCAAGTAAGGCTAAGGATTAAAAGAGAGGAGTAGAATAACACAGAACCTGTCAATATAAATATTTTTAATCCAGCCTCCTATAACCTTGCAGCCGGTTTGATGAACGAGAATCAGTAGCGTCCACTGATTCTTACTAATATTCTTGCGTAGTAATTGGAATCGCGCCAAAGTAAACATGTTTTGCAGAGGCTTGCTTTTTTCTAAATAAACCGGGATAAGATAAACAGGCAGGTAAATATTTGCAGAATTTGAAACGTAATATCTTTCGTATGGTAAGCATTTATAGAAGTGGAAATATAAGTCACAAGTGACACAACATGGAGTTAGTTTGTGTTTACTGTTATTTGCCGCGTAAATCGAAAAACATAGAAATATGGACTGACATTTTTTATAATTTAAATCACTTGAGTTGAATATTTTTGATATTAATAAAAATCGCCACTCTTATCAAAGCAAAGCTGTTCATGAATTGTCAGATGACATTGATTGCAGAGTCCAAGTTTGCAATTGAGCCATTTTTTTCCGTACACTTTCGTTTAGATGTTACAATATACTGTGCTTAATGAGATTTATATTAAATTTTATTGATATTTTATTTTAATCAACAGTTTTCGTGATATATCACGAACAAAGTGTATAGCAATGTACGTATTCCGAAAAAATCTAATATTCAATTTGATTTAGAAAMTAAAAATGAAAACAAATTAAATTTTTTAGATATAATATTAGAAAAAGTGAATTGTAAATTTAATTTAATATATTTAGAAAACCAATACCACTGGAATATCCATACAAAGTACGACTTTGCATCCATGGCAATATAAAATGGCTGTAATAGTAATAGTAATAGATTGATCAAATAATAGAGAATTAAGAGTAATAAAAAAGATAGCAGAAATTAACGGTAGACAAATTATTGACTAAGAAACTACGTAATAGACTAATAAATAAATTCCTCTAATAAATATGGAAAATGTTTTAAATAATTTTGAAAACGATCCTAGAGCGAGTCTGAGAGCAGTGCAAAGAGTAACCAATACACTAAAGACAATAGTAATTAAAACTTTTGATATTTATTTCTTCAGAATTAAATAGTGTTCATATTACAGCTTGGAAGAATGCTGCAAGGTGATATTTTACATATTCAAGGCCCACTCATTCGAAATTTTGGAAATAATTCGATCATACAAATGCCCTGGTAAAATAACTCCCAAATTCAAAAATAAATTTCGAAACTTCGTCATTAATAAATGTTCATTTTTGAAAGTTTAGCGTTCAGGTGGCAATGAAAAAAAAATGAATATTAAAAATGACAAAATGATATAAGTAGTTATTGTAAGTTCTAATAATTTGTAGTTTTCTTATGTGTAGATATATCCTTTTTATTTTGAAGCCTAGTCCGAGAATGAGGTAGCATTAAACTTCCAAATCGGCAACCAAACGAATAAAGAATTTGGAGTTACGAGGCATATTATTTCAGTAACTGTTATTGTTATACTTATACTCCAAAGTTGTGTAAAATTTACCATTTATTCCAAAAAAACTTTAAACCCGAGCCCATGAAATTTTGCATCCCTTAAGATAGACAAAAACGTGTGATAATGGCGTTCGTAGATTGATAGGCAAAAATTTTTGCACACCCGTCACGTTGCAGATTACAAATTCGAGTTTTACAAAGCAATTGAGCAACGTTGATCCCGCCCTATCTCACAATAGACTGCAAAACTATTTCACTGATAAACTAGTTGTTTTGCATGTTATCTATTAAATGCATTTATGATTTGTACGAACCAAACAAAGGAGCAAGTGTCAATAACAAATGAATCAAAATGTTGGTTGTTGAAAACGCATAAACAACGCAGTCAACGCCAGCAATAATGAGATGCATAGTTGTCGATAAATGATTTTGATGCGGACCGAACAATTATTACAGAAGCAGGCGCAGTGTCGGGTTATAAGCAATTATGAATATTTAACAGCTCTGACGTAAACGAAATAGGTGTAATTTATTAAACAGCTAGAGACATTGAAGTTTTATGTTCGTTAAGATAAATATGTGTCCGTTGTTGGCTAACTACGCATTTTTATAACAAATTGTACAATCGAAAGCCTGCCATTTTTAACAATTTAGTATAAAACTTTTGCTGGACACGATTACCAAGGAAATAATCTTACTAATTAGATGGTTTGGAGACAAGCTAATAGAATGTGCTTTGTTTCACAAGTGTTATCATATCATATCTTTGAAAATGGCTGTTATGGTAGAAACCAAGCTATCTGCTATCTGTTATAGTTCGTGAAACAAAGCTCATTCAATCCGCTTGTTTCCAAGATTACTAATTAGTTTAAAATGTTTAACAATGAATGTACCTTTAAGACTATTCAATCTATTAAGAATATTTATATAAACTTCAACAGTAGGTGCAGTGATCTTAAAATTAATTCACAATGTGTAATTAATTACAATTACAAACTTCGATGCAATTAAAAAAATAATCAATTACGTTTACTCTTTTGAAACAATAATGTATTACTCATATCCTCCCTCATCCTAGTTGTTTTGACAATAAAACGTTACAATTTTTATTATATAAAACAAAACTCAATAACTTGCATCTAATTGAGTCAGGACAAAGTATCCTTATTTTTTATTTTTGTTAATGTAGCTGTTGTGTCTTAAAAACAAAAGTTTTTTAAAGTGTTTATCTGACCAACTGTTTCGTCAAGGTCTCAAAATTTGACCACCGGAACTAAACATTCCTTCAACGGGAGCAGATGATGGTAATATGATATATTTTCTGAAAATCCTAAACATTTCAGGATAGTCTTTTACAGATAGTATTTTTTACTGCAAGATAAGCTAAAAATTTTATATGCGACGCATTTTCGCTGACATTATCCAGCTCTGGATTATCCATATAATTAAAAATTTTACAATATATATTGTAGAGCTGAGTCTTAAGAACTTTGGTTATTATCACTTGAAGGAAAGAAGTGTTCTTGGAATTAACTTATTTAATTCCACGTATGGAGTTTCAACAAAAATAAGAAACCTTTTGAAGAGACGTAATATTAGAACAGCATATAAGGCAGGAAATAAAATTTGCTCCCTTTTGACAATTCCAAAAACAAAATTGCACTTGAAAACCAAGGAGACTATCAAATACCATGTTTAGACTGCCAGAAGCAATAGGAAAATATTAGCAAGGGTATCTGAACACAAAAACCTTATAAAACAGAAGCAGACCGTCTCAGCCCTGTTCCAACATACACTGACGACAAGTCACAAGATCAATTTTGGGAAAGCAAGACAAATAGCTGGTGAGGAAAATTTTCTACTCAGAGTAAGCAGGGAGGCAATTGAAATTGAAAAGAGACCAGAAAGCCTACACAGGAGGGATGACAGTCTGCGCTTGCTAGCGACTGGGAAACCAGTTTTGGAGGAATACAAGATGACTTTGGGATCGAGTGTAGCTGCAAACAATGCTGTAGCTTTTGGAATACGGACTTCTTCAGAACCTTCAGGTCAAACCGACATCACAACTGGTCAAGATCTTAATGCTTCAGCATCAGATCCTGTCCAATACACTGCGGCAGTCACCCGCAGTCGAGCAAGGACAGCTACAACCAATAAAATCAACACGCAATAGATTTTGACTTTGTCAAAAAATTTCAGAAACTTTAAACATTTTTACTACCAGAAGATGATGAGTGCTATCTCATTGAAACGTCGTGGACAAGACTCTTTGCAGAGATGTACATAATACATGCCAAATAACCTTGAAAAAAATTGAAATGATCTATATATGTATTTCAGCAGCTAAGCAGCCATCTTTAGTAGATGAAAAATAAAAATAAGACGACTTCTTAAAATCTGGATTAACTGGAGGATATTCTCCTTACCGAAATTTCAGTGGAACTTCCACTGAAATTTTGAAAAGAAATGAAATTAACTTGTACATAGAGAAAAAAGTAACTGCAACACTGATGGCCACAAAATTTTCTCGCACATGCAATTAGATTGGGTTGTCTAGGTAACAGATAAGATATCTATGGTCAATTTGCACTTGTATGGATGAAGGGACATTTTATTGAAAATCCGCTTATCACAGTCATTTACAGCTTTAAACAATGCAATTTTATCCATCCAGATACAATTTGACTCACTTAACAATTTGTAAGAGCAGTAGAGCCCTAGTAAATAGGAGCTTCCTGATCAAATATATTGCTAGGGCTGTACAGTAATTTGTGTCTGAATAAATTATGATACCTTTAATCCACATATCATACTACTACAGCAGACAGCACTGATGTGAAACTGGCCCCTTTGGGAAATCTTGAGTGGGGTATTTATTACATAATATAATATTGGCCCTTTGGAAATATTTTTTATTTGCAATGAAGGTCTGTATAAAAACGCATACCTGTTTTAGGTGTACCAAATATGGCTGAAACAAATTTAAAACAACAAAATAATTTGGATAAAAAGATAGCTTATATTTATTTTGACTACCTGAAGAAAAACGACTTAAACAAAGTGGTCTACCAGTATTTCTGTTATGTGTGCTAACCAAACATAATAATAATAATTGCAAATTATTCTTACGATCTTATGTCTCTCTCTTATCTAATTTGCAGGTAGTTGATTCCGCCGTCGTTTGAAATTATCTGACAAGTAACTTCGAAGGTAGCAATGGAACAAACTAGGTGCAAATTAAAAAGAAATTAAAAAAAAATATAGAAAAAATATGACTTACATGTTGTTGCTGCACCATGTGTAATTTATCTTAATGACATTGTAGGCACTTTATATGAACCTACCCCCACCATTAGAGATGCATATTTCTTTATCTTTCCTTTGTCTGTGACAAAATCAGCGTCGCTGTAGACAGTACGTTCGTACTCTTTTGAGTATTTTTGCTTTCCAAAAAGTAAGTTAGTACGGCGAATAAAATGGGAGTTGCAGAGCAATAACACTACGGAGTATATGCCTGCTACCTACCTGTATTATTGATCGTACGTGTATTTAAATGCATTTTTATTTTTTTTATTCTCGCTGTTTATTTTGTATTATAGCTCTTAACAGTCGATGACAACCGAACTATGTATTATAGTACTAGCTACAAGGTGCCTCCTTGCTATATTAGTCGTCAAACCCCTTTCTAAAGAAATGAATAGAATACCTTCTTTGTGTGCACGTGATGTATTTCGGGTTGTAGTTAGAGACTAGAAGATAAGAGATGTAAAAAAGTAATTTGGGTGTCATAATCTCTTTTCGAATCTAGTTCAGTAGACAAACAGATCTTGGCTAACTCTATTCGTTTTCAATATGCAGTGTGCTTTTCTAATTTTCACCTAGTTCTATTGTATTGACACTAGGTTACTATAATAGCTGTAAAAAAGTTTAAACGTTTTTTAACTTTTTAACGGCATCTATATGAAGAAAACTATTACATACAGACTAAATTACGTATTTCAGTAGTTTTAAGTCAGCAAAATTTAATGCTGTATAAGTATACAGGATGTTCCAAAAAAGGAAGAACTTGTACGTCATATCTCACAAAAAAAATAATTTCAGCAACAAAACTAGCTACACCCTTTTTTGATCTGGAAAAGATAATTTGAAAATAATTTAATTATTTTTTTAGTAGTTGTATACGTGCATGTAGCATGTGTTAAAGTATTTTATGACATGGTTTACTTAATTTTATGTTTAACGTTATATTTTCACGGTTTTTAGCTAATGAGTTAATTTTTTTATTTTATCTCGGTCCAGCGATTTTATTTTAATTGATTCTGTTACTGAAAGGAATATGAAAATACACTTATTCAACGAAAATTTATTTTACTTTTTACTTTGTACTTCAAATTCAGTACGTTTTTGAGTATTATTGACGTTGATATTTCTGGCAATGACTGTCAAAAATACAGTAATCATTTTTTCAAGCCTTCCTCTAATGCCTCATTTGCTAGGGTTTTCGAGTTACGTCATGATATACGTAAATTATGTGATATTTGTAAACAATTTACGTCAATGAATGAAACTCTTAAAAATAACAGTGTGGTATTTTAACACTTACATTAAACTGTCTACTGCTCAAATTTATAGAGCTGTCTATTTTAATAATTTCACTATACCGTGGAGGCAGACCATAACTATGTGGCACGGAATCAACGTGATATCGAAATAGCAGAGGTGGAAACGTAATAAATTTTAGTGTTTCGTATAAAAATAAAACCTAAAACATCTAAATGCACGAGGCACTTACGGCTTTGTGGTTTTCCGATAATAATATATTCGATGTATTACCTCGGAAATTCAACAAACGTAAGTAGGTCAATATTAGATGCGATTAAGCAATAGCGATGCCGTGGCCAGCGTAAACAATGTTTTAAAGCGATGTTTTACGGTCAGTACTACAACTTGTTTTCACTGTTTACATATTTTTAGAATTATGGTTATTGTCCACACGAGCCATCGTTTATGACTACTTAACAAGACAGTTTTCCACCAGTGATTTCATCGACTTCTTTTAAAAACTTACTTTTTGCAAGTATCGCTCGCGTTTACTTTTTGAAAGCGTTTGCACGTAGCCGTATCAGCACACACGTGTATCCTCCTCCAATGAGATAGCACATCCACACAGCACGGCTGCATGAAAACAACTGCTCGCCACGSTCTCGCTCTTCCAACACGTTATCTACCACGTGCGGCCTTGGTCGGCTGGCATGATTCAGACCTTCTGGCGCCGTTCGAGCAGGAAAAGAGGAAAATTTTCTCGAGATGATGGAGTGTGTTTACTGTCCTGAAGGAATCCGAGGTATTTCGTTGCGCCGTGGATCGATTGTTTCGGACTGAACGTGGGATTAGGGGGAGCAGGCTGCAGCAGGAAGCTCTAGAGGAATTGGTTCGTGGTAATCGACGTCTTTATTAAGTGAATTGGAGTTCATTAGGTAATATTAGTCGGGTTTAACAAGGATAAATTCTTTGGCGGAATCGTAGGCTGCTGGTTATGCAGCCAGCGTATCTTATATACGAGGCATGTTTTTAAGTAAGTACAGTTTTGGAATTAAAAAAAGACGTGCAAAGATATCGCAATAATTTTATCTTACATGAAAGCCTGTACCTTAATCTACTTTTCTACATAATTTCCGTGAATATTGAGGCACTTGTCATAACGTGGCACCAGTTTTTGAATACCCTCCTCATAAAATTCCGCCGCCTGACTTGTTAACCACTGTATCACAAATGTTTCGACTTCGTTATCGTCTTGAAGACGCTGACCACCCAGGTGTTTCTTCAAGTGCAGGAACAAATGGTAGTCGCTGGGCGCCAGATCAGGGCTGTATGGAGGGCAATCTAGAGTTTCCCATTTAAAAGATTTGATGAGATCTTTGGTCCGATTAGCCACATGTGGACGGGCATTGTCATGCAGCAAAACGATACCCTTACTCAACTTGCCACGTCTTTTGTTCTGGATTGCACGACGCAGATTGTTCAATGTCTTACAATAAGACGCTGCATTGATTGTCTCATTACGAGGCAGAAACTCCACTAGCAATACTCCTTTTCTGTCCCAAAAAACTGTGCACATGATTTTCCGGGCAGAAATTGTTTGCTTAAACTTCACTTTTTTGGGTGATGATGAATGTCGCCATTCCATGGATTGTTGTTTCGATTCTGGTGTGACGTAGGCCACCCATTTTTCGTCACCAGTAACAATTTGGTCTAAAAAATCTTCACCTTCATTGTGGTACCGCTCAAGGAAAGTCAATGCACTGCCTAAACGTTGGGTTTTGTGCAAATCCGTCAACATTTTCGGAACCCAACGTGAACACAATTTCCGGTAATTCAAGTTCTCGGGCACAATGCGATACAAAACACTACTAGAATATTGAGGAAAGCAGTCGCACAATGATGAAATTGTAAAGCGTCTGTTTTCACTTTCTGCGCCAAATCTTCATTAACGACCGAAGGACGCCCACTCCGTTCTTCATCATGCACATTTGTGCGGCCATCTTTAAATGCCCTCACCCATTTCCTTACCATTCCATCACTCATAATGTTTTGTCCGTAAACTTCACAGATCTCACGATGAATATCGATCGGTTTTACGCCTTTAGCACTAAGAAATCGTATAACAGCCCGTACTTCACAATCGGCGGGACTCACGATTGTCGGAGGCATCTTAAACACTCAGTAAACAACGTATACAATGAAGAATCAAACTGTAATGGCGTCAGTGCGMAGACAAGAGATGTAGGTAACCAGCGCGCATGCGCGGAACGCCGACCGTAGCGCTGCGGCGGCGAAATCGCAAAACGGTACTTACTTAAAAAACATGCCTCGTACATATCGTCCTTCCTTTTTTATTTCTAATTTAACTACACAGGTGTACAAATAAGTTTTGGGGGCTTTTTTAACCTTTGAAGCTTTATTGAGATACATTGGTACAGTGTATATTATTCAAAGTATTGCCTATCGCTCTCTACTACTTTGAACATCTTTCGGGCAGCATACTGATACCGCGTTCAAAAAATTTCTCATCTTTTGAGAGGATCCAAGAATCAACCCAATTTATGGCATCTTCCTAAGAACTGAAGTGCTGCTCGGCCATTGCCTGTAACAATTGGTAGCCTGAAGGAGCAATGTCTGGCGAATACGGCGGATGGGAAAGGACATCCCAGTTAAGTGCCTCCAAAGTTTCCTTGATGACTATAGCAACTTGAGGCCGACCGTTGTCATTCTAAAAGATCACATCATCATGTTTTTGAGCATATTGGGGCGCTTAAGCTTCAATGCTCGGCTCACTAGCATCAATTGTTGTTGGTTTTGTTAGTATGGAGTAGTAGTTTGGTTACTCCCAAGGTTTCGGCGAGCTCCTCTTGAGTTCGGCATGAATCTTGGTCCAATAATATCTCCAACTCAGCGTCTTTAAACTTTACTGGCCTCCCTTCGCGTTCTTTGTCACTGGTGTCGAAACCGGCAGTATTGAAACGCCAGAACCAACATTCACATGTTTTTATTCATGCAACATATTCCTCATATGCTTTACATAGCAATATCCTTTAGCTGCACTTTTCTTCAAGTTAGAGCAAAAAAGCAGCGCTTCCCGCAAATGTTGCTTTGGTGGCACAAAAGTTGATATGGTTGGAACGCAAAGAATGCGTGTTGTTTACACTTCAGTGAAATGACACATACTGATTATTAAAGGAAAATGATGATTCTTTAAAATGAATATAGTTACAAGATGGTCCGGGGCGATTTAATATTAGTTACGCCATTTCTTGTAAACCTCTCAAAACTTATTTGTACACCTAATATAATGAAAAGCCTTAACCACAACAATTTAGAAAGTCTAAATACGTATTTCGGAAGCTAAGCTGCCATCTTCAGTGGAGTGAAGGATTTCTTGAAATGTCTGGGAGGATTAACCGAAAGATATTCTCCTCACCATATCTTTCGCGAAAGTGGAATAAGGTCAACAAAACATCATTATTTATACTATTTGAATTTCATGCTTGACTGAACCCTTATTTAATTAGTTCAAACAACGCGGATCTTAGAAAATGATAAAATGAGTTGCCATAACTATTGTGGAATTACCTTGTTAAGTACCGTAGCAAAGATATACAGGGTCGTTACAAAGTATGGAACCAGCAGGATATTTCAGGTTCTGTTCGACCGATTCTTCTGAAATTACGCATGGGCTTATGGGTAATTAAAAATGCATTTTCTGGACTTTATTCAACTCCGTGTTCAACTCTCGTTTCTGAGATATGGGCGCAAGTTGCATTTTTTAATGGGAAGGGGGTCAAAAGGCAAATCACTGAAAATGATATTTTTCCTGATTTCAAAAATGTATTACACTTGTACAAATTATTGCTTCTGAGTTGAAAAAAGTGTAAATACAATAATTGAGCCTGACAAAGAACGAAATGAATGAAAACAATTTTCCTTATTGCCAAAATGGGCATCATTTTCGTTTAGTTTGATCAATTAATTGCAGAAAATGCTCAAAATATTCCCTGTTCGCTTCCTGGCAGTAATGCATCCTTGAGTAAACATTTCTAATGTTGTTTGTAGCATATTTGGAGGTAAGTTCAGAATTTCTGCCCTGATTCGTTCTTTTAAACCTTCTGCATTATGTAGCCAATCGGGATAAATACGATTTTTCAGATACCCTCACAGGAAATCCAAGCGGCGTCAGATCAGGCGAACGTACTGGGCATTTTATCGCTCCGCGCCTACTAGTCCATCTGTCTGGAAATATCGCATTCAAATATCCACGAACGTTGACTGCAAAATGGGGCGGTGCACCATCTTGCTAAAACCATATCTGTTCAGAAGGACGCGCAGCATTTTCACGATTAGGGAACAGGCGAATAAGTTCTGGTATAATGTGTTCGCGCAAGAGCTTTAAATAGTTGACCGCATTCAATTTTCCATCGATGAAAAAAGGCCCTATAATATGCTCACCGATAATACCACACCACATTCACTTTCTGAGGGTGTTGTGTGTGGACTTGTTTCATCCAATGTGGATTTGTGTCCGACTAATATCTGCAATTATGTCTATTCACATTACCGTTGAGGCAAAAAGTCGCTTCATCAGAAAACAATTATCATCTATCATGTTCATAGCAGCTTCGCAAAGTTCTATACTATGACCGAAATCATCTTCGCTCAGTTCTTGTAATAAGTGAGTTTTATATGGGTGAAACTTCTCTTTTTTTCAAAATTTTCTGAACAGATCTTTTGCTAATATGGTGAGTGAGAGCACGCTGTTATACGGAACACTTGCACATCTAAAAAGGCATTCAAGCTACGTTCCTCACTCGTAGCAACCTTTGGACGTCCTGGTTTTTGACGATTTTTTAACACCGCCGGTTTCGTCGTTCATGATTTGCGTTGTAGAGTGCAACTACTTCCGAATAACTTTGCCTTCAGGCTCCATACCCAGTCATCATCAAAATCATATTCAGTTAACTGAGGCGTTGCGATTGCAAATAACAAAGTGAATGAAAATTGTCACCAGTCACGAGAAAAATGGAGACACCTGGAGTTTCTGTTCTTACTTAGCGACAAGGAATATGGTTCTTACCCCGAAGTTTTTTGCAAGACCCAAGTTTGTTATCACACTTTTCTCAACTCAGAAGCAATAAGTTGTACAAGTGTGATACATTTTTGAAATCAGGAAAAAAATCATTTTCATTGATGTACCTTTTGATCCTCCTTCCCATTTAAAAAAATGTAACTTGCGCCCATACGTTGGAAACGATAGCTAGACACGGAGTTGAAAAAATTCCAGAAAATGTATTTTAATTACCCATAAGGTCGATGCACAATTACAGAAAAATCGGTTAAACAGAACTTGAAATGTCCTGGTGGTTCCACACTTTGTAGCGATTCCATATGAAATAATACTGGATAATACTTGGATAGAGAAAAAGAACTGATCGTAATCGCAACAAATTAAACTAGCAAAACTAGAAGAAATACACAAAAGCAGCACGAAAGCAGTAAATGCCAGGAGTTCTTTGAAAAAATTATCCAGAGGCCAACCGGCGAGCAGAGAAAGCAATAGAAATTTCAACAAATACAACCAGATAAAACATTGGATAAAAAAAAATGGAAGACGATATCAAGGCATTAGTAAAGAGTAAATTTTGTGGGCGAAAGAGACCACTGGCCGATAAGCCAACCACTAACATTAGAGAAGCTATATCGGAACATAAACAGCATAAAAAACAATAAAACACCAGGCTTAGATAATATAAATAACGAACTAATAAAATATGAACCGGAAATAATAAAACAAGAAATACATAATTGGTTACAGATTGGCTGCTAAATGAAATTCATCAACATTGAAGCACCACGGTACAAATACTCATTCCTAAAGTAAAAATGCTTCAGAACTCGGATAGTGTAGACAACGTTCCATATAAAATGTTTGTTAAAAAAGAATACCTTTATTATCTTTATAAAAAAGTGTTAAATGGTAAACAGAATTTACTCAAGAATATCTGTTGGCAATAGCCACGGTGTGACATTTTGATCTAATGCGATACACATGACTTGCCGATCATGATGTTGGTTTTCAAATGATAGTCTCTTATTTTTTTTTATAAAATAAAAGACGAGTATCTAGTTTTTTTCTGAGATTTCGCATGTTATTAAGTGTAGTGCCCCTAGATATGTCCGATAAATCAGCAGTTCCAAACTAATGTTTGAATAAAAAAATCATAAGCCAATTTTTGGCTAGGTAAGAATCACAGAAGTTTCTGGGCTTCTCTCTTCTTTTCTAATCTTTTCTTAAACATCTTATTCTCGTCGGCGCATTTGGTTGTTATAGCGTTCCTCACCAGGGATTCTGATACTTTACATTTCTTGCTAACTATATGCACAATATCGTTCACAATGGTCGGATTTAGCCTGAAAACTGCAATATTAAACGCCTTACATAAAAGCGTGGAACGTGTTTACCTGTTTTTCGTTTCCTTATCTCTAGTTAGGAAGGCAGGGCTAGGTTTGCCCGTCAACGAATGCGTTGCGAGTATGTTACGTGGAAAAAGCACCACCAATAGTTTTCGAGTTGCTGCGGTGTAGCTCATCCAGTTGATGGATTCAAAATGGGAGCGGTTTATTTTCGTCTTTCCTGGACCTATACACACCTAAAACAGATAAATATGATGTTAGAAATACTTTTTCCATTTGGTGGTGATGATTTTACCATATCAGGGTCGTTTTCACTTGAATCATGTTCTTTCTTGATGCTCATAGTCCCATTGAGGTTTCCATTCAAGATGTTTTCCCCATTGCTCATTGTCAGGATTCCTGCATTTTGTCCTGGGTTTGATATTTCTTCCAAATTTGCGACAGTGTCGATTTTGGAAGCAGCTGACTGGATGTCGCCTTTGATTTCTGAAATTAAAACTTATTTAAATGATACGTTTACGGTCAGGTACACCCTAATAAGACAGTGTGATTATACTTTTCTCATTGGAATAAGGCTATAGATATGGACGGTCCTTTTGTGTTGAAATCAATCGCTTCAGAATGTACACTTGTTTTCTTCTGCGGCAAACCGTTCCAGTGCCGTATTGACAATTATCATCCTATTTAGAAATCGAAAATGTGCCACCATTTAGAGCCGCTTTAGATATGAATTTGCATAACGTTCGCGTGGGCATGTTTGCTTTCTTACCTGTACAGGTACCCAGAATTTATAAAACGCTTAAACCTCGATAAAATCCAAGTTCGACCGGCACCGCAAAAATAATACCTTGTTTCTAAAATTGAGGATATAATAAAATAATAAATAATAAATAATGCCCAGGTAAACTTAATAACTTGATACTTTAATACGGATTATCGTGGCCCTTTTCCCTTTAATTCTTTCCTAAATGAAATGGATAGCAGATAGCAGGTAGAGCAATTAGAAGCAAAATTTATTTAGCTGGCAACCGATTGTCTTACGTGAGCGTTGAGCTTGTTACATTTTTGTGCTAATTCGAAGTGAATTCCTTCCTCCATTTTCTTCATTCCTTTTCTTTCATCCATTTGAAAAGGCAGAAGAAGAAACTGGCCCTTCCTACGAGCCGCAAAAGGTAGACGAAGCAAGCGAAAACGAAGAACTACCTTCAAAGAAAAAAGGCGTCATTTGCATCTAGACGCTCAAGAAATAATAATGAATGAATGAAAAAAGTGGCCAAAAAAAGTTCCCGAAATTCAGTGTAAGAAATAAAAAAGTTATATCTGATATGTATAAGTGGTGCCTCTGGTAGCCTCATTGAAACAAAAATTAAATGATTCAGCATATGATATTGAAAGTTGTTGACAAAAGAATGGTCATTATGAAATCACCACGTTTGGAAAAATTGAGATCCGAATACGTGACTCAGATAAAGCAGTATCGAGATGAAGGGCACAACTTAATTTATCTCGACGAAACATGGTTGGATGTTGTGAAAAAAGGTCTTCTGATGGTACAATAAATTGCTGTTGAAATACACCCCCTTCTGCACGCGGGTGGAAGTAATGGKTGGGCCCAAAACGGCTTTCTTTGTCAGCAAGGAATATAAAAAACTGTTCTGCTGACTATCATCAGGACATGGATGCTTCACTGTTTGAGACTTAGTTTACGAAACAGCTGTTGCCATTCTACCTCCTAACAGCGTAATAGTAATAGATAAGCTAGTCAAGCTACTAGAAAACATGACATTATCGATTATATGACGAGAAATCATATCGAAGTACCTAACAAGGCTACAAAAAAGACTTTATAACACCAATAACCTCTTCACCATCATTCACTGCAAAAAATAGCTATTATAATGAGTTTCATAGATCTTTTCCTACAACTATACTTACTAAGAAACATGAGATCAGATCACTTCGCATTCGCTATAAAACTACGACACTTCGTTGTCGATCGTCTACTTATATGAAATTTATCTCACAGTGGATACATTTTCCCGAAATAGTGGATAGGCGATTCAACGAAAGGATTATTTGCGAATATTTTGAAAGGTATAGTACATGTTCGGAGGCAAAACGGATGTTTTTCCTTGATGCCTCTTAATACTTAGATCGGGTACTAAAACCGGTGACTCATTTGGAGATGAATTCAGAGAATTGAAAATGTCTAATCTTCAACTTATCCTTTACATAATGGAGATAGAAGAAAGTTGGTGTGAGTGCTTGAGGGTCAATTTTAATGGGAAACAGTTCGATATCTATCGTGTTATCGGAGATGTACGGTGCTCTTAAAAAATTTGCGTTTGGGAATATTTCTGTCAATCGTTTGCTTAGATTTCAATGCCGTTTTCAAAATTAGTATATGGGGACACGTCAAAAGTTATCGGTTCAAATTTAAACCGCACTACCAATCGGATTTAGACACCATTGAACTAATATAGGCTAAATGAAATTTGTTGGTGCCCCAAAAATACAACAGTTAAGTTACATAGCACTTGTAAATTAGTCGAAGATGAACTTAGCCAGATGACAGCTGATTACTAATAGAAGAAAAACTTTAAGAAAATTGAAGGGAAGTATCTGGAGCATGAAATATTTTCTGACAATTTAACTGAAGTAGAACTCAGGTGAAAGTAGCAGTAGCGATATTGATCATTTTAGTGTAATTTTTTCACATTTTATAGTAGTTAGTAGGGTGATTTATTTTCAGTTTTAAGTTAAGCATCACTTAACTTTTAATGTGGAAGTAGTAATAAAGTATAAATATTGCCTTGTTAAAAATTTGTAATAATAATTAGTTAATTTTTTGTAATTTGTGCTTCCTAATACTTAACATTAATTTTAACACTCAGGCTCTGAGAGGAATCTAATGCATATTCGTCTGTGCTGCTGTAGTTAAATGAAAGAAAACAAGTCTAAATTCAACGCAATGATAATTACGTTTGAGGAGTAGCTTCATCTTCTTCAGTTCTTGTTGGGAGCTTTCGTACTTCGATTTCATCTCTAAGAACTCTTCAGTTGGTTTCGGAGAAGGTGTTATGTCGTCGGTTTGGGAAGCTCTATCAGTTACTTTAATGACCTCTCTCTTGACCTTTACGTATGTCTCTCGACTTTTAACTTTCTTCATATATTCTTCAGTTATGGTTAAGAAGTTCTTCTGCAGATACTGAAGGTCGTCTGGAATAAAAGTGAGTTAGCTTAGAATTAATTAACACCCTGATGTTAGATAATGAAAGTTCAATGTAATGTGGTAGCTACGGTCTCCTCAGTTTCCTAACATATTGCTTCGATAAAATGATTTCAAAAATATATATCGTATACAACAGTACATTAAGTATCAAGAACAATACTGTTCGAGATGCCTATACTATTTTCTGAATTGGGTATTTGCTATGTATTTATATTTTATTAAGTTGCATATTAATAGGTAGCATCTAATCCACAAAACAGCTGTGACAGTTTATAAATTCGAAAAAATGGATCGTAAGGTGTATTTTTAATATCAAAAATGTGAATATTTAAAGGGACCGCCAAAACGCGAACATATGGGCCGTGACGTCAGGTGTCTTGTATATGGCCGCTTGTTTACATCTGGGGTCAGCGCGTCACGCGTCAGCCTCAGCCCGTCAATTTATCAGTTTGTTGTTTCCGTTCATTTTGTGACAAGCGAATTAAAATACGCCAAGAAAAAGTGAAATACTTATTTATGACTTCTGAAGGAATGTTCATTGCTATGGAATTTGTGTACAGCGACGAGCGGTTCAACGCGGCCGAGATGAGGAACGTAAAAGCAACAGCATAAGTGAACTTTTTTTCAAATTAACGTAGCATTGATAATTTTATCACAGTGGGTTGTTGGAAACATACTATTTGTAAACATAAAAATGTAAGAATCAAAAATGTATCCTAAACTTGACATTTATTTTAGAGGTCAGAATAAATATAAATTGCCATTTATTTTCGGGGCTCTTGCGGCTCGTTTTCGGTCCGGCTAACAGTCGAATATATGGGGAACAAAGTCGTTCTTTATTATAACATTTCCCTCTATCAACCTAAAACGCATATAATTTTTCATATCCTCTTCAACCTATAACAAAATGGAAACTGAATGGTAAACACTTATAACCCGAAAAAGAATAATAAAACTTACAGTAAGAATTAAGATGATCTTCACAACAGAAAAACAAACTTTGCGATTTCGGCATATCACGTCCAGGGGCCTTAAACAACTTAAACATACGTTGATAATCTCAAGGAACGGTTACAAAAATGTTGTTAGCTGTACTGACTGAAGTACTTTTATAGCCATGTACAAAACAACACTTGTTTTGTTTTCCATACATAAGAGATGCTTGTAAAACTACACAAATCAGTTTTTGGTGCGACCTCTTACACCGTCCTTTCAATAAACACCACACAAGAGCTTTTCCAATACAAGACTGATACTACACCATTAAACAGCACGCTCCTCGGTAATGTTTACATGACACTTGACGTCACGAGTTGAATAACCTTGGATAGAAGCGTTTTGGCGGTGACTCCTAAGATTCGAATTTCAGACCTGAAATTCTCTACCTACAAATATTTTTTTGTTTTTTTTTTAACGTGGAGTACGATATATATGCACTTGAAGATTCATTTTACGTAATTTAAAAAAAGTGATAATACCCAATTAGATGAATACGACTAGGAAATTTTTTTTGTATCATGTCTTGCATATCCACCAAACTAAGTACGTTTTATCGTTACCAGGAGTAAGTTTGTAAATATCATTAAAATGAACTGAGACGGAACCTAAATCCGCTTGCTTTTCCGAAACTTTACCTGAAACAGTCAGCACTGTGGCCTGAACCTTGGCATTTCCGTAAGCTATCGCGACCTCCACGCCTCTGGTAAGTGTTTCCCAAGAGTCCCCGACGAGCTGTTTGTCGCTGACGATCTCGAATTCGTTGCCAGGATCGCACTCAGCGAAGTGGACGATCAACCAAATCTGCTTTATAGATAGGTCCAGGCACAGGGAGGAATTGTTTGCAGCTTCCTTTGGGCTGTCTGGTTCTTTGAGTAACGACATTGGAAGATTGGTTAAAACAGCTGAAAACAGTGAGAAAGGGGTTTAGAGAACTGAAAAAGAAATGACAAAGAGAGATTTAAAAACAAGAGCTTTGTAGACGGATTAAACTTATTCATATCTGCCACGACTGATGCAAGGGCAATAGTAGGACAATAGGGTATAAAGTGCTGTACTAGAATTTGGCTCAAATTAACATATAACGCTTCCAATTGAGGGTATATATCACACACCTAATTTCAGACTCCAACTCCACCCCGCTTACCATTTTTGGTCTTTCATTCCTTAACATTTAACTTT
The DNA here is from genome assembly GCA_025024175.1 of Rhyzopertha dominica. Lineage (NCBI taxonomy): Eukaryota > Metazoa > Arthropoda > Insecta > Coleoptera > Bostrichidae > Rhyzopertha > Rhyzopertha dominica. Next base: position 26,289,578 of record QCXZ01000053.1, read on the forward strand.
TTTCTCAGAAACTAAAAGATACAAAAATTAAAAAAAACTGGACTAATGTAGTTCGATAGGGTTTATTACTCCCTAGCATTACTACCCTAAAGGTTATGAGGTTTTTTTAATAGTGTTTTTCGCGTGACCACTTTCTTTTTTCTATTAAAATAATGAGTCAGATAGATATGTACCATCCATAGTATTATTTTGTCGCTGTGAAAATGTGAAAAGACTAAGGGGGTAAAACAATTATTTTGTTGTGTACCACAATCCCACCCTAGGAGGCCACAGAAGTAATCAACAATATAGTAGTTATGTAATAACCGTTATTTATATGATCACAAGGCAGTACATACATTATGCATATCGTGAAAATACATAGTCTGTGCATATAGCTTTGTACTCTAGTACTTACACTATACACCTGATACAATATATAGTAATTTTTCTCGGAAATTATTTGAAATATAAATTTAAAAAAAAACTGGAATAAAGTATTTTGATAAGATATATAATAAAGTTTTAAGGTACAATCTCTTTTTTCGGGTGGTTCTTATTATCTACTGTTTTTCGAGTGATCATTTTCTGTTCTCTATTGAAATAATGAGTCCAAATATGTACCATTCACAATATTTTTTTTGTAGCTTTAAAAATAGTACTAAGGGGTAAAATAATTATTTTATCTATTTACCACAGAGCACAGAGGTATTCAGCAACAAAGTAATTATGCAATAATAGTTATTTATATGATAACAAGGCAGTACGTTTGCATATCGTGAAAATACGTAGTACCAATGTACATATTGGTATATATAAATATTCTCGTGTATATACAGATTATATACATTAGATTCCTGATACAATACTATGGTATCTTTCACTTGGAAATTTTTAGAAACAAAAATTAAAAAAAAATGAATAATGTAGTTTGACAAAATGTGTTTTTAAAAAATGCAATAACATTTATTTATATTATTAGGCAATACATATGCATATCGTGAAATAAATAGTATGTATGTATAGGTATGTACATAGACAAATTCCTGTCACGATATATAGTATTTTTTCTCAGAAATTATTAGAAATAAAAATTTGAAAGAAATTGGAATAATGTAGTTTGATAAGGTGTATTCACCCTCGAAAGGGGTTATACCCCATAACATTAAGAGTAGTAATAGTAGAGGGTAGTATTTTTTTATGAATTACTTTAAGATCTACATCATTCCAATTTTTCATTTCTAATAATTTCGGAGAAAAAATTTATTATATTCTATCAGGTATGTATGTAATAGGTATGTATGCACATAATATGTACTTTCACGATATGCATATATACTGCCTTATTATCATATAAATATTTATTGTTACATAACTACTTTACTGGGGAATAGCTCTGTGGCTCCTCAGGATGGGACTGTGATAAATAAACAAAACAATTATTTTACCCCCTAGTACCATTTTACAGCTACAAAAAAAATACTGTGAATAGTAAACACCTGATTCATTATTTCAATAGAGAAAAGAAAGTAGTTACCCGAAAAACAGTAATAAAAGCCACCCCTGAAAGGGGGATGTATCCCATAACTTTATCCAATGTATACGTGTTTAAACGACAGTATATAGCTGTATGTAGATACATACTGTTAACGGACGGGTAGCTGAGGTGGCTAAATTCCTAGTTTTATATGGTAATTCAGGAAAAAGCACTACTGTACTACAGTGTTTTCACTATATGCATGTGTCCTGGGTGGGAATATGGTAAATATACAAAATAATTATTTTACCTCCTTAGTACCATTTCTACAGCGACAAAAAATACTATGAATAGTACAATYTCTGTAAAATTCATATTTACAGAAATAAGCTTATCARCCCTTACTTTTGAATAACCCTGAATTTAACATATTACTCATACGAATTTTTGCAAAATTATAGTTAAGGCTGTTTATACGCACTACTCTGCATGGTTTATGCAGGATAAAATCCGTATTTTTCATCATATCGATTTGAGATTTTTTTTATCTGGGAGCCTAAATTATTTCTCTCTGGAGTTGTCATCGTACTTTTTTCCGAAATCTACACTGACCTTTGTCGAAAAAAATAAAAAGGTGCGAGAAGAAAAATAAAGATTAAAACAAAAAACAATAAGACGAGAGCACCAGAGAAAATTTAATTTTGACACGCAAATTTTTGTTGCATCAAATTTGAACAATTTTAGCACCGCTAGCAATGCTTTGCGGGGCGGAGCTTCGCGCTCGTAAACTATGCAGATGTATACATACCCTTTGTAATCCGTTTATAATTTACAGAAGGACCATGGTGCTCGTAAATTATCTGTATTTATTGCCCCTTCTTGGAACTTTTGTTTTTATCACTAGGGAAATCTTAGATGCTATTCGAAGGTTTTAGTTTTGAATAGACACGTGGAAAGAGTACTTTTGGGGGTTAAAATAAGAAAATTGCTATACATAGGTGCGCGAAATAAATTTTGCATCAATTGTGCAAAGGCACAGAACAATCCTATTGCAGAGCACAGAAAGAAAGCCCTAAATTTCAGGAAAACGGAGGATATTTCTTTTGATGAATAATCGGCAGGATTATCTAGAAATATTAAAAGTTGCATTTGGTGATCATAAAAATTGTGAAATTTTTTTTTGCGCAGAACCAAAACAAAATGAAAGGAACTTCATTTCTGAGATGGGAGAATGTGGTTTGCTTGACGGTTTACTGCTGTAAAAGATTAGTGCAAAGTGTTCATAGCTTTTTATTAAACATGACTAGCAACGCAAGAGAGACGTATAATTCATCAAAAAATTGTCAAACGAACCCCCAGAAAATTTACAAAAAAAACATACTAACCGCGTTCCTAAGAGCAAACAAGATAGAGCTTGTAGACTTTTCGCAGATGTTCAACCATAAAAAATGAAGAACAAGTCTGCTAGTTCCGATTCAGATTATGGCCAACTCAGCAGCGAATCTGATGAAGAAGGTCATCGATTGATGACTATAAAGAGCGGCAAATGAGAAAACTATTTTCAAAAACTTCAACAGATGTAATAGAAAAAGATGGCATAGGTCAATCCGCTAATCCGAGGTGGATCGAAGAACGATCATATAGGTTAATTGTATATTAACTGTTGTATCGCGTCGGAAACCTACGACATTCTTGGTAAAAGTTTTGTTCATTCTCCCTACAAAAGCAATAAATATACGCGTTGGGGCAGTGTTAATGAAGACTTGGCAAAAAGAAATTTTGAAACTTTAACTTTTTAGACATGAAGTAAGAATGTAATAAATTTACTCGGTGTAAAATTAATTACACGTACCTCAATTAAATTATAAACAAAGCTTCGCCACAAAAAGAAACTTTTGTCCAAATGACAAATTACCGTGCTCATAAACGGTCGGTCTATGTGCAATATGCTGCCTATGTTAGAGTGGCAGGTTAGGGGTCATAACTTGTCTAGCAGACCAATACTACAACTGCAAGGTAGTAAGAGGCTTCGTTATGTCCACGTGGACTAATTATGTTACCGCCCCAAAAATTTTACTTGGCCCAAAACGTATGAGCAGCCTTAATCCACTTCTGTATACACTTAAATAATTATTTTTTACGATCCCAAAGCGACATGCTTCCCCCAGAAGCGATGAGGTTTCTAATATCAACTCGATAACGAGCAAAAACAAGAAAGATTATAACTCACCCCAAACGCCAACGTCTTTCGCGACACTTCACTTCAGAATGCACCAAATCCAACAAGTTTGGGGATCTAGTTGGCTTTTGTCCAATTAGAAAATACCCTCCGCAGATGTTCACAGGCTTTCTCAGTCTTGATCGTCTGGCTGGACGTACGAAAGAGAGCGATGGTGTAGCGTTACTTGAAAGATATTTAGGGGAACTAGCTGCAGCCCCCTGTGAATCTATTGTGGTACGAAGGAGGCCGTTTTACCTGGACTCTCGCGATTAGGGAGGCTGGTTAACGGTTCTTCAGGGAAAAATCCGAAGCCGATGACAATTATTATGGTAGGTAGGCTCAAGGTACAGAGTGCTACCTGCGCCACAATATGTAGCCATACAACATATACTAGACTTAATTTCATCTTACTATATTTAGATTAATTCCTCCTTGCTGCGTATGGTCTGTTGATAGTACAGTAATTAACAGTAAAGTCCTGGTGGCTTTCTTGTACTAAATTTTTTATAATCTAATGGTGCCGGTGAAAAAAGTTGTATTTATTCAATTGTGCAATTGTAAAAATGGCCTCAAAAATAAGGCGTTTAATTAATATAAGACTCCAAAGAATCGCGAGCACTGGGAGTACTATAAACTTAATAACAATGAAAACACTAATGCAATAAAGACGAAAAAGACAGCATAACTAAATCATTCCGTTGCTAGGTACCTACAAAAATTTAAATGACCTGTCGCCGTTGCCAATAAATAATCGGTTTTTGCACTTCCATAACTCTAACATGAAACACAATTTCGCTTTTCCCGGTTTCGAAGGTCTTGGAAAAGTTTATGGTCACCTACATAAATACAATATCTTACCTCTTAGTAGATGTAGTTGTCTTACTGATGCACTTCTTGACTTGAATGATATGATACGTCAAACTGATGCTGATAATATTTGTGCACTTGTTCTGTTAGACTTTTTCAAAGCTTTCGACAAATTCAACCATGTTATTGGTTTCAATTTTGGGGTATGTTGGATTCTAGCAGTCTTCAGTGAACCTTATTGAATGTTACAAACAGCAAGCAATTTACTGTAACGGATTTCCGTGCATATGAAGACTGAATTATTATGTCTGGGGTGTCTCAAGGATCTGTTTTTGGACCCATTTTATTTTGTATATAATACCTCTAAAAAGTGAAATATTCGTGTAGCATTTACTTATAAAAATTTGGAGACCGTGAAATGGAGTGTATCTTATTCGCCCATAAGAAGGTGAATCAACAAGTAATATTAAAACAAACATTTATTGTTATTAAAATATTGCTTTGCGTTATAAAATAGTTCTGAATTTTAAAGTGATATTGCAGTGTCGTTGATCTCTAACGATGTCAGAAAGAAATTCCTTGTGTGCATGTGCATTATATGGATATATTGCAAGAGACATTTTAATAATATGTAAAAAAACAAATACATTGCTAACTGTCAAGTTACCACCTAAACAACTGACAGTTTTAAAAAACTGCTAGCCACCACAAACCTACAACCTTAAATTAACAAAAATATTTCCCAAGAAAATGAAACGAAAATAGAACACATGAGTTGTAAATAAAGTGTCCTCTATTCTTAAAAAAATGTCAAAATAGACATGGAGTTCCATTAAAGAATACAGTTTAGCAAAGCCCAGAAAAAATGAGACACCAGGTTTAATGCTCTGTATTATAGAGGACTTGGTTTGGTACAAATTCCAGTGGAAACTTTTTTCTTATATTACAACGTGCCGTCTTAGATGGCACATTATTTTTCTACCTCAAAATATTTAGATGAGGCAAATAAAAACTAATATTAAATGTTATTGAAATGACTACACGCATTGGTTGTTCTGCAAGAGGAAGCAGATGAACTTACCCAAATATCTGGAGCAAATTTGCCATTTTCGCTAATAAAATTGTCCACTAAATAGTCGCAAAACTCTTGAAGTTTCGATTTTTTGGTATGATGGGAATTAAATTGAATGCGAATGCGTCACTCACTTCATCACAATCAAGAAAATGAGGTCCAAAACAATATTTTAACGTTTTGCCCATTTCCGTCTGATTTTTATAATCATGTGACAATCCAAGCGAGTTTTTCGATACCATGCCTGTGAAAGATGGAATCGGCATCGACTTACTCTAGCTTCCTCCCACGTATCCATAATAGCATTGTGGATTGCAGTTTCATCAGAATCAATCACAACACTTTTAGGATGTCATTTTCACTGCACTTTTGACACAACATATTCAAACTTCTTTGATATGTGGACTGTTTCTTATCCGGTAGCAGACAAAATAACAATGGAACGTAATGTCCATTCTTGTATGCATGGATTGTAAAGAGCTGTGTTCGGACAAAAACCAAATGTGCCGTCTATATACACAGTTTCAGTAGAACATAAAAAGTAAAACTGCTATAAGGAGCAAAAATGATGAACCCTTGGTCTGCATTATTTGTCAGGACAAATGATTCTTCTTTATCTGTCATAGTCATAGGTGCTAAAGTTTTTACAACTTCGAAAACGTGTTTTGGCGTTTTGGGCAGATTTGGAGTTAACTTACTCCTGCACATCCATATTTTGTGCCTTACCAGTTCCAATGTTCCAAATAAGTCGTTATGTTACTGCTTATGCCAGGGCTCAGTATACAAAGTATCTATGAGACTGACTTATGCAGAGGGTTTTACAGCTTGATGGTCGGCCGTCCTAAACTATTGGGATTAGTGGCACTCTTCAAAGTCCCTAAATGGGCCGTATTCAAAAAAAATCTGTTTGACCAGTTGCCCTACGAAATGTATTTGTCACAACGCCTCTTAATAAGTGAAAAATATTGCATTTGGTACGCTTATATGCTGTAAAACTTTAAAATATAAGTAAACACATATGCTTTCAATATCGTTTATAGTAGGAGTAGAATAGTTCCGATTTCTTATTTCCAAAAAAAATATACAGGTAGAAACTACGTTTATGACCCTCCGGATTAAAACAAAATTTTAACCTGTGAAGAAACAGGGCAGATGACGATTGCACACCGCGATCAAAAATTAGAAAGTATGGGCTGCCGCACTGAAATTGGAATGTTTACTATTCATGGTTAGAAAAATAGAAAAATAGTCCATAGATTGTTGCTTGCAACTATACTAATTTGGCAGGTTTTTCGCGTTACATTTTCTAGAGCTTTCCTTTTCACGCTGTTTTTTTATCTTTTCTTTGTTATTGTGATATAATTCGAAGTCAAGATTTCATTTCCAGCCAACGTATAGATTATTGCAGGACATTTCGATGTTTTATTTGTACATACACCCCCTACGCACAGTTTCGTTTTTCAGGACGTTTGCGATGCAGAACTTGTAGTTATTCATTCATTCACCATGTTACATGTCAGATTGACTCTAAATATAAAACCTGTATACCGGGTAAAATTGTTTGTTTATTAATGATTAACAATTTTTCTCGTTCACGGTCCTCATGTCTCCATCTATTAAGAAGACTACAAAAACGAATCTTCCCAGGTTTCAGTGTGTAATTCGATACTTTAATGCGATACTGTTAATTATCATCGTGCGTTTTTGCTTTGGTCTCTTCAAACATATGCATTCGAAGCGGCTTCTGGGGATATATTATCGCAATTACAGCGACTTGAGCTCTTGCCCTTATGGTGTAAAGAATACTAACTTAATTACAACCAAGATATCTAGGGGATATTGTAGTAATTCTTCAGTGGATTAAATTCAGTGTTAGCGAATTGGAGAAATATCTGTTGGATTGTTGTTATTGATAATTTCTCTTATCGGAAACGGAATCGTTTGAGCACCATCATAGGAGTGCGACTTTTGTGGAATTTCGATACCGTAGTTTATTTGGAAACCCTTAGTGATTAAGGTAACGTTATAAACAATTTCGTTTCATCATTCTTTCACACTTTGAATTTTGTAGGGTTTTTATGGGACGGGTTAGATATCTTCTTCCTATCGACGTCAGACTAGAGATTCTGGAAGTTGTTATCTGCAATAAAGAAATTGGACTTACCTGTGTTACGCTCCGAGGGTTGGTTCCTGGTGATTTTCCGGACATTTCCCTGGTAGGAGGCCTGATTATTTGGAAAATTTGTGAGAAGGGATACTTACCAGTATACGCTAGAAGAATCATCGGCAAGGTCAGATCCATCCATTTCTGTTCATCTTATCTTTTAAGGGACGCGCGATCACATACTAAACAATTCAAAATCATTATTTACTTGCTAAAGATTGTAGTCGTTATTGTGATTTTTTTAATATTTTGTGATCATTCATTTTGCATGGATACAACTTCCATTTCGCCGGTATGAATGTGCACTAGAAACTATTGAAACTGTTTACTTTGACTAAGTTTGGGAATTTATAAACTGATTTCAGCTGGTAACCACCCCCATTAACGAATTATTTAGGACATTATGGAAAAATGTCCAATAATATTTTACATTTTGCAGATAAGTCCCACCCATCTTAATTGTGTTACGTGGTACTCAAATTTCTGAAGTAACCAGGTATGCCGTCTTCAAATTTCTGTATTTTATTCATATTGCCTCTCAAAATGTTTAGTTTATATTTCGTATCGGTTTTGGGAATGGGGCATATTTGCGACGTTCGAGGGGGTAGGTTCTTAAGTGGACGAGAAACAGATGCGTTTCAGTTTCAGTATGTTCCTTCAACTGTTCACAGGTTAGTACTGTTTCAGTTTTTAATTTTTATTGCTTGTGTTCCTTTTTCAATCACATTATGTAATTAGTTTTAAACAAACACCATTGTCATTCAATCAACGCAGTTGTTTAACTGAAACTGTTCTTTTAAATAATTAATTAGGATACATGCTGTATTTGGAGTCAACGGTAACCTTGCAAGCTATGCTGCTGTTGTAGTCTTCTTTTTAAACTATTTATGTCATTTTCTTAACTGTGTTCTCGCATTCTTTGATTAGCTGTATCCCCGCAACAATATTATACGCGATGCTTGAAAGTGTGATGTTAGAGCCTTGATGCATGAACTAATATTTTCTCCTGTGCTGGGCAAACATCTGGTAAAAGAAAAACCAAGATTTTTGCAGCAAACCATTCAACTATATAGCTGAGTTGCCTCCCGCATGGGACTTCAGTACCTGCTGACCATAGTCGGCTATGCTAACAAAAATCTCTTCAGTTTTGAATCTTGAGAGTGAAAGTGATATCGAACACAGATCTAGATTTGGCAGTTCATTTATTGTTTTAAATAACAATTTTCAGCAGTATTGCCACAATTTGTTAACCCTCCAAATTTGATCTTGTTTAATAATAAATTAGTTCTTTTGAGATTGTTTCGTATTATTTATGATTACATCAAATCTCCCTATTTACGTGAGCAACCATTGCATCGAAGGTACGTTTAATTAAAATAACACAACGTAGGTAAGTGCTAGAAGATCACATTTAAATCTAAATCTCTAGGAACTTGGGTATGTACATTACATTACCTATTTTTTCTAGTAGTATCAGTTAGCAGGATCTGATTAGTATTCGTTATCGATAACTATCAGCGGAAGGTTCATCCGCATCCTTCTGGCCCAATTATAACGGCAGATTAAGGGACGAGAAAGTTTTTGACCCAATTACAATGCGCCCGAAGAGCGCTGTGCCATGTTGTCTGCATAAGAACAATCGGTAGACAGCACGGCTATAGCTCCAATGCAGGCAACATGACACATGGCCTGACGAGACTTAATAAGCCGCAACAGCTGTCCGCGGATTGTTCTACTGTATAAAAAAAACCTGAAAATTATATTATATTTATTGTCACACAAGAACGAATAATCGCACGCAAATCGCCATCTGCACCCTAATCGTCCGCCGCCGTCCAAGCCACCCCGGACCCGGCGGCATATTTCATAGTGATATGTAGGCAGTTCGGACAGGCGGCCGTCCTGCGCCATTCCGTGTAGCCACCCCCGCTGGCGGCGCGCGTGTATAAAACCGACGCCCGGCGTCGTGACGGCCTGTGAGCGCCCGCACGCCCGCCGTCACCGACCTGCTGCCACCGGCTGCTCTCTCGATAACGATAACGTGTTGCTTCGAGCAACAGTGTCTTCCGTGTGTTTGCGCTCGATTTCCGGTCCAGGTGGAGGCATGGCCAAGACGCTGGTCGCCGGTGGGATCCTCGTGCTGTCCTTGATTGTATCGGTGAGTGGCAATTTGGATTTTCTTTGTTTGTGCCGGCGTTATGCTGTTGCGAGGGGTGGAAGACGATAGATGGTCGGGAATGTCAAAATTGGGGTCCGAATCTGAATACGCGGAATATATTTCTTGAGTACAAATCGATAATTCGAATGAGAATAGGAAAATTTATACAGTAATAGTAAATTATTCATTTTTCCCTTCATTATTAACGGACACCTGACCAATAAAATGTTTAACTGTTCAATTTTCGCGCGAAAATTTGACGTCATTAATTATATAACTCATTGCAAACGTTGGTGTGTCATATTACTTCATCTATTTGTTTGCCCTTGCGAATTAACGAGGAAAGAGAGAATTCTCGAATCATTTTCTAAAATACCTTCGATGGCTGAAACTAGTGAAGAGTAAAATTGAGCGACCTCAGCTGGCTGGACACAAGCAAAATAAGGGTTGCGGTTTAAAGGACTCCACACTTTGTAAACAGAGCGCTTTTTAAGCATACATATTCGGCAAACAAAATCATGAATTAGAAGTTTAAACTTAACACGTTATGCTGCTATGGTGTGATCATCATATATATTAATGAACAGGATATTCGTTTTCCGCTTTTGGAATTAAAGACTTCTTTAAGCAATGATTGTAAAATTTATTCGATGATATCCATTCATTAGTGCTAGCGGCAAAAGTCATGACATTTTCTTCTTCTTCTTCTGGAGCGTATTGCTCCAAACATTTTTTGCTCTAAATATGAAAGCTAAAGGAGACCTGCCCCTACATCATTAGTAGCTATAAAGCATTGTTTTCTTTTGCACTTCCTCCAATATTTGTTCTACAACAGGATTTTGCTGTTTTCCTTAACCACCTTTATCAGTATACGATGTCTAATGCAAGTTCTATATGCGACTGGGTTTATCAAACATATCAAGTTCTGGTAGCTGTTGGCTTGACAGATTAAAGATAAGTCACAGTTATGAACGCATCACTAATTTTTTGGCCTCTTGAAACAACCAGTCTTCTCCTAGTATATTATATTTGAAATTATTTTTATGTTATTTTGCGTAACATAATATTGTACACCATCCAAAACTTCAAATCTATACGACAAAGGCTCCTATTTCAAGGTCCTTTTTTATATAATTTGCCACCCTTCTTTCTTTTTCCAAAGCCAGTAACCACCACTAGCAATATTTTCATACTTTTCTTCTCACGTTGTACAGCTTCAGAGTACGGAAAGGTCTCTTATACCCCAAAGATACATTTCTGATTGATGAAATGTCTATTTCTTTCTGACAGGTTCATCAATAACCTAGACATTTATCTAACACTGCAAATTTGCACTTCACTTTACAATGCACTAAGCGCAGTCCTAAAGAAAAGACGAATCAAATTCAAAACCTTCAAATACTTCTATATATAAACACACAAAAGGTCTAGATTCTTGAAGTGGTATAACCGTGACAATGGGAACATAGAGAAGAATGTTGGCAGTTTGCGTACTTCTTGATGCATTTCCCACAAAGAGGAGTATTACTGATGGCTGCTTGAAGTTGGGCAGTTTTCAGCTGGACAAGTCATAATAACGCGAAAAAACAAAATTGTACACTTACAAATCGGTAATATAGTAAACTTAATTAGCAATACAATGCAGTAAATGATTTCTTAACGGAGGCACAAATATGCAGTGTAGGCAAATAGTGTTCCTATGTCAACCCAAAACTTACACCACTGTTAACTACTATTCTTTTAGTGCTTTTAGTTATGGAGTTTGCAAGGCTTGCCGGGTTGTCCCGGTACATAAGTCAGCTGAAAAAACTGATATAAAAAATTATCGACCTATCGCTATCATGTCGAATTTTGCTAAACTATTTGAATGCATATTATCAGAAGCTATCTCCTCGCACGTTAAATGTGGTATTGCGCCGCAGCAGCATGGCTTTATTAAAGGCCGGTATACAGTGACAAATCTGCTAGAGTTTACCCACTTTGTCTCCTCGGCTATGGACAGCCGCCTTTAGGTGGATGCTATTTATACAGATGTGACCAAAGCCTTTGATCGGGTATCCTCCTCAAAAAGCTACGTAACTTTGGATTGTGTGAGAGTATGTTGAGTATCGTGGAGTAAGATCCTACTCTTAGCGAGTGAGCAGTGGTGTAATTCAGGGCTCAAATTTAGGTCCATTATTGTTTACAATTTTTTACAATGACGTAATTTCCCAACTATCTTGCAATGCCTACATGTATGCGGACGATCGGAAGATCTCTACTGTTGTGCAGAGTACTGATGATTGTTTGGCACTGCAGGGGGACATAGACTCTTTGGTAGGCTTGTGGGGTCTAAACGGTTTACAGCTTAATGTAAGTAAATGCAAGAAATTAACCTTCTCCAGGGGTATGCATCGCATTCGATATTTTTACAACATTGAAGGCACTCCCTTAGAAGACTGTCATCAAGTCTCCGACTTGGGTGTGATATTGGATAATGGTTTGACGTTTGTTCCTCATATAGTGCATATCTGTGATGTCGCCATGCGACTACTGGGATTTCTGTTTCGCAATACTAAAGATTTCACAATCGTCGAATGTACAAAGCTTCTCTTTTACTCACTGATAAGAATCTAGACTTGAATATTGTGCAATTGTTTGGAAACCTAACCACCAGATTTACATTGACCTGCTTGAAAATGTCCTCAGAAAGTTCGCTAAATATATATATACCTGCAGAAATTCAATTCATATCCTGCAAGGTATTGTAGTCAAAAAATCCTTCTTCACGCTGTTGGTGAGAACTCGCTCAATGCTCGCAGAGCTGTATCCAGTCTGATATTTTTGCAAAAATTCGTTGGGGGATGTATTGATGATGCTACTGTACTGAGCCAGGTTAGGTTTGCGGTGCCTCGACTAAACAGTAGGTGCCCTTTAACATTATATTATTCTGTACCCATACAAACCACCATTTTAATTCCGCTTTCCTGTCTTGTTTTCGTTTKTATAATAATTCTATTGCTGATTCCAAATTTGATATTATTATTATAAAAGAACTGTATAGGTGCACCGTTGTAGAGATGTTCAAATGCGCGTTATAAATACTATTGGTGCGAAAGGACATTCCTCTGGAAAATGCTTTTTGAGAGTAGTTCAATCGCTAACATTTAGTGAGGAAAACTGCTCACACTTGGAGGTCTTACATGAAATAACACTCTCAAATAGAATGCAAGATTAATAATAATTATGCTTACTAATTTTTTAACTACCCAAAATGTAAAGGATAGTTAAACTCTATGAACAAAAATAGTGTTTTACAGAATATTAATAATCAACTCATTTTCGATAAATTTAAATGATAATTAATGATGGCATAACGCTTACAACAAAATCTATGTTCCAGTAACGTTGCAAAACTGCCCTTTCAATGCCATTTTATTAAAAGAACGGTATCCAAATGTCTTAGAAGACACGTTGTATATTCAGCCATAAATGTGTGGCTGACATTCCAAAAATAACAAGCTACTAATACAGATGTACTTGGTGTTCCTTTAGTCTGGCAAGTTTTATAAATAAGTTCGAGGTACATACATTGAAAGGTTAGTAAATATTTAGGAATTTCTGAAAGGGTTGTTGGACAAATTACAGATGACACTGGACTAGACTACAACAATATGCAAATAGCGTTTCGAAAACCTATACTTTTTTTCTAAACAAAGATACAGATCATATTTCGTTACGTTTACTGGCAAATAGTTCATAAAACCGACTTAAGAATTAATACATGACCCTCTCTGTTTCACCTGACTTAACTTAATTAATTTATTATTATTTTACAAACCTTAAAACCATTTTAAAGGTAACATACTTCGCCAAATGAAGAGGCGCGATGTGGCGTTGAGCATAAGAATTAATTTATGAAAAATAAAATTGTGTTTCAAAATACTCATTGTCGTTTTTGTACGGCATCGTCAAATTTTCTTCTTCACGTTGCAAATGAAGAGCTTTAGATAATCAAACTGACGTAACCCTGCAAAGAATGAACTTGGTTAGCAGATGAAATGTCGAATACAACGCGATACTGCATATTTAACGAGACATAATCGAACATCAACTCACCCCTTACATGTGTTCGGTAGAAATGAGGACGCACCAAAACCTGACTGGAATATATTTCCAGCCGCTCCATCTGAGCAGGTCTGTGTTATTGAATTCGAAGTGAAAACTCTATAAAGCTCTTCCTAATACCACCTCCAGTTACGGGGAAACGAGTTGGGGAAACGCCAACTACACCCCCGCGAGCAAGTCGAGTTCAAAAACTAATTGCGTTCCTATCAAAATTAGGTGCACTGATGCATCTATCGATGAATGAACAGTGAGAAACGAAAGAACATTTGATTAAATGKYGCTCGACAGAAAATATATTGCATATCATATTCACTAGAAAGTTAAAAAACTTGTTTGCACACCTATTGTCGGAGTTTAATAAAGGTTTGCGGAGTTTAACTTGAAGTGAGAAGTCGTAAACAAGAGTCAGAAAGCTTTTGTTGTCTCAAGCGGTAATTAAAGTTGCTCGATTTTTTAATTGGTTTTGTTGGTGTTACAACAATTCAGTTATAAAGTTCCTCACTACAAAATGCTTTCTTTCAAACTTGTTTCAGCGTGCTTATTTCTGTCACGTTTTCTTAATACTTTAGCGATTCTAATTTCCGTTAGTCTCAAAGGATATACACTTCATAAATAAGATTGCAGTTGTAAAAATGAAATGGCTTATTGCTTGCATATAAATGCATATTTTTCGGTGTTTATTCTCGCTTCATAATGTACAGAGCAATTAATTCGTGGTATCAGGTGTTTAAAACTTTCTGGATAACGCTCCCTCACTTCTGCGTTATCAACCAGAGTTAGCCCGAGGTAAATGAAGCCGGATAATTCGCTGGGCGACAACTGCATAAGCACTTTATTTAATTGGAGTCAGAGTAATTTACCTACATAAATTGTGGGAAGCGGTTTATAATTCTTATTAGACGAGAACGACAAAATAAACCTAACAGCAGAATAAAACCATGAAATGCTTCCTTGTGGTTTTTACAAAATTTTGTTATTTAAAAAAACCGTTAATATTAATTCATCAACAGGTATTACTTTCTAGTATAAGCTGGAACTTAAACTAATGGCACTTGAAGACGAACAGCAGAAATTATAAAATAATAAATTATATCTTATAAAGACTCTTGGCCCCGTTGTAAAATATTTTTTAGTTTGAATAAAATATCGGTTATACTAAGGTGAATCAAATGTTGCATTGTTATCTGTGAGCTACTTTCCGTTAATTAACGTATGTATATTTACTGAGAGGTCACATTTCATAATCTCAACCACGTGAAAGAATAAATAGGAAATTACAAGTTTCGAAAACTCAAATCTTAAAGATAAGACTGCTGAGGTGTTATTGAAGTGGTTTGCAATGACTTCGGAACATACCTTTCGCGGTTTTTGCTGTAAGAGGAAGGCATCCCATTTTGCAATCTCAAAGTGGATTAAGCGATTTAGAAGTCGACACAATATTGTTTTTAAAAATTAGCGGTAAAATGGGGACTGTATCAGAGATAAAGTCACTAGATATATAGAGTACCGCATTTATAATGTTAGCTCATTAAAACATCATTGTGTTCATCTAATGACAATATACAGAAGCATAGCACATAAGTATTTATACAGATGTACAATTACAGATTAAGTGCTGAATTCTCATTTACCGGTGTTAAACCTGTCTATCATCACATTATATCCTTTCCATCGCCAAGTATCGTTTCTGTCCTGATTTTCGAGACTTGTAGTTAGATTATGTACTTTAATAGCTTTTACAAGAGGCTGCTATTGCTGCTAAAAATAAATTAGTCGTCTAACTCTCAACGCCGGAGGACCAGAAGCCTTCTCCTTCTTAGCTATTTACACGTTTCTTTTTTTCAGGTTACTATATTTCAGGCATCCAGACATATTATGTAAACTACCACAAAATTCTAGTGGTCACGAGTAGATTATTTAGCAACGTACTTGAATAATTCGATTATTTGTATGAATATTTTTAATCGGCACTGAACTAAGTACTCCGCAATATCTTTTCGCCACAAAATTCCAAATTTTTATCTTGGTATATCGCCGTGAAAAGCGGTAAGGTCGGTTTCAAATTCATTGGGAAAAGAACAAAAGTTGCAATGGTTTTGTGTTATAAGAAGGCAGGAGATCCTCCCGAAAATTTATGTTTGATTCGTTTACTTTTATTCACTGTGTAGTTTTCTTAATGTCAACTTGTGTAGTTTTCAAATAAAATGAGATGTTGACGTGCTCTGTATATTGTATTATTATTGTAATTATATTATTTAAATACAGATTATTATAATGATATTATTTGGATAAAAAACAGAAGCGTTTTCGAAAGGTCTGAAAACTAACCAACAACAGATAGAACTGCGAAGCTAAAATAAATATTACCCATACAAATATTAAATTAGGTCAGAAAAGGGTTCTTGTAGGCACTTAAGAGTAAAACTTAGAAATATATTATAAATCAGCAATGACGTGAGGTATTATAACAGATAACAGCTTCTCTGTTCTACGATGGAACCCTAATATCAGACCGGTATTTACAAATGATTAAAACCATTAAAGAAAACTGGATGATCTTCATTTAACAGTAAGTAAGAAATTAGGATGGCAATGCCATCTGTCAACATTAAACTGACATGATGACAAAGCTACCTAGCTGCCTTAACGGGTACTACTTCCTAAAGGAAGTGACCTATAGCCTGACAAACTGGCATGCAACTGCATACTTCAATTTGACAGCAGGTCCCCACGGCACTTTTTGCTAGCGAGCAAGAACCGACATATGTACATAAAAATGCATGTTTATGCTGTGCTGTCTACACCTCAACCAACTGCAGATAGTACTATTTCGCTGTCATTACAGCTCATCAGTGCAGTTTAGGTCTAGTGTAGACAACACGGCATAGAACTGGTTTTGCTTATATACCAAAGCAATGGTACGATGTAAGTAAGAAATTAGGATAGCAATGACTCGCAATATGGTTTCAGCACAATGGTGGAGCAGCTCATAATTCTGTCTCTGTAATTCGTTATATGGAAAAATAATTTCAAAACAGTGTTGTGATTTCCTAGATTCCCATACTTGACCAAATGAATTTTTTATTTGTGGATATATAAGGAGAAATGTGTATAACAGCAAAGAAGATGTGGAGCAGGCTATACATACAACAGATATTTGATACAATAGTTAGAAAAAACACTTCTTAAAGTAATAAGATAATATTTTGTCGGATAGATCGCTGTCTCTTGAAAACACTGACAAAAAATTAATAGTCTGACGTTTCGATTACACCTGTAATCTTTGTCAAAGACGAAGAACCTCAAAATTTGATTACAGGTGTAATCGAAATGTCAGACTATTAATTTTTTGTCAGTGTTTTCAAGAGACAGCGATCTATCCGACAAAATATTATCTTATTATATTATGGACGCTGAAACATTCACCCTCGTATACTTCTTAAAGTAACGAGAAGTGTTTTGAAATGATACTAGATGTGCTTAGAACAAGGTGGAAATGAGGATGAACAACAACAAAAGCTATTTTATCAAATGACGCTATAAAATACGGCAAGTCAAAGATAATGTTAAGCAGCAAAATATGCTAAATTCCAACAAGTAACAGTTCAATATAGTGTTCACAAGATGAAACAGTTTGAAATAATATATTATTCTGGAACTTAAAAAAAGTGTTTACGGCAGCTCTTTTTTTTTTGCGATGGCAATAAGGGGTGGGTTCACGTTATAAAAAAAACAAACAATAATTAATATAGGGCGCCAGCTAATTTGTGAAAACGTAACTTAAATGCCCAAAATAGCAAAGCACATAAGTTAGAATTTAAGACAAAACAAGATATCTTTAAAAGTACAAGTTTAATTAATAATTAGTCTTTTTTTTTACAAGGAAGAGGTGATACTAATAGCTCAAAGTTTGTTGTGACATTGCATTGTATTAAATTCAGGTGATACACGTGTATGACCTTTACAACTGTTTGACAAGTAAGTATGTACGTGTCGAATATACACGACGTTTGTAAACTGCCGTAAATAGATAAGTATCGACACCAAAAAAAAAGTCTGAAATTGGATGTGATAGCAACGAACGGTAAGTATGACTTAAAATATAAATTTTTAATTGAATTATTTAAGTTATTAGCACAGTATAGCTTATCTGTTTTCCTTTTTATTGTAGATATCCCCTGGGATGCAATGATACGGCGGCTATTGATGAATCCACCTGCCCAAAGATTATTCCTGATAGCTCTCCCAGATTCTAAACAAGGTAGTCTACGGTCTTCGTGGCTGCTACGTGGATCTTGTAGGATACGTCGCAATGGTACTCCAAAATTGGAAAAACGAAGATTTCTTACAACGAAAAATCGAACAACAAAAATGGCGACGGCGATGACGATAAAATATTGGTAATGATACCGTAAAGGCCTGAAATCCACGACGGTAAATTAGCAATTGAATTATATAACTAGATTAGTCATACCTTAGGTGTTGGTTGGCCTAATATAATTGTAGTTAGGTGTTTAAATAAAGAGTAGCAAATCTTACTTGCAGTCAGTGAGCTGCTGATCGCACGGATTTAACACCTCGAATGTTCCATATTGCAGCGTTATCAATTATGACCTTAGTGTCGGAGTAGGGATACTATACAGAAGACGATGAACTATGCTGTCAGATTGAAATGGAAATGTTTTTGGAAAATTAATTGTTACACCACCCCCCTTCAAAAAAAGACAGAATCCTGTGGATTCTAGAAGACTAGCTAACGCTAAAACTAATTAATCTATTCACCATGGCGTGTCTTTACTGCTAATTTAGCCTAATTAACTTTGTTAAATAATTATATATTTAATAATATCCTACATGCGATTAAGTACTAAGGAAGAATATCTAAGAACTAATACCTAAGAAATCGTACCTAAGGCGCCTTCTTAAGTAAATGTGAACAATTCGTCACGGATCAATAGAGACTGTTGTAAGGAACCCAAACCTCAAACATGGCTTACAACAAGAATAGGGGTTTGTTAGCTGAATGCACAAAATAGATTCAGTACAAGAAATGCACAGCTATAAGAGTAATAAATGTGCAACGATGCACGTAACGGTTAGTAAATTAACCAACAGAAACATCTGAGTTAGAGCCCAAATATGGTTTCAAATCATTCACATGCCACCTACCAGCATCGGTGCCATTTAAATTTTCCAAACGATAAACAAGACGAGAAACTTTTCCCGCAATCTTACATAATACATATTTAGGTGCCAATTTAGCACTAAACTTATTAGTCGCGTCCGACAAAACCTTATTTCGACGCCATATTTTATCGCCAACATTATAAGAAACATCGCGTCTTCGTAAGTTATAATAATTTGAATTCCTTTCATACGCACTAGACAATCTTTTACGAACAATTTTTAAAGTGTCTGAAATGCCTTTAATGTCCTGCGCGTATTCATTTCGATCGTTTGCCAAAAGCTCAACACCATCAGTGGTCTCTACCTTACCGTAATAATCTCCAGCTATAGGTATGTGCCTAGCAAAATTTAAAAATTGCGGTGTAAACCCTGTAACTTCATGTGTTGCTGAATTTATTGCATACTGAATTTCATGAATATGTTTGTCCCAATTTTTATGTTCTTTGACGTAACTTCTTATCGCGGAACCAATAGTTTTATTCGTTCGTTCAACGAAATTACTCTGAGCATGGTATCTTGCATTGTACCATATTTTTTGTATTTTAATATTTTGCAGCGAGATTTTTAAAATGATGACCAGCAAATTGTGTACCATTATCACAAATTATAAATTGTGGTACGCCATAAGTTAAGAAAACGTTATTTTCAACAAATTTAACTACGTTGATAGCTGTCGCGGCGCGCATTGGATGAATTAAACTATATTTCGTAAACCAATCAGCAACTACCAAGACGTAACTATTACCATGAGAGGAACGTGGCAAAGGACCAATAATGTCAATTGCTAATATTTGAAATGGGAATCTAACATTTTTCTGAGTGCCCATAAGTCCTTTTGGACCATCGGTAGGAATCTTTTGTGCAGCACAAACATTACAAGTTCTAACATAACGCAAAATGTCTTGACGCATTTTAGGCCAATAATAACTTTGTTTTATTTTATTAAAAGTTTTATAAAATCCAAAATGACCTGCATCTGGAGGATCATGACAAGTAAACATCACACTTTTTCTCAACGCCTTGGGCACAAACAATTTCCATTCTTTTAAATTTGACTTAAATGGTATTCCGTTGTAAGTATATTTATATATCAAATTGTTCTTAACTTGAAATAGCGGATATTTATCTGGTGCTTTAGTGATCTTATCTATTAGTGAAGTATAAAATACATCTTTATGTTCATCAGTCACTGTTATTTCTGAAATATTATTCTGCGACATTCTGGACAAAGCATCCGGAACCACATTCAATTTACCTTTCCTATGAACTAAGGTGAAGTCAAATTGCTGAAGCTTTACCGCCCACCGTGCAAGTTTGCCTGATGGTTCTTTCATTCTTTGTAACCATAGCAGCGAATAGTGATCCGTTATTACACTAAAATGAGTGCCTTCAACATAAGGGCGAAACTTTTCGATAGAAAAAATTACTGCTAAACATTCTTTTTCCGTGACTGCATAATTTCGCTCACAACGTGACAAAGACCTACTGGCAAATGCAATTACCACTTCTTCACCATCAATTTCCTGTGTAAGAACACCACCCAAACCCGTATCAGATGCATCACATTGTATAGAAAATGGTTTTGAAAAATCTGGGCTGCGCAGAATGGGAGCAGAGACTAAAGCTTGTTTTAGCCTAATAAACGATGACTCTGCCTGATCAGTCCAAGAAATCTTTTGTCTCTTAGCCTTTCCCTTAATTAGGTCATTTAGCGGCGAAATTAAAGTTGAAAAATGAGATATAAATTTACGGTACCATGATGTCATACCAACAAATCTCTTTACTTCAGTTGTAGTTGTAGGTCGCGGATAATTTACCATACATGAAACTTTATCAGGATCGGTCCTTAAACCATTACCATCAACTATAAATCCTAAATACTTTAAAGAAGGTTTGAAAAATTCACATTTTTCTAAATTTATTGTTAAATTTGCGGCCTTTAAACGTCTTAAAACTTCATTCAATGTTTGGATATGCTCCTCAAACGTAGATGATGTAACAATTATATCATCAATATAACAAAAAACTTTAGGTTCTAATTCCGGACCAAAAATTGCGTCCATGAGGCGCTGTTGACATTGGGCTGAATTTTTTAGACCGAATGGGACAACTTTAAAATGAAAAAGCCCCCTACCGGCAACTGAAAAAGCAGTTTTCTCCCTACTTGCTGAATCTAACGGAATCTGCCAAAAAGCTTTTCTTAAATCTATTGAACTAATAAATTTTGCATCTCGAAGCATGCTTAATATGCGATCTACTCGTTGTAAAGGATAGGCATCTGTTTTAGTAACTGAGTTTAAACGTCTTCCATCGAAACAGAATCTGTATTCACCAGACTTTTTTTTCACTAAAAGAACTGGAGAATTCCAAGCACTAAGAGATGGTTCTACAACCCCTAATTTTAACATTTCATCGAGCTCAGTATTTAAATGTCTCAGCATAAAAGGCGACATCGGATATTGTCTCTCTTTGAAAGGTTTTGCATCACCTGTATCAATCTCAAATTCTAATTTGTTCGTAAGTCCTAACTTGCTATTACTATTAATCTCTTTAAATTTTTCAATTATACCTGTAACAATCGTATTTTGGTCAGAACTAAGATGATCTAAACTACACAATGACGGAGAAGTATAAGAAGTATAATCTGTTGTCACACAATTACTTATATCTGAGTTACGAGACTGAATATGCCAACTATTATCGTAGAAATTGACGTTAAGAGAGAATGCACGACAAAAATCGCTACCTAAAATCACAGAATGTTTGAGTGATGGTACTACTAACATTTTAATAAGTTTGCAAGTGCCTTGTAAAGAAATTGGTATATAAACTGACCCTGAAACATCTTGATTAACGCCATCAGCTGTTGTTACAGACAAGTTAGCTGTCTTATCAACTTCTAAACCACATTCGTTTACCAAATTTAAACCAAGTTCTCCGATAATTGATAAATTAGCTCCAGAATCAAGAAGTGCAGTGACAGTACGATCAAAAACAGAAAATCTAATATACGGACGGTTATCACCGGGTTTCTCATAAAAAAGTGGAGATATTTGTTTAGAATTGCTGCTAAACGTATTAGTCTTATAAAAATTTTTAACGAATACTAACCACGACTGCCAATCATCTTTATCTTTTTGCGTTGGAACATAAATACGACGCTTTAACTTAGAATGGGCTAGTGAACAATAAGTAGGTATACGTCGCCCGTTTCCGGATACCCAAGTTATACGTTTTTTGAACAAGAACAAGTACGCACAGTTTCGTTCGGCCTACCACACTTAAAACAAAATTTACTCATCCTAGACTTACAATCTCTGAACACATGATTCTGTAAACCACAATTCCAACACACTACAGTATTCCAATCTTTATTCTTAGAATATGAAACATTGCGTTTGGTATTCTTACTGACAGAAGATTGAGCATTTTCAAAAGCATTAGTTTTGTGTAACCTTTCCACAGAATCTTTGCCCTTACTTTCACGAACACAAGCCAGTTCAGGCTCTAAAGAAGCTGCATTAGGAGGTAACCTATAGCTATTCTTGGTAGACGTAGCCTCATCTATTTTGTGACATAACTGTACCAGTTCTGACGAAGAATTAATAGGCGTTAGGGCTAATTGCAAATTATAATGTGGTAGCATGTTTTTTCGTATATACTTTAATTTTGTAACTTCCTGAACAGGTCTCTCTAAACGATTAAACAAGGTCTCCATTATAGCTACGTATACATGAATGGGCTCTTTAGGTGACTGAGTACGTTGACGAATTTCATCCCACAACCTATCATCATAATCTAAAGGTAGAAATTGTGACTTGATTGCTGTGACCAAACTATCCCAATCTTTAAGTGAACTACGTATTGAACGAAACCATAACAATGCGTTTCCTGAAAATAAGTCAGTTGCTGACGAGAAAAGTTCGTCTTTTTCTACATTTCTAGCTATTCTAAGTTCTTCTACTCTATCTAAAAATGACTTTACCGACATATTATTTTCCCCACTAAAATGTAAATTCCATTTATACACTGGAACAGATTTGCGTGATGGTGGGTGATATTGAAGAGTGGCAGGAATAGTTTTTGTTTCATAACTAGTGCTAGGAACAACTTCATTGGTATTATCATTCTTATCTTGAACTTTATCATATAATAAGGCTTCCAATTCCAAACATGTCGCGTAAGATTCGTTTTTAAATGTAAGTACTTCCTGATCTAGTTCACCTATTACATTAGTAGGTACATCTATTCTATTTACTCTATTAGTAATGTGTATCAAACGCGTTTCAATACGTTTAAAACCTGAATCGGTTGGAGGACCATCGAAATCTGGAATGAGCGCACGGATTTGTTCTAAAGTATTGTTAATAGCTACTTTTTCGGTTTCGATTTTATACTCGGGATCAACTAGCTTAATGTCACGATTGTGGTCACGGGAAATTGCTCTAGATAACATTTTACGCTTACAAGCAGCATCTTTTCTGGTAGTAACAACTCCTCTATACGTAACTCGTAAATTAAGCTCTTCACTTAACAGATAAACAGGTTTCATCATTAGAATAATCCATAATGATAGCCAGAATAAAACGAATAATTACGAATGGAACAAACGCAGAAGACAACAAATGCAACAAAGGTCCACCCGAAAAGCGTACCAAGAAAATGCGGAAAGACAATATTCAACTAAATTAAATTATGTATAACCTTGCCTGCAAATTGGCAACTTTAACGGAATTCAACAGCGGAACACAGATAAGCTAATCGTTTTTACGCGCGTTTTTGCGTATCCGTAAAAATCGACAAACAGCAACGAAAATGCTATCACCACATCCAAAATATATTTTCAAAAGTTAAATTAATGAATAAATTAATTAATGAATCCGGCCCCACGTACAAGGGTGCCAAAATAAATAGTGTGACGTAGTTTTACCTACCTTCACTATTGCGTACGGCAGCTTCTTTTTTTTTTGCGATGGCAATAAGGCGGTGGGTTCACGTTATAAAAAAAACAAACAATAATTAATATAGGGCGCCAGCTAATTTGTGAAA
This sequence comes from Rhyzopertha dominica, assembly GCA_025024175.1. Lineage (NCBI taxonomy): Eukaryota > Metazoa > Arthropoda > Insecta > Coleoptera > Bostrichidae > Rhyzopertha > Rhyzopertha dominica. Next base: position 26,313,799 of record QCXZ01000053.1, read on the forward strand.
AACGTAACTTAAATGCCCAAAATAGCAAAGCACATAAGTTAGAA